>OX451736.1:1633837979-1634437979 GCA_948472305.1 Vicia faba
AAGGCTTAAACTAATGTATAATGCCCTAATGACCAAGACAATACCTTAATACAATGGATATGCATTAAATTAAGGAGTACAAATTGTTTTTGAGGCCTGTAATGTTGAACCAAGCTAGCTAGATTCAGAATTGCAAGTTGTTATGAACATGTATTGACCATGGACAAAAGTGAGTTTTTGCCAACTTCAAGCATTCGATTCTCTCTAACCACAAGGGTGTTTGAGGAGTTCTTGGACAATTGGAAGCTTGGAACATGTACTATAATCCATCTTTGAAATGCAACTTGAAACTCCAAGTGGAACTATGTGAAAAATGGCCAAGAAGATGGGTCAAAATCCTGCCTAGATTAGGGCAAATTTTCTCTAAGTTAAAAGTTTAGGTACCCTTGTTCCAAAAATCATAACTTGAGATACAAGCTTATTTTGAGATAACTTTGTGAATCAAAGTTGTAGACTTTGTGATGGAATACAACTTTCATGTTTCAAGTTTTGTTTGAATCCATTTGCATCTTGGTGAAAAAGTGGGACAAAGTTAGGAAAAAAATAATAAATTTCATAACTTAGAAAATTTCTAAGTTATGAATTTTTTCCATTTTAACCCTAATTTGCATTTTTGGGTTTCTTGGTGAACAAGTTTCATAATTTGACATGTTTTGATGAAAAATAACTCTTGGCACTTGATTTTGACCATAAAAGTCAAAGTTTGACTTTTTAGTGTACAGTCAAATTTTGATCAGTTGACTGAAAAATTCATTTGTCAATCCTATGCATTTGAGATCTTTTGAATTTGTTGAATGGGTCAAGACAATGCCATTGAGTCCTTGAGTCCAGATGTGAGCTTGGTTTGCCATTGGTTAGGTCAAACAGTCAAAAATTTCCTTTGTGCAGTCAAAACCCTAAAAATGACCATTTTGCCCTTTTGATGATATGATCAAATTTCTTGCGGAGTTGTGGTCCAAACTTGATAAAATGGTTCATATGAGTTCATAATGTTGATGTGGGTCAAATTTCATGAGGTTTGACTGTCAATTGGCCACAGTTGACTTTTTTCCCTAATACAGCTGATTTCTAGGTCAACTGTCCAATTGACTGGGCAAAAACTTGAATCAAGGCTTGAAACTTGATATGGGCAAACTTGTGAGTCCAAATGAGTATGAAAGTCACTTTGGTCATTGTGGGTCAAAAAATCCTTGTGCAAAACTCAAACCCTAGTTTAGGTCAACAGTGCAAGTAAGTGTCTTGAGCAGAGCAAACCCTAGCTTAATCTTCAGTTCCAAGAGCCTTGTGATGAGAAAATGTTGATGAAATGGGAGGGAAAATTTTGGGGTACAACAGTTGCCCCTATTCAATCTTCTTGAACCTGAAGAGTTAGATTGGCAAGTTTACCTTTCGCGGACTCAAAGGGAAAAGAGGATTTGACACTAGAGTGCCCGTAAATTTGCACTTGTCAAAACATAGATGTGGGAATGGGCTTAAAGACGCCATTCGGAGATGGTAGAATCTTGCTGGAGATGGGCTTAAAGATGCCATCCAAGAATCTTTGTTGAATTGCAACGCTGTAGGCCAAAAGAATGAGTATCAAAATGGTATCTGTGTCTGGAATGCACTTGAACTGTATTTGGAGACTGAGTCTGTATGAGCAAAGGAATGGCGTCAGTGTTTGGAGCATATCCGAGTTGTAACTATATTTGAACTTCGAATGAATATCAGAATGATTGCCGTGTCTGGAGTGTATCTGTATTGTATCTGAATTTGAGTAGCAGAATAACTTGTGTCTGGAGTATATTTGAGACTGTAACGGGGATCTGAATAAGTGACAGAATGACTTCTGTGGCGATTGCACTGGGAAGAATCAAGCTGTTGGTGTAAGGGCCAGAATGGCATCCGTGTCTGGATCATATCTGAACTTGAAGTTGATAATTGGATCTGAATGAGAGATAGAATGACTGTCGTGTCTGGAGCGTATCTAGCCTGTATCGGATTGCTGAAGTCTGAATGAGTAGTAGAATGACCGCCGTGTCTAGGGTGTATCTGTATTGTATTTGACTTGAAATTCTGAATGAGTAATAGAATGACCGCCATGTCTGGGGTTGTATCCACACTGTATCTGAATAATTGTTAACGATAGCCTTTTAATCTTATCCTGAAAAGGGTAAAATATTAGCTAAAACACAAAGTTATGTTGCATGATATGTATGATACAATGAACTGTATTTCATCAATGTTTATGATATATGAATGTAATGGTTATGCATGTAAGCTGAGTAGCCGTCTTGTTCAGGAAGATAAAATCCGGATAGCTGGAGATAATGAATTCTTTGACTGCTGCCGGGGAAAATAAATCCTTGACCGATGTTGAGAATTTGAAGATGAGAAAAACCTTGCTGACTGCTTGGGGAATAAGGGAAACTCTGAAAAATCTCTACTGGGGAGTTAAAACCTGGGAGAGTTCTGCTGGAGAAATGAGACTGAGAATCTTCAATCTGCTGGGAAATAACTATGTGGGGAAATGTTCACTATTCTGGCTCCGCCGGGGATAGGATTTTCAGGGTTTTTGGGCTCCACTAGGGATCTTGAAACTTAACTCTGACGGGAATTTTGAAATTCAGCTCAGCTGGGGAATCAAGCTTTAGAAAGCATTGGCTCTACTGAGTATCTTGAAGCTTAACCCCGCTGGGGAAATATATTCCAAATTTTAGCTTTGTTGAGGATCCGAATGATGTATCGTAAGGGATTTCTTCTGAAATGGCATAAAGATATCTTCCTACACCTTCAAACCTATCAGTAATTATCTTTTTCAATTTAGTTTTATTTGTAAGCAGTGATTATGTTCAAATGCATATGCCTATTTAACAAAACATTGGACGTTTTCAAATAAAACATAAGTGTAAAAAGAAAAGAAAGGCAAGCAAATTTCTGCACTTTGAAGTATATTTGTATTTAACTTTTGTGAGTATCTTTGTACAAAGGAGACAGACATCCTAGTAAGAGAATGTTGTCGTAAAAATTGAAAAAATTTATATAAAAGAAAGATGGCTATGTGTAACAATTCCATGGGATTCCCATTCTGCTATAGCCTTCACAACTCTGAATATCTTGTCCATTCACTGCTTCGTCCGCCGATGGTTAGATTGATTAGAAGCTTGGGGCTTGTTGGTGAAGAGATTGTTCTTAAAGTGATCCTCGAGACATAGTCATACGCTTTAAATTCCCTAACTTTTGCCTGGACCACCCTTTCGGGTTTCGATCCACCGGGAAACCCTTTTTTGCCCAAGTCTCCTTTCGGGTTTTCAACTTGTTGGGTTGTACAGATTTTTTTTGCTTTATCCCTAATTTTTGCCTGAACTGCCCTTTCGGGTTTTCGATCCACCGGGATGCCCATTTTTGCCCAAGTCGCCCTTTCGGGTTTTCAACTTGTCGGGTTGTTTTATGCGTAGTATCTTTGACTATGTCTGCATTCGCAGGGTGTGGCAAATCATCACCGTCCATGGTGGTCAAAATCATTGCCCCACCAAAAAATATGCTCTTGATCACAAATGGTCCTTCGTAAGTAGGAGTCCATTTTCCCCTGCGATCACTTTGCAGTAAGATGATCCGCTTGATTACAAGATCTCCGACTTGATATACCTGACGCCTGACTTTCTTGTTGAAAGCCTTGATCATCCGTTTTTGATACGTCTGACCATGGAAAACAACAGTAAGTCGCTTCTTGTCGATCAAATTAAGTTGATCAAGCCGGGTCTGAATCCAATCGTCTTCACTCAAACCAGCGTCCTTCATAATCCTTAAGGAAGGAATCTGAACTTCCATGGGTAGGACAGCTTCCATGCCATACACCAAAGAAAATGGGGTTGCCCCTGTTGAAGTACGTGTCATGGTACGATATCCATGCAGAGCAAACGATAACATCTCATGCCAGTCTTTGTAGGTAACTGTCATCTTTTAAATGATCTTCTTGATTTTTTGTTCGCAGCTTCAACATCACCGTTCATCTTTGGTCGATAGGGGGATGAATTGTGATGATAAATCTTGAACTGCTCGCATAGAGCGGTGATCATAGTATTGTTCAAATTCGTACCGTTGTCTGTGATGATCCTGTCGGGACACCATATCGGTATATGAGGTTCTGCTTAATGAAGCGGGCAACTACATTCTTTGTAACAGAGGCAAAGGAAGCTGCTTCGTCCCACTTGGTAAAATAATCAATAGCGACTAAGATGAAGCGATGTCCATTGGATGTCGTAGGCTTGATCTCTCCAATCATGTCAATGCCCCACATTGCGAATGGCCAAGGAGCGGTCAGAACGTTGAGAGGAACAGGAGGAATATGTACTTTGTCGGCGTAGACTTGGAATTTGTGGCAAGTACGGGAATGTTGATGACAATCAGCTTCCATGGTAGACCGGTAGTAGCCTGCCCTTAGGATCTTTTTAGCCATCGTATGTCCACTCAAGTGGGTTCCAAATGTGCCACTGTGTATCTCAGTCATGATCAAATCTGCTTCAGCTTTGTCCACACAACGAAGTAGAACACAATCATGGCTGCGCTTATAAAGGATGTCGTTGCTTAGGAAGAACTTGGCAGCAAATCTCCTTAAGAACTTTTCGTCATTGACAGAAGCTCCTTCAGGGTATTCTCTAGTCTGGAGATACCTTTTGATTTCATGAAACTAGGGTTGTTCCACTACTTCTTCGGTATTAATCTCATGACAGTGCGCAGGCTCGTCCATTTGCTCGATGGTAATTTGGGGAGCCTCGTTATCCCAGTTGAGTTTAAACATGGAAGACATTGTAGCCAGAGCATCTGCTAGCTGATTTTCTTCTCGCGGGAAATGCTCGAAGGTGATCTCCTCGAAATGAGGCAACAACGTCAGAACATGTTCTTTGTATGGGATAAGATTAGGATGTTTGGTGTCCCACTCTCCTTTGACTTGACTGATAACCAAAGCCGAGTCTCCAAATACGACCAACGATTTGATCCCCAGGTCTATAGCAGCCTTGAGACCAAAGATGCAAGCTTCATATTCGGCCATGTTGTTGGTACAGCTGAAACAAAGTCGGACAGTGAAGGGTGTATGGAAACCTTCTGGAGAAATGAGTACCGCACTGATACCGTTGCCAAGTGCATTTGAAGCACCATCAAAGTACAGGGGTCCATCGGGATCCTTGTTCAGGTCCGTCATATGGTCTGTTACCTTCGATGTTGTCCAATATCATGATGTCCTCATCAGGGAAGTCAAATCTCATAGATTGATAATCTTCGACGGCTTGATGAGCTAGATGGTCAGCTAGTACACTCCCTTTTATAGCTTTTTGGGTAGTATACTGGGATATCATACTCAGTCAGGATCATTTTCCATCTAGCGATTCTTCCAGATAAAGCAGGCTTCTCGAAGATATACTTGATTGGATCCATTTTGGAAATCAGCAAAGTGGTATGAGTCAACATATACTGCCTTAGCCGGCGAGCAGCCCATACCAAAGCGCAGCAAGTTTTCCCGAGCAGTGAGTAGCAAGTCTCACAGTCGGTAAAATTTTTGCTAAGGTAATAAATGGCATGCTCTTTTCGGCCAGACTCGTCATGTTGGCCCAGTATGCACCCCATTGAGTTATCCAAAACAGTCAGATACATGATCAACGGCCTTCCTTTGACGGGTGGCATCAGATAGGAGGTTCTAGTAAGTACTCCTTGATCTTATCAAAAGAAACTTGACAATCATCGTTCCATTCAACTACCTGATCTTTCTTCAACAGTTTGAAAATTGGCTCGCAGGTAGATGTCAGGTGAGAGATGAACCTTGCAATATAGTTCAAGCGTCCCAAGAATCCTCTAACCTCCTTTTCAGTACGGGGGGCATGCATTTCTTGTATAGCTTTTACTTTAGCTGGATCAACTTCAATGCCTTTGTTGCTGACAATAAATCCCAAATTTTACCAGACCTAACTCCAAAAGTGCACTTGCTTGGGTTCAGTCTGAGCTTATACTCCTTCAACCTGGCAAACAGCTTTTGTAAATGATCAAGGTGTTCTTCTTCTGTCTGTGATCGAGCTATCATGTCGTCTACGTAAACTTCGATCTCATGATGTATCATATCATGAAACAAAGCTACCATGGCGCGTTGATAGGTTACACCCTGTATTCTTTAGTCCGAATGGCATCACTTTGTAACAGAAGGTACCTCATTGCGTGACAAAAGTTGTTTTCTCCATGTCCTCGGGGGCCATTTTGATTTGGTTGTATCCCGAGAAACCCATCCATGAAGGAGAACACCTTGTGCTGAGCTGTGTTGTCAACCAAGATGTCGATATGTGGTAACGGAAAGTCGTCTTTAGGGCTAGCCCTGTTCAAATCCCGATAATCCATGCACATTCTGACTTTGCCGTCCTTTTTAGGCACGAGCACGATGTTAGCAACCATTATGGATAGGTAGTAATAGCCAGAAAGCCAGTGTTGAATTGCTTCATTACTTCAGCCTTAATCTTTTCATACATGTCAGGCCTCATTCGTCGGACCTTTTGCTTGATCAGTGGACAATCCTCTCTTGTAGGGAGACGGTGAACCACGATATTTGTGTCTAACCCTGGCATGTCTTCATAAGACCAGGCGAAGATTTCAACATATTCGTTCAACAACTGTATTAAGCGTTCCTTAACACTTGGTTCCAGGTTGGCACCCACTTTTACTTCTTTCCTGTCTTCCTCTGTCCCTAAGTTAATGGTTTCTAGCAACTCTTCATGAGGCAAAATGGCCCTCTCCTCTTGTTGTAGAAGTCTGGCTAACTCTCCCAGCACTTCACAATATTCGTCAACTTCGTACTCAGCCTGATTGACCAAATCTTCAAAGTTATCGAAGGCTAAAGCAGAATAGTCACCCATAGAATCCGGAGTGGATGGGTACCTGCATTTATGAGTGTGGGTGTGTGTAAGGGATAGCCATCCTTAAACAAACAAAAATGCAAAAGGAAAGAAAATGAACACAGCAATTTATAGATGAAAAACGTCCAATGATTCATTAAAACATGGCATATGATTATGAAGAAAATCAAACCCTTACAGATGGACCTTCATGCCCCGGGCAAGGCATGAGGTGAAAATAGTGCGTGAATTGTTTTAGTTATTATAGACCATAAAAATGGGAAATTGTTCAAAGATAAAATTACTGGTTCATAAAGGTGATAGGAACAAAATCCTTTGCTTCCCAATTGCTCAACACCCCCTTCGACAGTCGGAAAGATCCAATCTTCAAAATGGCTCTCCTCATCTTCATCGTCTACAGCATTGATTCCATGGTGAGAAATCTTGACGGGTGGTCTTCCAATCTTAGAGTGACGCGTAGCCCTTTGTCCTACAGCAGTAAACCCCAACCCAAACTTGTCTGTCTTATAGGGAAAGTCGGGAAATTGCCCCCATACTGTGCTCTTCCCCTCCTTAATCACAGCTCCGCGTCCTTGAGAGATGCCATCCTAGATGCATGCTTGGGAATGATAGGAACCTCAACCATTGTCTTCGCAACTGCTACTTCGGGAGAAACTTCCTCAAAATGTTAGAAAGGCGTTTCGATGAACTCGCCATCCAACTCCACATATCGAAAGGAATTGAGATGACTGATCATGTACTCTTCCTCGTCGTGCACTGTTATAATCTTACCCTTAATAGGATACTTCAGCAATTTGGTGCAAAGATGAGGTAACTGCCCCGGCATAATGGATCCACGGTCTTCCTAGCAGACATGAGTATGACGGACGGATGTCCATTACGTAAAAGGTGGAGTTGAACACTTCGGTACCTACCTTGATAGGAATATCAACCTCTCCATGAACCATTCTTTTGGAACCATCGAAAGCCCTGACGACGATGTTACTAGGTTTAAGGGTCAAACCTTCGCAATCCAAACGGTCTAAGGCCTTCTTAGGCAGCACATTCAGGGAAGAACCAGTATCAACCAAGACATGGGCGAGGGTGGTTCCTCGGCATTCAACTGAAACATGTAACGCATCATTGTGCTTTCTTCCTTTGGGAGTTAAGTCAGCATCGAAAAAGCCCAGGCCATTATCAGCAGTAAGACTGGCCACACATTCCTGAAATTGGTCAGTCGAAGTCTCTTGGGGTACACATTCAGAGTTGGGTGTAATCCTGACAGGCCTTTTGCAAGCCTTGGGAGGATTGTCGGAAATGGTTATGATAGCAATATCGTTGGTTGAAGTATCACAAGTATCAGGAGTAATCGGATTGAAAGTGTTAACAGGGGTTTTCTGGAAAAGTATCTCTTGAGTATCCATCAGGCGTTGGACACCCGACTTCAACATTGGACAATCATCTTGAATGTTCAAACAAAAATAAAAGTCTTTACCACAACCAGGAAAGATCCCGGTGTTGTACCCCAAAATTTTCCCTCCCATTTCCTCAACATTTTTCTCATCCCAAGACCCTTGGAGCTCAAGATCAAGTTAGGGTTTGCTATGCTTAAGACTCCTCCTTGCACTGTTGACCCAAATTAGGGTTTGTGTTTGCACAAAGATGTTTTGACCTAAAATGCCTAAGATGACTTTCATGCTTCATATTGGACTCCCAAGTTTATCCATACCAAGTTTCAAGCCTTGATTCCAATCTTTGCCCAGTCAATTGGACAGTTGACCTAGAAATCAGTTGTATTGAGGAAAAAGTCAACTGTGGTCAATTGACAGTCAAACCTCATGAAATTTGACCCACATCAACATATTGAACTCATATAAACCATTTGGTCAAGTTTGGGTCACAAATCTACAAGAAATTTGATCAGATCACCAAAAGGGCAAAATGGTCATTTTTAGGGTTTTGACTGCACAAAGGCAATTTTTGACTGTTTGACCTAGCCAATGGCAAACCAAGCTCACACATGGACTCAAGGACCCCATGGAATTGTCTTGACATGTTCAACAAGTTCAAAAGATCCCAAATGTACAAGATTGACAGATGAATTTTCCAGTCAATTGATCAATTTTTGACTGTATACTGAAAAGTCAAACTTTGACTTTTTGGTCAAAATCAAGTGTCAAGATTCATTTTTCATCAAAACATGCCAAATTATGAAACTTGTTCATCAAGAAATCAAAAATTGCAAATTAGGGTTTAAAATGAAGAATTTTCATAACTTAGAATTTTTCTAAGTTATGAAAATCCCTAATTTTTTCCTAACTTTGTCCCACTTTTTCATCAAGATGCATTTGGATTCAAACAAAAGTCAAAACATGAAAGTTATAGTCCATTGAAAAATCTACAACTTTTATTCACAAAGTTTCCTAAAAAGAAGCTTGTAGCTCAAGTTATGATTTTTGGAACAAGGGTGCAAAACATTCTTAACTTAGAAAAATTTTGACCTATTCTAGGCAGGATTTTTGCCTAACTTCATGGCCACTTTTCACATACTTCCACTTGGAATTTCAATTTTCATTACAAATATGGATTTTATTACACATTCCAAGCTTTCCAAAATGTCCAAGAACTCATCAAACAACCTTGTGGTTAGGGAGAATCGAATTTGGCAATATAGGCAAAACTCACTTTATTCATGAGCCATTTCCATGTCCATAACTTTGCATTTTTGAACTCAGCATGCTCTAAGCTAGATTACAGGTCTTTTATCTCATCCACACTCATAAATTTAATGCCAATCCTTTATGTTTAAGCCTTATCTTGTGTGTTTAACCATTGCATACAAGATTAACCTTAATATGGAAAAAGCAATATATCCATTTTTGAAAAGTTGAACTTTATGTCAAAATTGCAATCTTTGAAGTACAATGCATATCCTTTTGGCACAAGTTTAGGAACATATCCCTCTGATCAAGACTAAAGTGTGCAGCATACTTGAGGGGCCTAGGAGAGCTTGTAAACCAAGTTGACATTTTTTGCTTAAGTGTGAAGAAACTTGGCATAACACACACCAACTCTCATTTCTGCCAAGAGAAGCTTAGACAAACTTGTTGTACACCTTCCAAACATCAAACTTGAGCTAAGGCACGACCAAAACACCTTCCAAACCTCATCATTCATCAAAACACCATCCTACTGCAGAAAACAGAGTCACCTCTACAGTTGGACTTCCATAACTCAATCCACTCGTGCATTGTTGCTAAAACCAGTTCATACACACTCCATACCACATATACAAGTTATCCCAAGCATTGGACACGACCTGTAACACCTCTAACAAACTTCATCATTTTCACTTTTTCTGTTTTGCAAGTTGATTTCCATAGCTTGATTCACTTGATTTCAAAGCAAGCTAAAGGTTGGAATAGCATCCCTGGACTTCAAGCAAGATGTACCAATCCTCACCTTGCCTTGAAAGTGCCTCCATTGCCAGACACGATCCAAGTTGAACAGGTAAGTTCATGGACTTCTATCTCTCAATCTAGGAAGAGTTAGCTTTAAGTTTGTGAATGAAAAATGTCATATTCATGTCCCTGAAACTATACATATCCTCACTTTCCATTTATATTGCATATGCTGAGAGAATTTAAGACCTGAACATTGACAAAAACTTAGGTTAAGAATTAGGGATGGAGAAATTCTCTCTCATTTCTGAGAGTTAGATCAAGTTTTTGGTATGTATGGAATCGTGGCTTGATGCTTAACATTTTTCATGTTATGAGTTTGTGCTAAAAGTCCAGGAATCAGGATGTTTGAACAAGGATGAAAAGCGCGCGTTTTTTGGACATTTTTGTTGTCTGGAGGTTGAAGACAACCTCTATGGGCTGGGCCTGACTTTTTTTCCTTTTTGCACCATGTTTTTACATTTGCGCCCCCCTGGCCCATTTTGAGATATATTTGCCATTTTTTATTTTTTCCTTTTGATTTTGTTTCTATATTTTTATTTAAACATGAAAAAACATTAAAATTATTTTTCCCTCATTTTTTTGCATTTTATTTGATATTTATTTGGTTTTATTTAGTTTTGTACATAAATAAACATAAATATACTTTTATTTGAAATAACTAAAAATAATACAAACACTTTTATTTTCGGGTTTTTATTTTATTTTACCTTTTGAAAACATTTTATAAAAAATATATACTTTTTTTTGTAAATATTAAATATCTTTATTTTTGTACATATAATATATATTTAATAAATAATACAAACACTTATATATTTATTATAATATTTAGGATAAAAACATAAAAAATAATACATTTTTATTTTTATTAATATTTAACTTAAAAAATCACTTTTTGATAATATACTTCCTTTTATTTATTTTTTGTACATAATTAATAAATATTGCATATAATAAATAATTAATACATTTTTATTTAGCAAATTAGGGTTTTGCCCTAAATACCTAAAAATACCAAAAATTAATTCATTTTATTTTTGTTTATTTGACACATGA
The DNA here is from genome assembly GCA_948472305.1 of Vicia faba. Classification (NCBI taxonomy): domain Eukaryota; kingdom Viridiplantae; phylum Streptophyta; class Magnoliopsida; order Fabales; family Fabaceae; genus Vicia; species Vicia faba. Next base: position 1,633,849,354 of record OX451736.1, read on the forward strand.
TAAATACTTTTTTACATACATATGAAAATCATTTTTGCATCTTGCATATTTATTTTATTTTATTTAATTATTGTGCAATTAAATACCTTGTAAAATTTCAATTTGGATGTAATAGTTAGGGTTCAATTTCTTGCTAAAATATCCTCATTTGAACATTTGTATCCCCCATCCCATATTTGTGTTGTAATAACTTAGGACCTTTAAATTCCGCACTTTAAAAGCTTTCTAATTATGACATGTTAGATTTAGGGTTTTGTATGCAAATCAAAAACAACAAATAGTTTGACCTAAATTCAAGATAAACAAGCATGAAAATGGACAACACTAATCACACTTGCACCCCTAGGGTACTCCACTTGTTGCCTTCAATAATGGGCCATATTGCATGTTAGGTATCTTTGGCAAAAAAAACAAAAACAATCAAATGATCATAGTCCCTCGATGACGCTTTCAAAAGTTGCCTAAAAATGATCAAGTCCCTTAAAGGAAAAATTGCCCAAAGATACTTGACACCATTGCAATCATGGTCTAAACGATGACTCGCGCCTGTCCTGTTCACATCCTAATACAAGATTGTCCACCAAATACAATGGTGGAACAAAATTGTCAAAAGGGTTAAAACATAACAATAATCTTTGAGAAATTTAGGGTAGATAGCTCTTGGTTACTTGCCAACTTGCAAAACAAAAACACTTGCCTATTTTTTCAAAACCACACATCACAACACACTTTCAAAACAACTTTCAAAAACATTGAAAACTTTTCAAAAGACATACACCTTTGTATACATCCCAACATGGATCATTACAAAGGTTGCCACCACATTGGCCTCTTTTCAAAAACATTTTCAAACCCACACACAAAACACCATTTCAAACAATTGAAAGCACCATTTCAAACAATTGAAAATCAAGGCAAGTTGATCTAAGCAAGTAACTAAGAGCCCATGGATAACCATGGATAGAAAGGGTGCTAATCCTTCCCTTTCTATAATCTACTCCCCGAACCCAAGAAAACATCTCAAAGGTTTTTGCTGTGCTTTTTAACCTTTCCTTAGGATAAAATAAAAAGTCGGTGGCGACTCTTGCTCAACCGAAACATTTGCGAAAACAAACACAAAACCTCAAGTCAGTTCTCCCACCGTATCACAAAACTGGCGACTCTGCTGGGGAAAACTTTTAAAGTGGAGTAACCTTAGGGCTTAGATCACCCTCTTGCATGACTAATTGTTTGTTTTGATTGATTTACATCTTGGCTCTCTTGTTTGGGTTTGCAATCCTACACCCGGATTTGGGGAAACATTCATAGATGCCAATACATTGTGGAAACTGTACGGGGTATACCGACACGATTGAAGCAATAGCTATATTAGTGCGACATATTTGTGAGTACCGGTAACCCTTGAGTTCAATCAAGGAGAGTACGGGGCCGCTGAGTGATGTCACTAAGAACTAATGACCTAGAACCTTACTTGACCATCTTGGCCTTTCATTAGGGGTAGTGAGATGACCGGCTTTGGTGCAGTCCGAAGTTGGTAGATACTCGATACTACACTCATTGAGGGTTGTTTTTGTAGGTGTTTAGGTATTGGCTTGCATTTTTGGTAAATCCCAAGTGTATGTGTGAATGTCATGACTGATGTCATAACATTCTAGTTCAGGTTGTACTAACTCATTAGGTACATGTGCAGAAAAATATTGTAATTCAAATACTGATGTTTATAAGTGTGTATCTGAGCATGTTTGCAAAATGATCACATTTTGCTAAATCAGTAGACAGGTTTTCTCAGATGTCATAACAGATGTTATGACATCCTGTTCTGAACTAACAGGATTGCAGGATTGGATAAGTCTGAGTTTTTTCAGGAAATAACTCAGTCCTTTCTGAACAGAATCCTGCGTTTTCTGAGGAGTAACCTAGCTCAATCCTAACCTGGTCAATAAAGTCCTGTGACCTGGTCTTTAGGTCAAACGGAATCAACCCTAGGTTTTTGGAAACCCTAACTGAAGTTGCAGCTGCTATATATTCAACAGAGCTGCTGTTTTCCAAGCGATCCCTGCTGATTGATTAGAAGATCAATTTTGTAATCTGTATAGATTTGTTTATTGTACTCCAAGCAATTATCATTGTGATAAGTGCCTTGGAATAGGTTTCGATTGTAAGGGTTGTGTAGCACTCAAAGCTTTGAAGCAAGAGTGTTTGAATGTCCCTTGACTAAAGCTGTGAAGCAGAGTCAAGTTAGTTGTGTACATCACTCAAAGCTGTGAAGCACGAGTGATTGTGTTGCTTGATTAAAAAGCTGTGAAGTTTAATCAAGTGTGTTTTGTTTTGAAGAGTGTCTTCATCAATTCTTAAGTCAAATTGGTTTATGTATCACTGCTGTGATTGAGGGGGAGTGAGTAGGAACTCAGGTTTAAGTAGTACTTAGATTAGAATTGCATTGGGTAGATCTTAAGTGAAGGAGATAAACTGGTTGGTTTATTCCTGAATTAACATCTCTTATAGTGGATTCTCTCCCTGGCTTGGTAGCCCCCAGAGTAGGTGTTGTTGCACACTGAACTGGGTAAACAATTGACTGTGTTCTTTACTGCTTTTGTATTTAATGTCATATAGTAAGTCAGATACGGTGTCATAACATTGGGCGTGACATTGAGTATCTGCAGCCAGAATTTTCAATTGGTATCAGAGCAGGCACCCTGCCTGTATTACTGGGTGAGATCTAGGGATATCACTTTCTGGCACTATGGACAAAGAATGAGTTTTTGGAAATAGACCACCCATTCTGGATGGAACCAATTATGACTACTGGAAACCTCGTATGATTGCCTTCCTAAAATCTCTGGACAAAAAGGCTTGGAGAGCTGCTGACAAAGGATGGATTCATGCCACCATAACTGAAAGAGATGGGACAATCAGTCTGAAGCCTGAGGAAGATTGGAGTAAAGAAGAAGATGAGTTAGCTCTGGGAAATTCAAAAGCTTTAAATGCCTTGTTCAATGGAATTGATAGAAACATCTTCAGACTAGTACATCAATATGAACTGGCCAAGGAAGTTTGGGACACTCTCAAAACTACTCATGAGGGCACTTCCAAAGTAAAAATGTCAAGGCTTCAGATGTTGACCACTAAGTTTGAGAATCTAAAAATGATGGAAGATGAAACCATTCATGAGTTTCACATGAACATCTTGGAGATTGCCAACACCTCAGGAGCACTGGGAGAAAAAATGTCAGAAGAAAAACTGGTGAGGAAGATTCTCAGATCCTTGCCTAAAAGATTTGCAATGAAGGTAACTGCCATAGAGGAAGCCCAGGACATTAGCAAGTTAAAAGTGGATGAACTTATTGGGTCTCTTCAGACATTTGAGATGGGGATCACTGATAATGGTGACAAGAAGAACAAAAGCATAACACTTGTATCCAACACTGATGTTGAATACAAGGAGGATGAAGAAGAAAACATATCAGAAGCCATTGCCATGCTTGGAAGACAGTTCAACAGGCTCATCAAAAGAATGGACCCAAAGTCAAGGTCTAATGTTCATAACATTCCTTCTGACATTGACAGTTCCAGCAGAAGACCAAGGTCAGAAGATAAGGGAAACCAAGGCAGAGGTATTCAATGCCATGGATGTGAAGGATATGGACATATTCGAGCTGAATGTCCTACCTTTCTTAAGAAGCAAAAGAAAGGAATGACTGTTACTTGGTCTGACTATGATTCAGAAAGCAATTCTGAAGAAGAATCTGCCAAACTAGTTACTGCCCTAACTAGTGTTTGTACTTCTGAAGGTGACACCAGTGATGAAGAAGTGACATTTGAAGAACTGGCTGATACCTACAAGAAATTGTGTATCAGAAGTGGTGAAGTCTGTGTGCAAAATGAGAAACAATCAAAACTCATTATAAAACTGGAGGCTGAAAAGAGGGCAAATCTTGAAACTATAAGTCATTTAGAAGGAGAAGTTCAACTGCTGAACTCACAACTGAATCAAATGACCAAATCTGTCAAGATGTTGACCAATGGAACAGACAAATTGGAAGAGATCCTTCAGGCTGGACAAAATATGGGAAATAAATCTGGCCTAGGATTTGTGGAAACAAAGAAATTTGGTACTGGGAAGCAAATGTCAAAACGGATGTCTCAACATTACTCTCAACATCAGGGACAGAGACATATGAAGAAGAGGTACCAAAGATGGAGATGTCATCATTGTGGGAAATATGGTCACATAAAGCCCTTCTGCTTCAGATTACATGGATATCCTAATCAGAACTCAGATGTCAAACCTAAGTCTAAAAAGGTACCGCATGCTCCACAATGGAAGAAAAAGGCTACTGCACTGATAGCTCACACTTCCCTGAGGGTCACTGCAAAGGAAGATTGGTACTTTGACAGTGGATGTTCCAGACACATGACTGGATTCAAAAATCTCCTCAATAGTGTTATGCCTCACACCACCAGTTTTGTGACCTTTGGAGATGGTGCTAAAGGAGAAGTCAAAGGAGTTGGTAATTTGGACTGCCCTGGAGTTCCAAGTCTGAATAAGGTACTGCTGGTAAAAGGGTTGACTACTAATCTCATTAGCATCAGTCAACTATGTGATCTAGGATTCATGGTCAACTTCTCAAGATCTGAATGTCTAGTATTTAATGAAAAACTAGATGTTGTAATGAGAGGAATCAAATCCAAAGATAATTGTTATGTGTGGCAGCCTGAGAACACTGATATCTCCACTATGAGTCAAATCATCAAAGAAGAAAAAGAGATGAAACAGTGGCAGCATAAGCTTGGAAGTATGAAAAGAGCTATTCCTATGGAAGCTGTCAGAAGAACTCCAAAACTACAGGCTGATAATATATGTGATGTGGCAAATAAACTTGAAGAAGAATGTGTTGTCAGAACCTTAAGTCATCTTGACAAGGATGTCGGAAAGAACAAGTCTCATAAATTCTGTTTAAAATAGATGCTCCCTGAGTACAATGTTACACAAGATGTTGTGACATTGTGGTGTGATAATCTGAAAACATTCAACATTTCCTTGAACCCTATTGACTTTGAAGAGAAGAAGTCATTTGAACTGGAACATAGTTTCTCTAAGCCTCAGCTGACTGATTCTTCTACCAAGGCGCTTGTTGGAAATAAACTTGAAAATTTGAGGGGCAGATTGGGTATTCACCAACATGAGAAATTATAGCAATTAGTTTTGCTGAAAACAAGGGTTGAAGGGATTAATTTTATTAAGTCTATATTTAGTGGGTTAATCATATTCATTCATAATTCCTTCAAAAGCCTTGAGAAGTTGAAGAGACTCCCTTTTACTCCCTACCTCTCTCATCCTTGCAACCTGTTTCCTCCTCCCAATCAAAGATTTTTCTCAAACTGCTACTATTACTCAAAGTTAAACAAAATGTCTCAGACATCGTCTTCCACCATGGCGGCTTCGTCTTCCTCATCATCGTCATCATCTGATCAAGATTCTAGGGCAATCACTACATGCATAGAATCTGAAGTTCTTGAGGTCACTCCTCTCAGGGAGATGGCAACTGACCCAGCCAGAGTCAAAAAGCTCAGAACCAGACATGCAGGAAGAGCTCAAGCTACAGTCTCTGGTAATTCTTCTCATCCTTCGTCTTCTATACCTAATAGAGAAGGATCAGTTCAAGTACACCAAGCTATTGCTAGGCTGGTTACTAGCATTCTGAGTGGCAACCAATCTGTACCGGGGATTTCTATCCCTTTGAATCAATCAGAAAGTCCAAATGTGGAAGGTTCTGAAAATGTAGATGTCACTGAGGATGTTGTGACACCAAAAGACAACATTCAGAACACCTCTGAAAAGGCTGCTGATCCACCTATCATTGATGTGGATGAAGATTACTCAGATAATGAACTAATTGCTAATGTGAACCCTAGCATTGCTAGGAGATTGATGAAAAGAAAGAGTAGTCAGAATGTTAAACCTGATGCTAAGAAATCCAAGGCTGAAGGGATGGCTGAGAAAATTCAGACAAAAGGAAAGAAGGCACAGGTGCAGACTGCTAGACAACCAATCTCTAAGAAAAGTAAAGAACCTGAAACTTCTAATTCTGATGATGAATCAGAATTTGAGATTGATATTGAAGATACTCCCATCAGAAGGAAGCTCCCCTCCAGCAAGATTGCTAGAGTGCCTGAAGTGCCAACAGACAACATCTCTTTTCATCATCCTGACAATGCAAACAGATGGAAGTATGTCTGCTTGAAGAGAATAGCCTTGGAGAGAGAACTCAACAATGATGCCTTGGAGTGCAAGGACATCATGGATCTGATCAGGAATGCTGGGCTAATGAAGACAGTGATGAAGTTTAACAAATGTTATGAAAATCTGGTTAAGGAGTTTGTAGTGAACTTGTCCAATGATTATGCTGATGGGAGGTCAGCTGACTTTGAGAGTGTGTTTGTTAGAGGAAGAAGGGTCAAGTTCTCTCCATCAGAAATCAACAAGTTTCTTGGAAGAACAAATAAGGACTGTCCTGATCTAGAGGCAACTGACAATGAAGTGTGTTTAACCATCACTGCCAGGCAAGTAAAGTGCTGGCCATTGAAAGGGAAGCTGAATGCTAGTAAACTCAGCATGAAATTTGCCATCTTGCATAAAATAGGTGCAGCAAACTGGGTGCCTACAAATCACAAATCAACCATCTCCACAGGATTGGGGAGATTTATCTATGCTGTAGGAACCAAGACTGCCTTTGACTATGGAAGGTACATCTTTGAACAAACTTTGAAGCATGCTGGCAGTTATGCTGTCAAAGGACCAATTGCCTTTCCCTCCCTCCTTTGTGGAATCATCCTTGCACAATACCCTGACATCCTTGTAGCAAGAGATACAGTCTGCAAAAGAGCTCCTGCCCTTGGCCTGCACTACAAACTGTTTCAGGGATCTCATACTCCAGACATTGTCATAACATCAGCTGAGACATCGTCTGCAAAGACCCAGTCCAAGACATCAGATGTCATAGCTGTTTTAAAAGAAACTTGCAAAGATCTGGATGCTAGAAAAAGGACCCTAGAAGCTCTAATTGCCAGGCTAGAAAAGGAGGAAGCTGAAGAAAGCAGAAGGGAAGAAGGTATAGAACCTGAAGGACAGCTCAACATTGAAGAAACTGGCTCCTCTGAGTCTGATGACAGTGCTTGAAGGTTGATTGCTGCTTGGTGGGTTGCTGGTGGTGTTTGGAAGTGTGCTGCTGATCTCATTATTTTTTGGATAATTTTATGAACATGTATCTTTGGCCCATTTGTGGCTAAAGAGGGGGAGAATATTTTGGTACTTGCTTAATTAGTACTTGACATTATATTTTTCTGCTGTCACTTATTTCTGCTGCTATCTATCTATCTCTGATTGTTTAGGGACTTTAGCCAAAAATCTGCCAAAGGGGGAGTTTGTAGGTGTTTAGGTATTGGCTTGCATTTTTGGTAAATCCCAAGTGTATGTGTGAATGTCATGACTGATGTCATAACATTCTAGTTCAGGTTGTACTAACTCATTAGGTACATGTGCAGAAAAATATTGTAATTCAAATACTGATGTTTATAAGTGTGTATCTGAGCATGTTTGCAAAATGATCACATTTTGCTAAATCAGTAGACAGGTTTTCTCAGATGTCATAACAGATGTAATGACATCCTGTTCTGAACTAACAGGATTGCAGGATTGGATAAGTCTGAGTTTTTTCAGGAAATAACTCAGTCCTTTCTGAACAGAATCCTGCGTTTTCTGAGGAGTAACCTAGCTCAATCCTAACCTGGTCAATAAAGTCCTGTGACCTGGTCTTTAGGTCAAACGGAATCAACCCTAGGTTTTTGGAAACCCTAACTGAAGTTGCAGCTGCTATATATTCAACAGAGCTGCTGTTTTCCAAGCGATCCCTGCTGATTGATTAGAAGATCAATTTTGTAATCTGTATAGATTTGTTTATTGTACTCCAAGCAATTATCATTGTGATAAGTGCCTTGGAATAGGTTTCGATTGTAAGGGTTGTGTAGCACTCAAAGCTTTGAAGCAAGAGTGTTTGAATGTCCCTTGACTAAAGCTGTGAAGCAGAGTCAAGTTAGTTGTGTACATCACTCAAAGCTGTGAAGCACGAGTGATTGTGTTGCTTGATTAAAAAGCTGTGAAGTTTAATCAAGTGTGTTTTGTTTTGAAGAGTGTCTTCATCAATTCTTAAGTCAAATTGGTTTATGTATCACTGCTGTGATTGAGGGGGAGTGAGTAGGAACTCAGGTTTAAGTAGTACTTAGATTAGAATTGCATTGGGTAGATCTTAAGTGAAGGAGATAAACTGGTTGGTTTATTCCTGAATTAACATCTCTTATAGTGGATTCTCTCCCTGGCTTGGTATCCCCCAGAGTAGGTGTTGTTGCACACTGAACTGGGTAAACAATTGACTGTGTTCTTTACTGCTTTTGTATTTACTGTCATATAGTAAGTCAGATACGGTGTCATAACATTGGGCGTGACATTGAGTATCTGCAGCCAGAATTTTTAGTTTTCTTGGAATATTTTGGTCGCTAGTTAAGTGGCTAAACCAAAACAATGAACAATGAAAACAATCCAGTGATATTGAGCTCCTTAGAACCCGGTTACTATTTATAAGACAGGTTTTTAAGCCAACTACACTCAAGAGGGTACTTACCTATGAAACCCCATGCAAGCCTGAAACTAGGGTTTTGTGTGATTTGCTTTTACATATGTTCGTGCATACATCATAAACATCATAAAGCATCATATGCATTCACTAACCATTTCAAGGGTTTAGATCTTCATCTTTGTTCTTATTTTATAGGTCATGGAAATTTCTCGCAGGAAAGCTATCCAAGTCAACCTTGTGATAATCCCTCCTCAACTCAAGGAGCTCACATCAAGAATTCCGGAAAGCTCTCCCTTCAGTGAAAGACATGGTAGACTGCTCAGCCTAGTCAACACCAGCATTGAAGAGGACATGATAAAGGTGTTGTTCCAGTTCTTTGACCCCCTTCACGACTGTTTCACTTTCCCCGACTACCAGTTGGTGCCCACTTTGGAGGAATTTTCTCAACTCCTGAGAATTCCTATCCTTAATCAACTACCCTACAACGGTACGGAAAAAGAACCAAAGCCTGAAGATGTTACTCAAGCACTACACCTATAGCCATCTGACATCAAGGGGCATTGGGAACTAGAAGCGGTTTCAAAGGCTTCTTGGCAAAATTCTTGTTTGAGAAGGCACAAGAATGTTGGAATTCATTGGACCTACGAGCCTTTGAAGAAATTGTGGCACTCCTTATCTATGGGTTGGTCTTGTTCCCAAATCCTGACCAGCTTGTAGATGTCAACGCCGTCAAAATCTTCTTATCCAGAAATCCAATACCAACATTGCTTGGGGACATTCTTCACTCATTTTACACATGAACAATGAGAAAGAGGGGTGTTCTCATGTGCTGTACTCCTCTCCTTGCAAGGTGGTTTATTTCGCACCTTCCACGATCTGTTTTGAAGAATGACCAAGGCTTGAGGTGGTCACAACGGTTGATGACCCTCACTCACTCTGATGTACATTGGTGTTCTCGGTCCAGAGAAAATGTCATCATCGTCGATCGTTGTGGAGAGTTCCCTAATGTTCCATTACTTAGCATTAGGGGAGGCATTACCTACAACCCTTGTCTAGCTTTGAGACAATTTGGATATGCACGGAGGGATGGCCCTTACGACATGTTGATTCCTGACTTAGTTTTTGACTTCGACAACGATGCGCAAGGACTTCGCCAAAGATTCATCAGAGCTTGGAGGATGCCTAACAAGGTTGACAGCAAGACACTAGGGCACAAGAATTCCATCCCTCTTGAGCCTTACCTCAAATGGGTACGAGCCCGAGCCCAGAGTCTAATAATGCCTTATCCTCATGTTCTCCCTGTGATTAAAGAGCCCGTTAAGGAAGGAGAGGTTCCCTACACCATCCTATATCCGGACATGCCTACATCGTGGGAGGAGATGCAGAAGAGTTGGATCCAACTCAAGGAGGAACGGAACACTTTTGAAGCCAGCTTCTACGCCAGTGAGAAGAAGGTTTTGGAGCTTACCCGCCGACTCCATGAGGAAGAGACCCTCAACACCTACATTGCACCAAAGAGGATGCGCAACGTCTTTTTACCTTGAGAAGTTTTTTGTAATATTTGGCCCATGGGGGATTTATGTACTGACAAATTTCTTCTTATTAATATGACGTGCGTTCTTTTTGTTTGCAACAATTTTGAACTTTCTAAAGCCTTGAATGCATTGCATACATAAGCATACCATTCATCATGTGCATAAGCAGGTCTCCACACCAGGTTTCCTTATCTTTCTGCTGTTTATTTCAGTAAGATGGATCTCGAACATACGGTCAAGGACTTGCAGTCTCAAAACGCACAGTTTCAACAACTCCTGATGACCTTGGATAAGGGTCAGGAGGATCTAAAGGCCCTACTGGGGAACAAAGACCAAGTGAAAAAGAAGAAGAAGAGAATCGGGGTGGCTACCCTATGAAGAAGGTTTGAGGGTGAAGCCAGAAGAGTGCTTGAATTTCCCCTACTTCTGAGGAGGGAACCAGAAAAGGGAATGCAGTTGCGGTACCTTCTGAATCCGAGGTTGAAGAAGAGGAGGCTGAAGAGGATGAAGACTACTCTGATCAATAATACCCACCCGCCGATTATAAGTACAAAGGCTTGGAAGACAGATTGGCAGCTATGGAGCTGCAGAGAGTTCCCAGCTTAGATTTCGAAGACTTAGGATTAGTTGCTGGAATTGTGATCCCCCCGAAGTTAAAAGTACCAGTCTTTGCAAGATATGACGGGCTATCCTGCCCGAATATGCATCTCAAATCATATGTAAGGAAGATCCAACCTTACACTGCAGACAAGAACCTTTGGATCCATTTCTTTCAGGATAGCCTTTCTGGGGCTCAACTCGAGTGGTTCTATCAGCTGGATGGAGCCAGTATCCGAAACTGGGAGGACTTGGCTACTGCCTTTTATAAACAATATCAGTACAATTCTGACCTTGCTCCTACGCGTACCCAACTTCAGGGTATGTCACTGGGGACGGGCGAAGGATTCAAGGAGTATGCGCAAAAGTGGAGAGACTTGGCTGGCAGGGTGCAGCCACATTTGACTGACCGTGAACTTGTTGACATGTTCTTAGGGACCTTGTCGGGCCCGTTCTTTAAACATCTGATTGGTAATTCTTCTGCTGAGTTTACAGATTTGATCTTGATTGGTGAGAGGATAGAAGCTGGTATTAAGTCGGGAAAGATACAGAAAGGTGCCGCTGCGAGTACTGAGAAGAAGCCTTTCAAGAAGGAAGCTAGTGCTGTTTATGGACCTAGAAGACAAGTTAAGCCGGAACGCTGCCAAGCTGTCAATGCATTGGTAATTTCAAAGCCTGCTGCTGCTCCTCAGCAGTATAATCAACAAAGGGGCGAAAGACCCAAAAGGCAGTACACTCGGCTTAGCATGACCCTGTCTCAGATTTTTCCGCAACTACTGTCAACCAATTTGGTAACTGTCAAAGAAGCTCCGAAAGTAGTAAACACAGCTTCTCCGAAGTACAACCCCAACGCCCGTTGCGCTTATCACTCTGATAGCCCCGGGCATACTACGGACAATTGCTGGGCTCTGAGGAATAAGGTTCAAGACCTTATTAATGCTAAGGAAATACAGTTTGAAGCGCACGAAAGACCCAATGTTGTTACTGCTCCCATGCCCCAACATGGAGTGAGTGATGTGGAAGAAGACCGATATGTAGCCTCCGTGGAAGAGATTGTTACTCCGTTATCGACTGTTAAAAGGAATATGTTGCTAGCCGGTTTATTTCCGGGATGTGGTGAAGATTGCCTTCTATGTGATGTTTCGCCTTTTGGTTGTCCTTTGCTGAAATTAGGTATCCAAAGCCTGATGGATAGCAAAGAAATCTTGTTCGAGAAAATTGTTGTTCCTGCTGTCCCTACTGAAGAAGTTTCTATCGTCACTATTTTCAACAAACCTCCTAAGGCTCCCTCAAAGAAGCCTGTCAAAATCATGTCCACTCAGAAGATTGCTCCCATCATCATCACTGTTCCAGGGCCTCTCCCTTATACATCCGACAAAGTTGTCCCATGGCACTATGGGGCAGATGTTTATGTGCTTGGAATAAAACAAGAGTTTGATACAAGTACCGGTGTCAGTAACATCACCGGGCCTGCCAAAATTACTCACAGTGGTAGGCTGTTCTCGCCAGATATTGCGCCACCAGCTATTCAGAAACCCCTTATCATCACACCCGTAAGTGTGCATGTTCCACCTCCTAATCAAGTTCATGTTTCTACCCCTGCCGCCGAGTCCTCTGACGCTCGGGGCAAAGGGATTGTTACTGATTTGCCTGCCCTGACGGAGGCGCCGAAGACAACCACTGTTGAGGCCTCCCAGCAAGAGATGGAGGAGATCCTCAAGATTATCAAGAAAAGTGATTTCAATGTTGTTGAGCAGTTGGGGCACACCCCATCAAAAATTTCTATGCTATCACTGCTGTTGTGTTCAGAGGCCCACACCAAGGCCCTGATCTCCTTCCTGAAGACGGCCCATGTGCCACAAGAAGCGTCTGCTGATCAATTTACTGATTGTATGGCCAACTTGACTGCTGATAACGGGTTGGACTTTTCTGACGCTGATCTGACTGCAAAAGGAAAGAACCATAATGATGCCTTGCATGTCTCTATTGAATGCAGGGGCACTACTCCTGCCCATGTGTTGGTAGACACAGGTTCTTCACTGAATGTATTGCCCAAGAAGGCCCTAGACATATTGGATTGTGAGGGTCTGGAGCTCAATCCCAGTAACATTGTTGTCCGAGCCTTTGACGGTTCGAAAAGGATGGTACATGGTGAAGTTGACATTCCAATCAGGTTTGGTTCTCAAGTTTTTGATTCTACTTTCTATGTGATGGACATCCGTCCATCCTACTCTTGTTTGCTGGGTCATCCATGGATCCACAAGGCTGGAGCTGTGACCTCCACACTACATCAAAAGCTTAAGTATCCAGTCAGAGGAAAGATTGTTACAGTTCAAGGGGAAGAAGAGTATATGGTCAGCCACTTAAACTCGTTCCGGTACATAGAGATGGATGGGGAATTCATCTAAACCCCCTTTCAACACTTTGAAGAGGTGCCTCAGACACTGGCGTCAGCTGAAACTGTGATTGAAGACCCTCCTTTGAAGATGGCTTCCTTAAAGGATGCCCGGGCTGTGATTGAGAAGGGTGAGTGCACAAACTGGGGCCGACTTCCTGACTTCACTCCAAAGACCGACAAGTTTGGTTTGGGCTTCACTGCAGAGGCTCAGAGGGCTGTTCGTAAAGCAAGAGTTGGAAGACCTCCTGTGTTCATCACCAATCCAGGAGTGAATGCTATTAAGGACGATGCAGAGGAATAGGAATTTGACAGCTGAATCTACCCAACAACCGATAGTGGACCGAGCAACTGGACTGCCAAAGACTTCACACCTATTACTTTTGTCACTCAGTAATGAACTCTTTTGTTTTCAATTTGTAACAAACAATATGTTGAAACTTTTATAGCTCGGTGTCCTACCCGGGGCACCGTGGCTCCATTTGTGAGGGCTTTTGTATGACATTTTCATATATCATTAATCAAAACATTGGACGTTTGTTGCATTTCAAATCTTGTGCTCCTTTTCTTTCTTTATCATATATTGCAAAACAGCTATATTTACACACACTCACTTATACAGGTTCCAATCCACTCTGGATCTCACTGGTAACGACTCTGCTACTGCCAGTTATGACTTCGAAAATCCGATCAACTTAGCCGAAGACAAAGGTGAAGATGATTGCGAAGTGCCTGGGGAACTTGCAAGACTGCTACTCCAGGAAGAGAGGGCCATTCAGCCGCATGAAGAGCCAATGGAAACGGTAAATCTAGGTACTGAGACAGACAGAAAGGAAGTCAAGATCGGTGCCAATCTAGAGTTCAGTGTGAAACAACGGTTGATTCAGATGTTGCATGACTACATGGAAATCTTTGCTTGGTCTTACGAAGACATGCCTGGTTTGGATGCCGACATTGTGGTTCATCACCTGCCTACCAAGGAAAACTGCCCTCCGGTAAAACAAAAGGTCCGCCGTATGCGTCCAGAGATGTCCGAGAAAATCAAAGCTGAGGTTATGAAACAATTTGATATCGGGTTTCTAGCAGTGACTTCTTACCCTCAGTGGGTCGCCAACGTGGTTCCAGTGCCGAAGAAAGATGGTAAGGTCCGAATGTGTGTTGATTACAGGGATTTGAACAGGGCCAGCCCCAAGGATGATTTCCCTCTGCCTCATATCGATGTTCTGGTTGACAATACTGCTCAGCATAAAGTTTTCTCCTTCATGGACGGCTTCTCCGGTTATAATCAGATCAAGATGGCTCCTGAAGACATGGAGAATACCACTTTCGTTACTCAGTGGGGCACCTTTTGCTACAAGGTCATGCCATTTGGGTTGAAAAATGCAGGGGCAACTTACCAACGTGCCATGGTTGCTTTATTTCATGATATGATCCATCACGAAATAGAAGTATACGTCAACGATATGATTGCAAGGTCTCAAACTGAGGAGGAACACCTTGACCATCTACGGAAGTTGTTTGACCGTCTGAAGTTGTACAAGCTGAGGTTAAACCCAAACAAGTGCACCTTTGGGGTGAGATCTGGAAAATTGCTAGGCTTCATTGTAAGAGACAAAGGTATTCAAGTGGATCCTGCCAAAGTAAAAGCCATACAAGAGATGCCATCTCCCAAGACGGAGAAAGAAGTCAGAGGATTTCTAGGACGGTTGAACTACATTGCCTGCTTCATCTCGCATTTAACTGCTACCTGTGAACTAATCTTCAAGCTGCTGAAGAAAGATCAAGTAGTACGTTGGAATGATGAATGTCAGGCCGCTTTCGAAAAGATCAAAGAGTACCTCCAAGAACCACTCATTCTTATGCCACCGGTTGAAGGGAGACCTCTAATCTTATACTTGACAGTACTTGACAACTCAATGGGGTGTGTGCTGGGGAAGCATGACGAGTCTGGCCGAAAAGAACACGCCATTTATTACCTGAGCAAAAAGTTTACCGACTGTGAGACTCGGTACTCACTGCTCGAGAAAACTTGTTGCGCTCTGGTATGGGCTGCTCGCCGGCTAAGACAGTATATGTTGACTCACACTACTCTGTTGATTTCAAAAATGGATCCGATAAAGTACATATTCGAAAAGCCTGCTCTGTCTGGAAGAATAGCAAGGTGGCAAATGATCTTGACGGAATATGACATCCAGTACACGACTCAAAAAGCAATCAAGGGAAGTGTATTGGCAGACCATTTGGCACACCAACCAGTGGACGATTACCAGTCGATGAACTTTGAATTTCTAGACGAGGATATCATGGTAGTAACTGATTGTGAAGTACCGGGACCGGATGAAGGACCTGAGGAAGGATCCCGATGGTCTATGCACTTTGACAGAGCCTCAAACGCTTTGGGTAATGGTATCGGCGCTGTGATCATATCCCCCAAAGGCACTCATACTCCACTCACCGCTCGGTTATGTTTCAACTGCACCAACAACATGGCAGAATATGAGGCATGTATCATGGGTCTTCAAGCTGCAATTGACTTAAGGATCAAGTTTCTGAGTGTCTTCGGAGATTCCGCTCTCGTGATCAATCAGGTCAAAGGCGAGTGGGATACGAAACACCCAAATCTTATTCCTTACAAGGAGTATATGCTGACATTGCTTCCCCATTTCGAAGAGATAACTTTTGAACACTTCCCAAGAGAGGAGAATCAGTTGGTGGACGCGTTAGCTACGATGTCTTCAATGTTCAAAGTCAAATGGGACAACGAGGCGCCCGGATCATCATTTGGAAGTTGGACGAGCCTGCATATTGCTGTGATCTTGAGGCTAAGGAGGTAACTGAAAAACCCTGGTATCATGAAGTGAAGAGGTACTTGGAAGCTCAAGAATACCCCGAGGGTGCATCTGTTAACGACAAGAAGTTCCTGAGAAGGTTCGCGGCAAAGTTCTTCCTCAGCAACGGCATTCTCTACAAGCAAAACCATGATTCAACCTTGTTGCGTTGTGTGGATAAGACTGAAGCAGAAAGGATCATGGCAGAGCTACATGAAGGTACCTTCGGAACACATTCCAGTGGACATACCATGGCAAAGAAAATCCTTCGGGCAGGATATTTCTGGTCCACAATGGAAGCCGACTGTTATCAGCATTCTCGAACTTGTCATAAATGCCAGATCTATGCTGATAAGGTGTACATTCCTCTGGTTCCTCTGAACGTCTTGACAGCACCTTGGCCTTTTGCAATGTGGGGCATTGATATAATTGGCGAGATCCGACCTACAGCATCCAACGGGCACCGCTTCATCCTGGTAGCGATTAATTACTTCACAAAATGGGTTGAAGCAGCTTCCTATGCCACCGTAACCGAGAGCGTCGTGGCACGGTTCATTCGGCACAACCTGATTTGTCGGTACGGTGTACCTGAGAGGATCATTACGGATAATGGTACCAATCTTAACAACAAGATGATCACTGAGCTCTACGAGTAATTCAAGATACAGCACCACAATTCTTCCCCTTACCGGCCGAAGATGAATGGGGCTGTAGAAGCAGCGAATAAGAATATTAAGAAGATTGTGCAGAAGATGACAGTGACCTACAAAGATTGGCACGAAATGTTATCGTTTGCTCTTCATGGGTACCGCACCTCAGCACGGACGTCAACAGGGGCAACTCCCTTTTCCTTGGTCTATGGCATGGAGGCAGTCTTGCCTATTGAAGTCCAGATACCCTCTCTCCGGATAATGAAGGATGCAGGTTTGAGTGAAGAAGACTGGATCCAGACTCGGCTTGATCAATTAAACCTAATTGACGAAAAGAGACTCACTGCTATTTGTCATGGTCAGACGTACCAAAAACGGATGATCAGGGCATTTAACAAGAAAGTCAGACTACGAGAGTATCGAGTCGGAGACCTGGTAATCAAGCGCATCATTCTTCCTCAAGGTGATCCCAGGGGCAAATGGACCCCTACGTACGAAGGGCCATTTGTGGTTAAACATATCTTCTCAGGAGGAGCCATGATTCTAACCACCATGGATGGTGACGACCTTCCTCACCCTGCCAATGCAGACATAGTAAAAAGATACTACGCATGAATCAAAGACCCGCTAGGTTGACACACCTAGGAAAAAATAAGGGCTTCCCGGCGAACCAAAAGGGTTCGGGCAAAAATAAGGGATGAAATGAAAAATCTCTGTACACCCGGCAAGTCGAAAACCTGAAAGGGCGGCTTGGGCAAAAATGGGTATCCCGGTGGACTGAAAACCCGAAAGGGCGGTCCAGGCAAAAGTTAGGGATTAAAGCGTAATACTATGTCTCATTGGAGCACCTTGCATCCAGAATCCGGTATCAACTATCGGGCTCAGACTTCGGCATCGATCAATCAGCTTCATCTTCAACTAAGCAACAAAGTGATGAGACGCTTGGAGACATAAAGGCGTTAGCAGAGTTGGAACCCAGTGGGATTTATTTTTCACATAGCTGTTTTGTTTCCTTTCACAAAATTGTATAAACTCTATGTTGTCCGGCGGTGTTCTCTTACTAGGACGTCAGCCTCTTGTACAAAAACGCCTATTTTCAGGCAAATTTGAAAATCAATACAAGTTCAATTTCTCAGACAAATTATCCATTGTTTTTCCTTTTTCTGTTTTGTTTTGCGAAGAATGTCCAATGTTCATTTTTGATATATGCATTTGACATTAATTGCTAATCATGAATAGTTGCATGCGAAACAAAAGACTAATTACAGATGACATCAGAAACAGGGGCAGTTTAGAATTGTCCAAGCAGTCTAGTTGCTCTGTCCACCAAGGTACCAAGGTAAGGTCAGCTGAAGAACGTAACCAAGTCACCTCAGCTCCCCGCAGAGTAAGGCAAGATTCAACAATACTTTCCCCAAGTAGAGTTGGTTTCCTATCAGCCCTGAAAAGGCACAATATTCCCCTAGCAAGTCGGCGATATTCTCCCCAAGTAGAGTTTAGTCTACTGTCAGCCTTAAGGAAGTTGGGAATCCCCAGAATATCTCAACATTCCCCAGCGGAGTATGAACATTCCTCAGCAAGCATCCCCGGCAGTCTTAATATAAGATTGTTCCCTGGCGGAATACCAACACCCCAGTACAGTCCAAAAGTTTCCCTAGGAGAGTGAAATCCATATCCCCAACAGGTCTTAGAGCTTATCCCCGGTAGATTCTGGAAGCATATCCCTTGCAGAGTACAGACGTCTCTCCCGAACTTTATTCAAAATTATTCCTCACAAGAGCTTATAACTAGGTTATCCTCAGCTAATTACCACGGAAAGATCGTCCTCGGCGAAGTTCTTCCTATCTCTGGCGGAGTTCATCCAATTCCCCAACATAACTTATCAGCAGAATCCCCAGCGGAGTTTATCATTGAAATCCCCAACGGAGCTCTCATCAAAACCTCAGCGAAGTATCACTTCCCACAGAGTAATTCCCCTCAGAGTAATCTCTCCAGCAAGTTTATTCCCCAACGGAGTCATCTTCTCCTACCGGTTTATCCTTCCAGCCATCATCCCCAGCGGAAACGAAGAACTCTACTCTTCAACATCAGCCCAGGATTTGGCTCCCCGGCCAGTCGTCAAGGATTTATTTTCCTAGACGAAAATACATTCATAGACATTTCACATTTCATACATTCTGCTTACATACATGACAAAGTGCATACAACACTATTTCATTTTGAGCATCATGACATCATGCATCTCATACATCATGACTTCGCATACAACTGATGTTTTGCCTTTTCAGGAAAAAAAGAGGTCAATCAAAAGATGATTATTGTCAACTATCGCAATTCCAGATTCGATTCCTGTATCTAGCCAGGGCACATCTGTGAGTGATTGATTGTAGATTCGATACATGTATCTAGCCAGGGCATATCTGCATGAAGAGTTTGAAGATCAACCCCTGTAACCGGCCAGAAATTTATCTTTCATTCTCAGGACGGAGGCTTACACCTGTATCCAGCCAGGAAAGCTATCTCTACCAACCTTTTTCAATTCCAGATTCGATTCTTGTATCCAGCCAGGGCATATATGTAGACAACAATTCCAGATTCGATTCCTGTATCTAGACAGGGCACATCTATGAGCAACCAGTTCCAGATTCGATACCTGTATCCAGCCAGGGCACATCTGTAGACAACAGTTCCAGATTTGATTCCTGTATCTAGCCAGGGCACATCTGTGAGCAACCGATTGTAGATTCGATACCTGTATCTAGCCAGGGCATATCTGCATGAAGAGACTGAAGATCAACACCTGTAACAAGCCAGGAAACATCTTTCTTTCTCAAAGTACACAAGTTCTCACTAAGGAATCTCTTATGCGATCAACACTTCCAAATGGCATCTATAAGCCCATTCCCGACAAGGTTATGTCACGCCTCCAGATGGCATCTATAAGTCCATCCTCCTATCCATCTCTCTAAATAGCATCTATAAGCCCATTCCCGACATCACGTTGCTGATACTCCAGCATGCGAGTGCAAATTTCAGGGCACTCTAGTGTCCAGTCTCCTTTTACCTTCGAGTCGCGAAAGGCAAGCTTGCCAATCTAACTCTTAAGGTGCAAGAAGATTGAACAGGGGCAACTGTTGTACCCCAAAATTTGCCCTCCCATTTCCTCAACATTTTTCTCATCCCAATACCCTTGGAGCTCAAGATCAAGTTAGGGTTTGCTCTGCTTAAGACTCCTCCTTGCACTGTTGACCCAAAATAGGGTTTGTGTTTGCACAAAGATGTTTTGACCTAAAATGCCTAAGATGACTTTCATGCTTCATATTGGACTCCCAAGTTTATCCATACCAAGTTTCAAGCCTTGATTCCAATCTTTGCCCAGTCAATTGGACACTTGACCTAGAAATCAGTTATATTGGGGAAAAAGTCAACTGTGGTCAATTGACAGTCAAACCTCATGAAATTTGACCCACATCAACATATTGAACTCATATAAACCATTTGGTCAAGTTTGGGTCACAAATCCACAAGAAATTTGATCAGATCACCAAAAGGGCAAAATGGTCATTTTTAGGGTTTTGACTGCACAAAGGCAATTTTTGACTGTTTGACCTAGCCAATGGCAAGCCAAGCTCACACATGGACTCAAGGACCCCATGGAATTGTCTTGACATGTTCAACAAGTTCAAAAGATCCCAAATGTACAAGATTGACAGATGAATTTTCCAGTCAACTGATCAATTTTTGACTGTATACTGAAAAGTCAAACTTTGACTTTTTGGTCAAAATCAAGTGTCAAGATTCATTTTTCATCAAAACATGCCAAATTATGAAACTTGTTCATCAAGAAATCAAAAATTGCAAATTAGGGTTTAAAATGAAGAATTTTCATAACTTAGAATTTTTCTAAGTTATGAAAATCCCTAATTTTTTCCTAACTTTGTCCCACTTTTTCATCAAGATGCATTTGGATTCAAACAAAAGTCAAAACATGAAAGTTATAGTCCATTGCAAAATCTACAACTTTTATTCACAAAGTTTCCTCAAAAGAAGCTTGTAGCTCAACTTATTATTTTTGGAACAAGGGTGCAAAACATTCTTAACTTAGAAAAATTTTGACCTATTCTAGGCAGGATTTTTGCCTAACTTCATGGCCACTTTTCACATACTTCCACTTGAAATTTCAATTTGCATTACAAAGATGGATTGTATTACACATTCCAAGCTTTCTAAAATGTCCAAGAACTCATCAAACAACCTTGTGGTTTGGGAGAATCGAATTTGGCAATATAGGCAAAACTCACTTTGTTCATGAGCCATTTCCATGTCCATAACTTTGCATTTTTGAACTCAGCATGCTCTAAGCTAGATTACAGGTCTTTTATCTCATCCACACTCATAAATTTAATGCCAATCCTTTATGTTTAAGCCTTATCTTGTGTGTTTAACCATTGCATACAACATTAACCTTAATATGGAAAAAGCAATATATCCATTTTTGAAAAGTTGAACTTTATGTCAAAATTGCAATCTTTGAAGTACAATGCAAATCCTTTTGGCACAAGTTCAGGAACATATCCCTCTGATCAAGACTAAAGTGTGCAGCATACTTGAGGGGCCTAGGAGAGCTTGTAAACCAAGTTGACATTTTTTGCTTAAGTGTGAAGAAACTTGGCATAACACACACCAACTCTCATTTCTGCCAAGAGAAGCTTAGACAAACTTGTTCTACACCTTTCAAACATCAAACCTGAGCTAAGGCACGACGAAAACACCTTCCAAACCTCAGCATTCATCAAAACACCATCCTACTGCAGAAAACAGAGTCACCTCTGCAGTTGGACTTCCATAACTCAATCCACTCGTGCATTGTTGCTAAAACCAGTTCATACACACTCCATACCACATATACAAGCTATCCCAAGCATTGGACACGACCTGTAACACCTCTAACCAACTTTACCATTTTCACTTTTTCTGTTTTGCAGATTGATTGCCATAGCTTGATTCACTTGATTTCAAAGCAAGCTAAAGGTTGGAATAGCATCCCTGGACTTCAAGCAAGCTGTACCAATCCTCACCTTGCCTTGAAAGTGCCTCCATTGCCAGACATGATCCAAGCTGAACAGGTAAGTTCATGGACTTTTATCTCTCAATCTAGGAAGAGTTAGCTTTAAGTTTGTGAATGAAAAATGTCATATTCATGTCCCTGAAACTATACATATCCTCACTTTCCATTTATATTGCATATGCTGAGAGAATTTAAGACCTGAACATTGACAAAAACTTAGGTTAAGAATTAGGGATGGAGAAATTCTCTCTTATTTCTGAGAGTTAGATCAAGTTTTTGGTATGTATGGAATCGTGGCTTGATGCTTGACATTTTTCATGTTATGAGTTTGTGCTAAAAGTCCAGGAATCAGGATGTTTGAACAAGGATGAAAAGCGTGCGTTTCTTGGACATTTGTGTTGTCTGGAGGTTGAAGACAACCTCTATGGGCTGGGCCAGACTTTTTTTCCTTTTTGCACCATGTTTTTACATTTGCGCCCCTCTGGCCCATTTTGAGATATATTTGCCATTTTTTATTTTTTCCTTTTGATTTTGTTTCTATATTTTTATTTAAACATGAAAAAACATTAAAATTATTTTTCCCACATTTTTTTGCATTTTATTTGATATTTATTTGGTTTTATTTAGTTTTGTACATAAATAAACATAAATATACTTTTATTTGAAATAACTAAAAATAATACAAACACTTTTATTTTCTGGTTTTTATTTTATTTTACCTTTTGAAAACATTTTATAAAAAATATATACTTTTTTTTGTAAATATTAAATATCTTTATTTTTGTACATATAATATATATTTAATAAATAATACAAACACTTATATATTTATTATAATATTTAGGATAAAAACATAAAAAATAATACATTTTTATTTTTATTAATATTTAACTTAAAAAATCACTTTTTGATAATATACTTCCTTTTATTTATTTTTTGTACATAATTAATAAATATTGCATATAATAAATAATTAATACATTTTTATTTAGCAAATTAGGGTTTTGCCCTAAATACCTAAAAATACCAAAAATTAATTCATTTTATTTTTGTTTATTTGACACATGATAAATACTTTTTTACATACATATGAAAATCATTTTTGCATCTTGCATATTTATATTATTTTATTTAATTATTGTGCAATTAAATACCTTGTAAAATTTCAATTTGGATGTAATAGTTAGGGTTCAATTTCTTGCTAAAATATCCTCATTTGAACATTTGTATCCCCCATCCCATATTTGTGTTGTAATAACTTAGGACCTTTAAATTCCGCACTTTAAAAGCTTTCTAATTATGACATGTTAGAATTAGGGTTTTGTATGCAAATCAAAAACAACAAATAGTTTGACCTAAATTCAAGATAAACAAGCATGAAAATGGACAACACTAATCACACTTGCACCCCTAGGGTACTCCACTTGTTGCCTTCAATAATGGGCCATATTGCATGTTAGGTATCTTTGGCAAAAAAAACAAAAACAATCAAATGATCATAGTCCCTCGATGACGCTTTCAAAAGTTGCCTAAAAATGATCAAGTCCCTTAAAGGAAAAATTGCCCAAAGATACTTGACACCATTGCAATCATGGTCTAAACGATGACCCGCGCCTGTCCCGTTCACATCCTAATACAAGATTGTCCACCAAATACAATGGTGGAACAAAATTGTCAAAAGGGTTAAAACATAACAATAATCTTTGAGAAATTTAGGGTAGATAGCTCTTGGTTACTTGCCAACTTGCAAAACAAAAACACTTGCCTATTTTTTCAAAACCACACATCACAACACACTTTCAAAACAACTTTCAAAAACATTGAAAACTTTTCAAAAGACATACACCTTTGTATACATCCCAACATGGATCATTACAAAGGTTGCCACCACATTGGCCTCTTTTCAAAAACATTTTCAAACCCACACACAAAACACCATTTCAAACAATTGGAAGCACCATTTCAAACAATTGAAAATCAAGGCAAGTTGATCTAAGCAAGTAACTAAGAGCCCATGGATAACCATGGATAGAAAGGGTGCTAATACCTTCCCTTTCTATAATCTACTCCCCGAACCCAAGAAAACATCTCAAAGGTTTTTGTTGTGCTTTTTAACCTTTTCTTAGGATAAAATAAAAAGTCGGTGGTGACTCTTGCTCAACCGAAACATTTGCGAAAACAAACGCAAAACCTCAAGTCAGTTCTCCCACCGTATCACACCCGGCTCTCAACAAATTTTCTTTAATCACAAGCAAAGGAGTCAACAGATTAGCAACATCAGTAACATGGAGGTTTTCCAAAATAGCATGCACATTGTGGCCGTGCTTGGGCATCGGAGAAGATATAACATTGGGCTTCTCAGGAGCATCAAATTCAACTTCTTTGGCGTCAATTAAGTCCTGAATTTTGTTCTTAAGTGCCCAGCAATTATTGGTATCGTGCCCAGCACTGTCGGAATGGTAAGCACACTTGGCCTTGGAGTGATAGTATGGAGAGGAGGTGTTAGTGTTTTTTGGCGCCTCTTTCAAACTGGTCAGATTCAGCTTCAACAAATGAGGAAGGACCTGAGAGGGCGTCATGTTGATGCGGGTGAACTGCCGTTGTGGCCGTTCTACCCGTTGTTGATTAGGTCTCGACTGATTGTTACGAGGTTGATCACTTGACGAATTTTGAATCATCACGGCCCCTACAGTCAGCCGTCGCTCAGTTCTTCCCAATCCCTTCTGAGAATACACAGCAGATGCTTCTTTCTTGGCTGGGAAAGGTTTCTTAACAGTTGTGGATGCGGAAGCATCCTTTTAAATCTTTCCACTTTTAATACCGGCCTCAACCCTTTCGCCGGTCAAAATCAGTTCAGTAAATCCCGCAGAAGAGCTCCCGATTAGATGGTTGAAGAATGGGCCAGACAGGGTCCCCAGAAACATGTCGACTAATTCCCTATCTGATAGTGGTGGCTGCACCCTTCCATCCAGATCACGCCACTTCTGGGCGTACTCCTTAAACCCTTCATTTGAGGCCATCCCCATACTTTGTAACTGAGTACGAGTGGGCGCCAAACCAGTATTGTACTGATACTGACGATAAAAAGCAGCTGCCAAGTCTTCCCAATTGTGAACCTCTGATCTCTCGAGCTGATAAAACCAATCTAACTGAGTGCCAGACAAGTTGTCTTGGAAAAAGTGTACCCAGAGGTCTTTGTCGGATGAATGAGGTTGGATCTTTCTAACATACGACCTCAGGTGCATCTTAGGGCAAGACAGACCGTCGTACTTGGCAAATGTTGGCACCTTGAACTTGGGAGGGATAACAATCCCAGCTACCAACCCTAGTTCCTCAAAATCCAATCCGGGCACCCTCTGCAACTCCATAGCTGCCAATCTGTCTTCAAGGTTCTTATATTTGTCGTCCGCTGGTGGATACTGTTGTTCTGAATAGTCTTCGTCTTCTTCCTCTTCCTCCTCTTCTACCTCAGACTCATAAGGTACAGTAACTCCTTTCCCTTTGCCAATCCCTTCGTCAGATGTTGAAGGGAACTCAAGAGTCCTTCTAGCATCGCCCTCAAACCTTCTTCCGAAAGTGGCTACCCCCGGTCTCTTTTTCTTTTTCTTCTCTTTATTCTTCTCTAGCATAACTTTGAGATCCTCTTGACCCTTTGCCAAGGTCATGAGGAGTTGCTGAAATTGTGAATTTTGTGCCTGTAGATCCTTTACTGTTTGCTCCAAATCCATCTTGCTGAAATAAACAACAGAAAGATAAGGAAACCTGGCTTGAAGACTTGTTTATGCATATGATGAATGGTATGTTATTCATGTAATGCATTCAAGGGTTCAAAAATTCAAATTTGTTGTAAACAAAAAGGAACGCACGTCATATTAAGAAGAAATTGTTAGTACATAAATTCCCCATGGGCGAAATATTACAAAATCCTTAATGTAAAAAGACATTGCGCATCCTCTTTGGTGCGATGTAAGTGTTGAGAGTTTCCTCCTCGTGAAGTCGGCGGGTGAGCTCTAAAACCTTCTTCTCACTGGCATAGAAGCTGGCTTCAAAAGTATCCCGTTCTTCTTTGAGTTGGATCCAACTCTTTTGCATTTCCTCCCATGATGTTGGCATGTCAGGATGTAGGATGGTGTATGGAACCTCTCCTTCCTTAACAGGCTCTTTGATCAAGGGGAGAATGTGAGGATATGGCATCATAAGATTCTGGGAGCGGGTTCGTACCCACTTGAGGTAAGGCTCAAGGGGCTTGGAATTCTTGTGCCCCAGTGTCTTACTATCCACCTTGTTAGGCATCCTCCAAGCTCTGATGAACCTTTGTCGAAGTCCTTGCACATTGTTGTCGAAGTCAAAAACTAGGTCAGGAATCAGCATGTCATGAGGGCCATCCCTCCGAGCATATCCAAATTGTCTCAAAGCTAGACAAGGGTTGTAGGTAATGCCTCCACTAATGCCAAGTAATGGGACATTAGGGAATTCTCCACAACGATCAATGATGATGACATTTTCTCTGGACCGAGAACACCAATGTACATCAGAATGTGTGAGGGTCATCAATCGTTGTGACCATCTCAAACCCTGCTCATTCTTCAAAACTGCTTGTGGAAGGTGAGAAATAAACCACCTTGCAAGGAGAGGAGTACAGCACATGAGAACACCTCTTTTCCTCATTGTTCGTGTGTAAAATGAGTGTAGGATGTCCCCAAGCAATGTAGGTATGGGATTCTTGGACATGAAGATCTTGACAGCATTCACATCTATAAGTTGATCAGGATTTGGGAACAAAACCAACCCATAGATGAGGAGTGCCACGATCTCTTCAAAGGCTTGTAGATCAAGAGAATTCCAGCATTCTTGTGCCTTCTCAAGCATAAATTTTTCCAAGAAGCCTTTAACACCACTTCTGGTTTCCCAATGTCCCTTGATGTCAGATGGTTGCAAGTGTAATGTTTGAGCAACATCTTCAGGCTTTGGTTCTTTTTCCATACTGTTGTAGGGTAGTTGATTAAGAACAGAAATTCTCAAGAGTTGAGAAAATTCCTCCAGAGTAGGCACCAACTGATAATCAGGGAATGTGAAACAGTGGTGGAGGGGGTCAAAGAACTGGAAGAGAACTTTCACCATGTCTTCTTCAATGCTGGTGTTGACTAAGTTGAGGAGTCTACCATGTCTTTCACTAAAGAGAGAATTCTCTGGAATCTTGGAAGTAAGCTCCTTGAGTTGAGGAGGGATCCTCACAAGGTTAATTTGAATTGTTTTCCTGCGAAGAGATTCCATGACCTACAAAACAAGAACAAAGATGAAGATCCAAACCCTTGAAATGGTTAGTGGATGCATATGATGCTTTATGATGTTCATGATGTATGCACAAACACATGTACAAGCAAATCACACAAAACCCTAGTTTCAGGCTTGCATGAGGTTTCATAGGTAAGTACCCTCTTGAGTTTAGTTGGCTCAAAACCTGTCCTATAAATAGTAACCGGGTTTTAAGGAGCTCAATATCATTGGATTGTCTTCTATGTTCATTGTTTTGGTTTAGCCACTTAACTAGCGACCAAAATATTCCAAGAAAACAACCCTCAATGAGTGTAGTATCAAGTATCTACCAACTTCGGACTGCACCAAAGCTGGTCATCTCACTACCCCTAATAAAAGGCCAAGATGGTCAAATAAGGTTCTAGTTCATTAGTGCTTTATGACATCACTCAGCGGCCCCGTATTCTCTTTGATTGACTCAAATGCTACCGGTACTCACAAATATGTCGCACTAATATAGCTATTGCTTCGACCGTGTCGGTATACCCCGCACAATTTCCACAACGTATTGCTATCTATGAATGTTTCCCAAATCCGGGTGGAGGATTTTCAAGTCCAAACAAGAGAACCAAAATGTAAAGCAATCAAAGCAAACAATAATCATGCAAATGGTGATCTAAGCCCTAAGGTTACTCCACTTTTAAAGTTTTCCTCAGCAGAGTCGCCAGTTCTGTGATACGGTGGGAGAACTGACTTGGGATTTTGCGTTTTATGTTCGCAAATGTTTCGGTTTAGCAAGAGTCGCCACCGACTTTTTATTTTATCTTAAGGAAAGGTCAAAAAGCACAGGAAAGACCTTTGAGATTTTTTCTTGGGTTCGGGGAGTAGATTATAGAAAGGGAAGGTATTAGCACCCTTTCTATCCATGGTTATCCATGGGATCTTAGTTACTTGCTTAGATCTCTTGCTTTGCATTTCTATTGTTTGAAATGGTGCTTTTCAATTGTTTGAAATGGTGATTTGTGTGTGATTTTGGAAAATGTTTTGAGAAGAGGCCATCGTTGTGGCAACCTTTGTAATGATTCTTGTTTGAATGTATACAAAGGTGTTTTTGTCTTTTGAAAAGTTTTCAATGTTTGAAAGTAGGGTTTTGAAATTGTGTTGTGAAGTGTGTTTTAGAAAATAGCAAGGATGTTTTTTTTTGCAAGCTTGATCAAGTAACTAAGAGCTTTCTACCCTATTTTACTCAAAGGTCTTTCTTATGTTTTTAACCCTTTTACCAATGTTGCTTCACCATTGTATTTGGTGAACAACTTTGTGTTAGGATGTTAACGGGACAGGTGCGGGTCATCGTATAGACCATGATAGCAATGGTATCAAGTATCTTTGGCAATTTTTCTTTAGGGACTTGATCATTTTGATTGGGCAACCAAGATAGCGTCATCGAGGGACTATGATCTTTTGTTTTGTTTTTGTTTTGCCAAAGTACTTGACATGCAATCATGGCCCATTTTTGAAGGCAACAAGTGGATGAAACCCTAGGGGTACAAGTGTGCATTGTGTTTGTTTTGCAGGCATGTTATCTTGGATTAGGTCAAACTACTTGTTGATTTTATTTGCATACAAACCCTAGGTCTAAGCATGGCATAATTGAAAGCTTTTAAATGTGCGAGAATTTAAATGCTACACTATTACAACATGATATAGGGAGGGGGTACAAATTTGAATTGAGGATATTTGACAAGAAATTAAACCCTAGATTACTATTACAACCAAATTGAATGTACAAGATACAATATTTAAATGTACAATAATTGAAGTAAATACAATAAATAAATATAAATAAAATGTATTATGCCAAAATGTTTTTAGTATGTGAAAAGTATTTTTTCAATGTGAAATGTAAAATAAATAAAAAGATCAATTTTAATTATTTTCCTATTTAGGGCAAGAAACCCTAATTCCTAATAAATAATATTATTCATTAATTATGTGCAATAATATACTAATTTATACCAAAAAAAATAAGAGTATATTATAAAAATGATATTTTTGGTCCAAAATAATAATAAAAATGAAAATGTAATATTTTTTGTATTTTTGACTTAATTATTTAATAAGATGAAATATATATATATATATATATATATATATATATATATATATATATATATATATATATATATATATATATATATATATATATATATATATATATATATATATATATATATATATATATATATATATATATATATATATATATATATATATATATATACACATTAAATATATTAAGTGTGTGAAAAATTAAAATAAATAAATTACAAAAATGAATATTTTCAAGAAAATGTTTTTAAATATAAATAAATGAAATAAATGAAAATAAGTATATTTTTGTATTATTTTTGAGTTTTGTTTTTTTTTTTTTAAGAAAATAGTTTATTTACATATGTATATTTAATAAAATAAAATAAATATCAAATAAATATGAAGAAAAAAAATGGAAAATTATTTTTGGCATTTTTTATATTTATACAAAAAATAATAAAGTCAGGATAAAAAAATAAAATGTCAAAATGATAAATATTAAACAAATGGGCCAGGGGGTGTAAACAGAAAATAGGGGTGTTAGAAGTGAAAACACAACAGGCCCAGCCCACCAGACTTCTTCTTCTTCCTCTTGTTCATAAAACACGCGCTTCTGTGTATCAATGGCCAACTCCTGATTCTTTGATTTTTTGACAAAACTCATAACATGAACATTGTATGGAATTAAACAACGAATTCAACCATATAAAAAACTTGGATTAACTCTCAAAGACCAGAGAGAATTTCTCTGGCCCTAATTTTTAACCTAGTTTTTTCAGAAAGTTCAAGAGTGAAATTCTCTCAGCACGATTAATGTAAATGAAAACTAAGCATATGTATGGCTTCAGGGCTATGAGTACAATATATTTCATTCACAAACCTAAGCCTAACCATTCCTAAATAGAGAGATAGAAGTCCATGAAATACCTGTTTCAGTTGACTTCGAGCTGGACAATGTAGCAACCTTCAATGGTGTTTGAGCTTCTGTTGAGCTTGCCTGAGGTCCAAGGATGCTTCTCCAATGCTTGGCTTGCTTTGAAACAACTTGAATCATGCTGTAGAACTCAACCTACAGAGCTTTGAAATGAAAATGGAAAAGTGTGTTAGAGGTGTTACAGCTCGCAATGGGGGCTTGGGATAGTTCAGGTGAGTTGATTGGAAGGTGTTGGAACTATCTTGGGACAAAACGCATGATGGAAATTGGTTGTGGCTTGCAAGATGCAGAACTTGCTCTGTTTTGCAGAAAAACAGTGATTCTGAGTATGAGGAGGTTTGAGTGATGAAAGGGTCGTGCTTTAGGCTTGTTGGGATGTATGGAACTTGTTCACAAAGTTCTTGTAAGCTTCTGTTAACAGATATGAGAGATTGCTTATATTTTGCCACTTTTCTTCTACTTGAAGCAAGAGAATGGAAATGATGTTATAGCCCTGTACAAGCCATCCTATCATGATGCAACTTTTGTTCTTGGTTACTGGAATTAGTGGACTTGATCTTGCCTCAAAGATCTGGCCCCCATGCTTCAAGGATTTGGTTTTAACATAAAGTGAAGTTAGGCAAAAATGGCATTGTTGCTTTTTCCTTTTAAGGCTTAAACTAATGTATAATGCCCTAATGACCAAGACAATACCTTAATACAATGGATATGAATTAAATTAAGGAGTACAAATTGGTTTTGAGGCCTGTAATGTTGAACCAAGCTAGCTAGATCAGAATTGCAAGTTGTTATGAACATGTATTGACCATGGACAAAAGTGAGTTTTTGCCAACTTCAAGCATTCGATTCTCTCTAACCACAAGGGTGTTTGAGGAGTTCTTGGACAATTTGGAAAGCTTGGAACATGTACTATAATCCATATTTGAAATGAAACTTGAAACTCCAAGTGTAACTATCTGAAAAATGACCAAGAAGATGGGTCAAAATCCTGCCTAGATTAGGGCAAATTTTCTCTAAGTTAAAAGTTTTAGGTACCCTTGTTCCAAAAATCATAACTTGAGATACAAGCTTCTTTTGAGAAAACTTTGTGAATAAAAGTTGTAGAATTTGTGATGGACTACAACTTTCATGTTTCAAGTTTTGTTTGAATCCATTTGCATCTTGGTGAAAAAGTGGGACAAAGTTAGGAAAAAATAAGAAAATTTCATAACTTAGAAAATTTCTAAGTTATGAAAATTTTCCATTTTAAACCCTAATTTGCGTTTTTGGGTTTCTTGGTGAACAAGTTTCATAATTTGACATGTTTTGATGAAAAATAACTCTTGGCACTTGATTTTGACCAAAAAGTCAAAGTTTGACTTTTCAGTGTACAGTCAAATTTTGATCAGTTGACTGAAAAATTCATCTGTCAATCCTATGCATTTGAGATCTTTTGAATTTGTTGAATGGGTCAAGACAATGTCATTGAGTCCTTGAATCCATATGTGAGATTGGTTTGCCATTGGTTAGGTCAAATAGTCAAAAATTTCCTTTGTGCAGTCAAAACCCTAAAAATGACCATTTTGCCCTTTTGATGATCTGATCAAATTTCTTGAGGAGTTGTGGTCCAAACTTGATCAAATGGTTCATATGAGTTCATAATGTTGATGTGGGTCAAATTTCATGAGGTTTGACTGTCAATTGGCCACAGTTGACTTTTTTCCCCAATACAGTTGATTTCTAGGTCAACTGTTCAATTGACTGGGCAAAAACTTGAATCAATGCTTGAAACTTGATATGGGCAAACTTGTGAGTCCAACATGAAGTATGAAAGTCACTTTGTGCATTGTAGTTCAAAACATCCTTGTGCAAACTCAAACCCTAGTTTAGGTCAACAGTGCAAGTAAGTGTCTTGAGCAGAGCAAACCCTAGCTTGATCTTCAGTTCCAAGAGCCTTGTGATGAGAAAATGTTGATGAAATGGGAGGGAAAATTTTGGGGTACAACACATGGCATCAAACAAAATTTGAAAAATGAAGAGGTTGATCCTGATATTGATAACATTGTTGACATCAGCAAGGTTACCCGAAGTGGAAGGGTCTTCTCTCCCGAGATTTCCCCTAAGACTGTAAACAAGCCTATTATCATTCCATCTGTTGTTCCTGTTGGTACATCAACTATGGATCCTGTTCTTACTTCAGTTAATACCCATGTCAGCGAATCGTCTGGTAACCGCGGCAAAGAAGTTATAGGTGAGCCTGCCCAGAAGAAGGCACCTAGAAAAATTGTTGTGGAAGCCTCTAAGCAAGAGATAGAGGAAATACTGAAAATAATCAAGAAGGGTGACTACAACGTGGTCGAGCAGCTGGGGTAGATCCCCTCACAGATATCCATGTTATCCCTGTTGTTATTCTCTGAGGCCCATGTGAAGGCTTTGATTGCATTCCTCAAAACTGCACATGTGCCACAGGAGACTTCACCTGATCAATTTAAAGA
Organism: Vicia faba; assembly: GCA_948472305.1. Taxonomy (NCBI): domain Eukaryota; kingdom Viridiplantae; phylum Streptophyta; class Magnoliopsida; order Fabales; family Fabaceae; genus Vicia; species Vicia faba. The sequence goes on from OX451736.1 coordinate 1,633,881,815, forward strand.
TTGTGTGGCTAGCCTGACTGCTGACAATGAGCTGGGTTTTTCAGATGCAGATTTGACACCAAAGGGAAGGAAGCATAATGATGTTATGCATGTCTCGATTAAATGCAGGGCACCACTATGGCTCATGTGTTGGTAGATATTGGGTCTTTGTTGAATGTTCTACCCAAGAAGGCATTGGACCGGTTGGATTGCGAGGGCTTGACTTTAAAGCCTAGTAACATTGTGGCAAGGGCTTTTGATGGGTCAAAAATAATGGTGCATGGAGATGTGGACATACATGTCAAAGTGGGTTCTCAGACCTTTGGGTCTACCTTCTACGCGATGGACATCAGGCCGTCGTATTCTTGTTTGCTGGGTTGTCCTTGGATCCACGAGGCTGGGGCAGTTACTTTCACACTACACCAAATGCTGAAGTATCCGGTAAAAGGGAAGATTGTCACTGTGTGGGGTGAAGAGGAGTATATGGTGAGCCACCTCAATTCCTTCTGATACATAGAGATGGACGGGGAATTCATAGAAACTCCTTGTCAGAACTTCGAAGAGGTCCCTCAGATCTTGGCACCGGATGAATCTACTACTAGCAATAAACCTCCTTTGAAGATGGCTTCTCTCAAGGACGCCAGGGCCGTAGTTGAAGAAGGTGGGTGTACTAATCAGGGTTAGCTCCTTGATTTCACTCACAAAACTGACAAATTTGGTTTGGGCTTTACTACAGGGGCTCAAAGGGTTGTTCGACGTGCTCGGGCTGGAGGACCTCCCCTACACATCAGTAATTGGGGAATTAATGCCATTGAAGAAAGCGAGGAAGACTCAGACATCGACAGCTGGATCTACCCAACTACCAACGGTGGATTGAGTAACTGGACAGCTAGGGACTTTATACCAGTTTCTTTTATTCCACAATAATTGTCTTACTTGTTTTGAGATTTGTAATAAACAATTTAAAACTTTACGGCCTTGTGCCTTGCCTGAGGCACATTGGTTTTTCTTGTGAGGGCTATTATTTGTCATTTCATATATCATTAATAAAGCATTGGACGTTTCTTGCATACAAATTTTGTGCTCTCTGTTTTTTCTTTTCTTTTCTGTTGTCACTTTATCAAAACAGTTAGTCCCTTACACACACTCACGTATCATAATGCAGATCCATATCCACTCTGGATCCCATTGATAACAGCTCTTCTATTTCCAGTTATGACTTCAAAAATCCGATCAACCAAGCTGAAGATGAAGGTAAGGATGATTGTGAGGTGCTTGGAGAACTTGCTAGACTATTACAGTAGGAAGAAAGGGCCATACAGCCTCATGAAGAGCCAGTTGAGACAGTGAATTTGGGTACTGAGGAAGACAGAAAAGAGGTTAAAATAGGTGAAAATCTGGAGCTTAGCGTCAAACAGGGGTTGATACAGATGCTGCACGACTATGTTGAGATCTTTGCCTAGTCCTATGAAGACATGCCTGGTTTGGACACTGATATTGTGGTACATCGCCTGCTGACTAAAGAAGACTGTCCTCTGGTTAAACAGAAGGTCTGCGGTATGCGTCTCGAAATGTCAGAGAAGATCAAGGCAGAGGGCATGAAATAGTTCGACACAGGGTTCTTAGCTGTCACTTCTTATCCACAGTGGGTTGTTAACATCGTTCTGGTACCTAAGAAGGACGGTAAGGTACAAATGTGTGTAGATTACAGAGATCTGAATAGGGCAAGCCCCAAGGATGACTTCCCTCTTCCTCACATTGATGTTCTGGTCGATAACACTGTGCAACACAAAATATTCTCCTTCATGGATGGTTTCTATGGCTACAACCAGATCAAGATGGCTCTTGAAGACAGGGAAAAGACAACCTTCGTTACACAATGGGGCACCTTCTGCTACAAGGTGATGCCTTTTGGGTTGAAGAATGTTGGGGGAACCTATCAACGTGCCATGGTCGCTTTGTTCCATTATTTGATTCACCACGAGATCAAAGTCTATGTTGATGACATGATAGCCAGGTCTCAGACCGAGGAAGAGCACCTTGATCATCTCCAAAAGTTGTTCGACATGTTGAAGATATATAAGCTGAGGTTGAATCCGAACAAGTGCACCTTCGGGGTAAGGTCTGGCACACTTCTGGGTTTCATTGTCAGCGACAAAGGAATCCAAGTAGATCCTGCAAAGGTAAAAGTTATACAAGAAATGCCAGCTCCCCGTACAGAGAAGGAAGTTAGAGGTTTCTTGGGACTCCTGAATTATATCGCCAGGTTCATTTCACATCTGACTGCTACTTGTGAGCCAATCTTCAAGCTTCTGAAAAAAGATCAAGTGGTAAAGTGGAATGATGAATGCCAGACCGCTTTCGAAAGAATCAAGGAATACCTTCAAGAACCACCAATTCTGATGCCTCCAGTTGAAGGAAGACCTTTGATATTGTACTTGACAGTGTTAGACAATTCAATGGGGTGTGTAATGGGGCAGCATGACGAGTCTGGTCGAAAAGAGCACGCAATATACTACCTTAGCAAAAAATTTACCGACTGTGAGACAAGATACTCACTGCTCGAGAAAACTTGCTGCGCTTTGGCATGGGCTGCTCGCCGACTGAGACAGTATATGCTGAATCAAGCTACCTTATTGATATCAAAGATGGATCTGATCAAGTACATTTTCGAGAAACCTGACCTCTCCGGAAGAATAACAAGATGGCAGATGATCTTAACCGAATACGACATCCAATACACAACCCAAAAAGTAATCAAGGGAAGTGTATTGGCTGATCATTTAGCTCATCATGCCATGGATGACTACCGGTCCATGAATTTTGAGTTCCCGGATGAGAATATTATGTTGTTAACTGACTATGAAGAATCTGGACCGGATGAAGGACCTGAGGAAGGATCTCGATGGTCTATGTATTTTGATGGAGCCTCAAACGCACTGGGTAATGGCATTGGCGCTGTAATCATATCTCCCGAGAGCTGTCATACTCCGTTCACTGCCCGATTATGTTTCAACTGTACCAACAACATGGCGGAGTATGAAGCATGTATTATGGGTCATTGAGTTGTTATTGACCTAAGGATCAAGTTCCTAAGTGTATTAGGGATTCCGCTCTAGTGATAAGTCAGGTCAAAGGCGAGTGGGATACGAAGCACCCGAACCTTATCCCTTACAAAGAGTATGTACTGACACTATTGCCGCATTTTGAAGAGATCACCTTTGAACATTTCCCACGCGAAGAGAATCAGTTAGCAGATGCGCTAGCTACCATGTCATTAATGTTCAAGGTCAGGTGGGACAATGAAGCTCCCCAAATCACCATTGAGAGGTTGGAGGAACCAGCACACTACTGTGAAATCGATAACAAAGAAGTGGCAGGCAAACCCTGGTTTCACGAAGTCAAAAGGTATCTTGAGACTCAAGAGTATCCCGAAGGGGCATATGTCAACGATAAGAAGTTTCTGAGAAGGTTCGCTGCAAAGTTCTTCCTCAGTAATGGAATCCTCTATAAACGCAATCATGACTCCACACTACTATGATGTGTAGACAAGAGTGAAGCAGAGAGGATCATGATAGATCTACATGAAGGCACCTTCGGAACCCAATCTAGTGGACATACCATGGCTAAGAAGATCCTACGGGCAGGATACTACTGGTCCACTATGGAAGCTGATTGTTATCAGCACTCTCGAACTTGTCATAAGTGCCAAATTTACGCTGATAAGGTGCATGTGCCTTCGGTCCCCTTAAACGTCTTGACAGCTCCGTGGCCCTTTGCAATGTGGGGCATCGACATGGTCGGAGAAATCAGGCCCACCGCTTCCAATGGACATTGCTTCATCCTAGTAGCCATTGATTACTTTACGAAGTGGGTTGAGGCAGCCTCTTTTGCTACAGTAACCAAGAACGTTGTGGCGTGGTTTATCCGACATAATCTAATCTGTCGATATGGTATTCCAGAGAGAATTATTACTGACAACGGTACGAATCTCAACAACACAATGATAACCGAGCTCTGTAAACAATTCAAGATATAACACCATAATTCTTCTCCCTACCAGCCAAAGATGAATTGCGTTGTTGAAGCAGCTAATAAGAACATTAAGAAAATTGTATAGAAGATGACAGTGACATATAAAGACTGGCATGAGATGTTACCATTTGCTCTTCATGGGTATCGTACCTCAGCACGGACATCGACAGGGGAAACACCCTACTCTCTGGTATATGGCATGGAGGCAGTCCTACCCATCGAGGTCCAGATACCCTCCCTCAGGATTATGAAGGATACAGGTTTGAACGAAGACGACTGGATCCAAACCCGACTTGATCAGTTAAATCTAATCGATGAAAAGAGACTTACTACTATTTGCCATGGTCAGACGTATCAAAAGTGAATGATAAAGGCTTTTAACAAGAAAGCCAGGCGTCAAGAATATCAAGTCAGGGATCTAGTGATCAAGCGCATCATACTGCCGCAAGGTGATCCCAGGGGAAAATGGACCCCCACGTATGAAGGGCCATTTGTGGTTAAGAATATTTATTCGGGTGGAGCTATGATTCTAACCACCATGGACGGTGACGACCTTCCTCACCCTGTCAATTCAGACATAGTGAAAAAATACTACGCCTAATTAAAAGACACACTAGGTTGACTGGCCTAGGAAAAAATAAGGGCTTCCTGGCTAACCAAAAGGGTTCGGGCAAAAGTAAGGGATGAAAATGAAAAGTATGTACACCCGGCAAGTCGAAAACCCGAAAGGGCAGCTTGGGCAAAAAAAGGGTATCCCGGTGGACCGAAAACCCGAAAGGGCGGTCCATGTAGATATTAGGAATATAAAGCGTACCATTATGTCTCATTGGATCATCTTACGACCAGGCTTCAGTATCGACTATCAAGCTCGGACGACGCCAATCAATCTGATCAACTTTCGGCCAAGAAGCAAAATGATTAGACGCTTGAAGATATAAAGGCAATAGCGGAGTTGGAACCCAATAGGGTTGTTTCACATAGCTGTTTTTCTTTATTTTACATAAATTGTATAATTTCTACCTTTCGACGGCATTCTCTTACTAGAGTGTCAGCCTCCTTGTACAAAAACGCCTATTACAGGCCAACTTCAAAAATCAATACAAGTCATTTTCGCAAGAAACTTCGATTCGTTTTTCTTTTTCTGTTTTGTTTTGCAAGAACGTCCAATGATTTATTTTTGATATATGCATTTGAAAATGATTGCTGCTTATAAATATTTACATAAGAAACAAAAGACAATTACTCGTAATTCCAGAAACAGGGGAAAAAACAAGAAGTGCCAAACCCAATAGTTACTCTGCCAAGCTGGTACCGGGATAGAGTCAGCTTTGGGAACATAATCATTGGTACATATACTCCCCATAGAGTAAAAGTATTCAAAAACATTGATGTCAACTTTCCTAAAACAGGACGTAACCTCCCCAGCCAAGGTCATTCTGAAACCTGACAGCTATATCCTCCAACCGAATTCCGTAATCGCGGGCGGGTCAGTAAATTTCATACCCCAAGCAGAGTTTATTCTCTAGATACAGAGGCTCAATCCCCGACAGAGTTCATCACTTCAGCGAAAAAAATCCATTTTCTAAGTTTGTTCTCCATAGAGTTATTCTCAAGCAGCATCTCTTCCCGACATAACATTTACAAATCTCCAGCAACCGTCAGGGATTTATTTTCCCAGACGCGGGCATACCCCGATAGCATTTCATGAACATACATCATGACATGCACATACATATCATATACAGCATAATCTCATTTATTTTGAGAACATCATCCCACCCCGCATTTCATGCATCGCATATAACTAACCCTGATATCTTTTCAGGAAAAGACGTTTAGCTTCAACAAATCCAGCAGTAATGCAGGTCACATCTACAGACGACTAATGGAAACTCAATTCCCTAAATCAAATGGGTCAACTAATCTACACTATCGCTTTGAAGTAACCCTACTATCCAGGTTTCTTCCCGCAAGCCCTATTATCCAGGATTTCATTTCGAAGTAACCCTACGACCCAGGTTCCTTCTCACACCCCTACTATCCAAGCTTTCATTTCGAAGTAACCCTACGACCCAGGTTCCTTCTCACAACCCTACTATCCAGGCTTTCATCTAGAAGTAACCCTACAACCCAGGTTCCTTCTCACAGCCCTACTATCCAGGCTTTCATTTTGAAGTAACCCTACGACCCAGGTTCCATCTCACGGCCCTACTATCCAGGCTTTCATCACGAAGTAACCCTACGACCCAGGTTCCTTCTCACAACCCTACTATCCAGGCTTTCATTTCGAAGTAACCCTACGACCCAGGTTCCTTCTCACAGCCCTACTATGCAGGCTTTCAATTCAAAGTAACCCTATGACCCAGGTTCCTTCTCACAGCCCTACTATCCAGGCTTTCACTTCGAAGTAACCCTACGACCCAGGTTCCTTCTCATAACCCTACTATACAGGCTTTCATCTTGAAGTAACCCTACCACCCAGGTTCCTTCTCACAACCCTACTATCCAGACTTTCATTTCAAAGTAACCCTATGACCCAGGTTCCTTCTCACAGCCCTACTATCCAGGCTTTCATTTCGAAGTAACCATACGACCCAGGTTCCTTCTCACAGCCCTACTATCCAGGCTTTCATTCCGAAGTAACCCTACGACCCAGGTTCCTTCTCACAACCCTACTATCTAGGCTTTCACTTTGAAGTAACCCTACGACCCAGATTCCTTCTCACAGCCCTACTATCCAAGATTTCATCTCGAAGTAACCCTACGACCCGGGTTCCTTCTCACAACCCTACTATCCAGGCTTTCATTTCTAAGTAACCCTACGACCCAAGTTCCTTCTCACAACCCTACTATCCAGGCTTTCATTTCAAAGTAACCCTACTATCCAGGTTCCTTCTCACAGCCCTACTATCCAGGCTTTCATCTCAAAGTAACCTTACGACCCAGGTTCCTTCTCACAGCCCTACTATCCAGGCTTTCATTTCGAAGTAACCTTACTATCCAGGTTCCTTCTCACAGCCCTACTATCCAGGCTTTCATCTCGAAGTAACCCTACTACCCAGGTTCCTTCTCATAGCCCTACTATCCAAGCTTTCATTTCGAAGTAACCCTACTATCCAGGTTCCTTCTCACCACCCTACTATCCAGGCTTTCATTTCGAAGTAACCCTACTATCCATGTTCCTTCTCATAGCCCTACTATCCAGGATTTCATTTCGAAGTAACCCTACTATCCAGGTTCCTTCTCACAGCCCAACTATCCAGGCTTTCATCTCGAAGTAACCATACTATCCAGATTCCTTCTCATAGCCCTACTATCCAAGCTTTCATTTCGAAGTAACCCTACTATCCAGGTTCCTTATCACAACCCTATTATCTAGGCTTTCACTTCGAAGTAACCCTACTATCCAAGTTCCTTCTCATAGCATTACTATCCAGGCTTTCATTTCGAAGTAACCCTACGACCCAGGTTCCTTATCATAACCTTACCATCCAGGTTTCTTCTCTCTTATTTCCAAACAACAGTTCACAACACTATAAGACTTGGACCTGATCAAATATGATCGATTTCGCATTTCCCCATTAATTCGCGGTGCAACCGGTACCCTGACCAGATATGCAGTTCACTGTCGCTTCCTCAAGCAGTAGTTATTTCCCCAATAGAGCAACGGATAACTGAAGCTCTTAAAATTCTATTTCTCCCAAGACAGATACCAACATTCCTCAACAGACTTCTCCTCAACAACAGGAATAGGAATCCTCATCAAAGGAATATCTCAGGAAATCAACATCCTCTAGATGGCATCCTTAAGCTCATCTCTGACAATGCTCTGTCACATCCTAGATGACATCTTTAAGCCCATCCCCGACAATCTTCTGTCATCTTCTCCAAATGGCATCTGTAAGCCCATTCCCGACATCACCAAATCAAGTTTCACTTCATACGAGTGCAAATTTCTGGGCACTCTAGTGTTCAATCATCTTCCACCTTCGGATTACGAAAGGCAGACGAGCCAATCTATATCCTCAGGTTTAAGAAGATTGAACAGGGGCAGCTATTGTACCCAAAATTTGCCCTCTTATTTTACTCAACACATGCCCATTGAGATCCTTAACTTGCTCAAGGATGCCCAAGAATTGACCAGACAAACTCTCTCCTAAGGCAATATATCTCAAACCAGGGTTTCCATTTTTATCAATATGGGTGGACTCCAAAGGTCAAAGGTCAACTGTGGCCCACATACAGTCAAACTTCAAGATTTTTGGCCAACATCAAAATTTTGAAGTTATATCCATCATTTGATCAAGGGTTAATCATGATTCCTCAAGGAATGCCCCAAATTCATCAAAACCCAAAAGTTGCTAAATTAGGGTTTCTTAGGAAAAGTCAACCAAACTTTGACCAAGCATAACTTCCTCATACTTTATCAAAAAATTTCCATCCAAGGATAATTTTTAAGAGGATGCAATTCCCTACAATTCATCTTCAGCCCTCAAGTTCAAAATATGCACTCACAAAATGATATGAATTTCGACATTATAGGTCCTTTTGAAAAGTCAACAAAAACACTTTTTGGGTCAAAGCTTCCTACATGAACATGGAAAACCCAATTGAGATGAGACAAAAAGGATTTTTTAGGGGACATCCTAATCTTTCTAAAAAGTCCAAGAACACCTCTCTAGGGTTAAAATTGGAAGTGATATGCTTTGTCAAAGTTGACCTTTTTTGCAAAATTGCCAAAAGTCAAATGTGCTCAAAAATGCATTTTTTTTGCCAAATGGGCCTAACATTTTATGCTTGCACCTCACTCCTAACATGGTCCACAATCCAAATATTCACTCACATGTTATTTGCTTTATTATTTATTTTATTTTGATTTTTTATTAATTAAAAATTGAATTAAATCAAATAAATGGTAAATAATAGCAAAGATTTATTTTGATTGGATTTTTGGACAGAATCACAAGCTCATTATGCTAGCATATCAAGATCAAATCGAATCAAACTTAATTGGCACAAGAATGGCTTGATTAGGCCAAATTTGGAAGGATATCATACAACATGAAAACTAAATCAAATCTTCAAAAATTGCAAAGATACTAGCTATTTTTATAACCCTAATTCACTTAGGGATACATAATGAACAAGGCCATGCACAAAAATGAGAGGTTGCAGTCATGAGAAAGAAAGAACAAAACTCAAAAAATGACAAAAAGTGGTGATTCGATTTCTCACGTAGAGGTCAATTCCAACCATTCTAAAGCTTCCAAACGATTCCTGGACCCTCTCTGGAGCTAACACAATCGATTGCAGGTCCTTTCACGCCCAGAAACGCTCGCTACACCTCATAAGGTTTGCTTTTTTTTTTTCAAATCGGTTACAACCATTCTTGCATCATTAGCATGATTTAATGATATATTTGTGATCATTGATGTATTTCTAACATGTATGGATCATTTAATTGAATTTTTGAGGCCTATATGTATGACTGTCATTACTAGGGTTTCAAGCTCTGCTTTAGGGTATTTTAGCATAGGTTAAATTGGGCCAAGTAAAGAGCACCATGATACTCGTGAGATCAAAACAAGTTGATCTGTGTATTCACCAATAATTTGTCATGCTTGACTGTGATATTTGAAAGATGCAGGGCTACAGCCATGGCAGACTGTCCGTAGGTATAAGTCTCATACCTAAAGCGACGGACAAGCGTAGAAGAAGACAACGTGGCTGATGGTCATTGGCCTGTTTAAATAAAACACGTGTTTTTTTGTTTTTTGTCTTATCGAGTTTGTTTGACATATTATTGATTGTTGTTATTATGTTAACAATTAAAACATATAGCCCGGTTGGTGAAAAGCGCGTTGTATGAGTAGGAGGACCTGGGTTCGATCCCAGGTCCCAGCATTTTCCCTATTTTCTTAATGTTTAACTGCAGATCCTGTGCTCCACGCATCCAGGCGCCTATCATACATCCATTAATCCAGCCATTTAATTCATCACCAAATCCAATCCAACGTCCCATGCAGTAAAGTCCATGGTACACCCTCCAGGGGGAACTACACAAGAACCACGCAAGGCTGGGCTTAATCACTAATGGGCCTGAATAATTCAGATATACACCCCCTCCAATTGCTTAAACAGACCCATTCTTCTCTTTTTTTTTTATTTATTATTTTTATTTCTTCTTAATTATTCCCTAATTATATTTCTTTTAAAATAACATCAAAATTATTTTTATTTAATCAAAATCACAAAAAAACACCAAAATCATTTTTTTATAAAAATATTTATTTTCTTTAATTAATTAATTTAATTAAAAATTAGGTTAATTTAACTCCTTTTTATAATTAAAATCAATTAGAAATTAGAATTTGATTTTTGTAAATGATTAATTTTTTCTTCAAAAAATAACTTAAATATTTTTCCCTCAAATAGATTTTAGGTTTTCTAATCGTCCTCGTATTTAATTCGTCGCGCGTTTTAATTACCTTTTTTTAATTATTTTTGTAATTGTTCCGAGGTTTTAATAGCTTTAATTAGGTTTTAATTTCGCATTTTATTTTCAGTCAAAATAGTTCTGTATCTGCGAAATCCATGTAATGGTTAGGATTTCTATTTCCGCACTTTAAATTTCTGCAATTATTAACTATTAGATGTATGCTAATAGGATTGTATGGCAAGAATATTTGAAAATTAAAACGGTAGAAAACCCTAAATGTGCAAAGACAAATTAACTGAAAAAAGTTCACTCGCACATGCTCACTCCTAGGGTTTACTCCACTTTGGTTGCCTTCGGTTAAGCGGTCATGAAGTATAGGTTTTGTTAGTGGTCGTCCTCTAGCTCCGAAAGATCTCAAATGACCTATACGGATGTTGCCTCGGAAAAATATCTTTAAGGCTTTAGGATGATTACTAACACCTCCTAACATTGCTTTTGTGATCGTATTTGTCCATTCGAACGTCCCTTTAAACTCCAACGACGGTGCTACCTATTCCTTAATAATGGGATAGCGTCGTCAAAAGGAAAACGAACAGTCTTTTTCGAGTAGGTAGAAAACTCTTAAGTACTTGCTCAATCAAACAAACAAATTTCACACCAACATTTTTCAAAACAATTTGCAAAACAACTTTGTCACATCCTTGAGGACTGATACAAGAGTTATCACGAAGTAAACTTTTTTTTTTCAAAACAAGCACACCCATAGGAAATTTTAAAATGAGTAAGTACCTAAGAGCCTGTGGAAAACCACGGATAGAAAGGGTCCTAACACCTTCCCTTTCTATAATCTACCCCCGTACTCAAAAATATTCTCGAAAAATGTTTTTTCTGTTCTTTTGATGCTTTGGGAACACAATCATTGGTACATATACTCCCCACAAAGTAAAAGTATTCAAAAACATTGATGTCAGCTTTCCTTAAACAGGACGTAACCTCCCCAGCCAAGGTCATTCTGAAACCTGACAGCTATATCCTCCAGCCGAATTCCGTAATCGCGGGCGGGTCAGTAAATTTCATCCCCCAAGCAGAGTTTATTCTCTAGATACAGAGGCTCAATCCCCGACAGAGTTAATCACTTCAACGACAAAAATCCATTTTCTAAGTTTGTTCTCCACAGAGTTATTCTCAAGCATCATCTCTTCCCGACATAACATTTACAAATCTCCAGCAACCGTCAGGGATTTATTTTCCCAGACGCGGGCATACCCCGATAGCATTTCATGAACATACAGCATGACATGCGCATATATATCATATACAGCATAATCTCATTTATTTTGAGAACATCATCTCACCCTGCATTTCATGCATCGCATATAACTAACCCTGATATCTTTTCAGGAAAAGACGTTTAGCTTTAACAAATCCAGCAGTAATACAGGTCACATCTACAAACGATTAATGGAAACTCAGTTCCCTAAACCAAATGGGTCAACTAATCTACACTATTGCTTTAAAGTAACCCTTCTATCCAGGTTTCTTCCTGCAAGCCCTATTATCCAAGATGTCATTTCGAAGTAACCCTATGACCCAGGTTCCTTCTCACAGCCCTACTATCCAGGCTTTAATTTCGAAGTAACCCTACGACCCAGGTTCCTTCTCACAACCCTACTATCCAGGCTTTCATCTCGAAGTAATCCTACAACCCAGGTTCCTTCTCACAGCCCTACTATCCAGGCTTTCATTTCGAAGTAACCCTAAGACCCAGGTTCCATCTCACGCCCCTACTATCCAGGCTTTCATCACGAAGTAACCCTACGACCCAGGTTCCTCCTCACAACCCTACTATCCAGGCTTTCATTTCGAAGTAACCCTATGACCCAGGTTCCTTCTCACAGCCCTACTATGCAGGCTTTCATTTCGAAGTAACCCTACAACCCAGGTTCCTTCTCACAGCCCTACTATCCAGGCTTTCACTTCGAAGTAACCCTGCGACCCAGGTTCCTTCTCACAGCCCTACTATCCAAGCTTTCATCTTCAAGTAACCCTACGACCCAGGTTCCTTCTCACAGCCCTACTATCCAGGCTTTCATTTCGAAGTAACCCTATGACCCAGGTTCCTTCTCAAAGCCCTACTATGCAGGCTTTCATTTCGAAGTAATCATACGACCTAGGTTCCTTCTCACAGCCCTACTATCCAGGCTTTCATTCTGAAGTAACCCTACGACCCAGGTTCCTTCTCACAACTCTATTATCCAGGCTTTCACTTTGAAGTAACCCTACGACCCAGGTTCCTTCTCACAGCCCTATTATCCAGAATTTTATCTTGAAGTAACCCTACGACCCAGGTTCCTTCTCACAGCCCTACTATCCAGGCTTTCATTTCGAAATAACCCTACGACCCAAGTTCCTTCTCACAACCCTACTATCTAGGCTTTCATTTCAAAGTAACCCTACTATCCAGGTTCCTTCTCACAGCCCTACTATCCAGGCTTTCATCTCAAAGTAACCCTACGACCCAGGTTCCTTCTCACAGCCCTACTATCCAGGCTTTCATTTCGAAGTAACCCTACTATCCAGGTTCCTTCTCACAACCCTACTATCCAGGCTTTCATCTCGAAGTAACCCTACTACCCAGTTTCCTTCTCGTAGCCCTACTATCCAAGCTTTCATTTCGAAGTAACCCTACTATCTAGGTGCCTTCTCACCACCCTACTATCCAGGCTTTCATTTCGAAGTAACCCTACTATCCAGGTTCCTTCTCATAGCCTGACTATCCAGGCTTTCATTTCGAAGTAACCCTACTATCCAGGTTCCTTCTCACAGCCCAACTATCCAGGCTTTCATCTCGAAGTAACCATATTATCCAGGTTCCTTCTCATAGCCCTACTATCCAGGCTTTCATTTCGAAGTAACCCTACTATCCAGGTTCCTTCTCACAACCCTACTATCTAGGCTTTCACTTCGAAGTAACCCTACTATCCAGGTTCCTTCTCATAGCCTTACTATCTAGGCTTTCATTTCGAAGTAACCCTACGACCCAGGTTCCTTATCATAAACTTACCATCCAGGTTTCTTCTCTCTTATTTCCAAATAATAGTTCACAACACTGTAAGACTTGGACCTGATCAAATATGATCGATCTCGCATTTCTGCATTAAGTCACGGTGCAACCGGTACCCTGACCAGATATGCAGTTCACTGCCGCTTCCTCAAGCAGTAGTTATTTCCCCAGTAGAGCAACGGATAACTAAAGCTCTTAAAATTCTATTTCTCCCAAGACAGATACCAACATTCCTCAGTAGACTCCTCCTCAACAACAGGAATAGGAATTCTCATCAAAGGAATATCTCAGGAAATCAACATCCTCTAGATGGCATCCTTAAGCTCATCTCTGACAATGCTCTATCACATCCTAGATGACATCTTTAAGCCCATCCCCGACAATCTTCTGTCATCTTCTCTAAATGGCATCTGTAAGCCCATTCCTGACATCATTAAATCAAGTGTCACTTCATACGAGTGCAAATTTCTGGGCACTCTAGTGTTTAATTTTCTTCCACCTTCGGATTACGAAAGGCAGACGAGCCAATCTATATCCTCAGGTTTAAGAAGATTGAACAGGGGCAGCTATTGTACCCAAAATTTGCCCTCTCATTTTACTCAACACATGCCCATTGAGATCCTCAACTTGCTCAAGGATGCCCAAGAATTGACCAGACAAACTCTCTCCTAAGGCAATGTATCTCAAACCAGGGTTTCCATTTTTATCAATATGGGTGGACTCCAAAGGTCAAAGGTCAACTGTGGCCCACATACAGTCAAACTTCAAGATTTTTGGTCAACATCAAAATTTTGAAGTTATATCCATCATTTGATCAAGGGTTGATCTTGATTCCTCAAGGAATGCCCCAAATTCATCAAAACCTAAAAGTTGCTAAATTAGGGTTTCTTAGGAAAAGTCAACCAAACTTTGACCAAGCATAACTACCTCATACTTTATCAAAAATTTCCATCCAAGGCTAATTTTGAAGATGATGTAATTCCCTACAATTCATCTTCAGCCCTCAAGTTCAAAATATGCACTCACAAAATGATATGAATTTCCACATTATAGGTCCTTTTGAAAAGTCAACAAAAACACTTTTTGGGTCAAAGCTTCCTACATGAACATGGAAGAACCAATTGAGATGAGACAAAAAGGGTTGTTTAGGGGACATACTAATCTTTATAAAAAGTCCAAGAACACCTCTCTAGGGTTAAAATTGGAAGAGATATGCTTTGTCAAAGTTGACCATTTTTGCAAAATTGCCAAAAGTCAAATGTGCTCAAAAATGCATTTTTTTCCAAATGGGCCTAACATTTTATGCTTGCACCTCACTCCTAACATGGTCCACAACCCAAATATTCACTCACATGCTATTTGCTTCATTATTTATTTTATTTTGATTTTTTATTAATTAAAAATTGAATTAAATCAAATAAATGGTAAATAATAGCAAAGATTTATTTTGATTGGATTTTTGGACAGAATCACAAGCTCATTATGCTGGCATATCAAGATCAAATCGAATCAAACTTAATTGGCACAAGAATGGCATGATTAGGCCAAATTTGGAAGGATATCATACAACATGAAAACTAAATCAAATCTTCAAAAATTGCAAAGATACTAGCTATTTTTATAACCCTAATTCACTTAGGGATACATAATGAACAAGGCCATGCACAAAAATGAGAGGTTGCAGTCATGAGAAAGGAAGAACAAAACTCAAAAAATTGACAAAAAGTGGTGATTCGATTTCTTATGTAGAGGTCAATTCCAACCATTCTAAAGCTTCCAAACGATTCCTGGACCCTCTCTGGAGCTAACACAATCGATTGCAGGTCCTTTCACGCCCAGAAACACTCGCTACACCTCATAAGGTTTGCTTGTTTTTTTCAAATCGGTTACAACCATTCTTGCATCATTAGCATGATTTAATGATATATTTGTGATCATTGATGTATTTCTAACATGTCTGGATCATTTAATTGAATTTTTTAGGCCTATATGTATGACTGCCATTACTAGGGTTTCAAGATCCGTTTTAGGGTATTTTAGCATAGGTTAAATTGGGCCAAGTAAAGAGCACCATGATACTCGTGAGATCAAAACGAGTTGATCTGTGTATTCACCAATAATTTGTCATGCTTGACTGTGATATTTGAAAGATGCAGGGCTACAACCATGGCAGACTGTCCGTAGGTATAAGTCTCATACCTAAAGCGACGGACAAGCGTAGAAGAAGACAACGTGGCTGATGGTCATTGGCCTGTTTAAATAAAACGCGCGTTTTTTTGTTTTTTGTCTTATCGAGTTTGTTTGACATATTATTGATTGTTGTTATTATGTTAACAATTAAAACATATAGCGCGGTTGGTGAAGAGCGCATTGTATGAGTAGGAGGACCTGGGTTCGATCCCAGGTCCCAGCATTTTCCCTATTTTCTTAATGTTTAACTGCAGATCCTGTGCTCCACGCATCCAGGCGCCTACCATACATTCATTAATCCAGCCATTTGATTCATCATCAAATCCAATCCAACGTCCCAGGCAGCAAAGTCCATGGTACACCCTCCAGGGGGAGCTACACAAGATCCACGCAAGGCTGGGCTTAATCACTAATGGGCCTGAATAATTCAGATATACACCCCCTCCAATTGCTTAAACAAACCCATTCTTCTCTTTTTTTTTTATTTATTATTTTTATTTCTTCTTAATTATTCCCTAATTATATTTCTTTTAAAATAACATCAAAATTATTTTTATTTAATCAAAATCACAAAAAAACACCAAAAAATCATTTTTTTTCATAAAAATATTTATTTTCTTTAATTAATTAATTTAATTAAAAATTAGGTTAATTTAACTCCTTTTTATAATTAAAATCAATTAGAAATTAGGATTTGATTTTTGTAAATAATTAATTTTTTCTTCAAAAAATAACTTAAATATTTTTCCCTCAAATAGATTTTAGGTTTTCTAATCGTCCTCGTATTTAATTCGTCGCGCGTTTTAATCACCTTTTTTTAATTATTTTTGTAATTGTTCTGAGGTTGTAATAGCTTTAATTAGGTTTTAATTTCGCATTTTATTTTCAGTCAAAATAGTTTTGTATCTGCGAAAGCCATGTAATAGTTAGGATTTCTATTTCCGCACTTTAAATTTCTGCAATTATTAACTGTTAGATGTATGCTAATAGGATTGTATGGCAAGAATATTTGAAAATTAAAACGGTAGAAAACCCTAAATATGCAAAGACAAATTAACTGAAAAAAGTTCACTCGCACATGCTCACTCCTAGGGTTTACTCCACTTCAGTTGCCTTCGGTTAAGCGGTCATGAAGTATAGGTTTTGTTAGTGGTCGTCCTCTAGCTCCGAAAGATCTCAAATGACCCATACGGATGTTGCCTCGGAAAAAGATCTTTAAGGCTTTAGGATGATTACTAACACCTTCTAACATTGCTTTTGTGATCGTATTTGTCCCTTCGAACGTCCCTTTAAACTCCAACGACGGTGCCACCTATTCCTTAATAATGGGATAGCATCGTCAAAAGGAAAATGAACAGTCTTTTTCGAGTAGGTAGAAAACTCTTAAGTACTTGCTCAATCAAACAAACAAATTTCACACCAACATTTTTCAAAACAATTTGCAAAACAACTTTGTCACATCCTTGAGGACTGATACAAGAGTTATCACGAAGTAAACTTTTTTTTTCAAAACAAGCACACCCACAAGAAATTTTAAAATGAGCAATTACCTAAGAGCCTGTGGAAAACCATGGATAGAAAGGGTCCTAACACCTTCCCTTTCTATAATCTACCCCCCGTACTCAGAAATATTCTCGAAAAATGTTTTTTCTGTTCTTTTTCCTTTCCCTTTGTTGGATGAAATAAAAGTCGGTGGCGACTCTTGCTTACCGCGACATTTTGGGAACAAAAAACGTAAAACGCAAACCAGTGTTAACAGTCGGTTCTACCACCGTATCACAACGGGTATAAGTTATTGGATTATTATTAATTAATTAGTGATTAATAATAATTATATAATGTGAAATTAAAGGGAATATATGAAATAATGTTGGACTTATGCTATTGGTTAGAAGTAATAAAGTGGGATTGTAGGTTAGGCCCAAGAGGATTGTTATATAACGAGAAGCTAACATAAGGATTTGTTTTAGTTGGAGATTAAGGATTTCTGTATGTTGACCAGTGGAGCTGCGCAGACGAGGAGCAAACTGCCCGGTGTCGAGCAGAGTGAAGCAAAGTCGTCGGCTAGAGAATTTGGTTGAGCGACTTTCAATCCAGGTAAGGGTGGGGTTCTGACCTTATAATGGGACTTATGATGTGTATTACGTGGGAATTGGTCGTTTTGTGATTGTTGTGCATGGATTTTTTGAGTTCCTATCGAAGTTGCTCATTTATTCATGTTGAGACCGTTGGGAAGAACCGTATGACCGTCTAATAAATTCATTTTAGGAAGTTGCCCGTTTATGTGTTGTGGACGTTTTATGTATCTGTGTGATGCCCGGTTTAATCGATGAGTAGGTTAGTGTAGATTGTTGCATGTTGTTGTGGTCGTTATGAGGGTATGGTCGTTACGATGTTAGGGATTACTGTTGTAGTCGATCTTGTATGTTGATGAATCTATTGGTAGGAAATATAATTGCCCGTTACTGTGTTACTCCGAGCGATTGGCCAGAAGTTATGAATTATAGTGGTGTGGCCGAATTAGAGGCCTGGGAGGACACTGAAGTGGTAGGTACCATGTGGCGTGTTAGGCTGCAAGGCGTGTCAGGGAATGATGCATTGGATTTTCGAGCAGAATTAGGTTGCAGGACGTGTTGAGGAGCATAGGTCGGTCGTTGCCCTATTTTTCTCAGTGCGTGTCAAGGAGTATATATTAGTTGTTATGCATGTCGAGGGGCACATAGTTCCCTATCCCTTTTGCCCGTACATGCTGCATTTTGGTCGTTAACTATGCTGAGTGAATTATGTTAAGTTGTTGTTTAATTATGTTAATGATTTAATCATTGATTGATGCGATAGGGTTATGGACAATGTTGATTTATGTTAAGATATTGTGTTGTTGTGATTGCTGTTGTGAATTCTTGTTGACAGTGCGTAGTTGCAGAGAGTTTTAAATGATGATGAATTACCTTTATTTACTGGTAATAATGGTGATGGGGGCTTATGCCTTGCGATGGATGATGATTGTTGTGAGTATGTGATAGTGCATTGATTGAGTTACATATATTTGCATACTTTGTGATGGCCTGGATTGGCAAACTACAAAGAAGGCTTATGCCTTGTTGATGCCTCTATTAATTGACAATTATTAAAATGGGAGTTACGCTCCGTTTTTAAGATGGGAGTTCTACCCCAATGGTACCACATGCATTTGCATAGTATTAAGTCGCATTCCAAGTAGTATGATTGAGCTGTTGTGTTAATGAATTAATTGTTGTATTTTGTTGATAGCCTGTTGTGATTGTTGTGGTTTATAAGTTGTGAAGTGGTGATTTTTGCATGAACTGATTCTAGTGTGATATTTATCATATGTTCTATTATAGTGTTCGATATCTCACCCCTTCTGTTTGAATGTTACCCTTATGTTGGTAACGTGCAGGTAATCCAGAGTGAAGGTGGTTGACCTTCAGTAGTTCGAGTTGGTGTCATTACTCTGATACGTAACACTCGGGGGGATGAACGCTTGTTGCTTTAGTATTTGTTATTTCAGTTGTTAAACTTTAAGTTGATTGTTGTTAAGTACTTATTATTCAGAAGTTGCTTCCATGTTGGATAAAGATGTTATTATGATTTCGCTACGTAGTTGTTCAAGTTGTTGATTTAAAAGATTAACTTATTTTGATGTTGGTCCATCCAAAGTTTTAAAGTGTTATGTATCCATGTTGAATGCAATGGTTTTTAAGTTGAATTTGTGGCATCCTGATTCGATTGCATAATTTTTATAACTCTGATTTACATTATATTGTCGGTTAGAATTGGGGTGTTACAACACCCTCAGACAAACGAGTAGGTAGAGGCCGCAAACAGAGTCATCTTACGAGGACTCAAACATAGGTTGGGCGAAGCCAAAAAGGGATGGGTTGAAGAGCTACATAGCGTCCTATGGGCATACCGAACAACACCATAATTGACGCGAGTTCCAGGCCGACAATCTAGTCTTGCGGAGGAATCAGAAAGACTCCCATAAGGGGAAGCTGGCCGCGAACTGGGAAGGACCATACCGCGTCCACAGGGCTACGGGCACCAGGGCATACTACCACAAACACTTAAATGGAGAACCGCTGCCTCGACCATGGAACGCTACAAAATTGAGACAGTATTATAGCTAAGTTCTTGTCAAAGCGACGAGCATTAGCAGTTGACTGATCCTCTCTAATAGACGACAGGACACACTCGACCACGGAGGCATGTTCAGGTACGTGCATAGCCTCCAAACATTAACGAAAGGCGGGTTTTGTTCATTTCTCGGATAGAGCCTTAGCCCGACAAGGACACCTCGATCGAGCTCTACTGTCGAAGTACCGAACTGGCAGAACACCCAGCTCGCGATGGCTATTTTACGCCATGAAGTCAAGATTCCAACCACAATCTTGAGTTAGTCTCGCGAATTCCTAGACTGCCTCCTTGACACATCCCTAACATATGTCGACCACAACCAAGGTCGAGCACAAATCTCCAGCCATGGAAGTACTAACTTTCATGAAATAAACAAGTCAAGGACAACAACAAGCAAGTATTTAACAAACATCAACAAGGTCATAAAGGAAAAATAAAAGCATTTATAAAGCCGACCACGAAGGTCGGCGCTGTTTAAATAATTACAAAATTTATACGCACGCGGACCATAAATCCAAACTGAAACAAAAGCGGGCACGCAGGCCCGAAAAACATATCAGATCTCATCCTCCCCGTTACTATCCCCCACGGGACTGTCGTTAGGGGATAAAAGATCTTTACACTTGATTGAACGGACCCATACCTTCAACCACTAATTCAATCCTCGGGTTCAATATCTTGAGTTATTCCAGGATGTGTTAAAGCCATAACCGAGGGTATCCATGATATCTTGCTTGAGCACACGGATGCGCACGATTAGGTCTCCCATGGTCGTGAAGGCCTTCTCTGCATCAGTCTCGTTGTCAGCAGGCGCCACGATCCCCTCTAGCTCTTTTACTCTGGCGGCCAACAGCTCATTCTCCTTATTCACAACATCCAACTGAGGTGTTGTACCCCTAAATTTGCCCTCTCATTTTATCAAGATTTCTCATCACAAGGCTCTTTGAACTCAAGATCAAGCTAGGGTTTGCTTTGCTCAAGACATCTCCTTGCACTGTTGACCTAAATTAGGGTTTGAGTTTGCACAATAAATTTTGGACTTTCAATGCTCAAAGTGACTTTCATACTTCATGTTGAACTTACAAGATTACCTCTACCAAGTTTCAAGCCTTGAATCAGATTTTTGCTCAGTCAATTGAATAGTTAACCTAGAAATCAGTTGCATTGGGAAAAAGTCAACTGTGGCCAAATTACAGTCAAACCTCATAAATTTTGACCCAGATCAACATTATAGACTCATATGAACCATTTGATCAAGTTTGGACCACAACTCCACAAGAAATTTGATCAGATCAGCAAAAGAGCAAAATGGTCATTTTTAGGGTTTTGACTGCACAAGGGCAATTTCTGATTTTTTACCTAGCCAATGGCAAATTGGGTTCAAGCATGGATTCAAGGACTCAATGGCATCATCTTAACCTATTCACAAGTTTCAAAAGATCTTAAATGCATTGGATTGACAGATGAATTTTTCAGTCAACTGATCAAAATTTGACTGTACACTGAAAAGTCAAACTATGACTTTTTGGTCAAAATCAAGTGCCAAGGGTCATTTTTCATCAAGATGAGTCAAAATATGAAACTTGTTCATCAAGAAACCCATTTTTTCAAATTAGGGTTTAAAGTTGAAAATTTTCATAACTTAGAATTTTTCTAAGTTATGAAATTTTCTTAATT
This sequence comes from Vicia faba, assembly GCA_948472305.1. NCBI lineage: Eukaryota > Viridiplantae > Streptophyta > Magnoliopsida > Fabales > Fabaceae > Vicia > Vicia faba. The sequence continues at coordinate 1,633,903,354 of OX451736.1, forward strand.
TTTCCTAACTTTGCCCAACATTTTCACCATGATGCAATTGGATTCAAACAAAACTTCCAACATGAAAGTTGTAGTCCTCTACAAAATCTACAACTTTGATTCACAAAGTTTTCCCAAATAAAACTTTCAAACATTGAAATCTTTTCAAAAGCCAAATACATCTTTGTATACATTCAAACAAGAATCATTACAAAGGTTGCCACAACGATGGCCTCTTTTCAAAGCATTTTCAAAAACCACACACACAAAGCACCATTTCAAACAATTGAAAAGCAAAAGCAAAGTGATCTAAACAAGTAACTAAGAGCCCATGGATAACCATGGATGAAAAGGGTGCTTGCACCTTCCCTTTTCATAATCTACTCCCCGAACCCAAGAAAACATCTCAAAGGTTTTTCCTGTGCTTTTTTACCTTTCCTTAGGATAAAATAAAAAGTTGGTGGCGACTCTTGCTAAACCGAAACATTTGCGAATACAAACGCAAAACCTCAACTCAGTTCTCCCACCGTATCACATGAGTCCTCAGCTCATTCAAATCTTTAAGGAGTTGAACCTGGGCCTCGTATTTCATTTCATGGTTGAGGATGTCACCCTTTAGGTTTTCATTGATCCCTTGTAGCTTCTGGATCCGGGTGTACACTTTGTCAAGGGCAACCTGAGAGCCTACAACCTCATCATTCAACGTCAAAGCCGTCTCGAGAACCCTTATCACGACCACCACATCCTCCGACATGTTTTTTCGCCGAGTTTCCTTGTTGTGATATGGTGGGAGAACTGACTTGAGGTTTTGCGTTTGTGTTCATAAATGTTTCGGTCTAGCAAGAGTCGCCACCGACTTTTTATTTTATCCAAAGGAAGGGTCAAAAGCACAGGAAAGACCTTTGAGATGTTTTCTTGAGTTCGGGGGGTAGATTATGAAAAGGGAAGGTGCTAGCACCCTTTTCATCCATGGTTTTCCATGGGCTCTTAGTTACTTTTTTAGATCACTTGCTTTGCTTTTTCAATTGTTTGAAATGGTGCTTTGTGTGGTTTTGAAAGTATTTTGAAAAGAGACCATCGTTTTGGAAACCTTTGTAATGATTCTTGTTTGAAGAATGTATACAAAGAAGTTTGTCTTTTGAAAAATGTTTCCATGTTTGAAAGTTTGTTTGGAAATTGTTTTGAAATTGTGTGTGTGTTTTTGAAAATAGCAAGGATGGCTTGCAAATTGATCAAGTAACTAGGAGCATCTACCTAATCAAAAGTCTTTCTTGTACATTTTTAACCCTTTGACATTGTTGTTTTACCATTGTATTTGGTAAACAACCCTATCTTTGGATGTTAAACGGGATGGGCGCGGGTCATCGTATGACCATGATAGCAATGGTGCCAAGTATCTTAGCAAGTTTTGAGGGACTTAAGATCATTTTTGTTTATGCAACCAAGATAGCGTCATCGAGGGACTATGATCTTTTTGTTTTGATTGATTTTGCCAAGATACCTAGCATGCATACCATGGCCATGTTTTAAGGCAAGAAAGTGGATGAAACCCTAGGGATGCTTGTGTGCAAGGTGTTGTCATTTTTCATGCATTTTTGTCTTGTATTTAGTCATGCTATTTGTTTGATTTTTGGTCTTTGCATACAAAACCCTAATTTACTATCATGGCATATGAAAGCGATAAAATGCGTAAAGTAAATCTAGACTATTACAACAATATTATGGGAAGGGAGGTACAAGTTTGAATAGGGGATATTTACACAAAATAAAACCCTAATTTACTATTACAACCCAAATGAATTTATACAATAAATAAATGAACAATTATTTAAATGTGTAATAAAATATAAATATGAAAGAAATGTTTTGTAATTGATTTTATGTATGAGAAAATAAATTTATTTATGTCCTAAAAATAAGAAAATAAAATGGTTATTTTTGGAAAGGGTGAAAACCCTAATTTTTGTTTAATAGGAAATATATTCTAATATTATTTATTTTTATTCAAGAAAAATAATAATAATATGTACAAAAATATTTAAAAAATGAAATATGTATGGAAATATTATTTTAAGTGTATAAATAATAAAAATAAAAATATGTGATATTTTTATATTATTTTCAAGTTTTTATTTAAGAAAATAATGTATATTATCATTAATAAACTATTTATATGCCAAAAAAATAATAAAAATAATAAAATAAAATGCAAAAATAAATAAAAATATTTTTGGATTTTTTTTAATGTTCAGAAAAAATAAATAAAGTCAAAAATATAAAAGAAATGAAAAATAATACAAAATAGAGCAAATGGGCCAAGGGGGTGCAAATAGAAACAGGGTGGTGTAAATAGAAACAAGCCCAAGGTGCCAGGCCCAGTCAGCTTCGTCCCTAACCTCCTACCTTCGTCCAAAATACGCGTTCTGTGTACAAAACCTGTTCTTGCTATTCTTTGCACAAAATCAAAAATTTATAACATGAAAAATGTAGCTCATCATCACACGATTCCAATGATATAAAGAACTTGACCTAACTCTCAAAAATCAGATAGAATTTTAATGGCCCTAAATTCTGACCTAAAATTTTCAGCAACTTCAATTATCAAATACTCCTAGCTCAGTCAATATAAATGGAAGCTATGCATATGTACAGCTCAAGCACATTAAAGACTACATTTTTGCTTCACAAACCTAAGCCTAAGGATGTCTAAATAAAGAGATAGAAACTTAGAAAATACCTTGTTCAGTTGAGTTTGGCTATGGCAATGTAGCAACTTTGAGTGAGGCCTGAAGGTCGTGTGAGCTTGCTTGAAGTTCCCTCAACCTTTCCCAATGCTCAGCTTGATTTGAAGTGGCTTGAATCTCCTTGTAGAAGTCAACCTGCAAAGCTTCAAAATAAAAATGGTGATCCTCGAAACAGAGGTTACAGTTGCTGAACAAGGGCTTGGACAGCTTAGGTGTGATGTATGGAATTTGTTTAAAGTCTTGAAACAAAAAACGCACGAGTGAAATTTGTTTTGGCTAGTGATCTGCAGAGGTTGCCCTGTTTTGGGAAGAAATCGTGATTTTGGTGTTCCAGGGTGTTTGCAATGCTATAAGCTCGTGTACTGGCTTGTTACAATATGCTGAAGTTGTTTGAAATGATATCAAAGCTTGGTTTTATCAGATAGAAGAGATATGTTCACTTTTGCAAGTTTTCTTGTTTTTGAAGAAAAGGTGAGTTGACAAAGCTCAAGGCCTGATGAGAGTTGGTACCAATTGCCTGATATCTGTGGATCTTGTTTGCAAAAAGATATTAGGTCCATGGCTCAAGATAAACAAAGTTACATAAAGCATGCTTTCTCAAAATAACAATGTAAACTTTTTGCCATAAATGGAATAAATTAATGTACAATGCTCTAAAGCTCATAACAAAGCCATTGTCCAATGCATTTGCATTCAATTTTGGAGTGTAAAAAGTATTAGAACCTGTAATGCAAGTACAAGCATGATCCAAACTGATTTGCAACTTGAACCAATGTGAAAAATGCCTTGGACAAAAGTGATGATTTGCCATATTCATTCCTTCGATTCTCCCTAACCATAAATGATCTTGGAGAGTTCTTGGACATTTTGGAAATCTTGTAACATTCTCTACAATCCATATTTGAAATGCATTTTGATATTCCTCTTGGAACTATGTGAAAAGTTGCCATGAAGTTAGGTCAAAAATCTACCTAAACTAGGGCAAAATTTCACTAAGTTAAAAGTTTTATGGACCCCTATTCACAAAATCATAACTTGAGATCCAAGCATCCTTTGGGAAAACTTTGTGAATCAAAGTTGTAGATTTTGTGGATTATTACAACTTTCATGTTGGGAGTTTTCTTTTAATCCAATTGCATCATGGTGAAAAAGTTGGGAAAAAATAAGAAATTTTCATAACTTAGAAAATTTCTAAGTTAAGAAAATTTTCCATTTTAAACCCTAATTTTCAAAATTAGGTTTCTTGGTGAACAAGTTTCATGTTTTGACACATCTTGATGAAAAATGACCCTTGGCACTTGATTTTGACCAAAAAGTCAAAATTTGACTTTTCAGTGTACAGTTGATTTTTGATCAGTTGACTGGAAAATTCATTTGCCAATCCAATGCATTTGAGATCTTTTGAACCTTGTGATTAGGTCAAGATAGTGTAATTGAGTCCTTGAAATCATACTTGAACCCAATTTGCCATTGGCTAGGTTAAAAATTAGAAATTGCCCTTCTACAGTCAAAACCCTAAAAATGACCATTTTGCCCTTTTGATGATCTGATCTAATTTCTTGAGGAGTTGTCGTCCAAACTTGATAAAATGGTTCATATGAGTTTATAATGTTGATGTGGATCAAAAATTATGAGGTTTGACTGTAAATTGGCCACATTTGACTTTTTCCCCAATACATTTGATTTTTAGGTCAACTGTCCAATTGATTGGGCAAAAATTTGATTCAAGGCTTCAAACTTGGTATGAGCAATCTTAGGAGTCCAGCATGAAGTATGAAATTCTTATGAGGCATTGGAAATCCAAAAATCCCTGTGTAAACTCAAACCCAAATTTCAGGTCATTAGTGCAAGGAGATGTCTTGAGCTGAGCAAACCCTAATCTGGTCTTGAGTCCAAGATGTCTTGTGAGGGAAATCTTGATAAAATGAGAGGGAAAATTTTGGGGTACAACATCTTCCCCTGTTCAATCTTCTTGAACCTGAAGAGTTAGATTGGCGAGTTTTGTCGTTCGTGACTCGAAGGTAAAAGATGATTGGACACTAGAGTGCCCATAAATTTGCACTCGTCCAAATTGTAGTTGAGGGAATAGGCTTAAAGATGCCATTTGGAGATGTGATAGAATCTTGTTGGAGATGGGCTTAAAGATGCCATCCAAGAGTGTTTGTTGAGCTGTAAGTTGTAAGTCAAAAGGATGAGTATCAGAATGGTATCCGTGACTGGAACGTATCTGAACTGTATCTGGAGACTGAGTCTGTATGAGCAATGGAATGGCGTCTGCGTCTAGAGCGTATCCGAGCTGTAACTGCGTTCGAATATGAATGAATAACATAATGACTTCCGCGTCTGGAGTGTATCTGTATTGTATCTGAAATCTGAATAAGCGACAGAATGGCGTCCGTGTCTGGAGCATCTCTGGGCTGGGGAAAAAGTCAGAATAAGTGACAGAATGGCAACTGTGTATGGAGCGTATCTGTACTATGTCTGAAGTTGATATCTGTGTGAGTAGCAGAATGACTTCCGTGTCTAGAGTGTATCTGAACTGTAACTGGGATCTGAATAAGTGACAGAATGACTTATGTGTCTGGAGTGTATCTGAACTTGCAATCGATAGTTGAATCTGAATGAGAAATAGAATGGCTTCCGTATCTGGAGCGTATCTAATCTGTATCTGATTGTTGAAGTCTGAATGAGTGACGGAATGGCATCCGTGTCTGGAGCGTATCCGTACTGTATCTTGACTTTGAATTCTGAATGAGTAGCAGAATGACTTCCGTGTTTGGAGTGTATCCGTACTGTATCTGAATAAGAGATCTGAATGAGTAGCAGAATGACTTCTGTGTCTGGAGTGTATCCGTACTATATCTGAAATCTTTGAATATTTGTTAAAGATAGCTGTTAATCTTATCCTGAAAAGGGTAAAATGTTAGCTGAAACACAAAGTTATGTTGCATGAAATGTATGATGCAATAAATGTGTTTTATCAATGTTTATGATATATGAATGTAATGTATGTGCATGTAAGCTAATTTGTTGTATTGCTGAGGAAAATAAATCCTTAATAGCTTGAGATAATAAAATCCTTGACTGTTGCCAGGGAAAATAAATCCTTGACTGCTGCTTGAGATTCAAAACCTTTGATTGCTGAGGATGAGAAACCCTTGCTGACTGCTAGGGATGGAAAATCTCTGACAACTTCTGTGGGGATGTGAGAATCATTCATGACTTTCCTGGGGATATAGGGATCCTTCAAGAGGACGATAAACATTATGTTGTAAGAATAATGCCAATCTACTTGAGAAACCTACTTGGGGAATTCGGATAACTTTGATGACTATGGCTGGGGATTACACAATGGGAATCCTTACTCGGCTGGGGAATATGGATACCTCTGATGATTTCTGCGGGGAACCAAGAATGAGAATCTTCATTCTGTTGAGGAGTAATGAAAACTTTGGCAACTTCATGCTGGGGAGTAAAGAAGGCTCTGGCAACTTTACTGGGGAATCAAGAATGAGAATCTTCATTCTATTGGGGAGTAAAAACTCTTTGGGGAATAGCTATACTGCTGGGGAGTAGCTATCCCGCTGGAGAGTAAGTTCAGGACTCTGAGGAAAAAGCTTATTCCTGTTTGGAAAAAGTTCAGGAGTTTAGGTTGTATGCCACTCTATTGGGGAAATATCCTAGGTTGGGGATAAAAGTTAACAGTTATCCGGTTGATTCTCAGACTTCAAGGCAACTTGCTGGGGAATTTGGAGAAAACTGGATGGTTTCCACTGTGGATTGATAGTTGGAAATTTTGACTCTACTGGGGAAGAAGGTTTCATCTCCGATGGGGATCTGTAGTTCAAAGTTTTGGTTCCACTAGGGATCGGGAGTTTGAAGTTTTAACTCTGATGGGAATTAAGGATTTGAAATTGTAACTCCGCTGGGGATATGTATTTCAAGGTTTTAGCTCCGCTGGGGATCTAGATGATGTACTGCAGGGGATTTCTCTTGGAATAGCCTAAAGACGTTTTCCTATACTTTCAACCTGTCAGTAATTATTCTTTCTTATTTCGTTTATTTGTAAACATGTGATTATATTCAAATGCATATGCTCATTAATAAATCATTGGACGTTTTCAAATAGAACACAAGTGTAAAAATAGAAGAAAAGGCAAATAGTTTTCTGCACTTTGAAGTATCTTTGTATTAACTTTGTGTAAGTATTTTGTACAAAGGAGACAAACATCCTAGTAAGAGAATGTTGTCATAAAAAATGAGAAAAATTTATACAAAGAAAGGTGGCTATGTGTAACAATTCCATGGGGTTCCCATTTTGTTATAGCCTTCGTAACTTTAAATATCTTGTCCATTCGTTGCTTCGTCCGAAGATGATTGAGTTGATCATCAGCCTGGAGCTTGTCTCTGAATAGATTGTCCTTAAAGTGATCCAACGAGACATAGTCATACACTTTAATTCCCTAACTTTTGCCTGGACCGCCCTTTCGGGTTTTCGATCCACCAGGAAACCCTTTTTTACCCGAGTCGCCCTTTCAGGTTTTCAACTTGTCGGGTGTACAGATTTTTTTATATTTATCCCTAACTTTTGCCTGAATAGCCCTTTCAGGTTTTCGATTCACCGGGATGCCCTTTTTTTGCCTAGGTGTGTCAACCTAGCGGGTTATTTATGCGTAGTATCTTTTGACTATGTCTGTGTTTGCAGGGTGCGGCAAGTCGTCGCCGTCCATGGTGGTTAATATCATTGCCCCACCAGAAAAGATGTTTTTGATCACAAATGGTCCTTCGTAGGTAGGAGTTCATTTTCCCCTAGGATCACTTTGCGGCAAGATGATCTGCTTGATTACAAGGTCCCCGACTTGATATACTTGTCGTCTGACTTTCTTGTTGAAATCCTTGATCATCCGTTTTTGATACGTCTGACCGTGGCATACAACAGTAAGTCGCTTTTCGTCAATCAAGTTAAGTTGATCAAGCCGGGTCTGAATCCAATCGTCTTCACTCAAACCAGCATCTTTCATGATTCTCAAGGAGGGAATCTGAACCTCGATAGGTAAAATAGCTTCCATGTCGTATACCAAAGAATAGGGTGTTTCCCCAGTTGATGTACGTGTCGTGGTACGGTACCCATAGAGAGCAAACGGTAACATCTCATGCCAGTCCTTGTAGGTGACTGTCATCTTTTGTATGATCTTCTTGATATTTTTGTTCGCAGCTTCGGCAACACCGTTCATCTTTGGCCGATAGGGAGATGAATTGTGATGTTGAATCTGGAACTGTTTGCACAAGGCGATGATCATAGTGTTTTTAAGGTTTGTACCATTGTCAGTGATTATCCTTTCGGGGATGCCGTACCGGTAAATGAGGTTCTGCTTGATGAAGCGGGCAACAACATTCTTTGTAACAGAGGCGAAGGAAGCTGCTACGACCCACTTGGTAAAGTAATCAATGGCCACCAGGATGAAGCAGTGTCCATTGTATGTTGTAGGCTTGATCTCTCCAATCATGTCGATTCCCCACATTGCGAATTGCCAAGGAGCTGTTAAGACATTGAGAGGAACTGGAGGTATATGTACCTTGTCTGCATAGATTTGACATTTGTGATAAGTCCGAGAATATTGATGGCAGTTAGCTTCCATGGTAGACCAGTAGTAGCCTGCCCGTAGAATCTTCTTAGCCATCGTATGCCCGCTAGAGTGGGTACCAAAGGTACCATTATGCAGTTCAGCCATGATTTGCTCAGCTTCAACCTTATCCATACAACAGAGCAGAATGCAATCATGATTGCGCTTATACAGGATACCATTGCTCAGGAAGAACTTGGTAGAGAATCTCCTCAAGAACTTTTTGTCGTTGACTGAAGCTCCTTCGGGATATTCTTGAGCCTCGAGATACCTTTTGACTTCGTGAAACCAAGGTCGGTCCACTACTTCTTCGGTATTAATCTCATGACAATGTGCAGGTTCGTCCATCCACTCAATGGTGATTTGAGGAGCCTCATTATCCCAGTTAAGTTTAAACATGGATGACATTGTAGCTAGAGCATCTGCTAACTGATTCTCTTCTCGCGGGAAGTGCTCGAAGGTAATCTGCTCGAAATGTGGTAACAATGTAAAGACATGTTCTTTGTAAGGGATGAGGTTGGGATGTTTAGTGTCCCACTCTCCTTTTATCTGACTGATGACCAAAGATGAGTCTCAAAACACAATCAAGGATTTGATTCCCAAGTCTATTGCAGCCTTGAGTCCAAAAATGCAAGCTTCATACTCGACCATGTTGTTGGTGCAGTTAAAGCAAAGTCTGGCGGTGAAAGGAGTATGGCAACCTTGTGGGGAGATGAGTACGGCGTCGATACCGTTACCAAGTGCATTAGAGGCACCATCAAAGTAAAGAGTCCATCGGGATCCTTGTTCAGGTCCGTCATATGGTCTGAAATCTTCAATGTTGTCCAATGTCATAATGTCTTCGTCAGGGAAGTCAAACTTCATGGATTGGTAATCTTTGACGGCTTGATGAGCCAGATGGTCAGCTAGTACACTCCCCTTTATAGATTTTTGGGTCGTGTACTGTATATCATACTCTGTAAGGATCATTTGTCATCTAGCTATTCTTCCAGACAAAGCAGGCTTTTCGAAGATGTACTTGATCGGATCCATCTTAGATATCAGCAAAGTGGTATGAGTCAACATATACTGCCTTAGCCGGTGAGCAGCCCATACCAAAGTGCAGCAAGTTTTCTCGAGCAGTGAGTATCGGGTCTCGCAGTCGGTAAACTTTTTGCTAAGGTAATAAATGGCATGCTCTTTTCGGCCAGACTCGTCATGTTGGCCCAGTACGCACCCCATTGAATTATCCAAAACAGTCAGATACATGATTAGTAGTCTTCCTTCGACGAGTGGCATCAAGATAGGAGGTTCTAGCAAATACTCCTTGATTTTATCGAAAGCAACTTGACAATCATCATTCCATTTAACCACCTAATCTTTCTTCAACAGCTTGAAGATTGGCTCACAGGTAGATGTTAGGTGAGAAATGAACCTAGTAATGTAGTTTAGGCGTCCCAAGAAACCTCTGACCTCCTTCTCAGTGCGAGGAGCAGGCATTTCTTGTATAGCTTTGAATTTGGCAGGATCAACCTCGATGCCTTTGTTGTTGACAATGAAACCCAAGAGTTTACCGGACCTGACTCCGAATGTGCACTTGTTAGGGTTCAGTCTGAGCTTGTACTCCTTCAACCTGACAAACAGCTTTTGCAAATGGTCGAGGTGTTCTTCTTCCGTTTGTGATCGGGCTATCATGTCTTCTACGTAGACTTCAATCTCATGATGTATCATGTCATGAAACAAAGCTACCATGGTGCGTTGATAGGTTGCCCCTACATTCTTCAGTCCGAATGGCATCACCTTGTAGCAGAACGTACCCCATTGTGTAACAAAAGTAGTTTTCTCCATGTCTTCAGGTGCCATTTTGATCTGGTTGTAACCTGAAAATCCATCCATGAAAGAAAATACCTTGTGCTGAGTTGTATTGTCAACCAAGATATCAATGTGCGGTAGTGGAAAGTTATCTTTAGGGCTAGCCCTGTTTAAGTCTCTGTAATCCACGCACATTTTGACTTTGCCGTCCTTCTTAGGCACGGGCACAATGTTAGCAACCCATTATGGATAGGAAGTAACAGCAAGAAACCCAACATTGAATTGCTTCATAACTTCTGCTTTGATCTTTTCTGACATGTCGGGCCTCATGCGGTGGACTTTCTGTTTAACTGGTGGACAGTCTTCTCTTATAGGGAGACGATGAACCATAATATCTGTATCGAGTCCCAGCATGTCTTCGTAAGACCAGGCGAAGATCTCAACATAATCATTCAACAGCTGAACTAAGCGCTCCTTGACACTTGGCTCTAGGTTGGCACCCACTCTGACTTCTTTTCTGTCTTCCTCAGTACCCAAGTTGATAGTCTCTAACATCTCCTCATGAGGTAGGATAGCCCTTTCTTCTTGTTGTAGCAGCCTAGCCAATTCTCCCGGCACCTCACAATCTTCCTCGCATTCGTATTCGGCATGGTAGACCAGATCTTCAGAGTCACTGAAGGCCATAGAAGAATTGTTACCCATGGAATCCGGAATGGAAGGGTACCTGCATTTGTGAGTGTGGGTGTGTGTAAGGGATAGCCACCTTTAAACAAATAAAATGTAAAAAGAAAGACAATGAACACAAAAGTTTATATGTAAAAACATCCATGATTCATTAAAATGGCATATGAAGATGAAAAATCAAACCCTTACAAATGGACCTATGTGCCTCGGGTAAGGCACAAGGCAAAAAGTCTACGAATTGTTTGAGAATTATTACAAACCAACAGAAATGTTTGAAAGATAAATTATTGATTTATGAAAGTAATCGGAACAAAGTCTTTTGCTTCCCAGTTGCACAGTCCTCCGTCAACAGTAGGGAAAATACAGTCTTCAAAGTTGCTCTCCTCTTCACTATCCTCCAAAGCATTGACTCCATGATGGGTGATCTTCACTGGTGGTCCTCCAGCACGTGTGCGGCGGACAGCCTTTTGAGTAGAAGCAGTGAAACCCAAGCCGAATTTATCTGATTTGAAAGGAAAGTCGGGAAGCTGCCCCCAGATTGTGCTTCCTCCTTCTTCAATCACAGCCTTTGCATCTTTGAGAGACGACATCTGAGGCGGAGGTCTGGTAATCATGGGTATATAAGACACTGTCTTGGTTGCTGCAATCTCTTGAACTACCTCTTCAAAATGCTGAAAGGGGGTTTCGATGAATTCACCATCCAATTCTACATAGCAGAAAGAATTTAGATGGCTTATCATGTATTCCTCTTCGCCGTGAACAATTATGATTTTCCCCTGGATAGGGTACTTAAGCATTTGATGCAGAGTAGAAGTGACGGCTCCAGCATTGTGAATCCAGGGTCTTCCTAACAAGCAAGAATAGGAAGGACTGAGGTCCATCACATAAAATATGGAGTTGAAGGTTTCAGTTCCCACTTTAATCGGGATGTCCACCTCCCCGTTGACCATCCTTTTAGAACCATCAAAGGCTCTAACAATTATATTGCTGGGCTTCAAGGTTAGGCCTTCAGAGTCCAATCTATCCAAGGCTTTCTTCGGCAATACGTTCAGCGATGAACCAGTGTCTACCAGTACGTGTGCTAGAGTAGTCCCTCTGCATTCCACCGATACATGCAAAGCGTCATTATGTTTTCTCCCTTTAGATGTTAAATCGGCATCGGAGAATCCTAGACCATTGTCAGCTGTTAAGCTAGCTACACATTCCTGGAACTGATCTACGGAGGTTTCCTGTGGCACGTGGGCCGTATTCAAGAATCTTATCAAAGCTTTGGCATGAGCTTCTGAACAAAGCAGCAGGGCCAACATAGAGATCTTTGAGGGGGTTTTCCCCAGTTATTCCACAACATCATAATCGTTTTTCTTGATTATTTTCAAAATCTCTTTCATTTCTTTTTTAGAGGTCTCAGGGATGACCAATGGCTGAGCCCTCATCCTGACGGGCTCTTCTTGGATCCCTTTCCCTCTGTTATCAGCAGCAGCAGAGGGGACAACCACAGGAGTTACAACTTCTTCAATAATTGGAGTTCTCGCAGATATGTTAACCGGTGCAGGGGTAACCTTAGGAGCAGCTGAGGGTCCAAAGATTGCCTTTGGAGGGGAAATCTCTGGAGAGAAAATTCTTCCATTGCGGGTGATTTTGCTCGTTCCAACAATGTTTCCAATGTCGGAAGTCTCTTCATCAAAACTCTCTTCAGTTGATTCAATTTGTTTAATACTGTGGTAGTAGATCTCTCCACCATAGTTCCACGGTATTGATTTGTTGGACTTGTACGGGACGGGCCCCGACATAGTTATCTTCAAAGGTGCAATCTTCGGATCGGATGTAATCTTAACAGGTCTTTTAGAGACCTTGGAAAGATTGGCAGATATGGTAATTATTGAAACATCATTGACAGGAATCGGTGTAATAGGAGTCTTTTCAAAAAGGATTTCTTAGTTATCCATTAGGCGTTAGATGCCTAACTTCAACAATGGACAGTCGGTTGGTAAGGATGAACAAAGGCATCAATCTTCTTCACAACCTGGGAAAATCCCAGCCTTCAGCAAATTTAACTTGATTATCAGTAACGGAGTTATCAAATCATCAACAGTAGTAACAAAAAGATCCTCTTCAACAGCATGGGCATTGTGGCCATGCCTTGGCATTGGAGCAGAGATCACATTCGGCTTTTCAGGGGCGTCTAATTCCACTTCTTTAGCGTCTATCAAATCCTGAATCTTATTCTTGAGGGCCCAACAATTGTTGGTGTCATTCCCTATACTCCCTGAATGATAAGCACACTTGGCATTTAAATGGTAGTACGGAGAAGTTGTATTCGGATTCTTCGGGGCCTCTTTCAAACTGGCAAGGTTTAACTTCAAGAGATGGGGTAGAACCTGAGCAGGAGTCATGTTTATCTGGGTGAATTGCCGTACAGGCCTTTCCACCCTTGCTTGGTTGGTTCTGGGTTGATTGTTTCTGGGCTGATCAGCTGCAGACTTATGAATCATTACGGCCCCCACCGCTGGTCGGCGCTCAACTCTTCCTTGACCTCTTTGGGAGTAGACAGCTGATACTTCCTTCTTTGCTGGAAAAGGCTTTTTGATGGTAGCGGAAGCAGATGCATGTTTTTGAATTTTCCCGCTCTTGATTCCGGCTTCAACTCTCTCACCAGTTAGAATCAACTCAGTGAACCCCGCAGACGAACTTCCAATCAGGTGATTAAAGAAAGGCCCTGACAAAGTCCCCAAGAAAATGTCTACTAGCTCTCTCTCAGATAGAGGTGGTTGTACTCGTCCCGCCAAGTCTCTCCATTTATGGGCATACTCTTTGAAACATTCATTGGAGACCATGCCCATACTCTGTAATTGAGTACGGGTTGGTGCCAAGTCCGTATTATATTGATACTGCTTGTAGAAGGCAGCAGCAAAATCCTCCCAATTGTGCGCATCAGACCTCTCTAGCTGGTAGAACCAATCCAATTGCGTCCCTGACAAATTGTCCTGGAAAAAGTGGACCCACAGGTCTTTGTCAGAAAAATGTGGTTGAATTTTCCTGACATGAGATCGTAGGTGCATCTTTGGGCAAGACACCCCATCGTATTTAGCAAACAGTGGCACTTTGAATTTAGGAGGGATTACAATTCCAGATACCAACCCTAACTCTTCAAAGTCCAGCCCAGGCACTCTCTGAATCTCCATGGCAGCTAGACGCTTTTCCAGATTCTTGTATTTGTCATCTGCAGGAGGGTATTGTTGTTCTGAATAGTCTTCATCTTCCTCTTCTTCAGCCTCAGAATCAGAAGGCACCGTAGTCTCCTTACCCTTTCTCTCTCCTTCCTTAGAGGTTGACGGAAAATCTAGGACCCTTCTGGCTTGACCTTCAAATCTTCTGTCCAAGGTAGCCACACCAACTCTCTTCTTCTTCTTTTTCTCTTTTTCCTTCTCTAGTAGAGTCTTGAGCTCCTCCTGACCCTTAGCCAAGGTTATGAGTAGCTGTTGGAATTGTGAATTCTGAGCTTGTAAGTCTTTGACCGTTTGTTCAATATCCATCTTGCTGAAATAAACAACAGAGAGATGAGGAAACTTGGTGTGAAGACCTGTTTATGCATATGATGAATGATATGTATTCATGTAATGCTTTCAAGGATTCAGAAATTCAAAATTGTTTTAAATAAAAAAGAAACACACGTCATATTAATAAGATAGAATTGTTAGTACATCAATGCCCCATGGGCAAAATAATACAAAATTCTAAGGTAAAAAGACGTTGCGCATCCTCTTTGGTGCAATGTAGGTGTTGAGAGTCTGCTCTTCGTGAAGTTGACGAGTAAGTTCCAAAACCTTCTTCTCGCTAGCGTAGAATTGGGCTTCAAAAGTATCGCGTTCTCCCTTGAGCTGTATCCAACTCCTTTGTAGATCTTCGAGTGATGTTGGCATGTCAGGATGTAGGAGGGTGTATGGAACCTCTCCTTCCATAACAGGCTCTATAATCACAGGGAGAATATAGGGGTAAGGCATCATAAGACTTTGGGCGCGGGTTCGTACCCACTTGAGGTAAGGCTCAAGGGGGATGGAATTCTTTTGTCCCAAGGTCTTACTGTCTACCTTGTTGGGCATCCTCCAAGCTCGGATGAACCTTTGACGAAGTCCTTGATCGTCGTTGTCGAAGTCAAAAACCAACTCTGGAATCAGCATGTCATGTGGGTTATCCCTTCGGGAATACCCAAACTGTCTCAGAACCAAGCAGGGGTTGTAGGTAATGCCTCCCCTAATGCCAAGTAGAGGGACATTAGGGAATTCCCGACAATGGTCGATGATGATAACATTTTCTCTGGATCGAGAACACCAATGGACATCTGAATGTGTAAGAGTCATCAGCCGTTGTGACCACCTCAAACCTTGCTCATTCTTCAAGACTAATTGGGGAAGATGATAAATAAACCATCTCGCTAGTAGAGGAGTACAGCATATGAGAACACCTCTTTTCCTCATTGTTCGAGTGTGAAAAGAGTGTAGGATGTCCCCAAGTAAAGTAGGCACCGGGTTGCGAGACATGAAATTTTTGACAACATTCACATCTATAAGCTGGTCAGGGTTTGGGAACAAGACCAACCCATAGATGAGAAGAGCTACAATCTCCTCAAAAGCTTGCAGGTCTAGAGAATTCCAGCATTCTTGAGCTTTCTCAAACAGGAACTTTGCCAAGAAACCCTTGACACCACTTCTAGTTTCCCAATGGCCTATGACATCAGATGGTTGCAAGTGTAAGGCTTGAGCAACATCTTCAGGCTTTGGATCTCTTTCCGTACCGTTGAAAGGTAGTTGATGGAGAATAGGAATCCTCAGGAGTTGAGAAAATTCCTCCAAAGTAGGCACTAGCTGGTAGTCAGGAAATGTGAAGTAGTGGTGTAGGGGGTCAAAGAACTGGAAGAGAACTTTCACCATGTCTTCCTCTGTACTGGAGTTGAGAAGTATACCATGTCTTTTAGTGAATGGAGAATACTCTGGAATCATGGAAGCAAGCTCCTTGAGTTGAGGAGGAATTCTCACAAGGTTGACCTGAATTGTTTTCCTGCGAAGTGATTCCATAACCTACAAAACAGGAACAAAGATAAAGATCCAAAATCCTTGAAATGGTTAGTGGATGCAAATGATGCTTCATGATGTTCATGATGTTATGCACAAGTATATATGTACAAGCAAATCACACAAGTTCCTAATTTAGGCTTGCATGGGGTTTCATAGGTAAGTACCCTCTTGAAGTTTAGTTGGCTCAACCTGTCATAGAAATAGTAACCAGGTTCTAAGGAGCTCAATATCACTGGATTGTTTTCTGTGTTCATTGTTTCAGTTTAGCCACTTTACTGGCGACCGAAATATTCCAAGAAAACAACCCTCAATGAGTGTAGCATTGAGTATCTACCAACTTCGGACTGCACCAAAGCCGGTCATCTCACTACATCCTAAAAGGCCAAGTTGGTCAAGTAAAGGTTCTAAAAGTCCATTAGTGCTTCATGACATCACTCAGCGGCCCCGTATTCTCTTTGATTGACTCAAAGGCTACCGGTACCCACAAATATGTTGCACTAACATAGTTATTGCTTAGACCATGTCGGTATACCCCACACAGTTTCCACAATGTATTGCTATTTACCTATGAATGTTTCCCAAATCCGGGTAGAGGATTTCAAACCCAAACAATAGAACCAAAGTGTAAAGCATACAAGTCTAAAAATATAAGTATGTAAAGGTGATCTAAAACCCTAAGGTAACCCCACTTCTTTAAATCCCCAGCAGAGTCGCCAGTTCTATGATACGGTGGGAGAACTGACTTGAGGTTTTGCGTTTGTGTTCGCAAATGTTTCGATTTAGCAAGAGTTGCCACCGAATTTTTATTTTATCCAAAGGAAGGGTCAAAAAGCACAGGAAAGACCTTTGAGATGTTTTCTTGAGTTCGGGGGGTAGATTATGAAAAGGGAAGGTGCTAACACCCTTTTCATCCATGGTTTTCCATGGGCTCTTAGTTACTTGTTTAGATCACTTGCTTTGCTTTTTCAATTGTTTGAAATGGTGCTTTGTGTGGTTTTGAAAGTATTTTGAAAAGAGGCCATCGTTTTGGCAACCTTTGTAATGATTCTTGTTTGAAGAATGTATACAAAGATGTTTGTCTTTTGAAAAATGTTTCAATGTTTGAAAGTTTGTTTGGAAATTGTTTTGAAATTGTGTGTGTGTTTTTGAAAATAGCCAGGATGGCTTGCAAATTGATCAAGTATCTAGGAGCATCTACCTAATCAAAAGTCTTTCTTGTACATTTTTAACCCTTTGAAATTGTTGTTTTACCATTGTATTTGGTAAACAACCCTATCTTTGGATGTTAAACGGGACGGACGTGGGTCATCGTATGACCATGATAACAATGGTGCTAAGTATCTTAGCAAGTTTTGAGGGACTTAAGATCAATTTTGTTTAGGCAACCAAGATAGCGTCATCGAGGGACTATGATCTTTTTGTTTTGATTGATTTTGCCAAGATACCTAGCATGCATACCATGGCCATGTTTTAAGGCAACAAAGTGGATGAAACCCTAGGGATGCTTGTGTGCAAGGTGTTGTCATTTTTCATGTATTTTTGTCTTGTATTTAGTCATGCTATTTGTTTAATTTTTGGTCTTTGCATACAAAACCCTAATTTACTATTATGGCATATGAAAGCGATAAAATGCGTAAAGTAAATCTAGACTATTACAACAATATTATGGGAAGGGGGTACAAGTTTGAATAGGGGATATTTGCATAAAACAAAACCCTAATTTACTATTACAACCCAATTGAATTTATACAATAAATAAATGAACAATTATTTAAATGTGCAATAAAATATAAATATGAAAGAAATGTTTTGTAATTGATTTTATGTATGAGAAAATAAATTTATTTATGTCCTAAAAATAAGAAAATAAAATGGTTATTTTTGGAAAGGGTGAAAACCCTAATTTTTGTTTAATAGGAAATATATTCTAATATTATTTATTTTTATTCAAGAAAAAAAATAATAATATGTACAAAAATGTTTAAAAAATGATATATGTATGGAAATATTATTTTAAGTATATAAATAATAAAAATAAAAATATGTGATATTTTTATATTATTTTAAAGTTTTTATTTAAGAAAATAATGTATATTATCATTAATAAACTATTTCTATGCCAAAATAATAATAAAAATAATAAAATAAAATGCAAAAATTAAGAAAAATATTTTTGGTTTTTTTTAATGTTCAGAAAAAAAAATAAAGTCAAAAATATAAAAGAAATGAAAAATAATACAAAATAGAGCAAATGGGCCAAGGGGGTGCAAATAGAAACAGGGTGGTGTAAATAGAAATAAGCCCAAGGTGCCAGGCCCAATCAGCTTTGTTCCTAACCTCCTGCCT
This sequence comes from Vicia faba, assembly GCA_948472305.1. NCBI lineage: Eukaryota > Viridiplantae > Streptophyta > Magnoliopsida > Fabales > Fabaceae > Vicia > Vicia faba. The sequence goes on from OX451736.1 coordinate 1,633,921,594, forward strand.
TCGTCCAAAACGCGCGTTCTGTGTACAAAACCTGTTCTTGCTATTCTTTGCACAAAATCAAAAATTTATAACATGAAAAATTTAGCTCATCATCACACGATTCCAATGATATAAAGAACTTGACCTAACTCTCAAAAATCAGAGAGAATTTTAATGGCCCTAAATTCTGACCTAAAATTTTCAGCAACTTCAACTATCAAATACTCCTAGCTCAGTCAATATAAATGGAAGTTATGCATATGTACAACTCAAGCACATTAAAGACTACATTTTTGCTTCACAAACCTAAGCCTAAGGATGTCTAAATAAAGAGATAGAAACTTAGAAAATACCTTGTTCAGTTGAGTTTGGCTATGGCAATGTAGCAACTTTGAGTGAGGCCTGAAGGTTGTGTGAGCTTGCTTGAAGTTCCCTCAACCTTTCCCAATGCTCAGCTTGCTTTGAAGTGGCTTGAATCTCCATGTAGAAGTCAACCTGCAAAGCTTCAAAATAAAAATGGTGATCCTCGAAACAGAGGTTACAGTTGCTGAACAAGGGCTTGGACAACTTAGGTGTGATGTATGGAATATGTTTGAAGCCTTGAAACAAAAAACGCACGAGTGAAATTTGTTTTGGCTAGTGATCTGTAGAGGTTGCCCTATTTTGGGCAGAAATGGTTATTTTGGTGTTTCAGGGTGTTTGCAATGCTATGAGCTCGTGTACTGGCTTGTTACAATATGCTGAAGTTGTTTGAAATGATATCAAAGCTTGGTTTTATCATATAGAAGAGATATGTTCACTTTTGCAAGTTTTCTTGTTTTTGAAGAAAAGATGAGTTGACAAAGCTCAAAGCCTGTACAGGCTAGCTCAAGGCCTGATGAGAGTTGGTACCAATTGCCTGATATTTGTGGATCTTGTTTTCAAAAAGATATTAGGTCCATGGCTCAAGATAAACAAAGTTACATAAAGCATGCTTTATCAAAATAGCAATGTAAACTTTTTGCCATAAATGGAATAAATTAATGTACAATGCTCTAAAGCTAAGAACAAAGCCATTGTCCAATGTATTTGAATTCAATTTTGGAGTGTAAAAAGGATTAGAACCTGTAATGCAAGTACAAGCATGATCCAAACTGATTTGCAACTTGAACCAATGTGAAAAATGCCTTGGACAAAAGTGATGATTTGCCATATTCATTCCTTCGATTCTACATAACCATAAATGATCTTGGAGAGTTCTTGAACATTTTGGAAAGCTTGTAACATGCTATACAATCCATATTTGAAATGAATTTTTATATTCCACTTGGAACTAGGTGAAAAGTTTCCATGAAGTTAGGTCAAAAATCTGCCTAAACTAGGGCAAAATTTCACTAAGTTAAAAGTTTTATGGACCCCTATTCACAAAATCATAACTTGAGATCCAAGCATCCTTTGGGAAAACTTTGTGAATCAAAGTTGTATATTTTGTGGAGGACTACAACTTTCATGTTGGAAGCTTTCTTTGAATACAATTGCATCATGGTGAAAAAGTTGGGAAAAAATAAGAAATTTTCATAACTTAGAAATTTTCTAAGTTATAAAAATTTTCCATTTTAAACCCTAATTTTTAAAATTAGGTTTCTTGGTGAACAAGTTTCATGTTTTGACACATCTTGATGAAAAATGACCCTTGGCACTTGATTTTGACCAAAAAGTCAAAGTTTGACTTTTCAGTGTACAGTTGATTTTTGATCAGTTGACTGGAAAATTCATCTGTCAATCTAATGCATTTGAGATCTTTTGAACCTTGTGATTAGGTCAAGATGGTGTCATTGAGTCCTTGAAATCATACTTGAACCCAATTTGCCATTGGCTAGGTTAAAAATTAGAAATTGCCCTTCTACAGTTAAAACCCTAAAAATGACCATTTTGCCCTTTTGATGATCTGATCAAATTTCTTGAGGAGTTGTGGTCCAAACTTGATCAAATGGTTCATATGAGTTTATAATGTTGATGTGGATAAAAAATTATGAGGATTGACTGTAAATTGGCCACAATTGACTTTTTCCCCAATACAGCTGATTTTTAGGTCAACTGTCCAATTGATTGGGCAAAAATTTGATTCAAGGCTTCAAACTTGGTATGAGCAATCTTAAGAGTCCAACATGAAGTATGAAAGTCTCATGAGGCATTGGAAATCCAAAATTACCTGTGTAAACTCAAACCCTAATTTCAGGTCACCAGTGCAAGGAGATGTCTTGAGCTGAGCAAACCCTAATCTGGTCTTGAGTCCAAGAAGTCTTGTGAGGGAAATCTTGATAAAATGAGAGGGAAAATTTTGGGGTACAACACTTGTCTTCGGACAAGATCACCTTCCTCTCCTCCTCATACATACCTAGGGAACTCTCCTCGCTGAAGATATCACGGTTGAGATGACAATGAGGCAACACGAAAACTGCTCCGGCCCCCTTATCACTTTTGGGTGCAACCCGCTCAGGATCCTCTACACGCTTCCTCTTTACTGATTGCTTTGGAGGAGGAACCCGAGTCTTCGAGAAAGAAGGGGAACCACTCACTCGGGCAGAAGATTTGGCCTGCTCCTGAAGTTGAGCGACCCTATTCTTAGGCCTCGAGGTGGAAGCATTCTTGGGCTTTTACTTTAGTAGACGCTTAAAAAGGGACACCATCTGACCTGTAATCAAAAGGAAACTGTTAGTCACAGGCCAAACAAAGATGATATCGCGGGCATGTCCCCTGCATAAAAGCCAAACATATAAAGATATGGTCACATCCATATACCCTACCTAAAAGCCTCAAAGCCTCCTTGTTTGAAGAACATTCGAGCAAAGCTTTCGTATTGATCAACCTATTAACGCGAAGATACTCCCCTTTATCATCAAAGAGAAGGTTGTTGTTCACGTCCATGCACCTCGCCGGTGAAAAAATCTTAACATAAGACCCCAACTTCTCATAGGAGAGTTGATCTTGGGCATCTAAGTCCTCAAGTTTCCCCGCGTAGTACTCAGGCTTTTGCTCGAAATGTTTCCACTGCCATTCAAGCGGAAATCTGGCCATCAACCGGACTACTGGTCAGCCTTTCTCTATCTCTTTTGAGCGATCATACAAGGAAGCTACGATCGTGTCCGTGAGAGGATTCACGATAAAGTACCTTTCTTTGAAATGGCAAGCAGATTCCAGATATGGTCAGAAAAGCTTCCCAAACTATTTAAAAGACACCTAGGCTTGCCCCCCTCCGATGAACTGCCTTTGCAAGTGGAAGATACGGAAAAAGAGGGGCAGTGTGGCGCCTATTTGAAGATACGATAGACGAGCTCGAATGCTCGCATGAATGCAAGCGCATTCAGGTGAAGCTGGGAGGGTGCCAATTGTAACCATTGGAAAACCCCCACTTGGAAGTCATTAAATGGAAAACACATCCCGCCTCCTTGAAAGCAAATTCATACATAGGGAAGCACTTTCCTGGATACGACGAGCATATCCTCCTGTTTCGATGAGGGACTTGTAGAGCCCAATTGGCGGGGACCCCCTCTGCTCGAACCTCCGGACAATTAAACGCGTCTGACGCATCATACGAGAAACACGACCTTTTATTTCTAGATTCGGGAGCAACCCATGCCAAAGGGTCCTCCATGATGTTAGTTTTGTCCTCACGATTGGCGGGCGCGACGTCCTCCTCGACTAGATGTGCCATTATACCTGAAAAGCAGGGGACAAAATGAATTCGACATCATCAAATCCACCCTTCCACCACAAATCAAGTGAAAGGGCGATGAATCCGTCGAGGAATGAACCTCGACCCAAGCCCTCGACTGCCACATTGAGACAAACTGCGTCCTATTCGGGGACATTTAGTCAAACGGGCATATATGCCCGAATCCACCCTACTATCTGGGGAGGATGACCCCGATGCGATGAACTTCATCCACTACCATGAGCTTCAATGAACATTCATGAATGTTCATTGCAGAACCCATGAATGTTCATCCAAGATTCATCATCTCAAGATAAAAACTAGGTGTTTAATTTAAAAATTCTAAAAAAATATGTTATCAAGAGGATATGACTTACTTAGATAAATAATGTCGTTGAAGAATTCCATGGAGAAGCTAGGAGGAGGGGATCCACGCGCGAATGGAGAGAAGTGCAGAAGAAAGCTTGAAATTAACAAATGAACCCATGAGGTCCCCTTTTTATAGATGGTTCACATCCCACGAGGTTGCACACGAAAAATCATCATTATTTTGGGCTTTTTGAACTCCTTTACGAAAAGATGGCACCCCAAAACAGCTACCAGGTGGCGTTAACAAGCAGCCACACGCCCACTCTTGAAGGCAAACTTATCCCCTACTTTAATACGAAACATTATTCCCGAGCACGTTGAAGACAATGCACGCTTAATAACGGGCAAACATGCGGCCCCGTGACTAAACCTTACATACAGGCACATTTATCACATTTCGCTAGCGGGGACGAAGTAACGCTCGACATCGTCGCGACACCCTGTGAACAGGCACACAGAAGAAGAAAACTCAGGGAAACTCCTAGCATCCTACATATTCGTGACGGGCACCAAACAGACAAATGATCTAGTAGGCCGCGTAGTTCGCGTGCTTTCGGGATCCCCGACACAGGTCAATAAATTATCCCCGGTGAAAGGTTTCGATTTCCCTTCTCAAGTGAATGTTTCCCAATAATGAAGCTGAACTTAAGTCATCACCCTTTCACCTAAGGGCAATAACTTAGGGGGCTCCTGTTCTGGATTGGGCCAACGCTTGCCCCATCGTTAGGGAGGCCCAATTCAGCGCCTTTGCCCAAGGCCCAAAGGCATGCAGCCCAAGCTGGAGACCGTTGGACATTTTCCCACGTGTCCTCTAAGAAGATGTTGCCCACGTGTCTATATCGTCATCATAACTGTCCTCCGAAAATTACGAGTCCAACACTTGTTCTCTCGGGGCAAATGACCAAGGAGGAGGCCACATGTTGGACTCCATACACACGTACGCCCTGACAGTCTTCGTGTTGGGCCTCATCGTGACCCAACATTGAAGACCTTGGCCCAACACTAGGGGCTATAAATACCCTCTCACTTGAGAGGGTCAAATATTAATTCATTCACATTCTCATACTCACTTACTTGCATTAGTTCCGAACTTCACTTTGACATTAGAGTATCTTGCATATATCTCCCACTTCACCTCTCACCGTTGCTCGGTTCAAAACTTGAAGACTTTGACAATCTCTTCTGATCAGGTACGATCATATACAAAAGTATATGTTATTAACACGCTTACATATGTGTTAGCATACCAAAAGAGAGAAAATTCAATTTTCTAACTAATATGGTTATTAAAATTTAATTTTAAAACATAGTATTCATTAAAATAAAGTAGATGGATAGTCTCATCCCGTACTTGTTAATCTGTATCAATAAATTTACATACTATTGTTTATGAAATTGATAAAATCTATCAATGATTAAAATTTTATAATTAGGAAGACACTTTGTAAAAGTAACCAATTAAAATTTAAAAAATGAACGTTATATAATATTTAAGTTTAATAACAATTTTGATTCATGAAATTGGCCCATCCATTTTAAAATGGCTCAATTTTGATCCCTCCCAAATATATTCAAACTTAAAAATAATTACATGACATGTTTTATATAATGGTATATATCATCTGATAATATACAATGATCATTACCAAAGAACTTGTGAAGAAGTTTCCTAAAAACTTTAATTTCAACTTTGAATATTTTTTTATAATTTAATAAATATATACAAATAGTATATTTATTTAATAATTTTATATTACTATAACATCTCACATAATTAAAAAAATCTCACATCACTATTTTTGAATTGAAAAATACGACAAGGAATTATAATAGAAAGATAAAAAATTAAATACCAATTTCGTGAACTTAAAAATGTTGAACACATTAATATTAAAATTATACTAATATAATAAATCATAGATTTATTAAAACAACTATCCTTGTTTTTTTAATGAAAAAACAATCGTTATTTTTTTTGAATAGAGGATAGGATCCAACCTTGTTAATGGTAAATTGATGCAACCTTTTACTGCTTTTAAGGAAGATCTTCCTTATTCCACATGGACCAAATGTCATCTACCTATCTCATGATCTTTTTTGCATATGCTATCAAGCCATCACCAACACCCCACAAGATCCATTAATTAATTATTTCAATTCAATCTTATATTTAATTAATCACCCATTGCATTAGTTTAATTTAATACGAAAAGATTACTAAGCAATAAAAAAGAGTAAAGGACAATTGTGTCAATATCACATTCCATAGTATGTTAAACTCCAACCAAACCACATGTCTAAATTCAATCAAGGACAATTAAGTCTTTTCACGTCCTTCCCCTCACCGAAAATGTCATACTTGAAACTTTTTCAACACCTTACTCCATTGCAATTACTGCTCACTTACAAATCAGCTTCCTTCACAATTTCCCTTTCTTCACTTTTTTTCCAAAACAATTTAATTATATCTTTATTATATTATATTTATTGTACTATTTCGTTCATTTTAAAATATCTAAATGTATTATTATAAAAAAAATATTTTATTACATTAGGAATAACACCATTTGTTTTTATTTGAAGTTGTATTTAAATATGATTATTATGATAATAGAAAACATGTAAGAAAAACGATTACATAATTACCACAAAGTTAAGCAAATCTAAATAAAAAACACAGAAACATCCTGCGTCGGTTTTCCGGCAGTAATTAATCTGTGACGATAATAATACATTAACGTAGCAATAACCTGAATAAAAACAAGAAAATTAAAGGAAGACAATAAATATATTTGGTAATTACTGTGTCATGGCGGGGACAAGGTTACGAGGTATTATAATTAAAAAATTTAAATGTAATAAAAATATATTTAAAATTTATATAAAAAAAAATAAAAATAAAAGCGTGTAAAAAGTGATGAGAGACCAATAAAAGAAGCCCCTAGTTGCAGACACAGAAAGATCAAAAATCAAAACGCATTGAAATTGAAATTGATACTGAAACTGAAAGATAGAGAGAGAAAGAGAGGGAGAGAGAGTAGAGACAGAAGCTTTGTCCGCGTGGGTTAGACTCATTTCAGATAGAGATTTAGAGAGATAGAGAGAGGAGAGAGAAAATCCAACCTCATTTTCTCTCTCTACAACCAACTTCCATTTGATCGGAACCTCTCATTCTAGATTACCGTGCAATGGACCACTATCCCCGGTCCACTGACCCTTCCCGCTCTGATCCGTCGCCGGAATGGACTGGACCGGACCCCCAAACCGGTCTCGAAGGTAAACCATCTTCTGATTCGTGGTTTTTGAAGAATGTGATTTTGTGGAGTGGTTTTTGAATTTTGATCTTGTTGATTTCTGCGAAATGTAGAACCTATGTGGCAATTGGGGCTTGGTGCTGGAGAGGATTCGTATCCACTACGACCTGATGAAGCTGATTGCACTTACTATTTGAGAACAGGTTTCTGTGGCTTTGGTTCTAGGTGCCGGTTTAATCATCCTCGTGACCGTAGCGCGGTATAATTATTTCTTTCTTTGGCTTAATTCGCGTGTATTTGATGATTTCGTGATTTCGTGCTTGATTCTCCGATTAATTTGATATGTTTTGTTTTGCATTGTATATACTGATAGTGTTTTGTACTAATTTGGAGAAATGTTAATTTGTTTGATTAGGTTATTGGAGCTGCTTCTAGGACTGTAGGGGAGTATCCAGAACGTGCAGGCCAGCCTGTGTGCCAGGTTCTTTATATGATTGCATTTGATAATTCATACCGTAATTCCTTGTTTTGTGTCATGAGCATTGTGCTCAAGTTCAATTGTCATATGCGTATGTTTGAGGATGGAGTCAGCTTATGTTTTTGTTTTGATTGTCTTTATGCTTTAATAAGACTTTCAATTTGTGTTGATTATGTATGCTTCTTACTCGAAATGCAGTATTATATGAGGACAAGATCTTGCAAATTCGGTGCGTCTTGCAAGTACCATCATCCTAGACAGGCAGGAGGCACTGATGCTAGTCCTGTGTCACTAAATTATTATGGATATCCACTACGTCCGGTATGTTTATTTAATTTAATTAATTAATGTATTAAATGAAGCATTTTTTTAATGTTGGGTTGTGTTTTCTATATATGGAAAGATTTTAGTCTGAATTTCAATGTTGATAAATTATTAAAATTTAACAGGGTGAAAAGGAGTGTTCCTATTTTGTGAAAACAGGACAATGCAAGTTTGGTGCAACTTGTAAATTTGATCATACAGTTCCCGCTGGTGTCCAAATTCCAGCTTCATCACCTGTTCCCCCAGTTTCACCTTTACATGTACAAGTACCAGCCCCAATATATCCAACCGTACAGCCTCCATCTGGTCCATCATCACAACAAATTGGTGTACTGGTCGCTAGGCCACCTTTACTACCCGGTTCGTTTGTCCAGAGCCCTTATGGGCATGTAGTATTGTCCCCAACCATGGTTCCCTTTTCTGGCTGGGGTCCTTATCAGGTAGGTCAATCATTTCTTTTATACTGTTTAGTCAGATTTTGTGTGCATTCGTCGAAGATGTTAATTGTTGAGCTCTTTGGTGCAGGCTACTGCACCAAGCCCTGTACTTCCTTCTGGTAATCCTGCTAATGTTGGTTCCACACAGCTTTATGGCATAACCCAGCTACCTTCACCAGGTAATGCCTATACCGGACCTTATCAACCTTCTGCTTCCTCGGTTGGTCCTTCAAGCAGAGGTCATAAGGAGCAGTCATTTCCGGCTAGGCCTAATCAACAAGAGTATCATTATTACTCTAAACCAGAAGAGCTTCCATTTGGTCCATCATATAGGTATAACCAACCACCAGACATGAGTGCACAAAAAGCGAATGTTGTCCTTGGTCCTGCAGGTCTTCCTTTACGCCCGGTAATGATTTCCTCTCAACTTCTTTGTTCTTTGGCTCCTCTAGTATATCTCCATGATTCTTTTTTCACTCTTCCATCTCGTAGTAAAAGAAATATTTTTTGTTATTGTTTTGTCATTGACCCGTCTTTCCTCTCCAACAAAATATTATAGTATTTGGTGATTGAAATTGCTATTGCTATTGCTGTGGTTTAACCAAATTGACTTATGATCATTTTATTTTCAATAGCTTCATGCAGAATTTGGAACTTGCTTTATTGAAATACAAGTTTAGTTTGCAATTCATCATTGAAAACAAATCATAGTTGGAGCCACTGTTCCTTCCTTTCTAGTGCACGTGCTTTGGTTATTCTTATGTTTACAATTTTCTGATATTGGGCTTTTGTCTTTTTTATTATGTGTCATGTTCATTTAGGTTATTTCACATCTGAACAGCCTTTAAAAGTTAGTTGAATGATCATTTGATGAATTGACAAATTCCCAGTGGACAAGTGTTTAGTCAAAGTTGGGAAATATTTGAATTATAATTCTGCAGTCTATTCGAGATTCTTATAGCTAACTTAGCATTCATCTCGTTCCTTTATTTAGGTGGATATTTTGTTAAATGTTTTTGTCTGATGCATTATGACTGTACTCAGGGTAAGTTCTGTCTGTAAGATCCCATTCAAAATTTCAGTGTACTATAAAGAGCTAAAGATTATAGCACACTTCTTTAACTAAGTAGATAATGCTAACATAAAAAAATTGTGATTGGGGGTTATCACGTTCTGTTGTATTATATTGGGAAGATCTCAAGTCCCGCGTTGATTGCAAATAGAGCCTGAAAAAAGTTTAGAGTGACGCCGCTCACCTTACAAGCGGGATTTGTAGGGACAAGTTTATATCAAAGCCTATTGATAGGGCCACGGGCCACCCACCGTTTATATCCATGCACCAAGCCCAGTAGTGTTGGGCGTGAGGAATCCCATATTGACCACGAAGGGGTATTTTTTTCCCCATATGTAATCTTTTAGGTAATTTCTTGAGTCCTGCATATTAGTTATATCTACTTCCAATAGTGAGTTTTGCATTTCATGTTTCCACTTTCACAGCTTGCATATACTTCTTTCTCATATACATGGAATTCTGTTTTGGTAAATTGAATTTCTTTTGGTATGTGGAATTTTTTTTTGGTATATGCAAATTTCATTTAACACCCCTTGAGATATTTTATCTTTAAATAGTACGTATATGCAGCCATCTTATCCTGGCTCCACCCCTTTCTGTATATAAACATGTTATTAATTATCAGGTAATGATTTCATGTTACCTATTATGCTTTTCATAATAGTGTTATGGGGTATATGGTTCTTAAAATGATACCAAGGAAATATTATATAGCTATTAATCAATTAAGTTACATATCAGACAACCTTAAAAGATATTATACACTATACTGATCTTAATGGTTGTTTGGGGTAACCTTTCAGGTGGTATTTGTAAGACCATAAATATTTTAGGTTTTTCTTTGTCATGAGATTAAGTATTCTGTAAAATCTTATAATACAATTCTAATAGGATAACTTTTAAGGCTATTATTAGCCTCCATAATTTTATTTGTTAAGGATTTAGCACTGTTGCTGACTCCACATAGTAAGCGTGGACTCTTTGCTGTTGTATAGGAGATGGTTTTATGGATTCAACTCTTAAGAACTTGGTTGAAGAGGCTAAGATTCCCTAAATATGAAGTCCTATGATTATTATTTTTATCATATTTTCTGGGAACTAGTCACCCAGCAAGTAAGGCTTATCCCACTAGGTGATCTCTGTTGAATCGATCAAATAATGCTAATGGGCTTCGTCAATAGTCAAAACCATATTGCCAGTAAAACCATTTCTGAAAAGGTCTTTCGTAATGCATTTTCCCCAATGGTCTCAACCAAAATATCAGTAAAACCATTTCCGAAAAGGTCTTTCGTAATGCATTTTCCCCAATGGTCTCAACCAAAATATCAGTAAAACCATTTAGAGAATATCTCTTGTAATAATGCTTTTTACAAACGGTCTTTTTAACAATCAGTTGCCCGATTTCTGTGAAGGAAGTGTCATAATTAACAGTTTATAGGGCATGTCTTCCCGATCCCTTTTTTCCCTACTTGATCTAAACTCTCTTATGTGATATCCAACATAATTTCTGTTTACTTTTTTTTCTCCTTAACTCCCTGTTAAACTCAATATTTTGGCATTTTAAGTATTACATATTCTTTATTTTTTCATATGCATGAATTTTGATTTCTATCAGAGTGCCATTTAGGTTAAATATGAAATACTTATGCAATAATCATGTGTAATTTGGGTTTGTGCGGAGTTGCATATGCTTGAAATCTCTTGTCAGTGTTAGGAAACACCTTTCGTTGCATGTTCCTTTGGTAAGAGGTAGTTGCTCTTGTGCTTTATCATCTGTTTAATCTCTGAATCCTATGTTCCCCTGCTGGCTATGGCTAAGTTTTCTGTATGTCCATCGTGTAATTTTAGATTAGGTGTGCTTCTGTTTTCCATATTATAGACAGATTCGGAGTCCCTCCCGATTCTCTTGAACGTGGTGGTTATTTGAAACAAGATAAGTCTGTCTTATGTGGTTCACTCAGCTGTTATTGCTTTCTTTCTTCATGCATTTGGATCTGGCTAAAGGAAAGTATCTTAATATATTTTAGATTTTTGTCAGTTGTTACTTTATCTGTTTAAAAGACTGGCACTTGAGAATGTAAAATATGTTCAGATGAAACGGTTTTCCAAACTATTATTTGACTGTGTTCTTACTTCCAATATCCATGTTTGTGTTTTTTAATCAGGGGGCAGCACCTTGTACTCATTACACACAGCGTGGCATATGCAAGTTTGGTCCTACGTGCAAATTTGATCATCCTATTGCATCACTGAGTTACAGTCCATCTGCTTCTTCCCTGGCTGATGTGTCAGTTGCACCCCACTTTGTGGGTTCCTCTGTTGGTACTCTTGTTCCTTCATCTTCATCAGAATTGCAGCCGGAACTTACCGCAGGATCCAGCAGAGAGTCTGTCCCATCCAGAATATCTTCATCAGTGAGCACTACAACTGGATCAGCTGGCTTGAATCTGTCAACTGGTGGCCCTGTTTCTCAATCTAGCACGCAGAGTTCTAGTCCTTTACCAGCTGCCAATACCACAAGTAGTAATGTCTCTCACACCTCAAGTTCAGAAATGTGAACGCATACATCATCATTACTCCTTTTTTTTTAATCTCAATTCTTCAACCAGATATCATTATTCAAGGAGGTCCTCAAATAGGGTATTTTTGTTCTCCCTCCCAGTTATATCCCAGTTTCATATTCAGATCTAGCACACTTCACACTGATTATCTTTATGTTCATAAATCTTTATTGTGGCCATTCCTTTGATCAATAAACCATGGCCAACCATGAGAATTTTAGCAACCCATACAGACTGCCTTGCTTTAGAATAACTCCTAAAGAATCTGCAATTTCATTGTGCACATGTCCATCCACATCTCCAATTTTTGGAGTCTGTTGTGCTTATTTATGCTTCAATCTTCTTTCATATGAGAATATTCTGTCCAGACTTTCATTGACCGTGTGTTTCGCCTCTTCACCTGAACCTTTTTTTTTAATTAGGTAACAATTTTCTGTTTCTGTTTTGGAAGTCCTATTCAATACTTCCCATCTTGTATCTATAGGGTTTATTGTGAAGAGAAATAATCAGGATACTGCAATTAGGTTTCACATTGTTATCTTATATGGTTTGTAATTTTTGGATACACTTTGTTGTTGTGACAATCAAAAGCTTGACTTGGTATTTGAATTTATTCTGGTACACTTCTATGAAGATACACATTTTAATATGTAGCAACCTTTTTTCGTCTTTTTCATTGGATTTTCATCTTTTAATATTTTTGGATGTAATTTTATTTTCTTTTACCTGATCAATCTTTGATGTTTGATCCGATCATTTTTTTGGAAGCGAATTTAATTTTTTATCACCTCCCCCTTTGGAGAATCAAATATGTAAGGTTTTGTTTAGAAGTTAGGAGGGGGAGAGACTTTGGGGGAATGAAAGGAGAAAGGGAGAGTAACTTCTCATTATCAAAGAATGCTTATAGAGATATTATTTTATTGAGAGTATTATTAAAAGAGATTTTTTTTATGAATTTGTAAAAATAATATAAAAGTTTTATAAACCATGCTTTCAACATGTTTTCTTCCTTGCGCATCCTCATGTATCTATAAAGATACTATTGCTTTGCTTATTGTAATAGATCCGTTACTATTATTTTTTTATAGAAATTTTACGTATAGTTTGAATATAATTTGTAGTAAGTATAACAACAATAATAGAGACACATGAATATCATTATAACATGATGCAATAAATATGAATTTCCTTTGCGTGAAAGACATAACTAGTAGCAGGCTACTAGTGGTCACTCCTACCTTTTTTTTCAACATTTTATAACCACCTCAAAATACCTAACCCCGGGTGTTTAATTCAGTCTATAATAGTTGTTTCGTTTCAAAATAAATGTTATTTAAAATATTTGCATACAAATTAAGAAATATAATAATATTATCATGAAATATTATACTTTTACAAAATTAATTTTTTAAAAAATATATTTAAAGAAATAGTAATCATAATTATATTAAAAAGTAAAAATCACAATCATTTTAAAACAAAATTTATTTACTAAAATAACTGTCATTTTGAAATAGAAAGAAAAAAAACAAAATAAAAACTTCCTATTTCTTACTATTTCTTATAGATATTAGACCAACGTAATAACTTACTAAGTGCATGCAAATGATTGATTGCACATGTACACAAAAAGCAAACTCTAACACACTCTTCAAAAATAAAGCTACTTCATTGCATGAGCTCAAAAAATCTAACGGTTTCCACATCTGCTAGATGACAAGGGTCTTCGGAAGATTCAGAAGAGCCAGAACCCATGTCCTCTCTCTATATATCAACTTCAGAAGAATCACCAAAAAGCTTTCTCTCTGCTCTCTTCATCACCATTACACCTAATTCTTCGCTACAATCTTATTCTCAACACATTCATGCTTCATTGTCCTTCAACTCTACAACGCTCAGAAGGTGACACCATCTCAAAAGCGCATCTCTCAAGATCTGTAAGTCTCGATCATCATAACACTTCTTCATCAACCTTTCATTCATCATTACATCTTCCTCATCTTAACTTCTTTCTGCATCCACAACAATAACACGTAGAAAAACGTTTCAACGATCACATCATCGAAACAAATGCAAGATCAGCAATAGAGAACAATATGAAGCAGAAGAGAGAAGAAGATCGGTAGCAGAAGTGTAAACGGGAGAAAGAGCATAAGCTTTGTACCTGGAACACGAGGATTCTTTGGATTTATTGCGACGTCGACACCGTTGAAAGAGCACCGAACCTCTCGCCGGTAGGTAAGTCGTGATTTCCTCCAATCTTTTATTAATTACCTCTTTTCTGTATCATCTACATGGATTGAAGCATAGAGATCCAATCACGAGTTTGTTCGAGTTCCACTACAAAAAAGAAGCTTAGTTGCCACGTGAAAATCATGTGGCAAACATCAAAATCACGTGGCAAGGCAAAATTAGCGACATGGTGAGTTATGTCGCTGGGGAGTAAGTGGCAAGCAAGTAGCGACGTGATTCCCACGTCACAAAGTTGTGACGTGGTATTCACGTCGCTACATATTTGTTAATGACAGCTTTATTAGCGACGTGAGAATCATGTCACTAATTTGTGACATGATTCCCACGTCGCTACAGGGGACGTTTATATTTTTTAAAAAATTGTTAATAATTATTTTTTATATTAATTCATTAATGTAATAAAATTTAAATAATAAAATTTATATAATAAAATTTAAATAATAAAATTTATATAATAAAATTTATATATTAAAATTTATATAATAAATTTTATATAATAAAATTTATATATTAAAATTATTAGAATAATAGTATTTTATTTTATATTTCGAATAATAGAATTTTATAAAATAAATTCACATAATTAAATGTTATATAATTTATTAATTTAAAATGATAAAAATAAATATATCTTACATAAATGCGAATATAAAAACGAAATAAAAAAAATGTTTTCACGGGGCATCTTCACCCGGAAAATTATCAAGATCAAAGTCATCAAGTCCGTCATCATCCGGCTGTGTATGATCAGAAACATTTTGATTTCGACCGCCTTGCATAAACTGTCTCATCTGCTCCTCCATATCAGATTGCCGCTTCCGCATGATCTCTAACTGACGCTCCTGCTCTTGCCTCATTGTCGTCATTTGGGCCTCCATTTCGCGTCTCACTTCACTGGCCGCCAATTGTCGTACTGTTTCAAGTTGAACCTGAGTCAGATTGGATTGACGTGACCCCCCTTCTCCATCTCTAAGTCTTTGAAACAGATTACGATCACCAACTCTCAAGCCGGCGGCCAAATTTCCTCCCGCAAAAAAGCAACCATTAGGCCCTTTTCCATTAACAACCTCATTCCAAATATAGAAATCAACATCCCCATTAAGCGGCTCCCCCTCTGCTGGCCTATATTGCGGATTGTGTTCCAGAAAACGTGCTAGCAATGTCTGATAATCATCCTACACATACATTAAATAATACAATTAAAAAAAAATTAAAACAGTTATATATTAAATTATACTAAATTCAAATATATTAAAAATTTGTCACGTGATTTTCACAAATCAACTTATGAATTGCCATGTGAGTTTCCCGTGGCAATGTATCAGTTGCCATATGAAAATCAGTCACCTGGCAATTTATCAGTTGCCACATGATAATCACGCCACAACTTATAGATTGCCACGTGGAAATAACGTCACTATTTTTGTTATTAACTTAAAAAAAAACATAAGTTTAATTACTTACAAAAGCTTTCTGGGTGCGGTCGTCGACAAAACCTCCCGATTTTTTTGTCCTAGTCCTCGTAATCAACTCAATGATCAACGGTGGTCTCCCCATCTCCTTAGTCTAAACAATAAAGTTAAAAATAATTAGTAAAAAATATTATGAATAAAAATATATATAACTTAAAAAATTAGTAATATTTACCATCCGCCGGACATGCTCTGCAGTGCTAATACTTCCAACAGTATTGACACATCCCCCCTTTTCGGATGCCCTCATCTTCTTAAAATTTTCGGATTTGGCCTTGAATTCTGGCGAACTCCAATATGTACGAAGTTCGCCAAAAACCTCTACGCCTATCCAGTTAGGACGGCTACCATGCAGCTCATAATTCTCCCTAACCCGCCGCATGATATCAGAAAATCTTCTAGAAGTTCTGCTATAATATATTTTTTCCATTATTTTCTCATTCAACGGATCCCACACACATTTTTCCTGCAATGTTGTATGACATTAAAATAAAAAGTTAAGCAATTATCATTAAAATGTGACTTAAATAACAATACTAAAAAAATATAATAAATTTACAACTTAAATAAATAACAATACCTTAAATTTTTTAAACCATTCTTCTTTATTTGTAACCTCGCCAAAGTTCTTCCAAGAGGATTTATACATCTGCTGGATTATATAATTAATAACCTTGGCAGCCGTCCGACTCGGCGCGAAACTAAACAACAAGATTTTGAATAAACAATATTAATTATAAATTTATACAAAATATTAAAATGAATATGTACTTAAATAAAAGTTTATATAAGAAACTTACTTGCTTCCTTCGGGCCAAATCCAAAACCTCCCGTCAATTACATGAATCTCACTCGGATCATCTGATCTCTCACGACTATCAGCTCCATCTATATCATCAGCTACGACATCTGCATCACCGCCAGCCTGTGTAGGACGTGGGGTGCTGGATCCTGCAGCCTGTGTGGGATGAGGGGTGCGTGACCCTCCGGTCCGTCTAGGACGTGGGGCGCGGGATCCTGCAGCCTGTGCCGGACGTGGACTGCTGGGTCCTCCAATGTGTGTGGAGTGTGGGGTGCTGGACCCTCCCGCCTGCTGGAAGGATGAATACATCTGTGTGGGTCCCCCTGTCTGCTGGAATGATGAAGGCACGCCAGTCTGTATAAATGGAAAACTGGGTCCTCCCCCCGTCTGCTGGAATGATGAGGGGACACCAGTCTGCTGGAAAGATGAAGGCACCTGGGTCGGTGGGAAAGGGAAACTAGATCCTCCCGCATGCTGGAAGGAAGATGGCATCTGAGTCTGTGGGAAAGGAACACTAGATCCTCCCGCCTGCTGGAAGGATGACGGCATCTGGGTCGGTGGGAAAGGGAAACTAGATCCTGCTGCATGCTGGAAGGAAGACGGCATCTGAGTCTGTGGGAAAAGGAAACCGGGGCCTCCAGGTGGCACAAAAGATGCAGGTACCCCAGACGGGAATGTATGGGAGGAGAGTAATGGGACAAAACCCTGAGTACTGGCCAGGGACATATGATCAACCTGACTCTGAGGGGGTGGGCACATGGCTGAGTGAGGAGACTCACATGTTACTACCCTCGGACGCTGAGACTTCTTACCGGTATCCTTATTCTTCGGTGCCATTTTACCTAGTTATATATATTTTCATAAACAAAGATAATAAAGTCATTGACATAAATATATATTCATTGACAAATTCACTATATACATGTTCAATAGATATTCATTAATATTACATTAAGTGATTAATTAATCTAAATCTTCATGCTCGTTATCCATATCATGTTCATCATCCGATGTAATATTGTCCTCGGATTCAAACTCTTCATCATTGTCTTCATCCACATTATTATCAACCAACAATATAGACGCATCAACTTGAAGGCCCTCAACAGTTGTATCGGACAAAGTTGTAATGTCTTCAGCTGCAACCACATCATTAATCTGTTCAACGTCATCAACTTGGTAGGTAACATCTTCCACTAGATCTCCAGTTTCAATATGACCTAGCGGTTTTGTTTTTATTACAACACACCATCCTCTTTTACGTATTACAAATGAAGGATAAGGAACATAATAAACTTGCCTAACAATATGTGACATTATGAAAGGGTGATATTCTTTGTATCTCCGGTTCATTTGAATCTCGACAGAACCATATGACTTGTCTATCTTTGTGCCTCTAGTTGGATCATACCATTCACAATAAAACAAGACAACTTTATTTTCCGTGTCCAAGTAATTGTATACCAACTCGTAGATATGTTTAACAAATCCATAGAAGTCGTCTTCACCGCCATCTGTAACTCCTTTTACAAAAACACCACTATTTATGGTTTTTTTCCCTTCGGTCCATGCCTCAGTGTGAAATTTATATCCGTTCACGAAGTATGTGTGCCAATCATTTGCGCTTTGGATAGGGCCTTCTGCCAAGTTTCTCAAATGGAGTATTTCTGGAGTTAGTGCAGGAACGCTAGACAATGTTTGCTTGAACCATGAGGGAAATTGAGCATGAATGACACCTGATGTTGACTGTACCCCGGTACTATGAAAATAGGCATTGTTAAATTCCCTACAAAAAACACACAATAAGTTTAATAAGTTTGGTATACACACACCATAAGTTTAAAAAGTTTTGGTAAACTCACTCAAGATATGGTTTAACTTCAACGCAGTTGATCAAGACATGGACATGTGCAGATTGCATTTCTTTTTGGGTCAACCAATGCACACCCTTCTTTCCAGAAGGTCGACCTGGTAGCGCAAAGACTGATAAGGTGAATTGACTCCTCTGATTGACATTTACAGGATTCCGTATGATTCTAGGAGTTAACATCAAGTGATTGAAATAGTGACTGCAAAAATGTGATGTTTCCCGATGCAAGTAATGTGCACATATAGATCCTTCTACTCTAGCTTTATTTTTTACCGATCTCTTTGAATCACCCATGAACCTTTCAAACGGATACATCCACCTATATTGAACAGGTCCACCAAGATAAGCTTCATATGCAAGATGCACGGGTAAATGTTCCATGGAGTCAAAGAAACCAGGCGGAAATACTTGTTCCAACTTACAAAGAATGAGTGCAATGTTTTGGTCCAACTTAATGATGTCTTCCACTTTTAAAGCTGACGCACAAATATCTCTAAAAAATTGACTAATTTCAGTTAGTGGGTCAAGAACATATTTGGGTAGCGATCCAAATGCAATTGGTAGCAACTGTTCCATAAAAATGTGACAATCATGACTTTTCATACCATGTAATTTTCCAGTGTTAGGGTCAGCACACCTTGCTAAATTTGATGAATACCCATCGGGCATTCTCAATTCTTTTAACCATCTACAAACCGCTTTAGCTTCTTGGGAAGTCAGACTGAAACAAGCCTTGGGTTTTAATAATTTTCCATTCGGTTGAGGCTTCAACTCCAACTCTCTTCGATTACACCAAATTCCCATGTCTTGTCTGGCCTTCTCATTATCTTTTGTTTTTCCTGTCACATCCATCACTGTGTTAAATACATTATCAAAAAAATTCTTCTCAATATGCATAACATCAAGTTTTGGCGCAACAAATTATCTTTCCAATACGGAAGATCCCAAAATATACTTCTTTTTGTCCAATTGTGGGTGACGCCGTATCCTTCAATTCGGCATGCTTTCCCAGTATCTGTAAATTTTGGTAGTTCACATACTTGGTTCCATATAACCCCTGGTGGCAATCGAGGCGGAGGCAAATCTTTCTCTCGTACATCTTTTTTAAAATTTGTCTTGTTTCTTCTATACGGGTGATTTGCTGGTAGGAATCTGCGGTGACAGTCAAACCATGAGCTTTTCCCACCTTTATCCAACGTAAATGCTTTGGTGTATCCCATGCAATGCGGACAACCCATTTTTCCATGCGTACCCCAACCAGACAACATGCCATATGCTGGAAAGTCATTAACGGTCCACATCAAGGCAGCTCGTAATGTGAAGTTCTGTTTACGGGATATATCATAAGTCCATTCTCCAATCCACATCTTCTTCAAATCATCAATTAAAGGTTGTAAGTACACATCAATTCCGGCTTTTGGACTGTGCGGGCCTGGAATAACACACGTCAAAAACATGTATGGTTTTGTCATGCACATCTCAGGAGGGAGGTTGTAAGGTGTTACAATAACTGGCCAACAAGAGTACGCACTTCCTGACGCTTGCACGTATGGGGCAAATCCATCAGAGCATAATCCAAGCCTGACATTTCTAGGTTCTGCAGCAAAATCTGGATGTGTCCGATCAAAGTGCTTCCATGCCTCACCATCAGATGGATGTCGCATAGTGCCAGAACTTGTTTGGTTTGTATGATGCCATGTCATTTGACTTGCACTGTGCATTGAAGCAAACATTCTTTTTAACCTTGGTATTATAGGAAGATAAAACATGGATTTTACTGCTACACGCTTTTGCTTGCTGTTAACGGCTCTACTGCGAACTTGATATCTTGGACTATTACAAAACTTACACTCCTCTAACGATCCATCTTGAGTACCAAACTCATTGTCATAAAACAACATGCAACCGTTAATGCAACAGTCAATCTTTCTTACTTTTAAACCCAACTTCGACACCCACTTCTTTGCATCATAATAACTTGTAGGCAAATTGTCTTTCGTAGCGGTGGAGTCCAACATCATTTTTGCAAAATGTTCCAAACATTGATCAGAAACATTCCAATTTGACTTGGCAGCCAATAATCTCACACACATTGATAGCTTCGAGTCTGACGACCCCTCAAACAACGGCGTATTCATCTCGTTCAATAATTGATAAAATCTTTGCGCTTCCTCATTCGGCAACTCTTCCCCGTCAAAATCTTCAGGTTCATCATATGTCACGTTCACACCAAAAGCATCCTCAACCATGTCACCGATCAAATTAAAGTTCTCCTCATACTCCATAACCGGTCGACTACTTGAAGCATGCGTGTTGCTAGTCTCTGGTACATTAACCGGTAGTTCTTCACCATTATACGTCCAAACCCAATAATTTTCAATGAATCCCCTTCTATGCAGATGACGTGTTACTTCCTCTGGGTCACTAATTATTGGTCTACATTCACACTTAAGACAGGGACATCTAACCCCTCCTTCGCTTCGACAACAATCCTGAGCAAACGCCCACTTAATAAACCCATCAACTCCTACTATAAAATTGGGTTTAAGTCCACTTCTTCCTGGATATGTTCTATCGTACATCCAACTGCGATAATACCGATAATATTCCATACTGCACATTTATACAATCATTGTCTTTTTCATTAGAAATATTCTTAAACTATTTAATACTATTCTTAGAAATATAAATTTTGCTTTTTTATATATATATACTAACATATAAATAAATATTCAAATGTAAAATATATAATTTTTTATTACATAACATTAATATCAAAAAACAATAATATAACATATTTACTTTTTATTATATATACAACAATAATATTAGAAAACAAATAATGTAAGATACATACTATTTATTATTATATATATAACAATAATATTAAAATAATAATATAATATATATATTCTTTTTTTAATTATGTTTTTTATAAATTGTTATTCTAATATATAATTTTTTTTCCATATCTTTAACATATAAATAAAAAAATAAAACTATTATAATAAATACAATATACATCTATAAAAAACATGTTATTAAATATGTTATTAAATTTATGTTTTCTAAAATTTTTTAAAAAATACATTAAATATGTTATTAAAAAATATGCAAATTACATATACAAATATACTACTAAAAAATATATAAATCACATATGCAAAAAATATGCAAATTACATATACAAATTACATATGCAAAAAATATATTAAATATGTTATTAAATATGTTTTTAAAAATTTTTTTATTATCAGTAATTTTATACTACTAACAGTATATACATATATTCCTAACCACAAAATACATATACAAATCTAATCTATATAATACATATAAAATCTATAAAAAAATGCATAAATACCTCTATATAATTTCTTCAATAAATTTGCGTCTTCTAGTTCTTGGTGTTCTTCAAATTTCTCTACAAATAATAACGAACAATCGAACAAATACCATGTTAATTAAATACTTCATTCCAGTATAAAAACTAAAGAACAAACGAAATAAACATTTAACATCATATGCATACCTTAGATTTCTTCAACAAATTGGAATGGAAGAAAATTAATTCGCGAAATTGGGTTTGAGAGGAACAATGTTGAGTTTGTGAGAGTTGCTGTAATGTTTGATAGCAAGCAAGCAAAGGAAGAAGAAGAAGCACGCTACTGTAAATCAAAACGTTAACATATGTAACTTCTAGTAGCGACGTGACTGTCACGTCGCAACGTTGCCACGTGATAATCACGTCGCTACAAACTAATCATAAATACTATTCTCTCTCCAACACTGCGCAGCGAAATTATTTTTCCCCCCAAAAATTTAGCGACGTGGCTATCACGTCGCTACAAAATTTCAAAATTCCCTCTGAAAAACGTTCACCAATTTCCATTAAATGTCATTAAAATATATTAGCGACGTGGTTATCACGTCGCTACTACCCACGTGATAAGCACGTCGCTAATATATGTCGCTGGGGACATATATTTTTGTAGTGTTCGTTGAGAAGGAGCAGATCGCACCGTCAAGAAGGATCAAGGACGGAGGGAGGTGCTGAGCCACCGCATTTTGGATTGAGAAAGGAGAAGAAGTCCATGTTTCGTATAGAAGACCAAAACTCACTACAAATGGAACCCTAAGTCCATCCCAAAATGTCACCGTTCTTATTTTTTTTACCTTTACTTAATTCTTTTGTTAATTAATGACATAAATATTAATGTTGAATAAAATTTGAAAGAAAGGATGTAGAAGTGGATTTTTGTTTAGACTACACTTTGAGTTCTCTTGGGCTTGACATTTGAGCATAATTCCATAGGCCCGTCCCTGGTTTTTGGTAATTAGAGTGGATTACAACAAAAACTGCTATTGGACTCTCCAGGTTGGGCTTAGTGCCATTGTTGCTGAACCATACATCCTAGATCAGCTTACACCCCATAACTCTTCCAATTTCTTTTTTGATTTAGTTTTTTTTTTTAGTTCAATTTTTTTTAAACTTTCTTTTAGAAAAAAATAGTGATAAAAAGACAATACAAAATGTAGAATTTAGGACTTTCTCTTGATTTTTTCTATATTTTTCTATGATAAAAAATTACAAAATCAATAAAAAAGGCTTGTTAGATTTTTAATTGATTTTAGAAATTAATCTGTGATATAGATGTTAACTTCGATTATCATCTCCTTGTTATTTCTAATTCATTTGTTGACTTGTGCAAACCATTTCAAGAGAGCTTTCGATCGTTTATTTCGATTGAAAAGTATTTTCATTCCACTTTATTTGTGAATTTGATGATTCTCTTCTGACGCGATTTATCTTAGTTCTCATTACATGAGAAATATACACTGATTGTATTTTTGTCTGGATTGTGAGTTCTTGTGCAGGTGTACCGTTTGTGATACAGATGTTTATGATGCACGCATTGCACATGTGATTTATGTTTACATTGACGATTTCTGATTGTTCTCTTGTTGTCTATTTTAGCTTGCTCGAAGTTGTCCGGGTTTCTTATATTTTTGCTTGCTTGCTTGCTACGAATTATTATCTGTTTGGTATTTTCTTTTCCCTTTTACTATTTCCGCACTTTACTGCTTTCTAGATATCATGAGAAGTAGGAAATAAAGAGTGTGCGCTCGAAGTCGCTGTTTAAAAGTCCTGTAGCAGGCATTCCACACTTATTTGTTACTTGTGTTTGTGTTTGCTTACTTTGTTGTGATCGATGATGTCACTCAATTAGAATTGAGAAAACGACTTCGATCTTTGCATACTTCCCATAGGATTTCATGGCTTATTTCTTTTGATAATCAATGATATCACTCAATTAGAATTGAGATAACGACTTTGATCTTTGCATGCTCCCCTTAGGATTTTATCATTTTCCTTTATTGACGATCGATAATGTCACTCAATTAGAATTGAGATAACGAATTCGGTCTCATTGCAAGTTCCCTATAGGATAGTTATCTCCGCCCTTAGGTTTTAGGTATGCTAACACATGGTAGAGATTTCCCTTTCAAAACTCAATCTTAGGATCAATCATTGTATGATAACGTTAGGGATTAGATTCTAGATAGCCTCCCTTAGATGTTTTTCTTTCTTTTGCATCCATGCATTAAGACTAAATCTTCATTTTCTTGGCAAATGCATAAAACACCTAACAACTTTCAAATCCTTCTTTAAGGTAAAAAATATCAACCAATACAAACTCTTCTCGCCTTCGGGCCTTTCTTTCAAACTTCAAAAGGATGTGTTAATTCTACTCTACGCAACACGATGCATAAATCCCCAAAGGTCGGGTGGCACTATGTCTAAATTTCTAGAGAACGAATGTAGCATTATCCGCCTCCGGGCTTTTTTCTTGGCAAATACCTTGTTAAGTAGAACATGTTAATTCACTTCTATGCTGACGCGTGAGTCTCCAAAGGTCGAGCTGCGGCAGAAGGCCAAATTAATATTGTTCATTAAAAAATACAAACAAACTAAAACATGTGAGCCGAACTATGGTGCTCTAATTCCTTAAAAGTGATACTGTTGCACCCCAAAATTTGCCCTCTCATGTTTTCCAAAGTCTCCCCCCTGCCTGGTGTTGGCTGAAGATTTTGATAATGTTATCTAGAATTCAAAAGAGTTAAAAGTTCTGATCGAAATGGAATTAAACGCCATATTTCGAAGTTGCAGAAGCAGTGTTTCGAATGAGTGTGTCAAAACTTGAAGCTTCGAACGGTGATTATGGGAACATATCCAAAAGGGTCTCGAAACAACAGCGAGGCTAGGTTTGGGAAGAGCGTTCGAAACGGAAGAACACTAAAGCATTTAAAATTTAAATGGAAGCGGGACTTTCAAAGTTTGAAAGTTATGTGTTGGAGCATTTGGGGACACGTGGAAAGATGAAAGAAGCATTGTCTTGCATGTTCGAAACGTGGCATGATCCTATAGCGAGACCGTTAGGGTCGAATTAGTATAAATAGAAGTCTTAGTATTAGGATTTCAGTGTGTCATATCTGTTATACAAAATACTCAATAACATTCAAACTACCACATGGCAAGGGAAACGAATGCAAGAGAGATGTATGTATGATAGCACCATGTATTTCTAACTTAATGAAAGCCTTTTTACCATTTCCAGTACTTTCCTCTTTTCTTTTTATCGAATAACATTTACAAGTTTCTTTATCTACTGTCTTTTCATTTCAAAGTCTTTTCCTCAAAGTTTTACGTTTTATTGCTTTCTTTATATTTCGAGCACTTTATATTTCAGAGAACTGTTACGCTTTCAATACCTTTACTTCCAAGTATTGTTTTTCAAACGCATCCTTTTACTTAAAATTGCATTAAACGCTTTCTTCACATTTTAAACTTCTACATTCCAGAAATCTTTTATGTTAAATGTTTTGCAAATCGAAACCATTTACTTCATTTTTCATGCAGTTTTACATGTCTCTTCAATCAGCATTACAATTAGCATTTATTCGTATAACTTAGTTTTCATATACATTTTGACCATATTTTTAAACTCTTAGAGAGAAGGATCGAAATAAACCAAACACTTGTACAATAGCAACCATGAATAATTGTTCGATTGTGAGAGTAACTTTAATATCCAAGGAGTCCTAGGATCAATCTAGTCGATCCTGTGAGTTACCAGAGAGATTGAGTAGCGTTAATAAAGATTATTCGATAGTTTGGAAGACTAGCGGTTGTTTACCAGAAATCACTGGAAACAAATTGGCACACCTGATGGGACCAATAGTTGGATATCAGAATTAAGGATTGTCGAGACATAGCCATCCCAAAAACGTAGGAACCATAAGAAATTTGCTGTTTTATGAACCTGAGAAGTGGTAAGATAACCAACAGCAACCAACCTTTATCCAGAAGAAAACGTTTGGACAAAATGTCTAATTCAGACAATCAACAAGGAAACCAAGGTGACCCACATGCAACAGGCACTAACACGTCCATTTCGAGCGGAACATCTAATGTAATCCCTTCGAATGCACAGTCTGTTGCATCTTCAACCAGTAACATAGCCACCACTGGAGTAAGTGGCATATCAACTAACAGTTCGATCTTAGGAAATACTGGAACTATGGGCTACCCTGGGGGATTCGTTCCACCACCAGGAACACAATCCCATTTAGCCACACCATTAACTAGACCACCCGACTTCGATGGGAATAGAATTAGAAGTTCTTCTTACGGAATGCCAACATCTTTTATGGCAGGTTTACACAATTCCACTTCGAATTCATCCCCACAACTAGGATCTGGGTCTGGGGCGAACCAATTTATGACAAATAACCAAGGGTCAGTGGGTTATAGCACGTTGCCTATCCTAACCACAGATAACCAGTTGGCTTTTAGGCAATTGATGGATGACAGCAACCACAATATGATAGGGGTGTTAGCGCAAACCATGCAGGAAATATTTGCCCCAATAGTTCAGAATGTGACTGTGACAAACAGGGAAAACGCTGACAATATGAGTCGAATAGCAGATTTCTTTGCTCCCACAGAAAGGCGTAGGCAGAACCAGGCGGGATTTCGAACAAACATGCCTGTTATAGAACGAATTGCTAACGACCCAATTCAGAGACTACCCAGAGAAGAAGCTAACTTAGGGGCCAGAGCACCAAGGTTAGAAGCCCCAGTAATTCAGGGCCCACAAAGGGAAGTTATGGAACCAAGGGCAAGGATCGAAAGGCCAGAAGCCCCGGAACTTCGAGAAGAACAACCCAGGGGAGTTGTTTTTGTTGGTCGAAATCAAGATGCCGATGCCGTCGTTCATAGGATTCGAAACGATAACATCTTGGCAGAAAATAACCTAACCACCATGATAGAGAGGATCATGGCCCAGAATGGCCTCAATACGGGAATGAGGAGGCCAAATTACGCTTCTCCTATATTGGATTGTATAATGCATACTGATTTACCAAGGGGATACAAAATCCCTAAATTTACAAAGTTCGCTGGGGACACCAACGAGTCAACGGTCGAACACATAGAGAGATACCTAACCGAAGCAGGAGATATAGCCAATAATGAAGATCTCAGGATCAAATACTTCCCAAGTTCCTTGACAAAAAACGCCTTCACTTGGTTTACCACGTTGCCTCCTGGATCTATTGACACTTGGCCCCTTTTAGAGAGATTATTCCATGAACAATTTTACATGGGACAAACGAAAATAAGCTTGAAGGAATTGGCCAGTGTTAAGAGAAAGTTCACTGAACCCATAGATGATTATTTGAATAGATTTAGGCTGTTAAAATCCAGATGTTACACAGTAGTGCCTGAACATGTGTTAGTCGAAATGGCCGCTGGGGGTTTGGATTATTCTATTCGAAAGAAATTAGATACTCAGTATTTGAGGGATATGGCTCAATTAGCCGATAGGGTTCGACAGGTCGAAAGACTAAAAGCCGAAAAAGCCAGAGTCTTTAAGAACAGTAAGAAAGAAAGGATTTCCTATGTTGGGACTGAGGAAATAGAAGAATATCCTGAATTCGAATTTGAAGAGGTCGAAATCGACCTCGCTGAATTAAAACAGGCCCCGCCTTACTCCTGCAAAATGTTAGTTCCCACGAAAGGGAAAGATATCGTCGAAAATGAGAAAAGTGACAAGTTTCCAAAGAAGGTTTATACCTTCGACGTCACTAAGTGTGACGAAATTTTTGACTTGCTTGTCAAGGATGGCCAACTAATTGTGCCATCAAATGTCAAAATACCTCCCTTGGATCAGAGGAAGAAAAGGGGATTTTGCAAATATCATAGTTTCCTAGGCCACAAGACCTCACAATGTTTTCTTTTTAGGGACTTGATTCAAAACGCGATCAAAGATGGCAGACTAAAGTTTGCTGATAAGGTGAAGATGAAAGTGGACGAAGATCCTTTGGACGTCGCAGACACCAACTACTCCGAGCCTGCATGCATTGGAGAGGTCAACATGGTGGAAACTGATCAAAGCGATGCCCCAACAGGAGAGAAGGACACTGGAGTCGAAAACTGGGTGATGGTCGAAGTCAGCGAGGAAGTCACTGAAGACATCCAGAAAACGCCAGACACTTCGATTGTTGCACCTGTGGCTGTTGCAGGAGAAACCCAGGCTACTGAAGGCCAAGGGAATCAAAATGAAGGATTGACACAAGTCACTGAGGGCTTGAGGCTGGAATTGGAGAAAGTCCAAATTACGCAACCAGTTCCCCTTCAGAAGGAAATAAGGGACACTCTAGGGGAGCCCAGTGGGAAATTTGACTATCTGGTCAAATATTCTGCCCCAGAAAGTTCGAAGGTCCAGATCGAAGATATAAAGCCCACAGGATGGGGCGATGACGAAACTAAAGAGGGGGACGTGGAAATAAATATGGTGGATATGGAAGGACCCCGTTCTGAGATGGAGGAAGTGAAAAAATACTTAGAAAAAGAAAAGCACAGAATGGGGGATAATCACACTGGAGATGCTACTCTCAAAGACTATCTCATGACATGCCACAAAGGAGATCCAGGCATGATATTGTGCCCTAGGTGCAGCATCCTCTGCAACCAAAGAATTGCTGCAAATTTCGAAAGGGTACAGAGGGCTCGAACTGGCAACAATTGGCGCCAGGATAACCAACTCTTTAGGTGCTATCCCAAGGCTGGAGAGAGTCTGTTGGAGTTTGTTTTTTGCTGCTACAAAGGGGCAACTAAGTGTTTGGTTTGCCCAAGATGTTCTGCTGTGTATGACCAAAGCATGGCCAGGGCCTTCGAAACGATCCCCTTCGCCCCTTGCTGGAACCATCAAGAAACTGCCCAGATGGGCCCGCGTTTCGACAGCAGATACAAACAGCGAAGACCTGATAGCCCTCACCCCAAAGTTGCTCGAAGAGTGACTTTCAAACTCCCTGCTGAAGTGCCAACCGATAGATGGCTACAAGTCAGAAATGACAAAGGCAAAGACAAATGGAGGAGTGCTGAACGAAATGCACGCCATGCTGTGACATACAGGAGGCAATTCAACACACAAAAAAGGGAGGAAGTGAGATTAGAGAATTACAAAGGAAGGAACCCCATGTCAAGATCCTAGTGGCGCAGACAACAAAGGATTCGAAAGGCTGAGAGGGAAGCTATGGCAAACAAAGGGGATACTTCAACGAAGATACAAGGTGAATCAAGCACCAACAAACCAAAAAATCAGACTGAAGAGAAACCTCCAGTCAATAGGAGGCTTTTTTCTGAAGACCAACGAGACGAACCAAAGGAATACACTCCAGGCCCGGAAGAGGACGAAGATATGATAACAGATAACTTCGAATCGAAGGGGGAGTCTTCATTCAACCTGAACTGTAACGTGGTGTCTGTGCTTCCCTGCGAATTTGGGCAGGAAACCGAAATCAATGAATATGAGGAGGAAGACACCACAGATTTAATGAAACATAGGCCCGTGTGCTACTACGTGATGGACAATGGGGCTGTTGAGGAACAAAATGCGTTCTTCGAACGTCCAGAGCCTGCAATGAAGAATCATCTCAAGCCACTTTTCATTCGGGCGAAAGTAGGTGTCCATGGTGTGAACAAAGTTCTAGTGGATGGGGGTGCTGCAGTCAACCTGATTCCCCATTTCATGCTAAAAAGGTTAGAGATCCGCGAAGGAGATATCAAGCCCCATAATATGGTTCTATCCAATTATGAGGGAAAAGTGGGCAAAACACTGAGGGTGGTCCAGTTGGAATTGACAATAGGCTCAAGTTGCAGGCCCACCATGTTTATGGTTATCGAAGCCAAGGCCAACTATAACCTACTGCTAGGAAGAGAATGGATTCATGGCGTGGGGGCAGTTCCTTCGTCAATGCATCAACGACTAGTTCTGTGGAGAGATGACGGAATCGTGGAAAACATCGAAGCAGACCAGAGTTACTTTATGTCAACTGTCAATTTAGTTGACAAAAGGGATTATGATAAAAATCTGGCAAAGATTGCTCCATGTGTCCCAAACGATGAGATGAATGAAACTAGAAACGCCCACTACTACATGACACTTCGTCATGATGGTCTTTACTGGGATAGAACAATAATCAGTGAAGAAGAGGAAGTTGAAGGTGCTATACAAAAACGGCCAGCAGGCTGGAACTTCGACAACCTTAACCATGACTGAGTCTACCTTCTTCGAAAGGATTTCGGCCTATATGGCTGAGAATGAATCGAAAGCGGCCTTAGAGGCTGAAATAAATGAATCAACTGTAAAGACGAATGAAGTCAGTGGGGGGGGGGGGGGTGCGAAATGCTCACCCATCAAAGAATTGGAGATGGATCAAAGGTTGGATGCCATCTATGACAAAGAACCCTTAGGCTTCGAAAGGGACCCCATAAACTCAGGTGTCAAAATGTTGGCACAGGACCCGCTCGAAGAAGTCAACTTAGGGGATGAAGAAACGAAAAGAGTAACTTACGTGAGTGCTAAACTTAGCCCAGGCCTCAAGGAAAAAGTGATCGAAGTCCTTAGGAAAAACAAAGATTGTTTCGCATGGGATTATGATGAGATGCCTGGTTTAAAGAGGGAGTTGGTCGAACACAGACTGCCAATCAAAGATGGCAAGAGGCCCATCAAACAAACTCCCAGAAGATTCGCACCAGCGGTTCTCACAAAAATTAAAACTGAGATCGAAAGGTTGCTGCGCTGCAAATTCATCAGAACAACAAAGTACGTTGAATGGTTAGCAAACATAGTACCTGTTATTAAGAAAAATGGTTCTTTAAGAATTTGCATAGATTTTAGGGATTTAAATACTGCAACCCCTAAGAATGAATATTCCATGCCCGTGGCAGAAATGCTAGTAGATTCTGCTGCAGGATTCGAATACTTGAGCATGTTAGATGGATATTCTGGATATAACCAGATTTTCATTGCTGAAGAAGATGTTGCAAAAACAGCATTTCGTTGCCCAGGAGCCTTAGGCACCTACGAATGGGTGGTGATGCCTTTTGGTTTAAAAAATGCTGGGGCAACTTATCAAAGGGCGATAAATTCAATCTTTCATGACTTCATCGAAACCTTCATGCAGGTGTATATTGATGATATAGTCATCAAATCTATATCTGCAGAAGCACATTTGCATCATTTAAGCCAATCATTCGAACGAATGAGAAAACATGGTTTAAAAATGAATCCCTTGAAATGTGCATTTTTTGTGCAGGCTGGAGATTTTCTTGGTTTTGTGGTCCACAAGAAAGGAATTGAAATCAACCAGAACAAAACCAAAGCCATAATGGAGACGAAAGCACCTGCGTCAAAAAGGGAGTTGCAATCTCTACTAGGGAAAGTTAACTTCCTCAGAAGATTTATTTCGAACCTGAGTGGAAGGACCCAAGCTTTCTCTCCGTTACTTCGTCTGAAGCAAGGTCAGGCCTTCGAATGGAACGAAGCTCACCAGGAGGCGTTTGAAAAAATAAAAGAATATCTTTCCCAGCCTCCTATTTTGTCTCCACCATCATGGGGGAAGCCCATGAGACTGTACATATCTGCTTCTGAAGTTAGCATAGGTAGTATGTTAGCACAAGAGGATAACAATGGCGTCGAAAGAGCCATATACTATTTAAGTAGAGTGCTAAATGATGCAGAGACCAGATATAGCAATTTAGAAAAGCTATGTCTCTGTTTATACTTCTCTTGTATGAAACTCAAGTATTATATAAAACCTGTTGATGTTTATGTTTCGTCTCACTTCGATGTCATTAAACATATGCTTTCAAAGCCAATAATGCATAGTAGAGTTGGAAAGTGGGCTCTGGCCTTAACAGAATATTCATTGATTTTTATGCCCTTAAAAGCTATGAAAGGTCAAGTGATTGCTGATTTCATTGTGGATCATTCGTTGGTTGAGCAGACAAGCATGAGTTACGTCGAAATGCAACCATGGAAATTATACTTTGATGGTTCAACCCACAGGAATGGAAGTGGTGTTGGAGTCCTTCTAATTTCTCCTGAAGGAATTCCAACAAAATTCAAGTATAAATTGGATGGTCCTCGTTGTTCGAACAACGAAGCTGAATATGAAGCGCTCATTGTTGGACTTGAAGCTTTGTTGGAATTGGGGGCAACCAGAGTCGAAATTAAAGGAGACTCTGAATTGGTGGTCAAACAAATCACAAAAGAATACAAGTGCATAAAGGAAAATTTAATGGTATACTTCGTCATAGTCAATAGGCTATTAAGAAAGTTTGAATACATGGATATTCAACACATACCAAGATTAGAAAACCAAGAAGCAAATGACTTAGCACAGTTGGCTTCAGGTTATAGAGTATCTACCAAGAATCTTAAAGATTTGGTCGAAATAAGGGGAAGAGTTATGGCTACTAGATTCACACCATCGGATCTGGAAAGTATGAGATTGGGATATGCTGAGAAACAAGGATTCGAAATTCTAGCCATAAATACTTTGTCAGATACAGACTGGCGAAATCCATTAAAGAGTTATTTAGCAGACCCAACTTTAAAGGTGGATAGAAAAACAAAATATAGAGCATTGTCATATCTCCTCACGGGGAACGAATTGTTCAAAAAGACCCAAGAAGGTGTATTATTGAAATGCCTAGGAGAAAGTGAGGCATATTTAGCATTGTCTGAGGTCCATAATGGGGCATGTGGGGCACACCAAGCAGGCCATAAAATGAAATGGTTGCTATTTCGATATGGTTTGTATTGGCCTAGCATGCTCAAAGATTGCATAGACTTTGCTAAAGGATGTGAGGAATGTCAGAAACATGCAGGAATTCAACACGCCCCTGCAAGTGAGTTGCATTCGATCATCAAACCATGGCCATTCAGAGGATGGGCATTGGATCTGATAGGGGAGATAAATCCTGCTTCGTCCAAAGGTCAGAAATATATCTTGGTAGGAGTAGATTATTTCACCAAATGGATCGAAGCTATACCTTTGGTAGTTGCTGATCAAGAGGCAATTATCGAGTTTATACAAAAGCACATTATCTATAGGTTTGGATTGCCAGAAAGTATAACTACAGACCAAGGCTCTGTATTTACTGGTAGAAAGATGCAAGGATTTGCCCAAGAAATGGGGTTCAGATTGCTAACATCAACACCATATTATGCTCAAGCAAACGGACAAGTCGAAGCAGCAAACAAAGTAATAATAGGATTAATCAAGAAGCATATTGGCAAGAAGCCAAGAAATTGGCACAAAACTCTGGACCAAGTGTTATGGGCTTGTAGAACATCTCCTAAAGAAGCCACTAACACTACGCCTTTCCAACTTACATTCGGCCATGATGCAGTATTACCAGTAGAAATTCATCTGCAATCAGTTCGAATCCAGAAACAAAACGAAATCCCAGCTGCATTATATTGGGAAATGATGATGAATGAATTAGTTGAGTTGGACGAAATTAGATTACATGCGTTGGAAATTCTGATGAGGCAAAAAGAAAGAGTGGCCAGAACATACAATAAAAGGGTGAAGAAAAAAGTATTCGTTATTAATGACTTGGTTTGGAGAGTCATATTGCCTATGGATAAGAAGAACAAAGCATTAGGTAAATGGTCACCTCATTGGGAAGGACCTTTTCGAATATTAAAAGTATTCTCAAACAATGCATACGAAGTCGAAGAACTCTTGGATGATAAACGAGTCCTCAAGGTTAATGGGAAATATTTAAAGAAATATAAGCCAAGCCTGCGGGAGATTCGAATAATAACAACATAAACAAAATATTATAAAAAGCCAAGATGGCAAGATAAGAATGCCAAAATGGCGTTGTTCGAATATTACATGTAAAGAGCGAAAGTTATGGTCAGACAGACATAAAAATCTAGAAATAAACATTATTTTTCAATCGATTAAAGGTGCTTCGAAATGTTTCAAGTCTTTGCTGAGCAAACCGCCTGGCACCTTCCAAGGTCGCCACTTCTCCTTTAAGTTGCTCTGCAGTCTCCATTTCTGCAAGCCCCCGGTTGAGAAGCTCTTCGAATTGGTTACCTGCAGGATTAGTTTCGAAGGCTAGTTGTTGTTCCTTCGCCTCCTTAACTTTCTGCTGAAGTTCCAGAATCTGCCTTTCCCAAATAAGAATGGACTCAGCTCGAGCCTCATATTCAGTTTTCGCCTGCTTCAGATGCATAGCCTGATCCTCAGCTTCTTGAGAAAGCTTCGAAGCTTGTTCATAGGCGGCATCCATGGCAATGCGTTTTTCATGAACCTTCTTGGCAGCAGATTCGTCTTGGAGAAGGTAGCCAGTTACGTTGTCCAGCAAGTTCTGAAGATCAAACAAGAGAGTACTAACTGGCAAAGAGCAGTTGGAAAGATTGACCTTTGTGAGCAGCTCCTTCATAGTATAGCAAGCAGTACTATCTTGCTTAAGCACTTCGAAGATATCCACATTGAGAATAGTTCTCCTAATTTTGTTAAGAAGAACAACTCTTTCATCTGTGGGAAGAGGATAGCTGGTTGAACTTGTGCCAGCCCTAGCGATTGGAACATCCCTCTGAGCCAACTTTGCCTTCATATACCCAATGGGGTCATTGCGCCTCAGAAGTGCCAGTTCCTCGTTAGTCATTCGAGACGGAGAGGATTGGGGGAATTCCACGCGTAGGGGAACCACGTTTGTTTCAACCTCTGGGGTTTCGTTGATTGCATCACCACCCCCTTCATTTGCTTCGTGCTCTTGCTCTTCTTCATCTTCGTCCAAATCTACCACTTCGATACCATCCCTTTCGCCGCTATGTGCGTTAGACTCCGTCCCGGCAGTCGAACCATCATTGGCGTTATCCTCGTCATTGATGTTTTCCTTGTCATTGGCGTTTTCCTCCTCAGATTCTTCGCCTGCAGATTCTTCGAATTCTCGCCCAGAATCAGCTTTTTCTTCTTCAGTCTGAGTATCCTTTGGGTCCTCTTGAAGAGTTTCAAGAGGGGACTTTTGAAGAACCCTTTGTGAATCCTCTGCAGACGTTTGAAGTATCGTTTCGTTCACCTCTTTCAGAGGAATGGAGGTACCTTGGTCATCTGGCTGTTCAGAAGTTCCAGCCAAAACCGCCACATTGGAAGAACCTTTGTTTTGGACCAAATTGCTGGAATCTCCTTGAGGAGAGGAGTTAAGCGGAGCAGCAGCTCTGGACGGTGAGGTCGAAATGGTAGAAGTGGGATTCAAGATGTTCTGCAAAGAGTGGCAGAATGTTAAAGAAAAATATTCACCAAGGTAATAAGAAGTTAAACATTTTTAGAGGAAGTTCGATTTACCTGTGGGCCCTCAGAGGAGAGGTTACTAGCTATGCGTTCCAACTGTGGGTTGGAGGTCGAAGGTGGATTTTTGGATTTTGGTAAGGGAGCAGCATCCCTGGAGTCGAGTCCAGAGACACTAGTCGGAACAGTGCTTTTGGGTGTAGCTTTCTTTAGCTTCTTCTTCGAAGCAGTATTTGAGTTTCCTCCAGCAGTGGGATCTTCCCCAGTAGTGCTTGGTTTTCGCTTCTTAGGAGTAGTGGGAGGAAGCTTGTTGGTCTGAACGAATTTTAACGAAGTTAGATATAAAAAGCTGGAGTGAATTCGAAGCATCAAAAAACTAAGTGATTACCGTTGGAATTGGGGCACTTGTTGTTGGCGTTATTGTTGTTGTTGTAGTTGCAGCAGTAGCAGTTGTTTCGGGTGGATTAGCTTTTTCAGTAGTTTCAATGGAGGTTTGAGAGGCACTCCCTTCCTTCGATTTCGAGGCAGCAGTCTTTATCCTGATAGCTGAAAATCAAAACAATTAAGGCAAAGGTTAAAGATATGGAAAATAAAAGACATTTGGGATTGTTCCCAAGCATTCGCACCTGTGCCTTGATCAGATTTAATTGACATGGCAGAAAGGTCATATCGAAGATGTCCTGGGAAATCATGAAGCCAGTGTCGAGCCCATGTCACAGTCTCAGATGGCTTTGGTTTCCTTTGAAGATATTTTAACATCTCTTTGCAAGTAAACCACCATGGATATGGGGGAAACCAAGCCAGAGCCAGTTCTGAGGTAGGTAATCTGGGAAATTTAGGTGGATGCATTTCGAATGCCAACCTATACCTATCCTCAGGTGACAGCCCTGAAGGAAGTTTTAGCTTAGAAACTTTTTGTTTAAATTTTTTCCTTCAAGGTCTCAGCTGCTTGATGCACAGTGGAGTCCAAGCGCGTGGGGTCGTAAGTAGTTTCAAAATAATTTTGAAAAGCTTTTATCTCTTTAGCATGAGTAAACATACCTTTCTTTGCTGGTACCTGCACATCGAAGGCATCAATTAGTTTCTGTCGAATTGTAAGTGTATCGAACATGCAAGTTTGATAAAACTTAATCCACCACTCCAGAAATCCTTTAGCCGCGAGATGGGTAGGTTCGAAGGCTATCAGCTCAAATTGGGCAAAGCCTTGATATTGTTCTTGTTGAATCTTGGCTTCCCTTGCCTTGAAAGTTCGACCAGATGTAATGGCGCTCTCAGTTTGGAACAAAGGTTCAGGAATCAATTGGCATAAGCCAAACTGCCTCGAAACGAAGTTTGGTTGGTAGGCAAAGAGAAGAATTTGGTTCTTAGCTGGGGTTATCCTCGAAGAGATGAGTCTAGGAAGCAAGAAAGCTCTCCATACATCTTGGATCTCCTTGCTCTTGATGGCTTCTGAGAGAGCCATGGTGAACCAAGAGGGTCCATGAGTCCTCGAAGCAAAAGGCGCCATGCTCTCTTCGAACTTATGCCTTTTGGAGAGGATCATGATGTACTTCGAGAATTGAACCTTGAAGTCATCCTTGTCATCATTAGGAGTTAGTCTTCGAAGCCTAGTGCCTTCGACTATCCTATCACTTATTTCTGAATCTTGCTCATCAATGGTGTTGGCGGTTGGTAAAGAAGGTTCGAACATGGCGTTTAGCCATAGTTGGAGTAACCAAAATGGGCCAGCTAATAGAATGTTTTTAGAGGTGTGGGATTTGAGACTCGAAACGGCTGACCTCAGGCTTTCGTAGAGGTCAACTAAGAGTAACTCACTTAGGCACACCTTGCGATTTTCGTGTAAATCCCTAGCTAGAGGAATGAACCTACTAGCTACCTGCAGGGATCTACTGCAGAAAACGTACCTAGACAGCCACAGGGTTAAGAATGCAATATGCTCTATGTCAGACACATTATCCCCTTCAGCATGATAATGGCTGATAAATTTGGAAAAGCTGGCTAACTTGACTTCGAAGTCAATTATGCTGGAGTGTTCTTCGTTGTCAGGAACATAAGTTTCTCCCACTGGCGACAGCCCAGTAATAGCCGCTATATCAAAGAAAGTTGGGGTAATCATTCCACCTGGGAGATGGAAAGTGTTGTAGGTACTATCCCAGAAATAAAGGGACGCAAACAGCAAAGGATGGCTATAGGTGAATCCAGGTTTCGATAGCTTAATGAGGTTATAAATGCCTAGTTCTTCCCATTGCTGGGATTTTTTGGCTTCTACTTTCGCGAACCAATTTTGATAGGCAATATCAGAAGTAGGGCAAGATCTAAATGGCTTAAAATTGCTTTTTACATAATCCAAAATAAATGGGTCCTTGGGATGAACAGTTGGGGTTTCTGCGGTATTCGAACTAAGAGATTCTACTGCCCTAGGGGCATCCATTTTGTTGAATAAAGGTTTGAAGCTATAACATACGGGAAAAATTGTCCTGGTGTCCTTTAGTATTTCAAAAACTGTAAGAGGACCATTTAAGGCTAACCTCTTACCAGCAACATGGGTAGGGATGAGTACCTGTGATGCGTACATCATTTCTTTTTCTTTGGAAATCATTTGAGGAGCAAGAGCAGATTGGCCTTGAATGGTGATGATTTTACTCTCCATGGTTGCTCCTATAGTCTTTCCCTTCTTCTTTGAGACTTTCTTGAGTTGGGAAGAGGTGGAGGAAGACATTTTTGTTGTTTGAGAGCTTAGATTGTTTATGAGAGAAGAAGAGTAAAAATCCAGAGTATGAAAGATTTAGAGTGTAAAAAGAAAAAGGAAGAGTAAATTAGCGTTTTATAATGAGAAGATTAAACATCCACCGAGTAAAAGTGTGATACGTGGAGATCATGGGTTGGTGTGATGAAGAGGTGGCGAGAAATTGATATAGGTAATAGGCGTGATTTAAAAACAATCATTACTTATAACTGCACCACGCTGTGAAGTGACTCTGGGCGGTTAAGGAACCCAAAAGGTGCTATGATTGATGTGACTGGAGTCAAAGGCATTAAATGTTATGATGATTCGAAAATCCTATCAAAATCTTGTATAAATGTTTAAAATAGGTATTTCTCAAAGAGATCGAAATACATATTTTAAAGGGGCAATTTGTTGGCTGAAGATTTTGATAATGTTACCTAGAATTCAAAAGAGTTAAAAGTTCTGATCGAAATGGAATTAAACGCTATATTTCGAAGTTGCAGAAGCAGTGTTTCGAATGAGTGTGTCAAAACTTGAAGCTTCGAACGGTGATTATGGGAACATATCCAAAAGGGTCTCGAAACAACAGCGAGGCTAGGTTTGGGAAGAGCGTTCGAAACGGAAGAACACTAAAGCATTTAAAATTTAAATGGAAGCGGGACTTTCAAAGTTTGAAAGTTATGTGTTGGAGCATTTGGGGACACGTGGAAAGATGAAAGAAGCATTGTCTTGCATGTTCGAAACGTGGCATGATCCTATAGCGAGACCGTTAGGGTCGAATTAGTATAAATAGAAGTCTTAGTATTAGGATTTCAGTGTGTCATATCTGTTATACAAAATACTCAATAACATTCAAACTACCACATGGCAAGGGAAACGAATGCAAGAGAGATGTATGTATGATAGCACCATGTATTTCTAACTTAATGAAAGCCTTTTTACCATTTCCAGTACTTTCCTCTTTTCTTTTTATCGAATAACATTTACAAGTTTCTTTATCTACTGTCTTTTCATTTCAAAGTCTTTTCCTCAAAGTTTTACGTTTTATTGCTTTCTTTATATTTCGAGCACTTTATATTTCAGAGAACTGTTACGCTTTCAATACCTTTACTTCCAAGTATTGTTTTTCAAACGCATCCTTTTACTTAAAATTGCATTAAACGCTTTCTTCACATTTTAAACTTCTACATTCCAGAAATCTTTTATGTTAAATGTTTTGCAAATCGAAACCATTTACTTCATTTTTCATGCAGTTTTACATGTCTCTTCAATCAGCATTACAATTAGCATTTATTCGTATAACTTAGTTTTCATATACATTTTGACCATATTTTTAAACTCTTAGAGAGAAGGATCGAAATAAACCAAACACTTGTACAATAGCAACCATGAATAATTGTTCGATTGTGAGAGTAACTTTAATATCCAAGGAGTCCTAGGATCAATCTAGTCGATCCTGTGAGTTACCAGAGAGATTGAGTAGCGTTAATAAAGATTATTCGATAGTTTGGAAGACTAGCGGTTGTTTACCAGAAATCACTGGAAACAAATTGGCACACCTGATGGGACCAATAGTTGGATATCAGAATTAAGGATTGTCGAGACATAGCCATCCCAAAAAAGTAGGAACCATAAGAAATTTGCTGTTTTATGAACCTGAGAAGTGGTAAGATAACCAACAGCAACCAACCTTTATCCAGAAGAAAACGTTTGGACAAAATGTCTAATTCAGACAATCAACAAGGAAACCAAGGTGACCCACATGCAACAGGCACTAACGCGTCCATTTCGAGCGGAACATCTAATGTAATCCCTTCGAATGCACAGTCTGTTGCATCTTCAACCAGTAACATAGCCACCACTGGAGTAAGTGGCATATCAACTAACAGTTCGATCTTAGGAAATACTGGAACTATGGGCTACCCTGGGGGATTCGTTCCACCACCAGGAACACAATCCCATTTAGCCACACCATTAACTAGACCACCCGGCTTCGATGGGAATAGAATTAGAAGTTCTTCTTACGGAATGCCAACATCTTTTATGGCAGGTTTACACAATTCCACTTCGAATTCATCCCCACAACTAGGATCTGGGTCTGGGGCGAACCAATTTATGACAAATAACCAAGGGTCAGTGGGTTATAGCACGTTGCCTATCCTAACCACAGATAACCAGTTGGCTTTTAGGCAATTGATGGATGACAGCAACCACAATATGATAGGGGTGTTAGCGCAAACCATGCAGGAAATATTTGCCCCAATAGTTCAGAATGTGACTGTGACGAACAGGGAAAACGCTGACAATATGAGTCGAATAGCAGATTTCTTTGCTCCCACAGAAAGGCGTAGGCAGAACCAGGCAGGATTTCGAACAAACATGCCTGTTATAGAACGAATTGCTAACGACCCAATTCAGAGACTACCCAGAGAAGAAGCTAACTTAGGGGCCAGAGCACCAAGGTTAGAAGCCCCAGTAATTCAGGGCCCACAAAGGGAAGTTATGGAACCAGGGGCAAGGATCGAAAGGCCAGAAGCCCCGGAACTTCGAGAAGAACAACCCAGGGGAGTTGTTTTTGTTGGTCGAAATCAAGATGCCGATGCCGTCGTTCATAGGATTCGAAACGATAACATCTTGGCAGAAAATAACCTAACCACCATGATAGAGAGGATCATGGCCCAGAATGGCCTCAATACGGGAATGAGGAGGCCAAATTACGCTTCTCCTATATTGGATTGTATAATGCATACTGATTTACCAAGGGGATACAAAATCCCTAAATTTACAAAGTTCGCTGGGGACACCAACGAGTCAACGGTCGAACACATAGCGAGATACCTAACCGAAGCGGGAGATATAGCCAATAATGAAGATCTCAGGATCAAATACTTCCCAAGTTCCTTGACAAAAAACGCCTTCACTTGGTTTACCACGTTGCCTCCTGGATCTATTGACACTTTGCCCCTTTTAGAGAGATTATTCCATGAACAATTTTACATGGGACAAACGAAAATAAGCTTGAAGGAATTGGCCAGTGTTAAGAGAAAGTTCACTGAACCCATAGATGATTATTTGAATAGATTTAGGCTGTTAAAATCCAGATGTTACACAGTAGTGCCTGAACATGAGTTAGTCGAAATGGCCGCTGGGGGTTTGGATTATTCTATTCGAAAGAAATTAGATACTCAGTATTTGAGGGATATGGCTCAATTAGCCGATAGGGTTCGACAGGTCGAAAGACTAAAAGCCGAAAAAGCCAGAGTCTTTAAGAACAGTAAGAAAGAAAGGATTTCCTATGTTGGGACTGAGGAAATAGAAGAATATCCTGAATTCGAATTCGAAGAGGTCGAAATCGACCTCGCTGAATTAAAACAGGCCCCGCCTTACTCCTGCAAAATGTTAGTTCCCACGAAAGGGAAAGATATCGTCGAAAATGAGAAAAGTGACAAGTTTCCAAAGAAGGTTTATACCTTCGACGTCACTAAGTGTGACGAAATTTTTGACTTGCTTGTCAAGGATGGCCAACTAATTGTGCCATCAAATGTCAAAATACCTCCCTTGGATCAGAGGAAGAAAAGGGGATTTTGCAAATATCATAGTTTCCTAGGCCACAAGACCTCACAATGTTTTCTTTTCAGGGACTTGATTCAAAACGCGATCAAAGATGGCAGACTAAAGTTTGCTGATAAGGTGAAGATGAAAGTGGACGAAGATCCTTTGGACGTCGCAGACACCAACTACTCCGAGCCTGCATGCATTGGAGAGGTCAACATGGTGGAAACTGATCAAAGCGATGCCCCAACAGGAGAGAAGGACACTGGAGTCGAAAACTGGGTGATGGTCGAAGTCAGCGAGGAAGTCACTGAAGACATCCAGAAAACGCCAGACACTTCGATTGTTGCACCTGTGGCTGTTGCAGGAGAAACCCAGGCTACTGAAGGCCAAGGGAATCAAAATGAAGGATTGACACAAGTCACTGAGGGCTTGAGGCTGGAATTGGAGAAAGTCCAAATTACGCAACCAGTTCCCCTTCAGAAGGAAATAAGGGACACTCTAGGGGAGCCCAGTGGGAAATTTGACTATCTGGTCAAATATTCTGCCCCAGAAAGTTCGAAGGTCCAGATCGAAGATATAAAGCCCACAGGATGGGGCGATGACGAAACTAAAGAGGGGGACGTGGAAATAAATATGGTGGATATGGAAGGACCCCGTTCTGAGATGGAGGAAGTGAAAAAATACTTAGAAAAAGAAAAGCACAGAATGGGGGATAATCACACTGGAGATGCTACTCTCAAAGACTATCTCATGACATGCCACAAAGGAGATCCATGCATGATATTGTGCCCTAGGTGCAGCATCCTCTGCAACCAAAGAATTGCTGCAAATTTCGAAAGGGTACAGAGGGCTCGAACTGGCAACAATTGGCGCCAGGATAACCAACTCTTTAGGTGCTATCCCAAGGCTGGAGAGAGTCTGTTGGAGTTTGTTTTTCGCTGCTACAAAGGGGCAACTAAGTGTTTGGTTTGCCCAAGATGTTCTGCTGTGTATGACCAAAGCATGGCCAGGGCCTTCGAAACGATCCCCTTCGCCCCTTGCTGGAACCATCAAGAAACTGCCCAGATGGGCCCGCGTTTCGACAGCAGATACAAACAGCGAAGACCTGATAGCCCTCACCCCAAAGTTGCTCGAAGAGTGACTTTCAAACTCCCTGCTGAAGTGCCAACCGATAGATGGCTACAAGTCAGAAATGACAAAGGCAAAGACAAATGGAGGAGTGCTGAACGAAATGCACGCCATGCTGTGACATACAGGAGGCAATTCAACACACAAAAAAGGGAGGAAGTGAGATTAGAGAATTACAAAGGAAGGAACCCCATGTCAAGATCCCAGTGGCGCAGACAACAAAGGATTCGAAAGGCTGAGAGGGAAGCTATGGCAAACAAAGGGGATACTTCAACGAAGATACAAGGTGAATCAAGCACCAACAAACCAAAAAATCAGACTGAAGAGAAACCTCCAGTCAATAGGAGGCTTTTTTCTGAAGACCAACGAGACGAACCAAAGGAATACACTCCAGGCCCGGAAGAGGACGGAGATATGATAACAGATAACTTCGAATCGGAGGGGGAGTCTTCATTCAACCTGAACTGTAACGTGGTGTCTGTGCTTCCCTGCGAATTTGGGCAGGAAACCGAAATCAATGAATATGAGGAGGAAGACACCACAAATTTAATGAAACATAGGCCCGTGTGCTACTACGTGATGGACAATGGGGCTGTTGAGGAACAAAATGCGTTCTTCGAACGTCCAGAGCCTGCAATGAAGAATCATCTCAAGCCACTTTTCATTCGGGCGAAAGTAGGTGTCCATGGTGTGAACAAAGTTCTAGTGGATGGGGGTGCTGCAGTCAACCTGATTCCCCATTTCATGCTAAAAAGGTTAGAGATCCGCGAAGGAGATATCAAGCCCCATAATATGGTTCTATCCAATTATGAGGGAAAAGTGGGCAAAACACTGAGGGTAGTCCAGTTGGAATTGACAATAGGCTCAAGTTGCAGGCCCACCATGTTTATGGTTATCGAAGCCAAGGCCAACTATAACCTACTGCTAGGAAGAGAATGGATTCATGGCGTGGGGGCAGTTCCTTCGTCAATGCATCAACGACTAGTTCTGTGGAGAGATGACGGAATCGTGGAAAACATCGAAGCAGACCAGAGTTACTTTATGTCAACTGTCAATTTAGTTGACAAAAGGGATTATGATAAAAATCTGGCAAAGATTGCTCCATGTGTCCCAAACGATGAGATGAATGAAACTAGAAACGCCCACTACTACATGACACTTCGTCATGATGGTCTTTACTGGGATAGAACAATAATCAGTGAAGAAGAGGAAGTTGAAGGTGCTATACAAAAACGGCCAGCAGGCTGGAACTTCGACAACCTTAACCATGACTGAGTCTACCTTCTTCGAAAGGATTTCGGCCTATATGGCTGAGAATGAATCGAAAGCG
The DNA here is from genome assembly GCA_948472305.1 of Vicia faba. Classification (NCBI taxonomy): domain Eukaryota; kingdom Viridiplantae; phylum Streptophyta; class Magnoliopsida; order Fabales; family Fabaceae; genus Vicia; species Vicia faba. The sequence continues at coordinate 1,633,965,565 of OX451736.1, forward strand.
GCCTTAGAGGCTGAAATAAATGAATCAACTGTAAAGACGAATGAAGTCAGTGGGGGGGGGGGGTGCGAAATGCTCACCCATCAAAGAATTGGAGATGGATCAAAGGTTGGATGCCATCTATGACAAAGAACCCTTAGGCTTCGAAAGGGACCCCATAAACTCAGGTGTCAAAATGTTGGCACAGGACCCGCTCGAAGAAGTCAACTTAGGGGATGAAGAAACGAAAAGAGTAACTTACGTGAGTGCTAAACTTAGCCCAGGCCTCAAGGAAAAAGTGATCGAAGTCCTTAGGAAAAACAAAGATTGTTTCGCATGGGATTATGATGAGATGCCTGGTTTAAAGAGGGAGTTGGTCGAACACAGACTGCCAATCAAAGATGGCAAGAGGCCCATCAAACAAACTCCCAGAAGATTCGCACCAGCGGTTCTCACAAAAATTAAAACTGAGATCGAAAGGTTGCTGCGCTGCAAATTCATCAGAACAACAAAGTACGTTGAATGGTTAGCAAACATAGTACCTGTTATTAAGAAAAATGGTTCTTTAAGAATTTGCATAGATTTTAGGGATTTAAATACTGCAACCCCTAAGGATGAATATTCCATGCCCGTGGCAGAAATGCTAGTAGATTCTGCTGCAGGATTCGAATACTTGAGCATGTTAGATGGATATTCTGGATATAACCAGATTTTCATTGCTGAAGAAGATGTTGCAAAAACAGCATTTCGTTGCCCAGGAGCCTTAGGCACCTACGAATGGGTGGTGATGCCTTTTGGTTTAAAAAATGCTGGGGCAACTTATCAAAGGGCGATAAATTCAATCTTTCATGACTTCATCGAAACCTTCATGCAGGTGTATATTGATGATATAGTCATCAAATCTATATCTGCAGAAGCACATTTGCATCATTTAAGCCAATCATTCGAACGAATGAGAAAACATGGTTTAAAAATGAATCCCTTGAAATGTGCATTTTTTGTGCAGGCTGGAGATTTTCTTGGTTTTGTGGTCCACAAGAAAGGAATTGAAATCAACCAGAACAAAACCAAATCCATAATGGAGACGAAAGCACCTGCGTCAAAAAGGGAGTTGCAATCTCTACTAGGGAAAGTTAACTTCCTCAGAAGATTTATTTCGAACCTGAGTGGAAGGACCCAAGCTTTCTCTCCGTTACTTCGTCTGAAGCAAGGTCAGGCCTTCGAATGGAACGAAGCTCACCAGGAGGCGTTTGAAAAAATAAAAGAATATCTTTCCCAGCCTCCTATTTTGTCTCCACCATCATGGGGGAAGCCCATGAGACTGTACATATCTGCTTCTGAAGTTAGCATAGGTAGTATGTTAGCACAAGAGGATAACAATGGCGTCGAAAGAGCCATATACTATTTAAGTAGAGTGCTAAATGATGCAGAGACCAGATATAGCAATTTAGAAAAGCTATGTCTCTGTTTATACTTCTCTTGTATGAAACTCAAGTATTATATAAAACCTGTTGATGTTTATGTTTCGTCTCACTTCGATGTCATTAAACATATGCTTTCAAAGCCAATAATGCATAGTAGAGTTGGAAAGTGGGCTCTGGCCTTAACAGAATATTCATTGATTTTTATGCCCTTAAAAGCTATGAAAGGTCAAGTGATTGCTGATTTCATTGTGGATCATTCGTTGGTTGAGCAGACAAGCATGAGTTACGTCGAAATGCAACCATGGAAATTATACTTTGATGGTTCAACCCACAGGAATGGAAGTGGTGTTGGAGTCCTTCTAATTTCTCCTGAAGGAATTCCAACAAAATTCAAGTATAAATTGGATGGTCCTCGTTGTTCGAACAACGAAGCTGAATATGAAGCGCTCATTGTTGGACTTGAAGCTTTGTTGGAATTGGGGGCAACCAGAGTCGAAATTAAAGGAGACTCTGAATTGGTGGTCAATCGAAAGGACCAGGACCCTCTCTGGACCGAAGCAGTCCATTCCCTCCCTGGGTTGAAACTCCTTTTTTCCCTGGATCGAAGGATCCCTCCTGCACTTTATTTTTTTGTTTTTATTCTCATAGACTTCTTTTTATCTTTTAATTAACATTAAAATATAAAAAAATCACAAAAAAAAACATTAGGTTAGTTTTTTATTCAAATTAATTTTGTAAATTAATTAATTAATTATTTTAACTTCATTTTATCAATTTAAAATAAACTAGGCTTAGGAGTATTTAATTCAAATATCTTCTTAATCAAAAACAACAAAAAGAGTTCTTATTCTTAGGATTTTTTTTAGATTCACGCGCGTTTATTTTACTGGGATGTAATAGCTTAAACTAAGACCTTCTTTTACTTTACTGTTTTTATTTCCCCCAATATTTTTGGACATGTAAATAATCCCCCTCCCCGAAAGCCTTGTAATAGCGTAGGATTTACAATTCCCGCACTTTAAATTCTTGTACATATATTAACTGCTTAGATGTATGCTAACTAGGATTGTATGACAAGATTAACTCTTAAACTTAAAAATCAACAATAGGTCACCATGACATGCAAGAGTAAAATAATTGAAAATTGACACACTTGCACATGCCACTCTTAGGGTACACCTCACTTGGTTGCCTCGAACGTGGTCATTAAGTATAAGATGTTTTAGAGGTCGTCCTTTGTCCCAAGATCATAAGCTGCCTCGGAATGGTCGCCTCGATAAAAATGATCTAAGACATTAGGATTACCACTAAAACGTCCTAACGTTGCTTTAGTGACCATATGTCCCTAATAATCGAATTGACCCGAATAAATCCAACGACGGTGCTACCTACTTCTCAATAGTGGGATAGTACTGTCTAAAGGACTCTTACACAGCTTAATTCCTTAGAGTAGGTAGATTTCTCCTGGGTACTTGCTCTCTCAAACAAACAAAAACATCTTTTTCACACCTACACTTTCAAAAAGTTTTTTCGAACGAATATTCCATACACTCTTGAGGACAAATACAAGAGTTACCTAGAAATTTTTCAAACGAAACTTTTTCAAAACCCACATACACTTGAAAAGCAAACCATTTTTGAAAACATAAGAGCAAGTACCTAAGAACCCGTGGATAACCACGGATAGAAAGGGTGCTAACACATTCCCTTTCTATAAATCTACCTCCCGAACCGAGAGACATCTCAAAAAAGGAATTTTGCTGTGCTTTTGTCCTTTCCATGTTGGAGAACATAAAATACGGTGGCGACTCTTGCTTACCGCGACATTTCGCGAACCAGCTAAAAAAAAACAATCAGTTTTATTTCCACCGATCACAGATACATAGACATCTGGTCGTGGGGCCCAGTCGAGCGAAACTTTGTAAATATTTCCTTCTTTTCCCTGTGTTTTCTTTCGCATGTATTCCCTATTTGCGTTTTTCTTTTTAGCTCGTAAGCTTAGATTTCAAACACACCATTTGATTAGAAAAACAAGAGTGGATACCATAGAGTACTACGGGCGTGTGGGGTGCTAATACCTTCCTCTCGCGTAATAGACTCCCTTACCTAATCTCTCGGTCGTTTGATCTTAATTTCACCCTTCTTAGGTTTACTCGATGTTTACCTTTCCCTTCCCGTGGGATAAAAAACATTTTATGGCGACGTCATTGATTTCATCTTGATGATTTGTTCAGTCGATTGTTTCAGCTGGCGACTTCACTGGGGACAGATCGACCAATTGTCGATTCATCCTAGAGTCGCACCTAGCTCTTGTTTTCTTTTCTTTGGGTGTCTTTTTTTTTGCTTTAAAATTATTCATTTATACATGTTTATCTAAACATATGTTTGCATTGCATGTTTATTGTTTTCCATATACTGTTGTTGTGTTGGTTTCTATGTTTCTTTGTTGGGTGAGTGTTACTACCAGGTAAAAGGCCCAATACCCAGGCCAAGTGACAAACAATAGGAACACTAGGAATAGAGTGAAACATGACATATATGGGATGTATATTACCCTAGACAGTTGTGTCCTCCATGCTCATATGAGATTTTAGTGAGGTGCTATCATTAACTGTACCCTGAACTAGTCTTGACCCGTGAGTGGGGCGGGAATATGTCTTTACAGGTAAAAATGGTGACTATGTTCTAATGGTGATTGTTTTGTTCTATTGGTGACTATGGTTCTTTGGTTATGTTTTGGACCTTTGATCCTGATATATTTAACTTGTTTAGAGATTATAAAACGATTATTCATGGTACTTGGTTCCTTTGTGTTATGAAATTGGTCTTGAACCTTTGATCCTTTGATATTCAAATTATTCAGCAGATTTATACAACAGTTATCCAGAGGATTGTACAATTTCTATACTGAACTTTTAAACCTATGGTATTGCGCCTGCATCATACCATATTTATTTTCACAAAAATAGAAATGTGTAAAAAATGTATGCATGAAAAAAAAGAGTTAACACACATGTTCTTTCTATTTCCAAGGAACCGTGCTTGTGAACATTATGTTGTGTTTGTCCATCTCTTACTGGAACGAAATCGAAACTAAAAGAATTTGGATTCCTTGAAAATGATTGAACATGGAATTATATCCACTCAGTCACCTCATGCACATTCATGCATCTATCACAGGCACTCAGGGTGGGGAATTCTTATCCAGGCCCAATATTCTTTTCAGAACTGTGAATCTTGACTTCTCACCGCTCTACGGTCCAAAAAAGCCATGGAATGACTTCGTGGGGAATTGGATGAGATGAAAAATCAGATGGGGCTATTTATTAGGGACATGTATGCAATGGACCATGGTTAGAAATCCCTAATGGAAAAATAACCAGTTGAATACTCAGTTGAGTCGGGAATAAAAGTTCTAAAGACAGTGTCAGCAAAGGAAAGTGATCCTATATATGTTGTTGCAATAGAAGTTGTCATTCATCCCCAACCTATGGGACATTTTTCAAATCTAGAGATACTTTGTGGGTCTCACCCAGAACACCGTGTTCTTGGATTTTCTTGTCAGCAACTAGTTTCTGGTCTCCAAGTGAACCCATGGGGCAAAGCTTATCAGCAAAGACAGAAGAAACCTTAGAAGCATGTTGATACAATATATATACCTTGCATCCAATTAATTTCTAGTGTGTTATAAAATCAATTGATTAGGCTTCGTGCTTTGGGTCATCCTCTCACAAATTTCTCTCCTGATTTCAATGCAAATGCTGGATGTGTCTTCCATTATGGGGCACTTAGTTATAATATTGAAGACTGCAAGGGGTTGAAGTATAAAGTCCAACACTTGTCTGACTTCTTTTCTAAGGTTCAGTTCACGTTTGGCAAACTGTTTCATACTCTTTCTCTTCAGCTGAAGGCTTCTTCTCTGTAGTAGAAGATGGGGTGATACTTCTGTCATGAAGAAGTATAAGATATCGAGATCTTGGACATCTGCTACTGTGTAGAAGGAAAATACCTCAAAGGTCGAGTTCTATATTCATAATTTATTTTCTTCTATGTAATAGAAGATCCTTTGGTATGGTTGCTGGATTTTGCTTCTGTGTAGTAGAAGACAAAGATTCTTTTGTGCAGAAGGAGATTTCCCGGAATTCAGTTTCTAAAACTTCTCTTTTGTGAAGTAGGAGATGAAGTTCATTTTCTTCTGTGTAATAGAAGATCTTGTTATAATTTCTAGATTTTTGCATCTGTGTAGTAGAAGACGGAGAGTCTTTTATGTAGTAGGAGATGCTCCAGATTTCAGTGGCTGGTTTTCTCTTCTATGTAGTAGAAGATGGTTGGCATTTCTTCTCAGTGGTAGAAGATACTTTGTGATGAAGTTATGCAAGTTCGCTTGATAAGGCATTCAACACATCTTTTGAGGGAATATCCTTCGTGATTACCATGATGGGGAACCTGGCCATTCAACTGAAGATTGCAAACCATTTAGAGATTAAGTGCAATAATTGCTTGATGCAAAGGTCATCAAATTCGCAACAACCGGTCAGATTTGAAGTCTCCTTTGACTCAGTGAATGTCAAGACTGCCAGAGTATCTTCTGAAGCAACAAGTCCATACGGAGACTAGTCTCCTCAACAATGGAAATTTCAAATTACATTTGCATTCTCATTTGTAATCTTTCTTGTTTGGTTCAGTACTTTCTTGTATGCAAAAATTGTTTATTTTTGAATACTAATCATAATACATTGAATATGCTTATCTTGAATTAATCCATTCGTGTTCACTCTTAAATGTTTTTTCTTCTTTTCTTATTCTTATTTTCTTTTGATACTCAATTCTTGTGAACAAATAAAAAACCTCTGGAGGTAGGATGGTGAGAAATATACTTATAATCTCAAACAACACACTTTTAAGTAAAACCATGTTGACGATGTACATGCATTTTTTTAAATTCCTAAACACCAGAGGTATAACCATCATCAACCCCTTTGAGCCTTGAAGTAGGAGATTCTTTTCTTGTCAGAAAAAACCCTCACATTTAACCCGGGGCAGGGTATATTTTAGTTTATCCGATCGAGCGTTTAGAACTCATCAGAAGTATGCATCTAAGTATCGCATGCACAAATCAGAGCTAAGAGATAAACTCAATTGCGACAAAGATGATATGAAATAGAAATGTAGCAATAAAGATTTGAGATTAAGCCACTAATTGACTTAACTCAACACAATGAAGTCGCCACTGCACTTTATTGTTTCCAAAAGGAAATGGGAAAAAAGCGAACAAAACCCAAAAAAATTAGAGATCAAGGTACGGGGGTAGGTTATGCAAAGGGAAGGTATTAGAACCCTAAGCATCTACGATACTCCATAGGATCCACTTTGTTTGGTTTCTTTAAAAAGGAGTGTAATGTAAAGTTTTACTTGCTAAAGGAAAATATTGAATGTGTATTTGTAAACAAAAGAAATGAAATGTTTTTTTTATTATTTTTGTTGGTCGCTTTGGGTCATAAGACTTAATGCCTACGTACTCCCTCGTGCAATGGGAAAGTCAGAGCACCGTAGTTCGGCTAGAAAAGACTTGTCTGTTGATTGTTTTTAAACAAGGAGACAAGTCGTCATTGTTAGGAGAGAAATCTCGACTAACGCCCACAAGGTGTGAGAAAGATGGACCCTGCGTCAGCAAGAGTGAGGGTTTGAGATCGCCTATGGTACTCAAGTGGAAAAGTCGACACCTTTATAACCATAGGGATAGGAGAATGTTGCTCGACTACCAATGAATCATGTCTCAAATCAAAAAAAGTTTTGAAGGGTAAAGGTTCTCGAGCGCATAAAAAGGTTTGAATGAGTTGAAGTGTTTTTGTTGATTTCGAAAGATGTCGAAGAAAGATTAAGTGAATTGAAGTTTGTTTAAAGAAAAGAAGTTTTAAAAGAAAAGACACTCAACAAAGTAGATGTTTATTATGAAAGTGGTTCGACTTTATAAACAAAGAAGGTTTTGAAAAAGATGAGAAGGTTTTGAAAATTAAAGAAGATGAGAGGAGATGAAGGGACTATCCTAAAGCATAAGGTAAAACCTAAGGAAGAGAACCATATAACCAACAAGAAGCCAATACTTGACATTATGATTCAAGATAGGATTCCCGTTCTTTGGAGTGAAACAAAGCAAGAAAAGATACTAGACCTCTTGAGAAAACCAAGCTTCAAGTGTATTAAGTCTTCACAAAAATTGGGCAGAGTAACAGTTGTATACAGATGAATTCCAGATTACAAACAAAGTATATAATCACAATAACCTGCATACAAAAAAAAAACAACCCAATGTCTTGAGGTAAACCTCAAGAGCTCCAGACAAAATATCCATTAAGGTCACCAGGTTTCTAACATAAGCCAAGGTTTCTATTCCTAAGTCTGAGAAGTCCAATACTCCATAATGGTAAGGATAGTAACCAAGTAGTCCAAGTATCATTAATGTTTTTTATGGTTCATGATGATTATTAAGTGTCTTTAAAAGGAAAAGAAAAGCTCAAGTGAGCAAAATAAAAATGACATAAAGTAAATGCTCAAGTGAGCAAAGATGAAACTAGCATAAAAGTAAATGCTCAAGTGAGTAAAATAAAATGGTATGAAAGTAAATGCTTAAAGTAAATGGTACATAAAGTAAAGAGCATAAATTAAAGTCAATTGTTAGAAATTAGTGGTTAGTTGGATGACCATCTTTAAACTTTCATTTGGAACTCATTAGAGGATTGGTAGAACCAAAGCCTCCACACAACAAGTTGCATTTGCTTTTTGTCATGTATATCATCCATTTTGGAATCCTCAAAAGTAACTTTTAATGATCAACGATGTTTAAGTGATCCGCGTTGACCAAAAGTGATGTAGATCCATTAGAGGATTGGTAGAACCAAATCCTCCACACAATGAATCTCAAGGTTATTGGATCAAAGAGATCAAATTAACATACTTGGGCTTGAAAATTAAGGTTTGGGCCACGAATGATCATTTATTCGAATCAGGACAAAATATAACGCTATGTTAAGCAATCGTAAGTGGACTTATGTAGAAGTCGCACCTATTTTGAGACCGGTCAATAGCAATATATGTACTTCATGTTTGGATAAATGATATAGAGATCATCATCCCTTAACATGTAACACAATTTAAAAAGAAAGGGATAAGATGAAGAGGGAGGGGAATGATAAGATAACTTGGATCACTACTTTAAATTTCTTTCATCTTTAAATTTAATCACTCCTCTAGATGGATTAAAGCACTAAACATATCATTAATCCAAAACACCAAAAATGAATTAAATAATTCACTCTTTGGTAGATTTGAAATGATGAACATTTATCCAACTTCATCTACACCACAAAGTCCATTAAATTTAAAGAGAAATTGGATATTTAAAATTGCAATCCAAACCAACAATCAAAAGAAGTGAGTAGAAAAAGCATTTTGGATCAAAGCTGCCCTAAAACAAGGCAAAAAATGCATTATGTCTCTGTGCAAATCGATTTCACTACTCTGTAAATCGATTTGCACAATGTTTTTTTCAAAAATCTGCGTGAAATTCACTTAGTGCAATCGATTGCATTGTTACAACAATCGATTGCACGCTATTACAGACAGCAAAATAACATTTTAAAAGGCCAAATTCTTGTTCAAACTTTCCATCAAACACCTTATGATCATGGATTCAATTGAGCATGAAAATTCTATCAAATTATGAGAAAATAGCACCAATGGAATCACAAAACAATGCTCAATGAATCAATCCCAAAGATCACCAAGAGATCACATTGTTAAAGATGAATTATCCAACTTACAAAAGGTAGATCTAGAGAACTATCAAAACAACTTCAAGAATTTGCTTCAATTCAACCACAAGAATCAATTGCACAAGCTTGGATGTAGAGAATTGATGAAGAATAAGTGTTTGGATGAAGGTTTAGCTCAAAGATTAGTAAGCTTCAATGCAAAGCTTACCGACTTTTTTTTGAAAATGGAGCTTTGAGTGAATTTGGTAGATGGAGAGATTTGAGAGATTTTTTAGCAAAGTGATTTTGGCTATCAAAAGCTTGGTATTTGAATGAAATAAGGGCTCTATTTATAGAGTTTAGGATTGGTATTAGTGGTAATTTGGTAATTGATTCTTGGAGCCAAAATTTGAATTAATGATAATTCTTTCAAAAATTAGAGCCAAATTGGAGCTAAAATTTGACAAGCTTGAAATTGCTGATTTTTTCCCTCAAATTTTCACGCTGTGCAATCGATTGCACTACAGTGCAAATCGATTTGCACAGTGTATTTTTTTCAAAAATTGTGCAAAATGCACTTTGTGCAATCGATTACCCTCTAGGAGCAATCGATTGTACAGTGAAAAAAAATGAAATTTTTTTAATTCTTTTTCTTTGCAAATAGATATTTTAGGGAAATAATATCGGAAAACCTTATTTGCCATATGCTTCGACTCAGTATCTACAAAACACAAATATGCAAAGACAAAGAAAAATATTTTTTTGTATTTTGATTAGAAGTTAGTTAACAACACAAGAGCAAACTTAAAGATAGGATGAAAATGTAATGAATGAAGCTATTTATTAATGATTGTGACAAAAATATGATATGAAAGTGCGATTGAAAAAGTTAGGGGTGAAATTTAGGGTACAACAGTTGCCCCTATTTAATCATCTTTTAGCCAGATAGGCGGAAAGTAATTAAATACAAATTGTTGTATCCTAAAATTTTCCCTCTCATTTCATCAAGATTTCCCCTCACCAGACTCCTTGAACTCCAGACAGGATTAGGGTTTTGCTCTGCTCAAGACATCTCCTTGCACTGATGACCTAAATTAGGGTTTGAGTTTGCACATGGATTTTGGGACTTTTTATGCTCAAATGACTTTCATACTTAATGTTGGACTAATAAGATTTCCTCTACCGAGTTTCAAGCTCTGAATCAAATTTTTGCCCAGTCAATTGGACAGTTGACCTAGAAATCAGTTGTATTAGGGAAAAAGTTAACTATGGCCAATTTACAGTCAAACCTCACAATTTTTGATCCATATCAACATTATGGACTCATATGAACCATTTGATCAAGTTTGGACCACAACTCCTCAAGAAATTTGATCAGATCATCAAAAGGGCAAAATGGTCATTTTTAGGGTTTTGACTGTATAAGGGCAATTTTTGATTTTTCACCTAGCCAATGGTAAATTGGGTTCAAGCATGGACTCAAGGACTCAATGGCATCATCTTGACCTATTCACAAGGTTCAAAAGATCTCAATTGCATTGGATTGGCAGAAGAATTTTTTAGTCAACTGATCAAAATTTGACTGTACACTGAAAAGTCAAACTTTGACTTTTTGGTCAAAATCAAGTGCCAAGAGTCATTTTTCATCAAGATGTGTCAAAACATGAAACTTTTTCATCAAGAAACCCAATTTTGCAAATTAGGGTTTAAGATTGAAAAAATTTCATAACTTAGAATTTTTCTAAGTTATGAAATTTTCTTAATTTCCCCAACTTTGCCCAACATTTTCACCATGATGAAATTGGATTCAAACAAAACTTCCAACATGAAAGTTGTAGTCCTCCACAAAGTATACAACCTTTATTCACTAAGTTTTCCCAAAAGAAGCTTTTATCTCAAGTTATGATTTTTGGAACAAGGGTCCATGAAACTTTTAACTTAGTGAAATTTTGCCTTAGTTTAGGCAGGATTTTGACCTAACTTCTTGGCAATTTTTCACATAGTTCCACTTGGAATCTAAAAATGAATTTCAAAGATGGAATGTATATCATGTTACAAGCTTTATAAAAATTCCAAGAACTCTCTAAAGTCATTTGTGGTTAGGGAGAATCGAAGGCTCGAAGTTGGCAAAAACTCACTTTTAATCCATGGCATATTCATATTGATACAAGTTGCAAACTCTAATCAGCCTTGTTTGTACTTGATTACAGGTCCCAAAACCCTTCCATACTCAATAATTAAATGCAAATCCATTAGTCTAAGGCTTTGTTTTGGTCATGGGAGGATTGCACACAAGATTAATCCTTAAATAGCAAAAAGGCAACATTGCCATTTTTGTCAAAATTGCTTTATGTCAAACCACATCTCTTGAGCCTTGAACAAGATCTGGTACAACACACAATATCCACCAATTGAGGGGGCCAAGATCACAAAGGGCAGGCTGATAGATAGCCTGTACAGGCTTGTCCTGCATCATGGCTTGCTTTTACTTAAAATACTAGAAACTTGTCAAATACACTACAACTTGAACATCTGAAAAAACCAACTCTTGCAAGCTTTTGAGACAAGTTTCACACATTGTATTGAACCTAAAACACGAGCCTTTGAGTCCTTAAGCCTTCCATAGCACAAAATCACCTTCCATTGGCAAAACAGGGCACTCCCTGCAGTTTGACTTCCATAGCAAAAACCCCTCGTGCGTTTTGCCTCAAACTTGTTCAAACACATTCCACATAACCTATCCAAGCTATCCCAACCATTGAAGAGTGATTGTAACTCCCTTTACAAGGTTTACCATTTCTGTTTTCAGCTTGTGCAAGTTGAGTTCTACAAGTTTGTTCAAGCACATTCAAGGCAAACTAGGCATTGGGAAAGGTCAGAGGAAGTTCAAGCAAGCTCCCAAACACCTCAGGCCTCACTGAAAAGCTCCACATTATCATACACGATTTCAACTGAAATAGGTTTTTATCAACTTCCTATCTCTCTATTTAGGAATCATTAGGCTTATGTTTGTGAATAAAAAAATGTAGTATTCATAGCCATGAAGCTGTACATATGCTCAGTTTTCATTTAAGTTAAGCGTGTTAAGAGAATTTGATTCATGAACTTCCTGAAAAAATTAGGTTAGGATTTAGGGCCAGAGAAATTCTCTCTGGTCTTTGAGAGTTAGAATGAGTTCTTTACATGGTGATTCGTCTTGAAAAATGCTACAACTTTGATGTTATGGGTTTTTGCATTAGAGCACGTATACAGGTTCTCCATGTTTGAATCAGGCGTGCGTGTTTTGTGACAAAGGTTGAAGATGAAGTCAGTGGGTTGGGCTTGGTTCTGGCCTTGTTTTTGACACCCCCTCATTACTGACTGCACCCCCTGACCCATTTCTTCATATTTTTGTATTTTTCCATTTTATTTTCATTTCTGATTTTATTTTATTATTTTCTAAACATAAAAAATACCAAAAATATTTTTATGAATTTTCACATTTATTTTTGTATTTTATTTTATTTTTCTAACATGAAAATAATTATCAAATAGTATATATTTTTATTTTACTTAAATGAGAATTTGAAAATAAAACATAAAAAATATTATACCTTTTTTTTATTATCATTTATACTTAAATAATATTTTTTAAATATATTTTTATTTTGTATATATTTTATTTTATTTTATCATACATGAATAAGACAATTAATATATATTTACTTTCTTAAAAGAAACTAGGGTTTTTACCCTCATTAAAAATAATATTTTTCTAATATATTTTCATTTTTGACATTTGTACATATTTCATTTATTTTTATTTTATTGTATATAATATATATGTATATACTTTCTTAAAAGAAAATTAGGGTTTTTACCCTTAATAAAAAAAATATAGAATCTTTTATTTCTTTTTCTTTATATACATTAAATATTTTTACATACATAAAAAATAAACAAAAACATTTTTTTGCATATTCATAATATTTTTGTACATTTATTTAATTGATCATTTAGATACTTGTCCATTTATTCATTTGTACCATTTATTCAATTTGGATGTAATAGTAAATATTAGGGTTTTATTTTCTTGCAAATATCCCCCATTCAAAAATTGTACCCCCCTTCCCATATCAAATGTTGTAATAGTGTAGATTTATTTTACGCACTTTATGCTTACAAATATGCCATGTTAGAGATTAGGGTTTGTATGCAAAAATCCAAAATCAAAACAAATGGCTTGACTAATACAAAGACAAAAAGCATGAAAATTTACAACACAATGCACACATGTACCCCTAGGGTTTCATCCACTTGTTGCCTTAAAATGGCCATGTTATGCATGTTGAGTATCTTGGCAAAACAAAAACAAAACAAAAAAGATCATAGTCCCTCGATGATGCTATCTTGGTTTCCTATACAAAATGATCTAGTCCCTCAAAAATTTGCTAAAGATACTTAGCACAATTGCTATCATGGTCCATACGATGACCCGCGCCTGTTCTGTTTAACATCCAAATACAAGGTTGTTTACCAAATGCAATGATAAAACAACACTGTCAAAAGGGTTAAAAATGTATAGGAAAGATCTTTGAGTAAAATAGGGTAGACAACTCTTAGTTACTTGATCAAAACTTGCAAAAACATCCTTGCTATTTTCAAACACACCTCACAACACAATTTCAAAATGTTTCCCAAATCAAACTTTCAAAATATTGAAATATCTTTTCAAAAGACAAACACCTTTGTATATATTCAAACAAGAATCATTACAAAGGTTGCCACAACAATGACCTCTTTTCAAAACATTTTCAAAACCACACACAAAGAATCATTTCAAACAATTAGAAAAGCAAAGCAAGTGATCTAAACAAGTAACTAAGAGCCCATGGATAACCATGGATGAAAAGGGTGCTTGCACCTTCCCTTTTCATAATCTACCCCCCGCACCCAAGAAAACATCTCAAAGGTCTTTCCTGTGCTTTTTTCCCTTTCCTTTGGATAAAATAAAAAGTCGGTAGCGACTCTTGCTAAACCGAAACATTTGCAAACACAAACGCAAAACCTCAAGTCAGTTCTCCCACCGTATCACAGAACTGGCGACTCTGCCGGGGATATGAGAAACTAAAAGTGGAGTAACCTTAGGGTTTAGGTCACATTTACATGCTTATCTTGTTTGCTTTGATTGCTTTACATTTGGTTCTCTTATTTGGGTTTGAAATCCTCTACCCAGATTTGGGAAACATTCATAGGTAAATAGCAATATGTTGTGGAAACTGTGCGGGGTATACCGACATGGTTGAAGCAATAGCTATATTAGTGCGACATATTTGTGGGTATCGGTAGCCTTTGAGTCAATAAAAGAGAATACGGGGCCGCTGAGTGATGTCATGAAGCACTAATGGACTTTTAAAACCTTTACTTGACCATCTTGGCCTTATTAGGGGTAGTGAGATGACCGACTTTGGTGCAGTCCGAAGTTGGTAGATACTCGATACTACACTCATTGAGGGTTATTTTCTTGGAATATTTAGGTCGCCAGTTAAGTGGCTAAACTGAAACAATGAACACATAAAATAATCCGGTGATATTGAGCTCCTTAGAACCCGGTTACTATTTATAGGACAGGTTGAGCCAACTAACTTTAAGAGGGTACTTACCTATGAAACCCCATGCAAGCCTGAAACTAGGAACTTGTGTGATTTGCTTGTACATATACTTGTGCATACATCATGAACATCATAAAGCATCATATGCATCCACTAACCATTTCAAGGGTTTGGATCTTCATCTTTGTTCCTATTTTGTAGGTCATGGAATCACTTCGCAGGAAAACAATTCAGGTCAACCTTGTGAGGATCCCTCCTCTACTCAAGGAGCTTACTTCCAAGATTCCAGAGAATTCTCCCTTCAGTGAAAGACATGGTAGACTTTTCAACTTGGCCAACTCCAACATTGAAGAAGACATGGTGAAAGTTCTCTTCCAATTATTTGACCCCTTACACCATTGCTTTACATTTCCTGATTACCAACTAGTACCTACTTTGGAGGAATTTTCTCAACTCCTGAGGATTCCTATTCTCCATCAACTACCCTACAACGGTACGGAAAGAGAGCCAAAGCCTGAAGATGTTGCTCAAGCCTTACACTTGCAACCATCTGATATCAAATGTCATTGGGAAACCAGAAGTGGTGTCAAGGGCTTCTTGGAAAAGTTTCTGTTTGAGAAGGCACAAGACTGCTGGAATTCTCTAGATCTGCAAGCTTTTGAGGAGATTGTAGCACTTCTCATCTATGGGTTGGTCTTGTTCCCAAACCCTGATCAGCTTATAGATGTGAATGCTGTCAAGATTTTCATATCTCGGAATCCTGTGCCTACATTGCTTGGGGATATCCTACACTCATTTTACACACGAACAATGAGGAAAAAAGGGTGTTCTCATGTGATGTACTCCTCTTCTATCAAGGTGGTTTATTTCTCACCTTCCTCAATCAGTCTTGAAGAATGAGCAAGGCTGGAGGTGGTCACAACGGTTGATGTCTCTTACACATTCTGATGTTCATTGGTGTTCTTGGTCTAGAGAAAATGGCATCACCATTGATCATTGTGGGGAATTCCCTAATGTCCCACTACTTGGCATTAGAAGAGGCATTACCTGTAACCCCTGCTTGGCTCTGAGTTAGTTTGGGTATGCCCGAAGGGATGGCCCCCATGACATGCTGATTCCAGACTTGGTTTTTGACTTCGACAACGACGCTCAAGGACTTCGACAAAGGTTTATCCGAGCTTGGAGGATGCCCAACAAAGTGGACAATAAAACACTGGGACACAAGAATTCCACCCCCCTTGAGCCTTACCTCAAGTGGGTACGAACCCGCGCCCAGAGTCTTATGATGCCTTACCCCTACATTCTGCCTATGATCAAAGAGCATGTTATGGAAGGAGAGGTTCCATACACCCTCATACATCCTAACATGCCAACATCATTGGAGGATTTTCAAAAGAGTTGGATACATCTCAAGAAAGAACGGAATACTTTTGAAGCCAGCTTCTACACCAGTGAGAAGAAGGTTTTGGAACTTACTCGTCGACTCCATGAAGAGCAGACTCTCAACACCTACATCGCACCAAAGAGGATGCGCAACGTCTTTTTACATTAAGAATTTTGTAATATTTTGCCCATGGGGCATTTATGTACTAACAAATTTCTTCTTATTAATATGACGTGTGTTCTTTTTGTTTGCAACAACTTTGAATTTCTGAATCCTTGAATGCATT
Organism: Vicia faba; assembly: GCA_948472305.1. Classification (NCBI taxonomy): domain Eukaryota; kingdom Viridiplantae; phylum Streptophyta; class Magnoliopsida; order Fabales; family Fabaceae; genus Vicia; species Vicia faba. The sequence continues at coordinate 1,633,981,977 of OX451736.1, forward strand.
ACATGAATACATATCATTCATTATATGCATAAACATGTCTTCACACCAGGTTTCCTTATCTCTCTGCTGTTTATTTCAGCAAGATGGATATAGAGCAAACGGTCAAAGATCTGCAAGCACAAAATTCGCAGTTCCAACAACTCCTCATGACCTTAGCAAAGGGTCAAGAGGACCTTAAAGCACTGTTAGAGAAAGAAAAGGAAAAAGAAAAGAAGGAAAAGAAAAGAGCTGGTGTGGCCACTATGGGAAGAAGGTTTGAGAACCAGGCTAGAATGGTCCTAGATTTCCCCTCGACGTCTGATGAAGGGGTTGGTAAAGGAAAGGGAGTTGCAATGCCCTCCGAGTATGAAGCTGAAGAGGAAGAAGAAGAGGAAGAAGAAGAGGAGGAGGAAGATTACTCTGAGCAGTAGTACCCTCCTGCGGATGATAAGTATAAAAATCTGGAAGATCGACTGACAGCCATGGAGGTACAAAGGGTACCTAGGTTGGATTTCGAAGAACTAGGGTTGGTTGCTGGGATCGTCATTCCCCTAAATTCAAAGTACCTACATTTTCTAAATACGATGGTTTGTCTTGCCCGAAAATGCATATGCGGTCTTACGTCAGAAAGATCCAACCTCACTCTTCTGATAAGGATCTGTGGGTCCACTTTTTTCAAGATAGTTTATCGGGTACGCAATTGGATTGGTTCTATCAGCTTGAAAGATCTGATGTACATAACTGGGAGGATTTGGCTACTGCTTTCTACCGACAATACCAATATAACGCAGATTTAGCGCCTACTCGTACTCAATTACAGAGTATGGGTATGGTTTCTAATGAAGGCTTTAAGGAGTATGCCCAGAAGTGGCGGGATCTGACTGGAAGGGTGCAACCACCATTGTCTGAGAGAGAGCTTGTGGATATGTTTCTAGGGACCCTGTCAGGTCCATTCTTTAATCACTTGATCAGGAGCTCATCTGCAGGGTTCACCGAATTAATCCTGACAGGTGAAAGAGTCGCAGCTGGCATTAAGAGCGGTAAAATTCAGAAGGATGCATCTGCTTCCGCCGCTATCAAGAAGACCTTTCCAACCAAGAAAGAAGTTTCTGCTGTTTACACCCAGAGAGATCAAGGAAGAATGGAGCTCCGACCAGCGGTGGGGGCTGTGATGATCCAGAAATCCTCAGCCGATCAACCTCGAAGTAGTCAACCCAGAGCTAACCAAACCAGGGTGGAAAGGCCTGCACAACAATTCACCCGGATCAATATGACACCTGCTCAGGTTCTCCCTCATCTGTTAAAGTTAAACCTTACCAACTTGAAAGAAGCGCAGAAAAAACCCAAATACCTCTACTCCCTATTATCATTCAAATGCAAAATGTGCATATCATTTGGACAGTGTGGGGCACGACACCAACAACTGTTGGGCCCTTAAAAACAAGATCCAGGATTTAATAGATGCCAAGGAGGTGGAGTTTGATGCCCCCAAAAAACCTAATGTGATATCCGCTCCTATGCCAAAATATGGTCATAATGTCCATGCTATTGTAGAAGATCTTCATGTTACCGCTGTTGATGACTTAATGACTTTGTTACCAATGATCAAGATGAATCTGTTGAAAGCCGGGATTTTCCCAGGCTGTGAAAAATATTGTTACCTTTGTTCAAACTTGCAATCCGATTGTCCGCTATTGAATTCAGGCATCCAACGCCTGATGGATACTCAAGAAATCCTCTTCAAGAAAACTCCTATTACTCCTGTTACTCCTGTTACTCCAATCAATGATGTTTCTATAATCACCATTTCCGACAATCTTTCCAAGGTCTCCAAAAGACCTGTTAAGATTACACCCAATCCAAAGTGTGTACCGCTGAAGATTACTATGCCGGGGCCTATCCCATATAAGTCCAACAAGACAATACCATGGAATTATGGAGGAGAGATCTTCTACCACGGTGTTAAGCAGATCAAATCAGTTGAAGAAAGTTCCGATGAAGAGACTCCTGATGTGGGAAATATTGCGGGGACAAGTAAGATCACTCGTAACGGAAGAATCTTCTCTCCGGAGATTTCTCCTTCAAGGGCAATCTTCGGACCCTCAAGTGCTCCAGTGCCAGTCAAGATATCTGTACGAAGTCTAGTTATTGAAGAAATTGTTACTCCCGAAGCTATACCCTTTGCTGTTACTACTGATAAAGGTAAGGGGATCCAAGAAGCTCCTGTTAGGACGAGGTCTCAGACTTTGGTTATCCCTGAGACCACCCAAAAGGAAATGGAGGAGATTTTAAAGATAATTAAGAAGAGCGACTATGATGTCGTAGAGCAGCTGGGGAAAACCCCTTCAAAAATCTCTATGCTGGCTTTATTGCTCTGCTCCGAGGCTCATGCCAAAGCCTTGATCAAATTCATGAAGACGGCGCAAGTGCCTCAAGAAACTTCTGCGGATCAGTTTCAAGAGTGTGTAGCTAGCCTTACAGCCGACAATGGTCTTGGCTTCTCTGATGCCGATCTAACATCTAAGGGAAGAAAGCATAATGATGTGCTGCATGTCTCGGTAGAGTGCAGAGGGACCACTCTTGCTCACGTTCTGGTTGATACCGGTTCATCTTTAAATGTCCTACCAAAGAAAGCATTGGACAGGCTAGACTGTGAAGGTTTGACCTTAAAGCCCAGTAATATCTTTGTTAGAGCCTTCGACGGTTCTAAGAGGATGGTTCACGGAGGGGTGGACATCCCAATTAAGGTGGGAACGGAAATTTTCAACTCTACTTTTTATGTGATGGACATCCGTCCTTCATATTCATGCTTGTTGGGAAGGCCATGGATCCACAACGCTGGGGCAGTCACTTCTTCTTTACACCAGATGCTCAAATACCCAGTCTAGGGTAAAATCATAACAGTTCATGGTGAGGAGGAGTATATGATAAGCCACCTTAACTCTTTCCGCTACGTGGAGTTAGATGGTGAATTCATAGAAACACCTTTCCAACACTTTGAAGAGGTTTCTTCTGAAGTTGCGGTAGCCAAGACAATGAATGATGTACCCATCACTTCCAAACCTGTGTCCCAGATGTCATCCCTTAAAGATGCGGAGGCTGTGATCAAGGAAGGAGGAAGCACGGTGTGGGGTCAACTGCCAGATTTTCCTTACAAGACGGATAAGTCCGGCTTGGGTTTCACTGCTACTGGTCAGAAGGCTGTGCGTCGCTCCCGGGCTGGAGGACCACCGTTGAAAATCACTCATCATGGAATTCATGCTTTAGAAGATGATGAAGAAGAAAGCAATTTTGAAAACTGGATCTTCCCAACTATTGAAGGAGGAATGAACAACTGGGAGGCGAAAGACTTCGTTCCCATTACTTTCATCAATCAGTAATTTATCTTTTGAACATTTCCTGTTTGGTCTGTAATAATTAAACAATTCGTACACTCTTTTCGCCTTATGCCTTACCCGGGGCATATAGGTCCATTTGTAAGGGTTTTGATTCTTCATTTTCATATGCCATTTTTAATGAATCATGGACGTTTTCATATATAAACTTTTGTGTTCATTTTCTTTAGTTTTTTACATTTTTATTTGTTTAAAGGTGGATATCCCTTACACACACCCACACTCACAAAATGCAGGTACCCATCCACTCCGGATTCCATGGGTAACAATTCTGCTATGGCCTTCAGTGACTCTGAAGATCTGGTCAATCATGCCGAATACGAAGGTGATGAAGACTGTGAAGTGCCTGGAGAGTTGGCCAGACTTTTGCAACAGGAAGAAAAGGCTATTCTGCCTCACGAGGAGTTGTTAGAGACTATCAACTTGGGAACAGAGGAAGGAAGAAAAGAGGTTAAAGTGGGTGCCAACCTGGAGCCAAGTGTCAAAGAGCTCTTAGTTCAACTGTTGAATGGATATGTTGAGATCTTCGCCTGGTCCTATGAAGACATGCCGGGACTGGATACAGATATTGTGGTTCACCGTCTCCCTACAAGAGAGGACTGTCCACCAATCAAACAGAAAGTCCGCCGAATGAGGCCCGACATGTCCGAAAAGATCAAAGCTGAAGTGATGAAGCAGTTCAATGCGGGCTTTCTTGCTGTTACTTCTTATCCACAATGGGTTGCTAACATTGTGCCCGTGCCTAAGAAGGACGACAAAGTCAGAATGTGTGTGGACTACAAAGACTTAAACAGGGCTAGCCCTAAAGATGATTTTCCACTACCATACATTGACATCTTGGTCGATAATACAGCTCAACATAAGGTATTCTCTTTCATGGACGGATTTTCAGGGTACAACCCGATCAAAATGGCCCCCTAAGACATGGAGAAGACTACTTTTGTTACACAGTGGGGTACCTTCTATTATAAGGTGATGCCATTCGGACTGAAGAATGACGGGGCAACCTATCAGCGAGCCATGGTAGCTTTGTTTCATGACGTGATACATCATGAGATTGAAGTCTACGTAGATGACATGATAGCCCGTTCACAGACAGAAGAAGAACACCTCGACCATCTGCAAAAGCTGTTTGTCAGGTTAAAGGAATATAAGCTCAGACTGAACCCTAGCAAGTGCACTTTCAGAGTCAGGTCCGGTAAACTTTTAGGATTCATCGTCAGTAACAAAGGCATCGAGGTTGATCCTGCCAAAGTCAAAGCTATACAAGAAATGCCTAACCCTCGCACTGAGAAGGAGGTCAGAGGTTTCTTGGGACGCATAAACTACATTGCAAGGTTCACCTCTCACCTAACATCTACCTGTGAACCAATCTTCAAACTGTTGAAGAAAGATCAGGTAGTTAAATGGAATGATTACTATCAAGTTGCTTTCGATAAGATCAAGGAGTATTTTCTGGAACCTCCTATCTTGATGCCACCCGTCGAAGGAAGGCTGTTAATCATGTATCTGACTGTTTTGGATAATTCAATGGGGTGCGTATTGGGCCAACATGACGAGTCTGGCCGAAAAGAGCATGCCATTTATTACCTTAGCAAAAAGTTTACCAACTGTGAGACTCGCTACTCACTTCTCGAGAAAACTTGCTGCGCTTTGGTATGGGCTGCTCACCGGCTAAGGCAGTATATGTTGACACATACCACTTTGCTGATTTCTAAAATGGATCCAATCAAGTACATCTTCGAAAAGCCTGCTTTATCTGGAAGGATCGCTAGATGGAAAATGATCCTGACTGAGTATGATATCCAATACACGACCCAAAAAGCTATAAAGGGGAGTGTACTAGATGATCATCTAGCCCATCAAGCCATTGAAGATTACCAATCCATGAGGTTCGACTTTCCCGACGAGGATATCATGACTTTGAGCAACATTGAAGAAAACAGACCGTATGACGGACCCGAACAAGGATCCCGATGGACTCTGTACTTTGATGGTGCCTCCAACGCACTTGGAAATGATATTGGCACGGTGCTTATCTCTCTAGAAGGTTGCCATACACCTTTCACTGCTAGACTCTGCTTCAGCTGCACCAACAACATGGCCGAGTATGAAGCTTGTATCTTTGGTCTCAAGGCCGCTATTGACTTGGGAATCAAATCTTTGGTTGTATTCGGGGACTCAACTTTGGTTATCATTCAAATCAAAGGAGAGTGGGATACTAAGCACCCTAACCTCATCCCTTACAAAGAACATGTCTTGACATTGTTACCACACTTCGAACAGATTACCTTCGAGCACTTCCCGCGAGAAGAGAATCAGTTGGCAGATGCGCTAGCTACAATGTCATCCATGTTTAAACTTAATTGGGATAATGAGGCACCTCAAATCACCATTGAATGAATGGACGAACCTACACATTGTCACGAGATTAATACTGAAGAAGTGGTGGACCGACCTTGGTTTCACGACATCAAAAGGTATCTCGAAGCACAAGAGTACCCTGAAGGAGCTTCAGTCAACGACAAAAAGTTCTTAAGGAGGTTCGCAGCCAAGTTCTTTCTGAGCAATGGTATCCTATACAAGTGAAATCTTGATTGTGTCCTACTCTGTTGTGTGGACAAGGTTGAAGCTGAGCAGATCATGGCTGAACTACATAATGGCACCTTTGGCACCCACTCGAGCGGTCATACGATGGCTAAAAAGATTCTACGGGCAGGCTACTACTGGTCTACCATGGAAGCTGATTGTCATCAACATTCTCGTACTTGTCACAAATGCCAAATCTACGCGGACAAGGTACATATTCCTCCAGTTCCTCTCAATGTCCTAACAGCTCCTTGGCCATTCGCGATGTGGGGAATCAACATGATTGGAGAGATCAAGCCTACAACATCCAATGGACACCGTTTCATCCTGGTGGCCATTGATTACTTTACCAAGTGGGTCGAAGCAGCTTCCTTCGCTTCCGTTACAAAGAATGTGGTTACCCGCTTCATCAAGCAGAACCTCATTTTCCGGTATGGTATCCCCGACAGGATTATCACTAACAACGGTACAAATTTGAACAATACTATGATAATCTCTCTGTGCGAGCAGTTCACGATTCAACATCACAATTCATCTCTCTATCGGCCTAAGATGAACGGTGTTGTTGAAGCTGCGAACAAAAATATCAAAAAGATCATTCAAAAGATGACAGTCACCTACAAGGACTGGCATGAGATGTTACCGTTTGCTTTGCACAGGTACCGTACCACGTCACGCACTTCAACTAGGGCAACCCCCTTTTCTTTGGTATACGGCATGGAGGCTGTTTTTCCTATCGAGGTTCAGATTCCTTCCTTGAGAATCATGAAGGATGCTGGTTTGAGTGAAGACGATTGGATTCAGGCCCGGCTTGATCAACTTAACTTGATTGACGTGAAACGACTTACTGCTGTTTGCCATGGTCAGGCGTATCAAAAACGTATGATTAAGGCCTTCAATAAGAAAGTGAAGAGATAAGTATATCAAGTCGGGGACCTTGTAATCAAGCAAATCATCTTGCCGCAAAGTGATCCCAGGGGCAAATAGACTCCTACTTACGAAGGACCATTTGTGATCAAAAACATCTTTTCTGGTGGGGCAATGATTTTGACCACCATGGACGGCGATGACCTGCCGCACCATGCGAACGCAGACATAGTCAAAAGATACTACGCATAAATGACCCGACAAGTTGAAAACCCGAAAGGACAACTTGGGCAAAAATGGGTATCCCAGTGAATCGAAAACCCGAAAGGGCGGTTCAGGCAAAAATTAGGGATAAATTAAAAAATCTGTACACCCGGCAAGTTGAAAACCCGAAAGGGCAACTTGGGCAAAAAAGGGTTTCCCGATGGATCGAAAACCCGAAAGGGCGGTCCAGGAAAAAGTTAGGGAATTAAAGCGTATGACTATGTCTCGTCGGATCACTTTAAGGACAATATCTTCACAGACAAGCTTTGGGCTTCTGATCAACGTAATCAACGTCGAACGGAGCAACAAATGGACAAGATACTCAAAGTTACGAAGGCTATAGCAGAATGGGAACCCCATGGAATTGTTACACATAGCCATCTTTCTTTGTATAAATTTTTTTTCTTTCATTTTTATGACAACATTCTCTTACTTGGATGTTTATCTCCTTTGTACAAAATACTTACACAAAGTTAATATAAAGATACTTCAAAGTGCATGAATTTGTTTGCCTTTTCTTTCTTTTTTACACTTGAGTTTTATTTGAAAACGTCCAATGATTTATTAAATGAGCATATGCATTTGAGTATAATCACTGCTTACAAATAAAACGAAATGAGAAAGGATATTTACTGATAGGTTGAAAGTATAGGAAAACGTCTTTAGGCTATTCGAGAAGAAATCCCCTATAGTACATCATCCAGATCCTCAACAAAGCTAAAGCCTTGAAATACATATCCCCAGCGGAATCAAGTTTCAAAATCCCCATCAGAACTAAGTTTCCAAACTCCCAATCCCCAGTGGAGCCAGAAAACTTTGAACTACAAACCATCAGCGAAGATAAAACTTTCTCCCCCAACAGAGTCTAAAACTTTAAACCTTAAACCCCGGTGGAAGACCATCCAATTTCCTCCAAATTCCCCAGTAGATTGGCATACAACCCAAACCTTTGAGAACTCTTCAACGGAATAAACATTCTCCCCACAGAGTTATCTCCCAACAGATCAAAGATTCTCGATCTCATTTCTCCAGTTGAAGTCTCCCAGGTTTTGATTCCTCAGTAGAGATCGTTAGGGTTTTCCTTATTCCTCAGAAAGTCGTGAAGGATTCTCACATCCCCACAGAAGTTGTCAAAGTTCTTGTTAATCCCCACAAATTGCTAAGGATTTTCTATCCCCAACAGCGGTCAAGGATTTATTTTCCCCGGCAGCAGTCAAAGATTTCATTATCTCCAGCTATCAAGGATATATCACACTCATCAAGACAGCTAATCAGCTTACATGTGCATCCATTACATTCATATATCATAAACATTGATAGAACACATTTTATTGCATCATACATATCATGCAACATAACTTTGTGTTTCAGCTAACATTTTACCCTTTTCAGGATGAGATTAAAAGCTATCATTAGCAACTATTCAAAGATTTCAGATACAGTACGGATACACTCCAAGACATGGAAGTCATTCTGCTATTCATTCAGATCTCTTATTTCAGATACAGTATGGATACACCCCAGACACGGCGGTCGTTCTATTACTCATTCCGATTTCAGCAATCAGATATAGACTAGATACGCTCCAGACACGGAAGCCATTCTATTTCTCATTTAGATTCAACTATCAACCTCAGGTTCAGATACACTCCAGCCACATACGTCATTCTGTCACTTGTCCAGATCCCAGTTACAGTACGGATACACTCCAGACACGAAAGTCATTCTGCTACTCATACAGATGTCAAATTCAAATACAGTCCAGATACGCTCCAGACACGGTAGCCATTCTGTCACTCATTCAAACCTATTCCCCAACCCAGAGATACTCCAGACACGGATGTCTTTCAGTCGCTTATTCAGATTTCAGATTTCGGATACAATACAGATACACTCCAGACACGGCAGTCATTCTGATATTCATTCAATAATCAAATACAGTTACAACTTGGATACACTCCAGACATGGACGCCATTCCCTTGCTCATACAGGTCCAATCTCCATATACAACTCAGATACGTTCCAGATACGGATACCATTCTGATATTCATTCTCCTGATTCTCAACAAACAAGTCTTGGATGGAATCTTTAAGCCCATATCTAGCAAGATTCTACCATCTCCAAATGGCATCTTTAAGCCCATTCCCTCAGCTACATTTTGACGAGTGCAAATTTACGGGCACTCTTGTGTCCAATCATCTTTTACCTTCGAGTCACGAAAGGCAAACTCGCAAATCTAACTCTTTAGGATCAAGAAGATTGAACAGGGGCAGCTGTTGTACCCAAAAATTTTCCCACTCATTTCATCAAGATTTCCCCTCACCAGACTCCTTGAACTCCAGACATAATTAGGGTTTTGCTCTGCTCAAGACATCTCCTTGCACTGATGACCTAAATTAGGGTTTGAGTTTGCACATGGATTTTGGGACTTTTTATGCTCAAAGTGACTTTCATACTTCATGCTGGACTTATAAGATTGCCTCTACCAAGTTTCAAGCTTTGAATCAAATTTTTGCCCAGTCAATTGGACAGTTGACCTAGAAATCAACTGTATTGGGGAAAAAGTCAACTATGGCCAATTTACAGTCAAACCTCACAATTTTTGATCCACATCAACATTATGGACTCATATGAACCATTTGATCAAGTTTGGACCACAACTCCTCAAGAAATTTGATCAAATCATCAAAAGGGCAAAATGGTCATTTTTAGGGTTTTGACTGTATAAGGGCAATTTCTGATTTTTCACCTAGCCAATGGAAAATTGGGTTCAAGCATGGACTCAAGGACTCAATGTAATCATCTTGACCTACTCACAAGGTTCAAAAGATCTCAATTGCATTAGATTGACAGATGAATTTTTTAGTCAACTGATCAAAATTTGATTGTACACTGAAAAGTCAAACTTTGACTTTTTGGTCAAAATCAAGTGCCAAGGGTCATTTTTCATCAAGATGTGTCAAAACATTAAACTTGTTCATCAAGAAACCCAATTTTGCAAATTAGGATTTAAGATTGAAAAAATTTCATAACTTAGAATTTTTCTAAGTTATGAAATTTTCTTAATTTTTCCCAACTTTGCCCAACATTTTCACCATGATGAAATTAGATTCAAACAAAACTTCCAACATGAAAGTTGTAGTAATCCACAAAGTCTGAAACTTTTATTCACAAAGTTTTCCCAAAAGAAGCTTTGATCTCAAGTTATGATTTTTGGAACAAGGGTCCATGAAACTTTTAACTTAGTGAAATTTTGCCTTAGTTTATGCAGGATTTTGACCTATCTTCTTGGCAATTTTTCACATAGTTCCACTTGGAATATCAAAATTAATTTCAAATATGGAATGTAGATCATGTTACAAGCTTTCTAAAAAGTCCAAGAACTCTCACAAATCATTTGTGGTTAGGGAGAATCAAAGGCTCGAAGTTGGCAAAAACTCACTTTTGATCCATGGCATGTTCATATTGATACAAGTTGCAAAATCTAATCAGCCTTGTTCGTACTTGATTACAGGTCCCAAAACCCTTACATACTCAATAATTAAATGCAAATCCATTGGTCTAAGGCTTTGTTTTGGTCATGGGAGGATTGCACACAAGATTAATCCTTAAATAGCAAAAAGGCAACATTGCCATTTTTGTCAAAATTGCTTTATGTCAAACCACATCTCTTGAGCCTTGAACAAGATCTGGTATAGCACACAATATCCACCAATTGATGGGGCCAAGATCACAAAGGGCAGGCTGATAGATAGCCTGTACAGGCTTGTCCTGCATCATGGCTTGCTTTTACTTAAAATACAAGAAACTTGTCAAATAAACTACAACTTGAACATCTGAAAAAACCAACTCTTGCAAGCTTTTGAGACAAGTTTCACACATTGTATTGAACCTAAAACACGAGCCTTTGAGTCCTTAAGCCTGCCATAGCACAAAATCACCTTCCATTGGCAAAACAGGGCACTCCCTGCAGTTTGACTTCCATAGCAAAAACCCCTCGTGCGTTTTGCCTCAAACTTGTTCAAACACATTCCACATAACCTATCCAAGCTATCCCAACCATTGAAGAGTGACTATAACTCCCTTTACAAGGTTTACCATTTTTGTTTTCAGCTTGTGCAGGTTGAGTTCTACAAGTTTGTTTAAGCACATTCAAGGCAAACTAGGCATTGGGAAAGGTCAGAGAAAGTTCAAGCAAGCTCCCAAACACCTCAGGCCTCACTGAAAAGCTCCACATTGTCATACATAATTTCAACTGAAACAGGTTTTTATCAACTTCCTATCTCTCTATTTAGGAATCATTAGGCTTAGGTTTGTGAATAAAAAATGTAGTATTCATAGCCATGAAGTTGTACATATGCTCAGTTTTCATTTAAGTTAAGCGTGTTAAGAGAATTTGATTCATGAACTTCCTGAAAAAATTAGGTTAGGATTTAGGGCCAGAGAAATTCTCTCTGGTCTTTGAGAGTTAGAATGAGTTCTTTACATGGTTGGATTCGTCTTGAAAAATGCTACAACTTTGATGTTATGGGTTTTTGCATTAGAGCACGTATGCAGGTTCTCCATGTTTGAATCAGGCGCACGCGTTTTGTGATAAAGGTTGAAGATGAAGTCAGTGGGCTGGGCTTGGTTCTGGCCTTGTTTTTGACACCCCCTCATTAATGACTACACCCCCTGGCCCATTTCTTCATATTTTTGTATTTTTCCATTTTATTTTCATTTCTGATTTTATTTTATTATTTTCTAAACATAAAAAATACTAAAAATATTTTTATGAATTTTCACATTTATTTTTGTATTTTTTTTTATTTTTCTAACATGAAAATAATTATCAAATAGTATATATTTTTATTTTACTTAAATGAGAATTTGAAAATAAAACATAAAAAATATTATACCTTTTTTTTATTATCATTTATACTTAAATAATATTTTTTAAAATATATTTTTATTTTGTATATATTTTATTTTATTTTATCATACATGAATAAGACAATTAATATATATTTACTTTCTTAAAAGAAACTAGGGTTTTTACCCTCATTAAAAATAATATTTTTCTAATATATTTTTATTTTTGACATTTGTACATATTTCATTTATTTTTATTTTATTGTATATAATATATATGTATATACTTTCTTAAAAGAAAATTAGGGTTTTTACCCTTAATAAAAAAATATAGAATCTTTTATTTCTTTTTCTTTATATACATTAAATATTTTTACATACATAAAAAATACAAAAAAACATTTTTTTTTTTGCATATTCATAATATTTGTGTACATTTATTTAATTGATCATTTAGACACTTGTCCATTTATTCATTTGTACCATTTATTCAATTTGGATGTAATAGTAAATATTAGGGTTTTATTTTCTTGCAAATATCTCCCATTCAAAAATTGTATCCCCTTCCCATATCAAATGTTGTAATAGTGTAGATTTATTTTACGCACTTTATGCTTACAAATATGCCATGTTAGAGATTAGGGTTTGTATGCAAAAATCCAAAATCAAAACAAATAGCTTGACTAATACAAAGACAAAAAGCATGAAAATTGACAACACAATACACGCATGCACCCCTAGGGTTTCATCCACTTGTTGCCTTAAAATGGCCATGTTATGCATGTTGAGTATCTTGGCAAAACAAAAACAAAACAAAAAAGATCATAGTCCCTTAATGACGCTATCTTGGTTGCCTATACAAAATGATCTAGTCCCTCAAAAATTTGCTAAAGATACTTAGCACAATTGCTATCATGGTCCATACGATGACCCGCGCCTGTCCCGTTTAACATCTAAATACAAGGTTATTTACAAAATGCAATGGTAAAACAATACTGTCAAAAGGGTTAAAAATGTATAGGAAAGATCTTTGAGTAAAATAGGGTAGACAAATCTTAGTTACTTGATCAAAACTTGCAAAAACATCCTTGCTATTTTCAAACACACCTCACAACACAATTTCAAAACGTTTCCCAAATCAAACTTTCAAAATATTGAAATATCTTTTCAAAAGACAAACACCTTTGTATATATTCAAACAAGAATCATTACAAAGGTTTCCACAACGATGGCCTCTTTTCAAAACATTTTCAAAACCATACACAAAGCACCATTTCAAACAATTGAAAAAGCAAACTAAGTAACTAAGAGCCCATGGATAACCATGGATGAAAAGGGTGCTTGCACCTTCCATTTTCATAATATACCCCCCCGAACCCAAGAAAACATCTCAAAGGTCTTTCCTGTGCTTTTTGACCTTTCCTTTGGATAAAATAAAAAGTCGGTGGCGACTCTTGCTAAACTGAAACATTTGCGAACACAAACGCAAAACCTCAAGTCAGTTCTCCCACAGTATCACACAAATAAACATGAATTTCGTCCCTAATGCGATGAGAGGATAACATATGTTATTAATGAATGCATGGACTCTTTTTTCGACATATATATTTTTTGAATGATATATTAGCTGAGACAGACTCTGTGGGAATGTGGAAGGACCCGAAACTGGAAACTTGTGGTAGTTCAGATGAAATGATGTGGAAAGACACGTCGAGGAACAACAAGATACTTCTGGATATCTGTCAGGGTGATAAAGAGTAACCATCAATACTTGGAAAAAAGATAAAACCCGAGAAGGCGAGCAGCGACATCCAAGAATGGAATTGAATGAGGCACGCAAATCTCTGGAAAAGACAATCAGAAACATCTAGAAGAACATTAGATGTGGGATGAGACCAAATCTGAAGCTACATCAGAGTCATCCAGGAAAGACATTGGACGGAAAAGAAACACGGCATTCAATACTGGCTTTGAATGAAGGGAAAACTCAATATCCAATACTGGCTTTAGACGAGATAAAAGACCACAACATCCAATACTGGCTTTGGATGGGGTGAGAAAAAAAGCAAGACGTCCAATACTTGCTTTGGACAGTAGAAAAGTTAACAACATCCAATACTGGCTTTGGATAGAAAAAGAGATCCTGACATTCAATACTGGCTTTGAATGAAAGAAAAGCTCAACGTCTAATAATGGATTTAGACGAGAGAAAAGATCACAACATCCAATATTGGCTTTAGATGAATGGAAAACTCAACATCTAATAATGGCTTTAGACAAGAGAAAAGATCACAACATCCAATACTGGATTTGAATAAGGTGAGACAAATTGTGGCATCCAATAATGGATTTGGACAACGACAAAGATATTAACATCCAATATTGGCTTTGGAAGGAAAAAAAGGTTACGATATCCAATATTGGCTTTGGAAGGCAAAAAAAGATGGTGGCATCCAATATTGGCTTTGGATGGAAGAAAAGGTAACAACATCCAATATTGGCTTTGGACAGAAGAGTTACATCTGAACTGACATCTGCTTTGGCAGGTGCCAAGTAAGTTGGACTTTGATCTCAAGATGACATGTCAACTGCAACAAGACCTCTGGAAATGCAAATGAGGAAGAAACACTCTTGTTATGCATTATGTATGAATTTTGTTATAAATGATATGTGAATGATCTACGCATGTAACGTTGATGTTTATGACAATGGAGTTTGACTCTTTTGTGGAGGTAAGATTGGAAGTTTGATTCCTCAACACGGAGAACTCTGCCAAATTTGCTTGGAAAGGAAAAAATGTCTTGAACCCAAATTTGTCACACTTGTAAGCTGTACTGAATTGATGATCTTATGAGGAAGGACATGGAGAGCTGCTTGGGGATTTGTCCCAAATTAGCTGATTGTTGAAGATAAACTGATCATGGCTTCAGTCGAAAGTTGCTAGAAATGAGTTGATCACGACTTCAGCTCTGAAATGACTATTGGAGATAAACTGATCATGGATTCAGCTCTTGAAATGTTTGTTGGGAATAAACTGATCATGGCTTCTGTTTTTTAGATAATTGTTGGAGTAAACTGATCATGGATTCAGTTCTGAAATGACTGTTTGGAAAGGAATGCCCCTGTATGAGTCTTGAAAATGATCTTCTGGCTAACCAATTTTGAGAAAACTCGTACTGAGCAATAAATCTTGAACTGATTCACAAATGGATCTGGAAGATATTTGCCCCTGATAGGGTCACTGACCAAGTTTCTCAGTTGTTTGAAATTCCTTGACGAGGAAAGCTTGTTTGCAAGCAAAAATTGTTTATTCAAACATGGTAATTTTAATGCAAAGTTCATGCAAACGTTTTGAATCCAAAATCATTTTTGAAATGGTGTTATTGGTGTATAGAAAATGCATCACTGGTTAAACCGCAGTGGTTTGTACTTTTAAAGTGAAAGCAAAGGTATGATACCAAAAAAAATGGCTCACAAAAGATCATAGGAGTCAGTTTATGCAACCTTGCTGTAGTATGCTTTCAAAAGAAACCTAGCTTCAATTAGGTATTTTGAGGGTTGTAACGTGGTCTGGTTCACGGTTTAAGAAATAAAGGATAAAGGCTCAAAGTTTATTTATATCCAACCCAATCTTTGTGATGTTATTCAGTCCTACGTTTAGTTAATTCATACTATGCATTCACGTTCCAAGAGATTCTGGAATTGCACTGATGATAGCAATGGAGATGGTTCAGAAGCTAAGGGATTCTTGAGAATGATAGTCACTTCTTCTTACATCATTTTGTTGTTTCGAGGAATTTTGTCAACTCTGGTGGAGAATTTTGAGGATTTGAAGACCTCTTCTGATTGAATTTATTATTCCCAACTTTTGCCTGAACTGTTTCATTTGAGATTACAATCAGCGGGATGCCCCGGTTTTTTTGCCTAAGTCTCCTTCAGAGGTTTTGACTTAGCGAGATTTTTCTTTTCATTTCATTTTTCTTTTTGGAAAGATAATGACTGCCTTACTCAATGATTACAGGGAACCATCTTTATCATTTTTGGTTTGGGAGCATCTTTGACACTTCTTGTTGTGTGCAAAGGAAAGCTTGATCGTGACCTTTGTTAAAAGGTGTCTTGCACGACTTCTCTTGTAATTGAATGCACAACCAAATTATTTGAAAACTACCCATCCCCAGGTTAAGATTATGGGTTTTTTCGTATAGAAAGAAACTCTAACTTCTAGGCTCAAAGGGGCGAACGAGGGATTAACTTCCTTATTTCTCCAGTATTTTGGAGTTGAAACAATGCCTGTACATCCTCAGCAAAGTTTTATTCGAAAGCATACCAACAGCAATTATGGGTATTTCGTTTTCATCATCCTCCCTCAAATCTTTGCAAAAACAAAAGCTTGATAAAAGGAGTAAACAAGAGAAATATATTTGAAAGCAGTAAATGAAAATGATTTGAATCAAAAAATTACAATGCTCATTTCATTATAATTATCATGAAAGTATAAACAGTATTTGAAAGCAACAATTTTAACATAAGCAAGGGAAAAATGCAAACAGAAAGAAATATGGCCTAGTGACTAATCAGTGACAAGGATGAGTTATCCTATCTGAAACACTGGATTTAGAAGAATCCTCGAGGAGTTCTGCCAAAGGAAAACACCTCTCTAGTAGATTGGCAACAAGGTTTATTTCCCCAAAAAACTACAGATTCTCCAGTTTGAGTTTGTCTTTCTAACTACTATAAATCAAAGGACCACGACACCTCTTCCATAGTAGACTTTCCTACAATCCCCAGTGAGTTGCTGCAAAGCCTGGGAGACAACCAAATAACAGTTAGCTTCTTTGTCTCCAATAAGTTATTAACTTCCTTCCTCTTCCATCAAGAGGTAACTCCCCAGTAGAGTAACAGACAACTAAGACTCCTGAACTTCTTTCCCCAAGCAGGAATCAACACTCTCCACAGAGTTTTCTTCTCAAGAAAAATCAACATTCTCCAGTGGAGTTCTCCTCAAAATAACAAGACAAGAATCCCCAGCAGAAACATTCTAAAACAAGGTCTGGAGAGGTGCGTACTCTTCATCCCCAATAGCAGTCTGGGATTTAACTCCCCAAAAGCTCCTCGGTATTTGTCAAGGATTTATTTTCCAAGATAAAGTTACATTTCAACAACATTCATAGCATATGCATACGAAACGCATATAGAACAATCTCATTTGTTTTGAGAAACATCATTACACTATGAATTTCATACATCATGACATTGCATGCAGCTAACTCTTTACCTTTTCAGGAAAGACCAATCAACAGATAGATATCATCAATAATTTTCAAAGAGTTCCAGATTAATACATGTAATAAGCCAAGACAACTATCTATGGACGACCGATTGTAGATTAATACTTGTAACAAGCCAGGAAAGCTATCTACATGAGCAGATTGAACATTAATACATGTAACAAGCCAGGAAAACCATCTTTCTTTCTAAGGTAAGAGATTAATACCTGAAACCATACAGGACAATTATCTCAACGACCGACAAAAATAAGTTCCAGATTAATATCTGAAACAAGACATGAAAACTATCTGTGGACGATCGATTGTAGATTAATACCTGTAACAAGCCAGGAAAGCTATCTACATGAGAAGATTGAAGATTGATACCTATAACAAGCCAGGAAAATCATCTTTCTTTATAAGGTCAGAGATTAATACCTGAAACCATCCAGGACAACCATCTTAACGATCAACAAAAACAAGTTCCAGATTAATACTTGTAACAAGCCAGGACAACTATCTGTGGACGACCGGTTGTAGATTAATACTTGTAACAAGCCACATAAGGTATCTACATGAACAGATTGAAGATTAATACCTGTAAAAAGCCAGGAAAACTATCTTTATTTCTAAGGTCAGAGATTAATACATGGAACCAGCTAGGACAACTATCTCAATGACCGGTAAAAACAAGTTCCAAATTAATACTTGTAACAAGCCATGCTAACTATCTATGGATGACCAGTTGTAGATTAATACCTGTAACAAGCCAGGAAAGTTATCTATATGAGCAAATTGAAGATTAATACCTGTAACAAGCCAACAAAACTATATTTCTTTCTTAGGTCAGAGATTAATACCTGAAACCAGCCAGGACAACTATCTCAATGACCGACAAAAACAAGTTCCAGATTAATACCTGAAACAAGACAGGAAAACTATATATGGACGATCGATTGTAGATTAATACCTGTAACAAGCCAGGAAAGCTATCTACATGAGAAGATTGAAGATTAATACCTGTAACAAGCCAGGAAAAATATCTTTCTTTCTAAGGTCGGAGATTAATACCTGAAACCAGACAGGACGACTATCTACTTGACTAGCTAAAGCAACCCTACCCAGGTTCCTTCTCATTTCCAGATGCAATTTTACACAGACTCATCATGAAGAAACCCTACACGGGTTCCTTCTCATACATTTCCAGATGAAGTTTAACACTGACTCATCATGAAGCAACCCTACCCAGGTTCCTTCTCATACATTTCCAGATTAAGTTTTACACTGACTCATCATGAAGCAACCCTACCCAGGTTCCTTCTCATACATTTCCAGATAAAGTTTTACACTAACTCATCATGAAGAAACCCTACCCAAGTTCCTTATCGCACATTTCCAGATGAAGTTTCACATGGATTCATCCTGAAGCAACCTGTAGCGGTAGAAATGTGAAAGACTAAGCCATTGGATTGACTAGACTTTATACAAATCAAAATAAAAATCACCACCGCGCTTTATTGTTTCCAAAGGAATGGGAAAAGAGCGAATAACCCAAAAAGAGGGGGAAAGATTCAAGGTAAGGGGGTTGGTTATGAAAAGGGAATGTATTAGCACCCTAAACATCTACGGTACTCCGCAGGAACCTCTTTGTAAAATCTGTATATTTTGGCTATAAAAAATGTGTTATATAAAAAATGGATGGTGGAGGTGAGAAAATAAATATTTTTATGAGTTTTGCACCCGCCGCGGTTGCGAACCTTTAGTGCCTACGTACCACCTTTCGTGCAATAGGGGATCAGGGTACACGTAGTTCCTCTTTTAAAAGTTTGAAACACAAGTGTGTTGGTTGATTTTATGAGATAAGACATCATCGCAATTGTCCGTGTGAAAAACATACTTACTACCCACAATCATGAGAAAGGAGAATTTGCATCATCTCAAAGTGGAGGATATGGCTTGGATTTTAAAATCAACAATGCCTCACTCAACACTCAAGTGGAAAATATCTCACTTTACTACATATTGTAGAAGTATAGTTGTTTGCATCACTACAAGGATTGACAAGAGTCTAATCTTTTTGAGAAAAGTTTAAAGATAAAAGCCAAAGTAGCAAAATGGTTTGAAATGAGATTGATTGACTTTTAGTCTTCTTACAAAAAAAAGTCAAGGTATTATTAAATTGATTGGAATTTATTTATGAAAATGTTTTGAAGATGCATGGACCTATGTCCAAGTTTATTATGAAAATGTTTCAAGTTTCAAAACAAGAAGAGTTTTTTTAAAAGGAGGGAGAAGATTTTTGAAATTAAAGAAGATGGGAGGAGAAGAAGAGGCTATCCTAAAGCATAAGGTAAAATCTAGGGATAAGAACCATCTAACCAACAAGAAGCCAATACTTGACATTATGAGTCAATATAGAATTCCCCATTCTTCGGATTGAAACCAAGCAAGCAAAGATACTAGACTTCTTGAGAGAACCAAACTTCAAGTGTTTTAAGTCTTCACAAAAATTGGGCAGAGTAACGGTTGTATACGGGTGAATTCCAGATTACAAACAAAGATCGTAATCTCAATAACCTGCACACAAAACAAATAAACAACCCAATGTCTTGAGGTAAACCTCAAGAACTCCAGACAAAATATCAAATAAAGTCACAAAGTCTCCAAGATAGGCCAAGGTCTCTAATCCTAAGTCCAAGAAGTCCATCACTCTATAATGCAAAGGATAGTAACCATGTAGTCCAAGTATCATTAATGTTTTTTTTATGGTTCATGTTGATTATTAAGTGTATTTAAAAGGAAAAGAAAAGCTCAAGTGAATAAAATAAAAATGACATAAAAGTAAATGCTCAAGTGAGCAAAATAAAAATGGCATAAGAATAAATGCTCAAGTGAGCAAAAATAAAAATGGCATGAAATGTAAATGGTACATAAAGTAAATGGTACATAAAGCATAAGAAATAAAAGCATAAAGTAAAGTCAATTGTTAGAAATTAGTGGTTAGTTGGATGACCATCTTGAAACTTGCATTTGGAACTCATTAGAGGATTGGTAGAACCAAAGCCTCCACACAATAAGTTGCATTTGCTTTTTGTCAAGTATATCATCCATTTTGGAATTCTCACAAGGCAACATGTAATGATCAACAATGTTTAAGTGATCCGCGTTGACCAAAGGTGTTGTAGATCCATTAGAGGATTGGTAGAACCAAATCCTCCACACAATGAATCTCAAGGTTATTGGATCAAAGAGATCAAATTAACATACTTGGGCTTGCAATCATAAGTTTGGGCCACGAATGATCATTTATTCGAATCGGGACAAAATTTAGCGCTGTGTTAAGCAATCGTAAGTGGACTTATGTAGAAGTCACACATATTTTGAGGCCGGTCAATAGCAATCTATGTACTTCATGTTTGGATAAATGATATAGAGATCACCATCCCTTAACATGTAGCACAATTAAAAAAGAAAGGGATAAGATGAAGAAGGAGGGGAATGATAAGCTAATTTGGATCACCATTTCAAAATTCTTTCATCTTTAAATTCAACCACTCCTCTAGATGGATTAAAGTACTAAACATATCATTAATCCAAAGCACCAAAAATGAACTAAATAATTCACTCTTAGGTAAATTTGAATTGATTAACATTTAACCAACTTCATATACATCACAAAGTTCATTGAGTTTAAAGACAAATTGGACATTTAAAATTGCAATCCAAACCAACAATCAAAAGGAGTGAGTAGAAAAATCATTTTGGATCAAAGCTGCCCCAAAACAAGGCAACAAAAGTGCATTTTGTCCATGTGCAGTCGATTGCAGTAACTGTACAATCGATTGCACACAGTGTTATTTTCAAAAAAAAATTATGTGAAACGCTTCCGTGCAATCGATTGCACAGTTACTGCAATTGATTGCACACTGTTACAGTAGCAAAAACAACATTTTAAAAGGCCAATTTCTTGTTCAAACTTTCCATCAAACACCTTATGATCATGGATCCAATTGAGCACGAAAATTCCATCAAATTATGAGAAAATAACACCATTGGAATCACAAAATAATGCTCAAAGAATCAAACCCAAAGATCAACAAGAGATCACATTGTGAAAGATGAATTATCCAACTTACCAAAGGTAGATCTAGAGAATTATCAAAACAACTTCAAGAATTTGCTTCAATTCAACCACAAGAATCAATTGACCAAGTTTGGATGTAGAGAATTGATGAAGAAAAAGTGTTTGGATGAAGGTTTAGCTCAAAGATTAGTAAGCTTCAATGCAAAGCTTACTAACTTTTTGAAAATGGAGCTTTGAGTGAATTTGTTAGATGGAGAGAATTGAGAGATTTTTTAGCAAGCTGGATTTGGCTATCAAAAGCTTGTAATTTGAATGAAATGAGGGCTCTATTTATAGAGTTTTAGGATTGGGATTAGTGGTGATTTGGTAATTGATTCTTGGAGCCAAAATTTGAATTAATGATAACTCTTTCAAAAATTAGAGCCAAAATTTGAATTAATGATAATTCTTTCAAATATTAGAGCCAAAATTTGAATTAATGATAATTCTTTTTAAAAATAAAAGATTGACACTAAAATTTGAATTAATGATACATCTTTCAAAAGTGAAGAAAAATTGGAGCCAAAATTTGACAAGTTTAAAATGCTGATTTTTTTTATAAATTTTCACGCTGTGCAATCGATTGCACTACAGTGCAAATCGATTGCACATTGTTTTTTTTCAAAAATGGCGCAAAATACACTATGTGCAATCGATTGCACTCTAAGAGAAATCGATTGCATCTGTAAAAAAAAATGAAATTTTTTAATTCTTTTTCTTTGCAAATAGAGATTTTAGGAAAATGATACCAGAAATCCTTATTTGTCAGATGCTTCGACTTGGTACCTACAAAATAAAAATATGCAAAGACAAAGACAAATATATTTTTTGTATTTTGATTAGAAGTTAGTCAATAACACATATACAAAATACACAACCAAGGTGCTTGGAGATTCCTCAAGAGAAAACTTAAAGATAGGAGATAGAAAAAGAGGAAGAACCAACCCTAATGTGATCTTGTTATGATCGAGTTGATATGATATGATAGAGGAATCTTAGGGGCAAAAATTGGGGTACAACAGCTGCCCTTATTTAAGTGTCTTCTATCCGGAGATACGAAGGTTAAAAATCTTCGTGTCGACGTGATTGGAGATACTTAAATATAAAATAAGCCCTATTTTTGTCTCTAAGATGCCATGCAATGCTTATGATTATGAATGCATATGAACAGAACAAAAGAGACGCAAAGTATCATTGGGGGCGCCACAAAAATGAAGAAACAAAGGAGCAACCCCACCAGGAAAATAAATCTCTGGTAAACAAAAGACATGACTCTATTGGTGTAAAACCCAAAGAAGAGATAAGGTAGCATCAGCTCAAATATTGAGGAAAAAGTAAAGAATGATAACGATAGACAGATAACTGTGAACTACCAACTCAATGGATGAAGGTAGAAAAGTAATAAGATACCGGCTCACAGATGACGGTGAAATACCAACTCAATAGTTGAAGGTAGAAGAAAAAGATACCGACTCATAAATGATGGTGAAATACCAACTCAATAGTTGAAGGTAAAGAGAAAAAGATATATCGACTCATAGATGACGGTAAAATACCAACTCAATAGTTGAAGGTAAAGAGAAAAAGATATACCGACTCACAGATGACGGTAAACTACCGACTCAATAGTTGAAGGTAGAAGAGAAAAAGATATACCGACTCACAGATGTCGGTAAACTACCAACTCAATAGTTGAAGGTAGAAGAAAAAGATATACCGACTCACAGATGACGGTAAACTACCAACTCAATAGTTGAAGGTAGAAAAAAAAGATATACCGACTCACAGATGACGGTAAAATACCAACTCAATAGTTGAAGGTAGAGAGAAAAAGATATACCGACTCACAGATGACGGTAAACTACCAACTCAATAGTTGAAGGTAGAGAGAAAATATAATACCACCGCCGTTCACTGACGATGAACTATCAATGTTCACCGATGATAGCAAAAAGATAATATCTCAAGTTTTCCCCAAAATTCTGGTGTTTCACCTAGAACGGGTCTCAAATTCTTCTTTAACCAAGACACTCTGCCTGGAAAGGGTAATATCTAAGCTTATCTCAAATAAAGAGACTTCCACTCATTGTCAAGGGGAATTGCAAAGAGAAATGACTTTCTGGGGATAGAAATATGGCTTCCCGGGGAAAGATATGACTTCCTGGGGAAATGCCACGTTATTCCTTCTGAGGGGATAAAGTATTCTCGTGCCAAAATAAATGCATATTCTCAAACCAGGGCTCAAAGCTTGCAAAAATCCAAAGTAATAATATTGTTGGGGATCACATATTCAAACCCGAAATGAACTGGAATGAAACAGGAAACCGTAATACATCCTTTGAGAAACAAACTCAAGAGGGAACATCAAATCCATCCAGACAAAGAGTTGTACAGGAAGGTTTGAAGCAAAAAAATCTTCCACGAGGGATAACTCAGTGAGTAAGTTGAAAGAATGTATACTTTCTTCTTAAGGCCGACACTCTATTGGAGAGAGGACAACACAACTCTGTAAAACAGGGTAATATGTCAACAAAATAAAATTAATGAATGCAAATGAGCAATGATTTTCTAAATTCAACTATGTATGATGTATGTAAGAATGCATGAGTGATATCGTGCATATGCTGGTAAAAGGATACATAATCAGACAAAACCGCCTTAGGTACCAACAACATAGGCTAAACTTCAACCAGAAAGATCAATCCAAGGAAGGTAAAAGCAACTGCGGAAACCAAACCTATTGCTTGTCCTAACTTCACTGAGGAGAAACATAATCTGGATGCAGCTAAATCAAACAGTTACCGGGATAGAATATCTTTCTTCTGGTTTTATTGGAGAAATCAACTTTTTCAAAAGCAACATGCCTACTGAAGATTGCAAAACTAGTCTCAATTAAAGCAGACTGACGCCGAGACAATCAAACCTCACTGGGGAATTCAAGTCTACTTCCCTGGAGAAAAAACTGCGGATTGAAAACTTTTCATCATGAATACTCATTCCAACGAGAGATGCTCTGGGATAACCTTCTCGGGGAATAGCACACAAACTTTAATAGGGAAACAAAAGTTTTCACGGTTCTTACTTCTACTGGGTATTGCAAAACTGATCTTGAATAAGGCAGATGGAAACCAAATTGTCAAAACATTCACTGGGGAATTCAAGCCCACTTTGAAGGAAGGAAAACATACGAACTTCACTAGGGGAAGACCAAGCTTCAGCATCGATACATCTACTGGGGACTTCATGCTGACTTCATTGGGGAGGTCGACACCACATCATCGAGGGGAAACCAAGATATGTTCTTCACTGGGGAAACCGGAGATACGTGCTCCACTGGGGAAACCGGAGATACATGCTCCACTGGGGAAAACGGAGATACGTTCTTCACTGGGGAAAATGGTGATACGTTCTCCACTGGGGAAACCAGAGATACGTTCTTCAAGAGTAATTATCGCACCATCCTCTTTGGGGAGAAAGGACTTCTATCAAATAAACGAGGCCTTTACTGGAGAATATTAGATTGAGTCTTCCTATCATACAAACCTGTTCCAACAAAAGATGCCCTGATATAGTCTTACTAGGAAATCAAGAAGTCAACACTAATGCCAATACTGCAAAAAGAGCGATATCTTAGCACACCGAGGGAATAAAATCTTTCATCATATGAGGGAAAACTTCATTGGGGAATCTGGGACAGAGGCTTATGACCATGCAAACCCAAAATTAAAAGCAAACTGAGACTTGGCCGGGGATAATAGGATCACAAACCAAATACTGTACCTTGCACCCACTGGTATCATCTTCAACTATCCGAGAAACACACAAAGATTGCGCACATACCAACAAGATGACTTGAGAGAACCTTCCTGGGGAACCAAGAAGTTAACACTATAGTAAGAAGTCAAAATTATGGGGATTTTAAATCAAACCCAGCACTTGGCGGGAGAAAACCCAAAGACTTGACAATTGTCTCAACACCTCTTAGAAAATATACTGCCCTTGTCTAGCTACTTGGGAAGCACATGACAATAATAATGTCGTAACAAGAGAAAGCACTGCTCTACAAGAGATTCCATATCAATAAAAAGGGAGAAAGAACTCCATCAAATGAGCAAAGGCTTCATAGCTCTTTTTAATCTCTGTTTGATCACCACCTGGATGGGTAAAGAATCACACTCAGCTGGAGAAGTCTGCGGCAAGACATGCTGATCAAGGTAACTTTCGTAACTTGCCTTGGCTGCATGCTTTTAAGATAACCTTTCTGATCAAATGGCTTTCAGAGATTTGTTGAATCTTGACGTAACTGTCCTAGATTGGTTGAATGTTGCATCCTCTTTGCTCCAAAACTCTTCCCAGCAACATGCCTTTTGCTGATACTCAAATGTAAAATTTCATGATATCAAGCAGTTGTTTTACAAGCAGAAAATGTTTATTCTAAGAATAAAAAATATAATGCAACAATTATGTAAGTCTTGAAGATTTTATTTGAAAAGATGTCACAAAACCCTGTGAACAAATCACTAGCCAGGATGCAACATGGATTTTTTGTATGAAGGATAACAAAATCATATGATACCAATCACAATAATTTATCAAAATTAATGGGAGTCAGGAAACACTATTTCATTGGAGTATGCTTTCAAAATAAACCCTGTCTCAATTAGGACTTTTGAGGGTTGTAACGTGGCCTGGTTCACGGTTTTAGAAAAAACGATTTAAGGCTCAAAAATATTTGGTGCCCACCCCCTTCATGATGTTCTTCGATCCTACGTTTAGTTAACTTGACACGAACATTCATCTCTCAAAAGAAATTTCAAGATGGTTGAGGAATCAAATAAAGTTTTCTTTGGACATGCAAGTCACTCATTCCTGCTTTTTTTGGGTTTCTTGTCACGCGACTCTGTTCTTTGCTGAGGATTTCACATTGTAATCCTTTATCGTATTTTAGGATTTCCATTTCTTCCTTTCCTTCTGGACAAATTCCTTTTAACTTTGACTCTAAAGTGCAACGGGATGCCCTGACTTTTGCCTAAGCGACTTGTTTTTTCAAGTTCCGACTTAGCGGGGCTTTTTGTCTCTTTATTTTTCATCATAATTTTTTTTTTCATATTATCTTTTTCTTTTTTTTAACATGTCGCGTGACTTTGAGTCATTTGTGACTTGTCGGAAGAATTGTGACTTCCCTATTTCTGGGTAGATGAAAGATAACCATTGTTGTATCGTCATCTGCTGATCCCCTGATATGTGAGAGATACCCATTGGGATAACATCTTCTTTTGATGCACACTACTGATATGCGGAGGTTAAACATTGCGGTTTTGAATTCCCTCAACCTCTTGAAGGATAACCATTATTGTATCCTTAGATGCGCACTCTTGATGAGATTTGAATACTCAATCAAATTAACTGAACACTACCCTGGCCCGGGTTTAAAAAAATGAGGGTTTTTTCTGAATATAAAAAGAAACTCCTACTTCAAGGCTCAAAGGGGTTAACGAGGGTTTCACTCCCTTATATCTCCGGTGTTTGAGGATTTGAAACAATGCATGTACATCGTCAACAGGGTTTTATCCAAAAGCATACAACCAGAAAATTTGTGTTTTAATATCATCATCCTCCTTCCAATCTCTGCCCAGGCAAGAGAATGGGTAACAAGTTGGTATCATAAAGCAATTTAAAATTGAAAACAAATACGAGTGAAACGAATGAATTTCTTCAAGACTAACATACTCATTGTATTAAGATTAAACATTCAAATGTAAACAAGTTCTTACATGCAAACAGTGCAATAATAAACAAGAAAAATTACAAATGAGAAAGCAGTAAAAATGATAATAAACTAAGATAAATCTCTTATCTGGACTTGCGTTGAAGGTAACATTTCCAAAGCTTTGGAACTATCAACAACAAAGATTCATTCATGCTCTGCTAACGAATTGTTTTGAACATTAGGGCCAATGTCCTTAAACGACAAGATACCACTTCAGACCAACCTCTGAACTCCGACCTTCAAAGCAAAGCAATCTTCTAAATCGTGCCCAGGAGCATCCTGATGAAAGGCACAAGAAGCGTCAGCCTTATATCCTTTTGGCAGTTTTTCAGGAACAACTGGTCGAGCTCGAGTTTGAACCAGATTCTTCTTCAACAAAGAAGGATACAACTCTGTGTATGTCATTGGAATTGGATCAAAGCTCATTTTCCTCTGATGACATTGCCCTTGATTTCCTTGTTGAGGTGCCCCCTGATATGCAACAGCAGTCGGAGTCTTGTTGACAAATGGAGTCACAGAAGCAACTTGTTGATTCCTATTATGAGATCTCCCTTGCCTACCACGAAGTATAGCGTATGAGTCTTGCACTTTCTTTTTGGAAGAACTATCACCATTCTTATTAGCACCATTTGATGAGTCCCCGTCTTTAGATAAACGACTTTCACAGACAGCTTCATCTAAACGGACACCCATGCCTACCATCTCTGTAAAATCACTCCGGGCGCTTGCTACCATCCTTTCGTAGTAGAAAGCTCCCAGCGTCTTTAGAAAAATCTTAGTCATTTATTTCTCTTCCATGGGAGGAATCACTTGCGCAGCCACTTCGCGCCATCTCTGTGCATACTCTTTGAACGATTCTCTGTCCTTCTGAACCATGGCCCTAAGCTGGTCACGGTCAGGTGCCATGTCCACATTGTACTTGTATTGTTTAATGAATGCTTCTCCCAAATCATTAAAAGTATGGATGTTGCGCTGTCCAAACTCATATACCACTTCAACGCAACACCAGCCAAACTATCCTGAAAAAAGTGAATCAGCATACGCTGATCATCAGTGTGGGTAGACATTCTCCTCACGTACATCACCAAGTGAGCACGAGGGCAAGTGTTGCCCTTGTACTTCTCAAATTCCGGGACCTTGAACTTAGCAGGAACTTTAACATTTGGGACCAAACACAGCTCATTCACATTCTGCCCGAACAACTTTTTTCCCCTAAGAGCCTTCATCTTTCTTTGCATTCTATCAAACTGCTCTTGGAAACCATCCATTATGTCATAAAGACCCAAGTCTTCACTCGGCGGAGGGAAAGGATGACACACATCTTCATTAACAAACGGAACCAAATTCATCGAAGGAGGTGCAGCAGGAACAGTATGCACCACAGGAGGTGCAGGAGTAACAACATTTTGAACCACTAGAGCATCTTGAGGACCAAGATTGAAACCTTCAGATGCAAAATTCTATGGCATTCCCCATGAATAACCCTGAGGCACACGGTTTTGAACAACAGCCGGAGTAGCGGATACAGGAACAATTGGAACTTCAACAATTGCCCTTGTTGGTTGAGGTTGAACACTCGGTGGCTGATTTTGAGCAACCACCAGAGCTTCCATCAGAGTAGTCAAGTTGGCCAAGCCAGCCTTCAAAGCAGACACTTCTTCGTGCAGCTCGCGATTCTCCTGTTCTAAGTTGTCCATCTTCTTTTTGAAATTAGCCCGAGTGTTGTAGTGATGAGTCAACTTGCAAAGTGAAGTAAAGAAGCTGGGTAAGACACCTGGATATGAATAACTAATGCAAGAAATATGTGCAATATGATGCATGATATGCAATGCACATGATTTTATTTTATTTAATATTTCAAGGGATTTATGGTTTATAGACACGTTGCCAACATCCAAGTAATAAGGCTTTTGTTTCTCTTTCCATAATCCATGGTTTAAAAGTACCTGAGATATTCACAAATAGTCAACCTTTAAATCCCTTAAAATATTGTTTTCTTCAAAAGATGCTTATGAGAGCATGGATGCATGATGCAACAATCACACAAAAGATCACGTATATAGGGTTCATAGGTTCAACATCACGAGCATGAGGTCGAAGGTACTACCCATAAGGTATTGGTCTAAAAAGTTATCACCTGCCGAACAAGGTTCTAGAGGTTCCCAGAGTCTACATCCTTCCTTCGGATATTACCAACTTCCCTATTAACTCGGTAATTAGTAATATTCTCAAGAAAGACTCGTCCGAGCATAGTGTTGCGTGACAACTATTTCCGGATTACTCCGTCATAGCTTCCGCACTACACCTAAAAGGCCAAGATGGGTTAGGTAATCTACGGTCCTCAGCTTTAGCAGGCTCCCAGGTCAAAAGCAGTGCGTCTTCCCGATTACTCGGTAAACGACACTACAGTCAAAGGGGCCTCCACTGAGTGGGGGATCTCATGCCTCCTTTTTTGGGATTACTCCCTCAAAGTTAACATGACTATATCTCCCGTCCTATCTTAAAGTTTGCCCAAGTCCGGGTATAGGACTTATGAGTAATCACCAAGCACCCAGTAAACCAGGAAAATCCAGACAAACATATATACAAATTATAACACATAAACAACAATAGCACATATACAGATATAAACAAAGATAGGCTTAACCCACTTAGGGATGGACCAACAAGAGGTCAATTTTCCCCAGTGAAGTCGCCATTTTTTTTGTAGCGGTAGAAATGTGAAAGACTAAGTCATTGGATTGACTATACTTTATACAAATCAAAATAAAAATCGCCACCGCGCTTTATTGTTTCCAAAGGAATGGGAAAAGGGCGAATAACCCAAAAAGAGGGGGAAAGATTCAAGGTAAGGGGGTTGGTTATGCAAAGGGAAGGTATTAGCACCCTAAACATCTACGGTACTCCGCAGGAACCTCTTTGTAAAATCTGTATATTTTGGCTATAAAAAATGTGTTATATAAAAAATGGATGGTGGAGGTGAGAAAAGAAATATTTTTATGATTTTTTCACCCGCCGCGGTTGCGAACCTTTAGTGCCTACGTACCACCTTTCATGCAATAAGGGATCAGGGTACACGTAGTTCCTCTTTTAAAAGTTTGAAACACAAGTGTGTTGGTTGATTTTATGAGATAAGACATCATCGCAATTGTCCGTGTGAAAAACATACTTACTACCCACAATCATGAGAAAGGAGAATTTGCATCATCTCAAAGTGGAGGATATGACTTGGATTTTAAAATCAACAATGCCTCACTCAACACCCAAGTGGAAAATATCTCACTTCACTACATATTGTAGAAGTATAGTTGTTTGCATCACTATAAGGATTGACAAGAGTCTAATCTTTTTGAGAAAAGTTTAAAGATAAAAGCCAAAGTGGCAAAATGGTTTGAAATGAGATTGATTGACTTTTAGTCTTCTTACAAAAAAAAGTCAAGGTATTATTAAATTGATTAGAATTTATTTATAAAAATGTTTTGAAGATGCATGGACCTAAGTCCAAGTTTATTATGAAAATGTTTCAAGTTTCAAAACAAGAAGAGTATTTTTAAAAGGAGGGGGAAGATTTTTGAAATTAAAGAAGATGGGAGGAGAAGAAGAGGCTATCCTAAAGCATAAGGTAAAAGCTAGGGATAAGAACCATCTAACCAACAAGAAGCCAATACTTGACATTATGAGTCAATATAGAATTCCCATTCTTCAGATTGAAACCAAGCAAGCAAAGATACTAGACTTCTTGAGAGAACCAAACTTCAAGTGTTTTAAGTCTTCGCAAAAATTGGGCAGAGTAACGGCTGTATACGGGTGAATTCCAGGTTACAACCAAAGATCGTAATCTCAATAACCTGCACACAAAACAAACAAACAACCCAATGTCTTGAGGTAAACCTCAAGAACTCCAGACAAAATATCAAATAAAGTCACAAAGTCTCCAAGATAGGCCAAGGTCTCTAATCCTAAGTCCAAGAAGTCCATCACTCCATAATGCAAAGGATAGTAACCATGTAGTCCAAGTATCATTAATGTTTTTTTTATGGTTCATGTTGATTATTAAGTGTCTTTAAAAGGAAAAGAAAAGCTCAAGTGAGCAAAATAAAAATGACATAAAAGTAAATGCTCAAGTGAGCAAAATAAAAATGGCATAAGAATAAATGCTCATGTGAGCAAAAATAAAAATTGCATGAAATGTAAATGGTACATAAAGTAAATGGTACATAAAGCATAAAATATAAAAGCATAAAGTAAAGTCAATTGTTAGAAATTAGTGGTTAGTTGGATGACCATCTTGAAACTTGCATTTGGAACTCATTAGAGGATTGGTAGAACCAAAGCCTCCACACAACAAGTTGCATTTGCTTTTTGTCAAGTATATAATCCATTTTGGAATTATCACAAGGCAACATGTAATGATCAATGATGCTTAAGTGATCCGCATTGACCAAAGGTGTTGTAGATCCATTAGAGGATTGGTAGAACCAAATCCTCCACGCAATGAATCTCAAGGTTATCGGATCAAAGAGATCAAATTAACATACTTGGGCTTGCAATCATAAGTTTGGGCCACGAATGATCATTTATTCGAATCGGGACAAAATTTAGTGCTATGTTAAGCAATCGTAAGTGGACTTATGTAGAAGTCACACCTATTTTGAGGCCGGTCAATAACAATCTATGTACTTCATGTTTGGATAAATGATATAGAGATCACCATCCCTTAACATGTATCACAATTAAAAAAGAAAGGGATAAGATGAAGAGGGAGGGGAATGATAAGCTAATTTGGATCACCATTTCAAAATTCTTTCATCTTTAAATTCAACCACTCCTCTAGATGGACTAAAGCACTAAACATATCATTAATCCAAAGCACCAAAAATGAATTAAATAATTCACTCTTAGATAGATTGGAATTGATGAACATTTATCCAAATTCATATACATCACAAAGTTCATTGAGTTTAAAGACAAATTGGACATTTAAAATTGCAATCCAAACCAACAATCAAAAGGAGTGAGTAGAAAAATCATTTTCGATCAAAGCTGCCCCAAAACAAGGCAAAAAAGTGCATTCTGTCCCTGTGCAGTCGATTGCAGTAACTGTGCAATCGATTGGACATAGTGTTATTTTCAAAAACAAATTGTGTGAAACGCTTCTGTGCAATCGATTGCACAGTTATTGCAATCGATTGCACACTGTTACAGTAGTAAAAACAGCATTTTAAAAGGCCAAATTCTTGTTCAAACTTTCCATCAAACACCTTATGATCATGGATCCAATTGAGCACGAAAATTCCATCAAATTATGAGAAAATAACACCATTGGAATCACAAAATAATGCTCAAAGAATCAAACCCAAAGATCAACAAGAGATCACATTGTGAAAGATGAATTATCCAACTTACCAAAGGTAGATATAGAGAATTATCAAAACAACTTCAAGAATTTGCTTCAATTCAACCACAAGAATCAATTGACCAAGCTTGGATGTAGAGAATTTATGAAGAAAAAATGTTTGGATGAAGGTTTAGCTCAAAGATTAGTAAGCTTCAATGCAAAGCTTACTAACTTTTTGACAATGGAGCTTTGAGTGAATTTGGTAGATGGAGAGAATTGAGAGATTTTTTAGCAAGGTGGATTTGGCTATCAAAAGCTTGCAATTTGAATGAAATGAGGGCTCTATTTATAGAGTTTTAGGATTGGGATTAGTGGTAATTTGGTAATTGATTCTTGGAGCCAAAATTTGAATTAATGATAACTCTTTCAAAAATTAGAGCCAAAATTTGAATTAATGATAATTCTTTCAAATATTAGAGCCAAAATTTGAATTAATGATAATTCTTTTTTAAAAATGAAAGATTGGCACTAAAATTTGAATTAATGATACATCTTTCAAAAGTGAAGGAAAATTGGAGTCAAAATTTGACAAGTTTAAAATGCTGATTTTTCTTTTTAAATTTTCACGCTGTGCAATCGATTGCACTACAGTGCAAATCGATTGCACAATGTTTTTTTTCAAAAATGGCGCAAAATGCACTATGTGCAATCGATTGCACTCTAAGAGCAATCGATTGCATCAGTAAAAAAAATGAAAATTTTTAATTCTTTTTCTTTGCAAATAGAGATTTTAGGAAAATGATACCAGAAATCCTTATTTGTCAGATGCTTCGACTTGGTACCTACAAAATAAAAATATGCAAAGACAAAGACAAATATATTTTTTTTGTATTTTAATTAGAAGTTAGTCAACAACACATATACAAAATACACAACCAAGGTGCTTGGAGATTTCTCAAGAGCAAACTTAAAGATGGGAGATAGAAAAAGAGGAAGAACCAACCCTAATGTGATCTTGTTATGATCGAGTTGATATGATATGATAGAGGAATCTTAGGGGCAAAATTAGGGTACAACACAACCCTACCCAGGCTTTCCTCTCACATATCTCCTAAAGTAGTCCTACACAGGCTCATCATAAAGTAGTCCTACACGGATTAACACGGGTCCGTTCTAGCATATCCTTCAGATTTAAGTCAACCAAGATTTATCCTGATACTTCTTCAAAATATAGTCAAACTTAGACCTAGTTCTAATTTCTGTCAACACTCACCTTTGGATGGCATCTATAAGCCCATCTCTGACAACTCTCCATCATCTCTCCAAATGGCATTTTTAAGTCCATTCCCTACACAATCAACAACCACATCATCGAATGCAAATTTTTGGGCACTCTAGTGTTCAATAATCTTCTACCTTCAAGCTACAAACGGTAACGTGCCATACTTGCTTTTCAGGTTTAAGAATATTTAACATGGGCAGTTGTTGTACCCCAAAATTTTCCCTCTCATTTCTCAAAGCATTTCTCACAAGGATTCTAAAAAATTTAAGCTTGCACAAGTACAATTGGATTTTCCAGCATCAATTTAAAGAGGGAACTATTAAAAAATGGTAAAGCAGATAAAAATAATATTTTTGACAAAATTGGAGAAAAAACAAGTTTACTTCGATTCACAAGGCTTCGATTGGACTTTGGTCTCCTTCATGCCTCCTTCAATCCATAAGACAATAGCATCCTTTATGCCTCCTTCGATCTATAAGGCAACTCCTTCCTTCTACATGCTTCGATGCACAAGGAAAAAGGTTCCCTTTGAAGAAACTAGCTTCGATCCATGGCAGGCAACACCTATCTTTATACAAGCCCCGTTTGGGTTTTTAGGCTTCCTGCATACATCCATCAATTGCACCCTTTTCATCCTATATAACTATGTTGGTGCCCATGGCAATAACCTCCTGCATGCAAGCTTCGATTGTACTATTGACCTTACATGTTTGCTTGGTACACAATGCAATGGTTTCCTGCATGTCTATTTCGATTGGACATTTGATGCCTGCATACTTGTTTCAATTGGACAAGCTTCGATTGGAAAAATAACTCCCTTCATGCTTGCTTCAAATTCACCTTCGCACCTGCTTCGAATCCACTTTCAACATTGGCCTCCTACATGAGGTACAAGGCAAGGGCCTCCTGCATGTCTGCCTGCACAAGGCAATGGCTTCCCTTTATGCTAGCGCCCACAAAGCATGTGGCCTCCTGCATACAAGCTTCAATTGAAGTAATGACCCCTTACATGTTTGCTTTGATTCACAAAGCAATGGCCCCTTATTGTGTTTGTTTCGATCCAGGAAGCAAAGGCTTTCTTTCCTGCTTGTTTCAAATCACAAGGCAGGAACTTCTCTCATGCATTGGCTATTTTCATACTAGTTTCGAATGTATAATATCTCCTTTTGAAATAGCTTGCTTTGATTCCACCCTTGAAAATATTCAACACATAATTTCTACACTATGACACACAATTGTTATCCCATTAGAAGGACATATTTGGTGGCCCATTCGAAGGACCTGCAAGACATACCTGGATGTCCCATTCTAAGGACATATTTTGGTGACCCATTCAAGGGGCACACATTTGTTTCCTTCGAAGGATGCACAAAAAGGGCCCATTCGAAAGACACTTTGATTGGAAACAAATATTGTTGTCTGAAGAGGATTCTGGTTGAATGTTGGACCTATGAGGTCAAAACAAAAAGATGAAATATTCAAAGATGCTTGCTGCAAGTCCAAGCCCGATACACTGGCCATAAATGCTCCAAAACTGTTGCACAGGAGTCCTGCTACACTGCTCTTGTATTTGCACCAATTTGGCATACAAATACTTCCCCTCGAAAGCTACAAAAACAGTATACCCAATTTGTTAAAATTATTTTGTTTTCCCTCCTAAATCTCAGCCAACTTCATCTATAAATAAGAGGCTCCATAACACATCTAAGGGGCTGGACAACATATCCAGAGGATTTTTATAGCTGGAAACTTTGACTGTGTGAAAATCATCAAGCACTTAACACATTCTCAAACCCAAAATCAAAAGACCATACCTTTGTTTCTGTCCCTTTTGAATCCAACACTAGAAACACAACACATGTTTCTTCTTCCTTTCGAACCCAGGAACAACCACACACCTTGTTCTTTCTTTTGAATCAGAAGGAACACTACACCTGTTCTTCTCCTTCGGATACAGAAACAACAAACACAACCCCACTCTTCTTGACCTTCAAATCCAGTCAAAGAAACACCACACTTGTTTCTTTCCGTCGAATCCAGGAGCATTCAGTCCAATCACTCAAGGTCCTACACCTACATTCCAGTGTCAAGCAAGGTAAGTCCTCTTAACCTTAAGCTTTTCAGTTCAAGCACAACATGTAAATAACCATGTCCTTTTGTTTCAAACATCATTATTATCCTTTGGTTTGTTTTCGTTTCCACCTTTTCAGTTTGTTTTCATTGCTAATCTTTTGGTTTTGTTTCTTGGTTTATCAAACATTTTTAAAGAACTAACCTAGCCATGAGACAATACTAGCATGGCCCCAGGCCATGTTGCTATTTAAATCCCAAACAAAAGAAAACAGGAGGAAGAATGTGTGAACCGAAGCCTTAGGTTTCGCCCCAGGCTGGTGTGTGAATCGAAGGTTACAGACTTCGATCCACACTGGTTACAGACCCCAAACGAAGGAGCAAGAAGGGAGAAACGAAGGGTGCTCACACTGACTTCCAGGCCCAATCGAAAGAAGCGGCCAGAAGGATGAATCAAATTATGCATCTCACACTGACTGCTAGGCCCAAATTGAAAGGAGCTAGGAAGAGAAGAATCGAAGGATGCATTCTGCCTGGATCGAAGAGCTTGTTTTTAATTCTTTTATTTTGTTTTGTCTTTATATTTTTTTGCTATTCAATATGGTTATAATAGTGTAGGATATTTATTTTCTGCATTTTTATTTCTTTATACAAATGTTAGTAATTCGGATGTATGGCAATATAAAATCAACAAGTAGACCACCCTAAACAAAGACTAAATTCATGCAAATCAAACACAATATTCACACACATGCACCTCTAGGGTAATCTCACTTGTTGCCTTGGAAAATAGTCATGTCCCTAGAATATGGGCTTTTTAGAAAAGACTTTCGATAAAAGATCGTAGTCCCTCGATGACCCTTGATGTTGCCTTTGGTAAACGATCTAGTCCCTAACGAAATTGCTAAAATGTCTTATAAAGTTGCCTTCTATGACTATACAAACGACCAACGCCCGTCCCTTCACATCAAACGATGGAGCATTATTACTAAATTAATCGTAAGATAACAACATCTAAAGGAGGAGGAAAAGAACAAAGACCTTTTGAGTAGGTAGGATGCTCATAGTTGCTCGCTTGCTCACAACAAAAACATTTTTTCACACCATCATTTTCAATTGAAACATTTTCAAAAGACAAAGCTCTTTATACACATTCTTATAGAGACGAGAATCATTACAAAGGCACTTTTCAAAATCACTTTCAAAAAACATCATCCACAAACGTCTCTTTGAACTATTTTGAAAACCAACACTTTGTATGTATTCTTATAGAGACGAGAATCATTACAAAGACGTTTTCAAAATATTTTCAAACCCACACCACAAAGCACGTTTTAAAACAAAAGCAAGTGATCTAGCAAGCAACTAAGAGCCTGTAGATAACAACGGATGAAAAGGGTGCTAATACCTTCCCTTTTCATAACCTACCCCCTGAACTCAAGAAATAATCTCAAAGGTCTTTCCTGTTCTTTTCACCCTTTCCTTATTGGATAAAAGAAAAGTCAGTGGCGACTCTCTATCCGCAATAATTGCGATCAAACGCAAAACACCCAAGTCAGTTCTCCCACCGTATTACATATGTTAACACCTTCCCTTTCCATAATCTACCCCCTTGCTTAGAAAACTCTCGAAAGGTATTTTTCTGTTCTTTTCACCCTTTCCTTTGTTGGA
This sequence comes from Vicia faba, assembly GCA_948472305.1. Lineage (NCBI taxonomy): Eukaryota > Viridiplantae > Streptophyta > Magnoliopsida > Fabales > Fabaceae > Vicia > Vicia faba. The sequence goes on from OX451736.1 coordinate 1,634,019,445, forward strand.
TAAAAGAAAAGTCGGTGGCTACTCTGGCTTATCGCAACATTTTCGAATACAAACGCAAATCTAGTATAACAGTCGGTTCTGCCACCATATCACAACAGCCTAGGAGGAAAAAGGTATGTCCTTGTATTTGTAGGTGACTTTTTTAGATATACGTGGATGAATTTTCTTAGAGAAAAATCAGATACTTTTAAAGTCTTCAAAGATCTGTGTCAAAACATTCAAGAAAAAAAGAAAAGTCCGATTGTCAAGGTCATAAGTTACAATGACATGGAGTTTAAGAATACAAGAGTTTCTGAATTTTTTGATTCTGGAGGAATAAGCTATGAGTTCTCTTATTCCTAGAAAACTCAGGGAGATGGAGTTGTTGAATAAAAGACTAGAGCAATACATGAATAAGCTAAAGTGATGCTTAGTGCTAATCAATTGTCATTTGAGTTTTGGGATGAGGCTATGAATATTGTTTGCTATATTTATAACATGGTTATCTTAAGACGAGGTACTACTACCATTCCCTATGAGCTATGGAAAGTAAGGAAACCTAAAGTAAAATACTTTGACACATTTGGAAGTAAATGCCATATCTTTACTAACAAAGATCGAGTGGACGAGAAGAATCCCACAATGGATGAAGGGATATTTCTGGGATACTCTTCAAGCAGAAGGATGTATAGGGTTTATAATTCTAGAACTCATTTAAAAATGAAATCTATCAATGTGAGGATTGATGATTCAATTGCAAAAGAGAAGAAGGATGTCAGAGACGTTGTTAGAACATCCTATGTGCAAACTGGTGAAGCACTAAGAGAGGAGAATTATGAATTCATAAACACTGAGTCAGTGAATTCTCAATATAGTACATGTTTGTCTACCGAGGGACAGATAGAACAATCCAGGGGACTGACTGTAAGTCACCTTGATAAAGATGACATCACTGAAGTTAACCAGGTAATATCAAATGTAGATGGATGTGTTGCTTTGACGGAAACATGTGGAAGTTTCTCTGAACTTGTGTTGAAGATATATGATGTTATGAAAGATGTCATGATATTTCATCCCGAATATCTGAATTCCTTCATATATCTTGTTCAACATGACTGGTACAAGGATCTTGGTAGTTGCAAGCAACTGATCGGGAATCTTGTTGAAGGAAAGGATGACACTCAAGAGCTCATGGACAACAAGGAATAACTTGTTGTTATCAAAGACAGTAGGATTGGGAGTTATACTATTTAAGAGTTATCTCAATTACAGATAAAAGGGAATGAAACTTCTACTACATCTTTCCTCTATGCTCATAGGCATGATATGCCTATTACTGGGGCTATTGGCTGGAAGAATGATATTCTGCAAGATAGTGGGGTGGCTACATCACCAAGAAATGCATAAGGCTCTTTAACAGAGGCAAGAGGTAGAAAACCACCTTAAGCTGACCAAGTAGTTGTGTTCCCATCTGTTTGTTTCCATACTATTGTACCCCAAAATTTGCCCTCTCATTTCTCAAAAGATTATCCTGGACCCTCAGGCCTGCTTCTGGCAAATTTCAAGTCTCAAATTACAATTTTACAAGAAAACCATTCACAAGGGAAAAATGGTCAAAAGCACACTGAAAAGTCAAACTTTGACTTTTAGATCAAAAATCAAGTTTCATTTATTTTATTTCATCAAGACATGAAATTAGTTCATCAAAATCAGAAGTCAGAAATTATTCTGAAAAATCCAAATGTCTAAACATTTAGAAATTTTTCTAAGTGTTAAGAGAATGTGGTAGTTCAAAACTTTTGGGCCAGCCTCCATACAAGTGCAATCAGAGTTTACAAACATGGTTCAGAACATGACTCGTCAATCAGAACATAGGGAAACTGTGTTCTTTAACCAGAACATGATTTTTCAGCATATGAAGGCTATGTTCAACGCTTCGGTCAGAACATCACCCTTCGAGTTTCATTCTGGTCTTCTGCGATCAGAACATCACCAAATTCCAAAACCTCGTTTAAACAACCTGCTGCACTGCTACAACACAGTCTTGCAATCAACTACTGATCCAGTCCACGCCCGCACTTTCTCAAACCCCATATTTGCACCAAATTAGCATACAAAAGCTGCGATTAAAAAGCAACGGAACAATATGCCAAAAATGTTTAAATCCCATTTGTTTTCCCCCCCAAAATCACAGCAAATTCACCTATAAATAAGTTGCTCCATCACACTTGCAAGGGGTTGGCTTTTAGAGAGAGAGAATTATAAAAGAGAGAAAAGAAAACAGTAAAAATCTTCGCAAATCCTAAACAAAACCTTTGTTCTTCTCTTTGAATCAAAGAACATAAATGTGATGCGGTGGGAGAACTGACTTGAGGTTTTACGTTTGTGTTCGCAAATATTGCGGTTAGCAAGAGTCGCCACCGACTTTTATTTTATCCAAAAGGAAAGGTAAAAAAGCACAGGAAAGACCTTTGAGATATTTTCTTGAGTTCGGGGGGTAGATTATGAAAAGGGAAGGTATTAGCACCCTTTTCATCCATGGTTTTCCATGGGCTCTTAGTTACTTGTTTAGATCACTTGCTTTGCTTTTACAATTGTTTGAAATGGTGCTTTGTGTGGTTTTGAAAGTATTTTGAAAAGAGGCCATTGTTTAGGCAATCTTTGTAATGATTCTCGTTCGTGAGAATGTATACAAAGATGTTTGTCTTTTGAAAAATGTTTCAATGTTTTGAAAGGTGTTTGAAAATGTTTTTAAAATGTGTGTGTTTGTTTGAAAATAGCAAGGATTGTTTTGAAGTTGATTAAGTAACTAGAAGCATATCTACCTACTCAAAAGTCTTTCCTATACATTTTTATTCCTCTGACATTGTTGATTTACCATTGATTTGGTAAACAACCCTATCTTTGGATATTAAACGGGACGGGCGTGGGTCATCGTATGACCATGATAGCAATGTTGCCAAGTATCTTAGCTTATTTGAGGGACCAAGATCATTTGTTTAGGCAACCTTTTGATAGCGTCATCGAGGGACTATGATCTTTTGTTTTGTTTTGTTTTGCCAAGATACTTTGCATGCATACCATGGCCATTTATTTTAAGGCAACCAAGTGGGTGAAACCCTAGGGGTGCTTGTGTGCAATGTGTTGTCATTTTACATGCTTTTGTTTGTCTTGGATTAGGTCATTCTATTTGTTTGATTTTTGTCTTATCATACAAAACCCTAATTTACTAACATGGTATAAATGCGATAAGTTGCATAAAGTAAATCTAAGCTATTACAACAATTATTATGGGATGGGGGATACAAGTTTTTGAATGGGGATATTTGCACAAAATAAAACCCTAAAATACTATTACAACCCAATTGAATTATTGTACAATAAATAAATACACAATTATTTAAATATGCAAATAAAATGTATTTATGCAAAATGTTTTGTAATAGTTTTATGTATGAAAAAATAAAATTATTGAAGTCTTAAAAAATAAGAAAAATAACATTATTATTTTTTGAAAGGGGAAACCCTAATTTTTGATTTAAAATAAAAATATGTTTTCTATTATTATTTTGTCTATTTTTTTTTGTATAAGAAAATATAAGTAATATTATATACAATGTTAAAAATTAAATATGTGTAAAAAATAAATATTTAGTGTGTATAAATAATATAATAAAAATATTAATCATTTTTTTATTATTTACAAGTTAATTAAGAAAATAAAGTATATTGCCCTAATAAACTATTTTTTATGTCAAAAAATAATAAAAATAATAAAATAAAATGCAAAAAATAAAGAAAATATTTTTCATGATTTTTGTGATTCAGAAAAATAAATAAAAAAACAATAAATATAAAAATATAAAATAAAATATGAAAAATAAACAAAATATGCAAGGGGGTGCAAAAGCAAAATAGGGGGTGCAAAAAGTAGAAACAAAAAGGCCAAGATTGCAAAAAGCCCAGATGGAGCTTCGTCCCTGTCCTTCAGCATCTCGTTCGCGTGCGTTTTTTGCTTCAACCTGTAACTCTCTATCCTTTGCACAAAAACAAAAACTTGCAACATAAAAAATGTAGCTTGGAATCTCACGATTCCAATGATATAAAAAACATAATCTAACTCTCAAGGATCATGGAGAATTTATGTAGCCCTAATTTTTTACTTAATTTTTCATGAACTTCAAGCTTCAAATTCTCACTACTCCGTTAATATAAATGACAACTATGCATATGTATAACTTCACCATGTTACGAACTACATTTTTACTTCACAAATCAAAGCTTGAGGATTCCTAAATAGAGAGATAGAGTTTTGAAAAATACCTTGTTCAGCTGAGTTTGGATATGGAAATGTGGGGACTTTGAGTGAGGCCTGAGGATCGTGTGAGCTTCCTTGAAGTTCCCTCAAGCTATTCCAATGCTTAGCTTGCCTTGAGGATGCTTGAAACTCCCTATAGAAGTCAAGCTGCAACCTTCAAAAATGAAAATGGTGATGTCTGAAATAGGGCTCACAGTTGCAGGACAAAGGCTTGGATAGTTTGGATGTGATGTATGGAAGGTGTTTCAAGTGTTAAAGGGAGAAACCCACGAGCCAATATTGAGTTGGCAAGAGTTTTGCAGAAGCTGCTCTGTTTGGGCAGAAATTTATGTTTTTGGAGATTTTGAATGTTTCAGAGGTTATGCACTCGTGTTCTAGCTTGCAACAAGTTTGTGAAGTTTTTTTGAATGATGCCAAACCCTCCCTTTATCAGATGTACAAGTTCCCTTGACTTTTGCAACTTTTCTTGCTTTTGAAGAAAGTTGAAGTGACTTAAGCCAAAATGCTGTACTTGCTAGTTCTAGGGCTGCCAAGGGTTGGTAAACATTGCCTGATATCTGTGGACATTGCTTGTAACAAAGAAACAGGTCCATGGCTCAAGAATTGTAAAGTTGCAAAAAGCATGCTTTATGAAAATGGCAATGTGCCCTTTATGCCATTTATGGATTTATTCTTTGTACAATGCTCCAACAGCCAAAATAAAGCCATTATCCCATGAGTTTGCATTTAATTATGGAGTTTAGAAGGGATTTAGGACCTGTAATGCAAGGTACAAGCATGCTAGGATCTGATTTGCAACTTGAAGCATTGTAAAAATGGCTTGAACAAAAGTGACAAAATGCCATTTTCTCTTCTTCAATTCTCCCTAACCCCAAATGATCTTGGAGAGTTCTTGGACATTTTGGAAAGCTTTCAACATGCTCTACAATCCATATTTGAAATGCATTTTGAGATACATCTTGGAACTAGGTGAAAATTCCCATGAAGTTGGGTCAAAAACCTGCCTAAATTAGGGCAAATTTTCACTAAGTCTTTTAGTTCATGGACCCTTATTCACAAATTCATAACTTAAGATCCAAGCATCTTTTGGGAAAACTTTGTGAATCAAATTTTTAGATTTCATGTAGGAATACAACTTTCATGTTGGAAGTTTTCTTTGAATCCAATTGCATCATGGTGAAAAAGTTGTGGAAAGTTGGGAAAAAATAAGAAATTTTCCATACTTAGAAAAATACTAAGTTATGAAAAATTTCAAATTAAAACCCTAATTTGAAATTTTAGGTTTCTTGGTCAACAAGTTTCATATTTTGACATATCTTGATGAATTATGACCCTTGGCACTTGATTTTGACCAAAAAGTCAAAGTTTGACTTTTTAGTGTACAGTTGACTTTTGATCAGTTGACTGCAAAATTCATCTGTCAATCCTATGCATTTGAGATCTTTTGAACCATGTAATTAGGTCAAGATGATGCTATTGAGTCCTTGAAATCATGCTTGAACCTAATTGGCCACTAGCTAGGTTAAAAATCAGAAATTGCCCTTTCTCAGTCAAAACCCTAATTTTGACCATTTTGCCCTTTTGATGATCTGATCAAATTTCTTGAGGAGTTGTGGTCCAAACTTGATCCAATGGTACATAGGATCCTATAATGTGGTTGTGGATCAAATTATGAAGTTTGACTGTAAATTGGCCATAGTTGACTTTTTCCCCAATACAGCTGATTTTTAGGTCAACTGTCCAATTGACTGGGCAAAAATGTGATTCAAGGCTTGAAACTTGTCATGAGCAATCTTAGGGGTCCAAGATGGTGTATGAAAGTCACATGAAGCATTGATGGTCCAAAAATCCTTGTGCAAACTTAAACCCTAATTTCAGGTCATCAGTGTAAGATGAGGTGTCTTGAGCTGACCAAACCCTAATTCTGTCTTGAGTCCAAGAAGTCTTGTGAGGAAAAATATTGATAAATTAGAGGGAAAACTTTGGGGTACAACAGCTGCCCCTGTTCAACCTTCTTGAACCTGAAGAGTTAGATTGGCGAGTTTTGTCGTTCGTGACTCGAAGGTAAAAGATGATTGGACACTAGAGTGCCCGTAAATTTGCACTCGTCAAAGCGTAGTTGAGGGAATAGGCTTAAAGATGCCATTTAGAGAGGTGATAGAATCTTGTTGGAGATGGGCTTAAAGATGCCATCCAAGAATATTTGTTGAATTGTAAGTTATAAGTCAGAAGAATAAGTATCAGAATGGTATCCGCGTCTCGAACGTTATCTGAACTGTATCTGGAGACTTGTAATGAGAAATAGAATAGCATTCGTGTCTGGAGCATCTCTGAACTGTGTTTGGTAGTTGGAATTTGAATGATCAATAGAATAGTATCCTTGTCTGGAGCATCTCTGAACTGTGTTTGGTAGTTGGAATCTGAATGAGCAATAAAATAGCATCCGTGTCTGGAGCGTCTCTGAGCTGGGGAAAATCAGAATAAGTGACAGAATAGCAGTTGTGTCTAGAGCGTATCCATACTGTATCTGAAGTCTGAATCTGAATGAGTGACAGAATGACTTCCGTGTCTGGAGTGTATATGAACTGCATTTGAATGTTGAGTTCTGAATGAGTAGCAGAATGACTTCCGTGTCTGGAGTGTATCTGTACTGGAATCTGAATAAGTGACAGAATGACTTCCGTGTCTGGAGTGTATTTGAACTGTATCTGAATGTTGAGGTCCGAATGAGTAGCAGAATGACTTCCGTGTCTGGAGTGTATCTGTATTGTATCTGCAATCTTTGAACATTGTTAATGATAACTATTAATCTTATCCTGAAAAGGGTAAAATGTTAGCTGAAACACAAAGTTGTGTTGCATGAAATGTATGATGCAATAAATGTGTTTTATCAATGTTTATGATACATGGATGTAATGTATGTGCATGTAAGCTGATTTGTTGTCTTGCTGAGGAAAATAAATCCTTGACAGCTGGGGATAATAAAACCCTTGACTGCTGCCAGGGAAAATAAATCCTTGACTGCAGAGGATAAGAAATCCTGGGCGACTGCTGGGAATAGAAAATCCTTGACAACTTCTGTGGGGATATGAGGATCCTTCATGTCTTGAAGTTGGAGTATTGACAAAATTATGTTGTGAGAGTAATGCCATACTGATTGAGAAATATGCTTGGGAAATCCAGAGAACTTTGATGACTTCTACTAGAGGTTACTCAATGGGAATCCTTATTCCGCTGGGGAATAGAGAAGACTTTGATGACTTCTGCGGGGAATTAAGAATGAGAATCTTCATTCTATTGAGGAGCAATAAAACTTTGGTGACCTCACTGGGGAATTAAGAATGAGAATCTTCATTCTGTTGAGGAATAAAAACTTTGTGGGGAAGAAGGCTTACTACTGGAGAGTAAGTTCAGGAGTTTTCGGTCGTCTGCCACTCTATTGGGGAGTTATCCTAGGTTGGGGAGAGATAGAAGTTAACTGTTATCTGGTTGGTTTCCAGGCTTTAAGATAACTTGCTGGGGAGTTTGGAGAAACTGAATGGTTTTCGCTGGGGATTGATAGTTAGAAGTTTTGGCTCCACTGTGGATTGGGAGTTTGAAGTTTTAACTCTGATGGGAATTAAGGGTTTGAAATTTAGCTCCGTTGGGGATCTAGATAATGTACTGTAGGGATTACTCCTGGAATAGCCTAAAGACGTTTTCCTATCCTTTCAATCTATCAGTATTTGTTCTTTTCCACTCTGTTTATTTATAAACAGTAATTATGTTCAAATGCATATGTTCATCAATGAATCATTGGACGTTTTTGCAAATAAAAACACAAGTGTAAAAGAAAAAGGAAAATAGTTTTCTGTACTTTGAAAAAGATATCTTTGTATTTACTTTGAATAAGTATGTTGTACAAAGGAGACAGACATCCTAGTAAGAGGATGGTGTCATAAAAGTAAGAAAAATTTATACAAAGAAAGATAGCTATGTGTGTAAAAATCCCATGGGGTTCCCATTCTGCTATAGCCTTCGTATCTCTAAATATCTTGTCCATTCGCTGCTTCGTCTGAAGATGATTGGATTGATCAAAACTTCAGGTTTGTCAGTGAAGAGATTGTCTTTAAAGTGATCCGACGAGACATAGTCATACGCTTTAATTCCCTAACTTTTGCCTGGACCGCCCTTTCGGGTTTTCAGTCCACCGGGAAACCCTTTTTTGCCCAAGTCGCCCTTTCAAGTTTTCAACTTGCCGGGTGTACAAATTTTTTTTATTTATCCCTAATTTTTTCCTGAACCTCCCTTTCGGGTTTTCGATTCACCGGGATGCCCTTTTTTTTGCCTAGGTGTGTCAACCTAGCGGGTCTCTTATGCGTAGTATCTTTTGACTATGTCTGCGTTCGCAGGGTGAGGTAGGTCGTCGCCGTCCATGGTGGTTAAAATCATTGCCCCACCAGAAAAGATGTTCTTGATTACAAATGGTACTTCATAGGTAGGAGTCTATTTGCCCCTGGGATCACTTTGTGGCAAAATGATGCGCTTGATCACAAGATCTCCAACTTGATATACTTGGCATCTGACTTTCTTGTTAAAAGTCTTGATCATCCGTTTTTGATACGTCTTACCGTGGCAAACAATAGTAAGTCTCTTCTCGTCAATTAAGTTCAACTGATCAAGTCGGGTCTGGATCCAATCGTCTTCACTTAAACCAGCATCTTTCATGATTCTCAAGGAGGGAATCTGAACCTCGATAGGTAAAACAGCCTCCATGCCATATACCAAGGAATAGGGTGTTTCCCCAGTTGATGTGCGCACCGTGGTACGGTACCCGTGAAGAGCAAACGGTAACATTTCATGCCAGTCCTTGTAGGCGACTGTCATCTTTTGTATGATCTTCTTGATATTTTTGTTAGCAGCTTCAACTGCACCATTCATCTTTGGCCGATAGGGGGATGAATTGTGATGTTGAATTTTGAACTGCTCGCACAAAGCGGTGATCATAGTATTGTTAAGGTTTGTACCGTTATCAATGATGATCCTTTCGGGGATACCATACCGGCAAATGAGATTCTGCTTTATGAAGCGGGCAACAACATTCTTAGTAACGGATGCGAAGGAAGCTGCTTCGACCCACTTGGTGAAATAGTCAATGGCCACCAGAATGAAGTGGTGTCCATTGGAAGCTGTAGGCTTGATCTCTCCAATCATGTCGATTCCCTATATAGCAAAGGGCCAAGGAGCTGTTAAGAAATTTAGAGGAACTGGAGGCACGTGCACCTTGTCTGCATAGATTTGACATTTGTGGCAAGTCTGGGAATGTTGATAGCAGTCAGCTTCCATGGTAGACCAGTAATAGCCTTCTCGTAGGATCTTCTTTGCCATCGTATGCTCGCTAGAGTGAGTTCCAAAGGTACCTTCATGCAATTCAGCCATAATCCTTTCAGCTTCAAGCTTGTCCACACAACAGAGCAGAATAGAATCATGATTGCGCTTGTATAGGATGCCATTACTTAAGAAGAACTTAGCTGAGAATCTCTGTGATCGGTGGAAATAGAACTGACTGTTTTTTAGCTGGTTTCGCGAAATGTCGCGGTAAGCAAGAGTCGCCACCGTCTTTTATGTTCTCCAACATGGAAAGGACAAAAGCACAGCAAAATTCCTTCTTTGAGAATGTTTCTCGGTTCGGGAGGTAGATTTATAGAAAGGGGAGGTGTTAGCACCCTTTCTATCCATGGTTATCCATGGGCTCTTAGGTACTTGCTCTTATGTTTTCAAAATTTGTTTGCTTTTCAAGTGTGTGTGGGTTTGGAAAAGTTTCTTTGAAAGATTTCTGAATAACTCTTGTATCTGTCCTCAAGAGTGTTTGAAAAATTTGTTTTGAAAGCTTTTGAAAGTGTGAGGTGTGAAAAGTATTTTTTTTGTTTTTTTGAAAAGAGCAAGTATCCATGAGTTATCTACCTACCCTAAGGAATTAAGCTGTGTAAGTGTCCTTTAGGTAGTGCCATCCCACCATTGAGAGGTAGGTAGCACCACCGTTGGAGGTGTTCGAGTCAATTCGATTGTAGGGACAGTGTGGTCACCGAAGCAACAATTAGGACACCTTAGAAGCTACCCTTATGTCCTTGATCCTTTTTTAATCCGAGGCAACCGTTTCGAGGCAACTGTTCCGAGGCAACTGTTTCGAGGTGTAGGTGTTTAGGTATTGGCTTGCATTTTTGGTAAATCCCAAGTGTATGTGTGAATGTCATGACTGATGTCATGACATTCTAGTTCAGTTTGTACTGACTCATTAGGTACCTTTGTAGAAAAATATTGTAATTCAAGTACTGATGTTTATAAGTGTGTATCTGAGCATTTTGCAAAATGATCACATTTTGCTAAATCAGTAGACAGGTTTTCTCAGATGTCATAACAGATGTTATGACATCCTGTTCTGAACTAACAGGTTTGCAAGTTGGATAAGTCTGAGTTTTTTCAGGAAATAACTCAGTCTTTCCTGAACAGAATCCTGCGTTTTCTGAGGGGTAACCTAGCTCAACCCTAACCTGGTTAATAAAGTCCTGTGACCTGGTCTTTAGGTCAAACGGAATTAACCCTAGGTTTTTGTGGAAACCCTAACTGAAGTTGCAGCTGCTATATATTCAACAGAGCTGCTGTTTTTCAACTGATCGCTTTTATTTGGTTAGAAGATCATTTGTAAGCCTCACATAATGTAATATTAGGGGTGTTCTGTTAGGTAAACCTGTCGATCTGTGGCAAGGTTACCATGTGTGTAACTCGATACCTGTAGGTAAGAGTTTGAGTGTTCTTGGACGAAGCTGTGAAGCAAGTCTAAGTATTTTTGCATTACTTCTTATTCATCGTAATGTAGGAAACCAAGTGGGAGGGCACTACTTCTTGAGTAGGAGTTAGACTTCTGTTGTTGCGGCAATAGGAATGGAAACTGGTAGGTTTCTATCTAGGAGTTCCTAGGTATAGGTTGCACTGGGTAAATGATTAAGTGAGGGATGGGAACTTGTGAAGTTTAGTCCTGAATTAATATTGCTGATAGTGGATCTTCTTCCTGGCTTGGTATGCCCCCAGAGTAGGTGTTGTTGCACACTGAACTGGGTTAACAATTGATTGTGTTTTTACCTTCAACACTTTATAATTCTGTCTGTTATATATCAAGGTAAAACTGTAATGTTGTAACAGATGATGTCTCAGAACATGTTAAGACATCATGCTGATATCTGTGCAGGAGAAACAGAACTGTGAAGGTTGTTTGCTCTCTGTTGATCATGTGTACCAGATGGACAGAACTAGGTACATCGTGTGGTCTATCCTCTGCACCTTCAAAGTATATCTGGTACAGCTTGGATAAAACTGTGTGAATGTTACAGATGATGTCAAAAGAGATGAATGGATATCCTGCTGGTTTGTGTGCATGATAAACAGAACTAAGGGGTTTGTTTGCTTCATGGTATGTGATAAATGATGTTGCAACCAATGTTGAGACATCAGGCTATGAATGGATAGTTTACAAACCAAAGCTATTTGTTCGAGAACTGCAGATATGGAAACCTCTATGCTTATGTTATACTTTAGTACTGAATCACAAAAAAATTGGGTATCTACCTTGCAGTGTATTTATTATGTCATATCAGATGTCTAGACATTGAGTATAACATCTGAAGACTGGCATACACCAGAATTTCAATTGGTATCAGAGCAGGCATCCTGTTCTGTTTCTGGATGAGATCCATGGGTGATACTTTCTGGTATCTGCAAGGACAATCTTAGTACTGGAGATTGCAACCTGGAAAGGTTTGTTATTTCCCTGAATGGTCCCTTAAAGTGGGAGGATGGACTATTCATGACAGGAACTGTGTTTGGCCTGGTTGTGTGGTAGCTGCTCCAGGTTTGATTTATTTTCAAACCTAGGATTTGTGTACGCCTAAAGTGTGTGTGCAAAGATTGAGTTATATTATGTTCTTCCGCTGTGTAATACTTGGCAAAACTCAAGCTCTGATGTGTTTCCCCTCTTGTGGATTGAAGGCTACTGTATTCAAGAATTCAACATAAGCTATTGAAGATGTCACAGATACTTGAGTCCTCTCAAGTCCACTCATGAAGACGTTCTTCGTTCAGGATGGTAAGAATCACATAATCACGGATTAGTGTTATACGAAGACCTTGAAGAATTTCAAGGAGGGCCTTGTTCCAAGGTGATGGAACTGATGTTCTATGTGATGGTGGAACAAGTATGCAGCTACTAGTTGAAGAGCATATGTTTTGGGTGTCAAACAAAGGGATACTTTTGTTTGGAACCTACTCCTGACCTGGAAGAGGAGACATCTGTGTGTGCAAAGTTGACAATGGTAGAGTCAACTATGTCTGTGTGCTCCCGAAGGTTACTTTTAGAAGTCAGAACTCTAGAAGTGGAGCTGGTTGAGATGTGACATTGTGCAATCCCTATTGGTGGGCTTATTCCTGAAGATTGATCAGGGCTGAGCAGGTGTTCCCTGGAGTACTATGGTGTGAAGAAAGACAAGCCCATTGGTTAATAAAAGTCAATGATGGTGCAGCATTATTGCTCCTTCATAGAAGTAGATTGGGATCATGAATCTTGTCATTTAAACATCATGATTAGAAGTGGAAGATCTTTCAATATGTGAGAATATGAAGACTCAGAGTTTGGTTAAGGTAGTATGTTCTGGCAATACATATCTGCTGATGATTGATGTTGTTGTCTTCACTGAAGTACTTAAGGTCAGCTGATTAGTGTGATTGGAGTATGAACAGGTATAACTCTTGGAGTTACTTGAATCTGGTAGGGATGTCATATGTCATGTCGAGACATTTGTGTACAATGCATGGATATTTTGTGTGGAGCTTCCATGATTGGTAGTTTGAGGGGGAGATTTGGTTAACCTCCTCACATTAGTTCAGCCTGGTGTTTAGCTGGCTGTTGACCTGTGTCACATGGGTTCTGGGTGTTGTGTGACATATTTGCAATGAAGGATTCATCTCTCTCATTCCTAAGGATGAATCTGATCTGGAAGGAGTGTCAAATCTGTTAAGGTGAGTAGAGTTTGTTCAGAGAAAATTCTATTTACCTGAGTCAAGGGTGGCAACCTAGATATCTCAACTCTTTGGTCTCTCAAAGAAAGTGCTTGCAAGAAGAAGATATTAACACACGAAGAGTATGTCAAAGTATTCAAATGGTGAAAGTATCTTACAGGATAATGGGAAGGATTTAAGATCAATTGCTATTTGTGACAAGTACAAGTATTTAATTGATTATCCTTGGAATTCAAGATAAATGATGTTCTTAAAGATGTGGGAACATTCCTTCTTCTAGACCCTGTGAAGAATCACAGGAAGAGTGATGCTTTAGAGCTATCTCTTTGGTAACAGCAAAATCATTTTATCTCTGAAAAAGTTTCCTGGAAACGTTTTCAGACTTGAAGCTACAAGAAGAAGAAGACATCATAATCTTGATGGTGGTTACTTGGATCAGTTTGGTTCTGATCTAGGTAAGGAAGTGAATTAGCTAATAAACATGGAGAAGTCAAAAGGTGGCATTTGATTTTTTCATATGAGGATTCATGAAGGAGATAATCAAACAGTGGGATTTGGTCTATCTCAGCAGTGGATTCAGAGAATCAAGATAATCAACATGTGGCAGCTGATTATTATTGAGGTTAGTCTTAGACAGATTACTTTTGGGCAGAAGAGTAATGAGTTGAATACAAAGAGGAGGTGGCTTTTATTCATCTCTTGGAGCTTGTGGTAGAAGTTATGAGTCATCTATAGTAGATTATCTCTTGTAATGGGATGAGAATGTTGGTGTCCCTATTTGTGTGTTTGATTTTGTTCTGATCAAGCTGGTAGCGCAGTAAGGTATGAATATTGTCTGAGGATGGTCTGAAGATGTCAGAGTAATTTCTAAAGATTTTCAGAAGATGTCCTTTGTATGATGTGACTCAGAAAGGTTGACTTAGACCAAGGATGTTCTAACTTGTTCTGGTCTGAAGAAAGTTTGATTCAGAGTATGGATGCGTTCAACCAATATAGTTGAACAGAGGGTGCGCTCTTGAAGACATGAAGATGCGTCTTATGTTTTCCATTCATCAAGGGGTCTTATTTACTTTGAATCAGAAGTTGTCTTGAAGGTCCAACTGAGTATTGAATGTGACCTACTTGTTTCCATGAGGAGAAGTGATTGTCCCTAACAGGGGGAGTATTGGTTTGTACGGAAAGTCTTCATCAGACTCGTAGGATATAAAGTGTGGCACTTTATTAACTATTGGGATGATGTGTTCAAGACTGAAGAGGACTATGTCTGACCGAATGTCATCACATTGCCTAATGACATTGTTCCCAATTTCCTCTAAAACTACAGACAGGAGGAAAATTGGATGAAGTGTGGATTACTATTAATAAACCCATGTGTGTACAGTTGTATGACTCAGAGGGAGTAACCATCATCTTTGTGTAAATGGAATGGTTTCAAGCTGCTAATATGAAAATAGCAGAATGTATGACGACATAGGATTGGAGCATGTTTTCATCTGCTAAGAAAACAGGGCGTTTGTGTCTCATTATGAAGCATTTTAGTGAGCTGGAATGTTTAGGTGATAACTTGTCATCTAATAAAGGTATTATATAACTGAGGCAGAGTGTGATTTCTAGTAATTGGTGGAGTGGGGAGTAGTCCTTTAAATCAAGAAAGTTCAAATGCTGTTCCTTTAAATCCAGATGTCTCTAAGGATGTTGAGACATCAGACAAAGAAAAGAATGTTGACATTGCTCACAAGAAAAGGAAGAAGCCAGAATCCTCCGAGCCTGATGACAGTGCTTAAAGGTTGGTTGCTATTTGGTGGTGTTGCTGGTTGGTGCTGATATCTGGTGGAGTTTGGAAGTGTATTCAGTTGTTTTCTGCTGCTGCTCTTATTATTTTGTTTTGGATAACTGTATAATTTTATGAACATGTATCTTTGGCCCATTTGTGGCTAAAGAGGGGGAGAATATTTTGGTACTTGACATTCTATTTTTCTGCTGTCACTTATTTCTGCTGCTATCTATCTCTGATTGCTTAGGGTCTTTAGCCAAAAATCTGCCAAAGGGGGAGTTTGTAGGTGTTTAGGTATTGGCTTGCATTTTTGGTAAATCCCAAGTGTATGTGTGAATGTCATGACTGATGTCATGACATTCTAGTTCAGTTTGTACTGACTCATTAGGTACCTTTGCAGAAAAATATTGTAATTCAAGTACTGATGTTTATAAGTGTGTATCTGAGCATTTTGCAAAATGATCACATTTTGCTAAATCAGTAGACAGGTTTTCTCAGATGTCATAACAGATGTTATGACATCCTGTTCTGAACTAACAGGTTTGCAGGTTGGATAAGTCTGAGTTTTTTCAGGAAATAACTCAGTCTTTCCTGAACAGAATCCTGCGTTTTCTGAGGGGTAACCTAGCTCAACCCTAACCTGGTTAATAAAGTCCTGTGACCTGGTCTTTAGGTCAAACAGAATTAACCCTAGGTTTTTGTGGAAACCCTAACTGAAGTTGCAGCTGCTATATATTCAACAGAGCTGCTGTTTTTCAACTGATCGCTTTTATTTGGTTAGAAGATCATTTGTAAGCCTCACATAATGTAATATTGGGGGTGTTCTGTTAGGTAAACCTGTCGATCTGTGGCAAGGTTACCATGTGTGTAACTCGATACCTGTAGGTAAGAGTTTGAGTGTTCTTGGACGAAGCTGTGAAGCAAGTCTAAGTATTTTTGCATTACTTCTTATTCATCGTAATGTAGGAAACCAAGTGGGAGGGCACTACTTCTTGAGTAGGAGTTAGACTTCTGTTGTTGCGGCAATAGGAATGGAAACTGGTAGGTTTCTATCTAGGAGTTCCTAGGTATAGGTTGCACTGGGTAAATGATTAAGTGAGGGATGGGAACTTGTGAAGTTTAGTCCTGAATTAATATTGCTGATAGTGGATCTTCTTCCTGGCTTGGTATGCCCCCAGAGTAGGTGTTGTTGCACACTGAACTGGGTTAACAATTGATTGTGTTTTTACCTTCAACACTTTATAATTCTGTCTGTTATATATCAAGGTAAAACTGTAATGTTGTAACAGATGATGTCTCAGAACATGTTAAGACATCATGCTGATATCTGTGCAGGAGAAACAGAACTGTGAAGGTTGTTTGCTCTCTGTTGATCATGTGTACCAGATGGACAGAACTAGGTACATCGTGTGGTCTATCCTCTGCACCTTCAAAGTATATCTGGTACAGCTTGGATAAAACTGTGTGAATGTTACAGATGATGTCAAAAGAGATGAATGGATATCCTGCTGGTTTGTGTGCATGATAAACAGAACTAAGGGGTTTGTTTGCTTCATGGTATGTGATAGATGATGTTGCAACCAATGTTGAGACATCAGGCTATGAATGGATAGTTTACAAACCAAAGCTATTTGTTCGAGAACTGCAGATATGGCAAGCTTTATGCTTATGTTATACTTTAGTACTGAATCACAAAAAAATTGGGTATCTACCTTGCAGTGTATTTATTATGTCATATCAGATGTCTAGACATTGAGTATAACATCTGAAGACTGGCATACACCAGAATTTCACGAGGCAACTGGATCATGGACATAAGGACCGCTAAGACGTCCTATACTTGACGACCACGTTTCGAAGGCAACAAGTGAGGCGTACCCTAGAAGTGGTGTGTGTATTTGTGTGTTGTATTCAGTTAATGTTTGTCTTGTTAATTAGTGAGCTACGAGTTGTTTTTATTTACATACATTCTTTCATGCAAGTTAATAGTTAAGGGGTGCGGAAAGTAAATTGCGGAAACGTAAATCCTACGCTATTACAAGGCGCGGGTCTATACATCGCCAAAAATTACAAAGACCCGTTTTTTGGTAAATAAGTACGGAAAGTAAATAAAAACAGTAAAAGTCCTAATTACTATTACATCCGGAGGAAATTACATAATAATCCAAAATAAGGAATTAAAATTAAAATGCGCGCGAAAGAAGAATCGGGAATGTCTTAAGGGTGTTGACCCTTTTAGAAAAGAAATTGATTTTTTTTGTCTTTTTTGTAATTAAAGTGAAATTAAAACTAACTAATGACTAATTAATTAATTTAATTAAAAGAAAATATTTTTTTGTGTTTTTATGTTTTTATGAAATAAAATAAAAGAATTAAAATTCTAAGTCAACCTAATTCTAAGTTATTTTAGTTATTTAAAAAAGGTTAAAATGGCCTAATTAAAACTATTTATTTGTTAATATTTTATTTACAAAAATAATATGAGAATAATAATAATAATGTTAATTCTATTTTTTTTATGAAAATATGTTAATTAAGTTAATTGTTAATAATAAAAATAATTAAAAGGTTAGCAATTAAAAATAAGAAAAAAATGACAAAAACAAAATAAAAAAGAAGTAAAAACAAAGGGGGGTGTGTGCTGAAATGGATGGTGTATTGAAGCAATTTAGGCCAACTGAAATCTAAGCCACGTTTGACTTTCATGATTTCCTGCAGCACGCTTGACTCCAGAGCATGGTGTGCTAGCCTTTTGGACCTTTGGATCTGTGCTGGTGAACACTTGGAGCGCTGAGATATGAGGTTTATGGTGTTCCTCCTTTGAGAATCTGCACATGAAAGCAATGAAAAAAAAATGATATGGAAATTATAGGGGACCTGGGAAGAACTTACAACGCGGTATGAGCCTCGGGACTTGGCAAAGGTTGCTTTAGCTTCAGGGTGTGGCAAGGAATAGAACCACGTGCTTGTTTTGATCTGAAGATGCTCGCAACTATGTTTTAGAACTCTCACTTTTTGAATAATTTTTGGTTTTTCTCTTGGCCGTTTCTGCACACACTCTTTTTTTGAATGAGGTTGGGAAGGATTGTATATATAGTGATGAATGAGAATCAATCCAAATTAAGAGCCTTGAAGCCTTGCCATTATGTTTTGGATTATGCCATGAACACCATTTAAACAACTTGCCATTCTTGTGAAAATTTGAATTTTTATGCCCATAATAGGCCATGCACGAATTTGGAATGTGTTTTAAGGTGTATCAAAGCTAATCATCACAAAATATATCCCTCCATTAATTTCTTTGATTTTTATTTGAATTTTAAAGATTTAAAATGAATTAAATCAAATAAAATTAAATAAAAATGGAAAAATTAATTTTAAATTTTGAAATAAATTGTGGGACACGTGGGAAGCATGGCCAAGCTGAATCAAGTGTAAAAAGTGGGGCCCTTTTGTCAAAAATGAAGTTTCAAGGATAATTGACTTTGGCCATTTCACAAGAATTTCCCAACTTCTCCAATGCATATCTTGCTCAATTTTGAAGCTATGAACATGTTCTTGGACATTTTGGAAAGGTCTTGAAGTCCTCTAATCAATGTCTTTGGTCCGATGTCATTTTGATTTACCAATCTCAAGTTATGGTCTTTGACTTAAAGTCCCTTTTTGTTGACTTTTGAAAATGACCTATAATGTTGAAATTGATAACTTTTTGTGAGAGCATTTATTGGACTTGGAATGTGAAGATGAGTTGTAGGAAATTTTCTCCCCTTCAAAATGAGCTTTGGATGGGATTTTTCTGATGAACCATGAAAAAGTTATGCCTTGGTCAAGTTACAGTTGACTTTTCAACTGTCCAAAAATAGAAACTTTCGCATCTTGAGACTTTTTGAGCCATGCTTGTGAAATCATGATCAAGAATTGATCAAATGAGGATTGTGGCTTCAAAATAAGATGTTGACCAAAAATTTTGACTTTTGACTGTCAAATGACCATTTTGCCCCTGTAGTTGACTGTGGAGCAATTAGGATTTTTGACTGTGCAATTTGATGCTGTGAGTCTTGAACCTTGACATATGGATGCTTGACACTGTATATGAGCATGTGGGACTTGATTGAGCCCTTGAAAACTTCAACTTCCTTGCAAGAACCAAAACCCTAGTCTGACTGGCTTAGGAGGATGGTTTGACTGTGTAGCCCTTGAGTAGACTTTGAACTCTTTGCGGCAAAACTTTGAAGATTATGGGAGGGCAAATTTTGGGGTACAACAGTTGCCCCTGTTCAATCTTCTTAGACCTGAGGATGTAGATTGGCTTGTGTGCCTTTCGTGATCCGAGGGTGGAAGATGATTGAACACTAGAGTGCCCAGAAATTTGCACTCACATAGTAGAGTATCAGCAGTGTGATGTCGGGAATGGGCTTACAGATGCCATTTGGAGAGATGATGGATGGGAGGATGGGCTTAAAGATGCCATCTGAAAGTGTGACAGAACCTTGTCGGGAATGGGCTTATAGATGCCATTTGGAAAGATGGTGGATAGGTGAATCTGAATAAGAAATAGAATAGCTTCTGTGTCTATAGCGTATCTAGTCTGTGTCTAATTGCTGACGTCTGAATAAATGGTAGAATGACCGCCGTGTCTGGGGTATATGAGTAAGAGAATGTCATCCGAATCTGGATCGTATCTGGACTGAACAATAGAAGAGCATCCGGGATGGAGCATCTCTAAGTTGTCTTTTAGAAGTTTGAATCTGAATAAGCAATAGAACGGCGTCCGGATCTGGAGCATCTCTAGGCTATATCTGAAAGGGAATCTGAATAAGTATTAGAACATCACCATGCCTGGGTCACATCTGAACTATATCTAGAAGGAGTCTTGAATAAGCAAAGGAACAACATCCATATCTGGAGCATGTCTAAGCTATCTCTAAAAGGAAATCTGGAATAAGTATCAGAATGTCGCCATGCCTGGGTCACATCTGAACTATATCTAGAAGGAGTCTTGAATAAGCAAAAGAACAACATCCATATCTGGAGCGTTTCCAAGCTATCTCTGAAAGGAAATCTGGAATAAGTATCAGAACGTCGCCATGCCTGGGTCACATCTGAACTATCTCTAGAAGGAGTTTTGAATAAGCAAAAGAACAACATTCATATCTGGAGCATTTCCAAGCTATTTCTGAAAGGAAATTTGGAATAAGTATCAGAATGTCGCCATGCCTGGGTCACATCTGAACTATCTCTAGAAGGAGTCTTGAATAAGCAAAAGAACAACATCCATATCTGGAGCATTTCCAAGCTATCTCTGAAAGGAAATCTGGAATGAGTATCAGAACATCGCCATGCCTGGGTCACATCTGAACTATATCTAGAAGGAGTCTTGAATAAGCAAAAAAACAGCATCCATATCTGGAGCATTTCCAAGCTATCTCTGAAATGAAATCTGGAATAAGTATCAGAACATCGCCATGCCTGGGTCACATCTGAACTATCTCTAGAAAGAGTCTTGAATAAGCAAAAGAACAGCATCCATGTCTGGAGCATTTCCAAGCTATCTCTGAAAGGAAATCTGGAATGAGTATCAGAACGTCGCCATGCCTGGGTCACATCTGAACTATATCTAGAAAGAGTCTTGAATAAGCAAAAGAACAGCATCCAGATCTGGAGCATTTCCAAGCTATCTCTGAAAGGAAATCTAGAATAAGTATCAGAACGTCGCCATGCCTGGGTCACATCTGAACTATCTCTAGAAAGAGTCTTGAATAAGGAAAAGAACAGCATCCATATCTGGAGCATTTCCAAGCTATCTCTGAAAGGAAATCTGGAATGAGTATCAGAACGTCGCCATGCCTGGGTCACATCTGAATTATATGTAGAAGGAGTCTTGAATAAGCAAAAGAACAACATCCAGATCTGGAGCATTTCCAAGCTATCTCTGAAAGGAAATCTGGAATAAGTATCAGAACATCGCCATGCCTGGGTCACATCTGAACTATCTCTAGAAAGAGTCTTGAATAAGCAAAAGAACAGGATCCATATCTGGAGCATTTCCAAGCTATCTCTGAAAGGAAATCTGGAATGAGTATCAGAACGTCGCCATGCCTGGGTCACATCTGAACTATATCTAGAAGGAGTCTTGAATAAGCAAAAGAACAGCATCCAGATCTGGAGCATTTCTAAACTATCTTTGAAAGGAAATCTGGAATGAGTATCAGAACGTCGCCATGCCTGGGTCACATCTGAACTATATCTAGAAGGAGTCTTGAATAAGCAAAAGAACAACATCCATATCTGGAGCATTTCCAAGCTATCTCTGAAATGTAGATATGCCCTGGCTAGATACAGGTATCGAATCTGGAATTGCAACAGTTGATAGTAACCGTCTTTGGATTGACCTTTTTCCTGAAAAGGCAAAACATCAGTTGTATGCAATGTCATGATGCATGAACTGCGTGATTTTAAGATGTTCTCAAAAATAAATGAGATTTGTGTGATATGATGCGTATGTGCATGCATTGTGTATGTAAGCAAGATGTATGAAAGGTGATATGTTTATGAATGTATTTTCGTCTAGGAAAATAAATCCTTGACGAATTCCGGGAAGTTGAATCCTGGACTGATGTTGAAGAACAGAGTTCTTCGTTTCCGCTGGGGATGATGGTTGCAAGAACAAACCGGTAGGAGAAGATGACTCCGTTGGGGAATAAACTTGCTGGAGAGATACTCTGCGGGGAATACTCTGTGGGGAAGGGATATTTCGTTGAGAATTTGATGATAACTCCGCTGAGGGATACCGTTGATAAGCTTTGTTGAGGAAATTGATGAACTCCGCTGGGGGGTAGGAAGAAACTTCGCCGAGGACGATCTTTCCATGGTTATTAGCTGAGGATAACCCAGTTATAAGCCCTGGTGGGGAATAACCTTTGGATAAAGCCGGGGAGACGCGTTCGTGCTCTGCAGGGGATAAGCTTCCAGAATCTACTAGGGATAAGCTTCCTACTGGGGGATTGATTCAACTCTCCTGGGGAGGCTTTTTGAACTGTACTAGGGAATGGCTCCACTGGTGTGTCTGTATTCCGCCGGGGAACAATCTTATATTAAGACTGTCGGGGATGCTTGCTTAGGAAGATCTGTATACTCTGCTGGGGAATATTGAGATCTTCTAGGGGATAAACCAACTTCCTTGAGGCTGACAGTAGACTACCTCTGCTTGGGGAGAGTGTCGCTGACTTGCTGGAGGATACTGTGCCTTTTCAGGGTTGATTGGGAGACCAAACTCTGCTCGGGGAAGTATTGCTGAAATCTGGTCTTACTCTGTGGGAAGTTGAGGTAACTTGGTTACATTCTTCAGCCGAACCTACCTTGGTACCTTGGTTGACAGAGCAACTAGATCGTTTGGACAACTCATTATTGCCCCTGTTTCTGCAGGAGAAGGTACCTGTAGAGGTGCTTGAGGACTGCCGATTTGACAAATCTTCTTCTGGTAGGCAAGTGACAAGATGACGGGACATAGTCGTACGCTTTGATCCCTAACTTTTGCCTGGATCGCCCTTTCGGGTTTTCAATCCAACGGGATACCCATTTTTGCCCAAGCCGCCTTTTCAGGTTTTCGGCTTGCCGGGTGTACAAATTTTTTTCATTTTCATCCCTTATTTTGCCCGAACCCTTTTGGTTTGCCGGGAAGCCCTTATTTTTGCCTAGGTGTGTCAACCTAGCGGGTCTTTGGTTGTGCGTAGTATTTTTTTGACTATGTCCATGCTCTCAGAATGTAGGGAGATGCCCCTGTTGTTGTGTTGCCATGCGACCAGAAGATGTTTGATCAGGCAAGATTCGTAGCTGGAACTCATGTCCAATGCCCCAAGTGATCCATATGGATATTTTCCCCAAGTTGGTTGGCCTTTTGAGAGATTCTCTGAATCTTGACTTAACTGCCCCAGATAATAGACTATGATCATGTCTGCCCCTTGGTTGGAAGTACTTTTGTTCACTTAGATATTCGTTGTGCGACTTTCTCTGCTGTTCGAACAAATAGTCATATGCAAACAATGTTATTTTAAAAATGCAAAGCTTATGTCTGTCTTGAAATTTTTAAAAATGCATTTTTCAGTAACACAAGCAAATTTTGTAAAAATGTGATGTCAACTCGTTATTTTACCGCAAGCCTTAAGGAGTCAGGATACCTTTGTAACAGTATGCTTTCGAACCAACCCATGCTTCAGCTAGGACTTTTAAGGGTTGTAACGTGGCCTGGTTCACGGTTTAAGAAACAAAGGATAAAGGCTCAAAATTTATTTGTACCCACCCGCTCTTCATGATGTTCTTCAAACCTAAACTCAGCTGATCGTGCGTTAGACCTTGTTTGAGTCTTCGCTCTGATGTTCCAGTGATGGTTCGGATGTTGACAATTTATTTTGGATAGGCAGTCATTTTGTTTTTGTTGAGGGTTTGTATGACCTCTTTCTTTTTTGATTTCGTTATCCCTATTTTTGCCTGAACTGTTTCTTTTGTGATTACAGTCAGCGGGATGCCCCAGTTTTGTAAGTCTCCTTCATAGGTTTTGACTTATTGGGCTTTTATTTTGAGGTGATGACTGCCTGTCTTTGTGATTACTCGGAACCATCATTGTCTTTTGTTTTGACAGGACTCCTTTGGTGCCATTCGTTGTGCACTTGGATCAACTGAGAGAACTACCCTGCCCCGGGTTATGATTAAGGGTTTTGATTTTCGAAAAGAAAACTCCTACTTCTTTGGCTCAAAGGGGTTGACGAGGGATTATCATCCTTATAACTCCAGTGTTTAGGAATTGAAACAATGCATGTACCTCATCAGCGGGGTCTGTTCAAAAGCATACTGTAGATTTTGGTATCGTTTTCGTCATCCTCCCTCAAGAGGCCTAGAATTATTAACCGAGCGTTGATCATCACACAAAAATATGAAAGCAATTTGCAATATAGTGAATACGAAATAATTACTTCAAAACATGCATGTGTAATGCATTAATGAAATAACAACGTTTGATATGAATAAAATGTTTAAACAATCAAAGAAAAATACAACTTGAACATTCGAATGAACAAAAGTTTCTTAGTTTGAACTAGTCATCTCAGATGGAAGATTCTTAGCAGAAGATGTTCATTTTACCACCCGACATGAACTCTAGCACCCTTCCGTCGATCAAGTCTTGAATCTTGTTCCTCAGGCTCCAACAGTCGTCAGTGTCATGTCCAGGACTGTCAGAATGGTAGGCACACCTTTCATCAGGATTGTACTTCAGGGAGGTTATGTTGAGATTCTTAGGAGGATCTTTTAAAGCAATCAGCTTGACCTCTAACAAGTGTCTCAGTATCAGTGATGATGGTATACCAGTCTCCGAGAAATGTCTTCCAGACGTATTTTGCTTACGCCGATTACCCTGTTGACGCTGGTGAGGTTGATGCTGGGCTTGTGACCCTGAAGCAAACTGAGGAGCTTTTCCCTTGTCTTCTTGCACCACAGGTGGTTGAATGATGTCTTGCTTTTCAACCATAGATGTTTGCCCCAGTTGGTTATCCCGAAGCAGTTGGTTGATGAGAACCCTGAGCTCTCCTTGTCTTTGAGATAAGTCTTGGATAAGAGCCATTTGCCCCAGCATCTGGGTTCTCATTGTATCCACCTCAGCTTGTAGACGTTTCAGCCGTTCATCCTTATCGTCTTCAGAACTGTTCCTGACCAAAGTCCCCATGAGGAGTGTTCTCAGCTCTTCCTGCCCCTTGGATAGGTTTAGGAGGATCTCCCCGAACCGAGTCTCTTGAGCATGAAGATCCTGGTTTTCTTGTTGGCAAGCCATTGCTGAAATGAGCAGCGAGGAGGGTAAGTGACCTGTGACAAGGGTACCTGTTATGCAATGATATGTATGTATGCATGCAATGTTTTCAAGGATCTCGCGGGGTAAACAAGAAAATTGTTAAAATTTGAGTCAGGTAGCTTGATTGAAGGAAGCTCATGTTGTTGAGAGCCCTTCTTCAAGGGTCAAAGGCTCACCATATCCAGTGGGTCATAGCCCCCGACTCAAGTCATTAACCTTGGCTAGAGGAAAATAAATTCCCTTTGCCCTTTGCTAGACACTTTGATTCATCATGACCTGCATCACAAGCCCTTAAGATCCTTGAAATGGATTAGTCCTTATGTAGGATGTATGTGATGGTATGATGTTATGCTATACATGGAGTGATGTAAGTAGGCCCTGTAATGAGTCCCAATTAAGGACTGTAAACAAAACCTGCAAGGAACTCGTGTTGTTAGATAACAAGTGTGCAAGTAATTCAAGTATGAAGGCACACAAGTCATACAGAGCCCTTAGAGTTTAGGCCAGCATGAAGTTCAGGTACTACCCTCTTTCAGTTTTGTTGGTTAAGACATGTCCTATCAAAAGTAACCGGGTTCTAGAGGATCCCAATATCATTGACTACCCTCAATCGGCCATAACTCCAGCGTCGCAATCTTTTCTTGCGGCCAGAACCATCGTGAGAGTTTAGCCTCAATGGGTGTAGCATACTGCTACTGTTCTATGGCCAAGTTGGGTCACATTAGGGTTCTAAGGTCGGTTGGTGCTTAATGACTCCTCAGAAGACCCATATTCTCCTCATTGCAACACAAGGGATATCGGTATAGACAAAGGTGCCACACCAACGTAGCCACTGCTTCACCCGTGTCGGTCTATGCCGGACAGGTCCCTCACAGCTTATGCTACCTAAAAGGGTATCCCCAAATCCGAGTTAGGATCTATGAAACTCCGATGCAAAGCCCACAAATATAAAGCAATCAAAGCAAAGCAATTGAAAACATAAGTATGATCTAATCCTAAGGTACACCTCACTTTTATTATCCCCAGCAGAGTCGCCAGTTCTGTGATCGGTGGAAATAGAACTGACTGTTTTTTAGCTGGTTTCGCGAAATGTCGCGGTAAGCAAGAGTCGCCACCGTCTTTTATGTTCTCCAACATGGAAAGGACAAAAGCACAGCAAAATTCCTTCTTTGAGAATGTTTCTCGGTTCGGGAGGTACATTTATAGAAAGGGAAGGTGTTAGCACCCTTTCTATCCATGGTTATCCATGGGCTCTTAGGTACTTGCTCTTATGTTTTCAAAATTTGCTTGCTTTTCAAGTGCGTGTGGGTTTGAAAAAGTTTCTTTGAAATATTTCTGAATAACTCTTGTATCTGTCCTCAAGAGTGTTTGAAAAATTTGTTTTGAAAGCTTTTGAAAGTGTGAGGTGTGAAAAGTATTTTGTTTGTTTTTTTGAAAAGAGCAAGTATCCATGAGTCATCTACCTACC
Organism: Vicia faba; assembly: GCA_948472305.1. Lineage (NCBI taxonomy): Eukaryota > Viridiplantae > Streptophyta > Magnoliopsida > Fabales > Fabaceae > Vicia > Vicia faba. The sequence goes on from OX451736.1 coordinate 1,634,045,873, forward strand.
CTAAGGAATTAAGCTGTGTAAGTGTCCTTTAGGTAGTGCCATCCCACCATTGAGAGGTAGGTAGCACCACCGTTGGAGGTGTTCGGGTCAATTCGATTGTAGGGACAGTGTGGTCACCGAAGCAACAGTTAGGACACCTTAGAAGCTACCCTTATGTCCTTGATCCTTTTTTAATCCGAGGCAACCGTTTCGAGGCAACTGTTCCGAGGCAACTGTTTCGAGGCAACTGGATCATGGACATAAGGACCGCTAAGACGTCCTATACTTGACGACCACGTTTCGAAGGCAACAAGTGAGGCGTACCCTAGAAGTGGTGTGTGTATTTGTGTGTTGTATTCAGTTAATGTCTGTCTTGTTAATTAGTGAGCTACGAGTTGTTTTTATTTACATACATTCTTTCATGCAAGTTAATAGTTAAGGGGTGCGAAAAGTAAATTGCGGAAACGTAAATCCTACGCTATTACAAGGCGCGGGTCTATACATCGTCAAAAATTACAAAGACCCGTTTTTTGGTAAATAAGTACGGAAAGTAAATAAAAACAGTAAAAGTCCTAATTACTATTACATCCGGAGGAAATTACATAATAATCCAAAATAAGGAATTAAAATTAAAATGCGCGCGAAAGAAGAATCAGGAATGTCTTAAGGGTGTTGACCCTTTTAGAAAAGAAATTGATTTTTTTTGTCTTTTTTGTAATTAAAGTGAAATTAAAACTAACTAATGACTAATTAATTAATTTAATTAAAAGAAAATATTTTTTTGTGTTTTTATGTTTTTATGAAATAAAATAAAAGAATTAAAATTCTAAGTCAACCTAATTCTAAGTTATTTTAGTTATTTAAAAAAGGTTAAAATGGCCTAATTAAAACTATTTATTTGTTAATATTTTATTTACAAAAATAATATGAGAATAATAATAATAATGTTAATTCTATTTTTTTAATGAAAATATGTTAATTAAGTTAATTGTTAATAATAAAAATAATTAAAAGGTTAGCAATTAAAAATAAGAAAAAAATGACAAAAACAAAATAAAAAAGAAGTAAAAACCAAGGGGGGTGTGTGCTGAAATGGAGGGTGTATTGAAGCAATTTAGGCCCACTGAAATCTAAGCCACGTTTGACTTTCATGATTGCCTGCAGCACGCTTGACTCCAGAGCATGGTGTGCTAGCCTTTTGGACCTTTGGATCTGTGCTGGTGAACACTTGGAGCGCTGGGATATGAGGTTTATGGTGTTCCTCCTTTTAGAATCTGCACATGAAAGCAATGAAAAAAAAATGATATGGAAATTATAGGGGACCTGGGAAGAACTTACAGCGCGGTATGAGCCTCAGGACTTGGCAAAGGTTGCTTTAGCTTCAGGGTGTGGCAAGGAATAGAACCACGTGCTTGTTTTGATCTGAAGATGCTCGCAACTATGTTTTAGAACTCTCACTTTTTGAATAATTTTTGGTTTTTCTCTTGGCCGTTTCTGCACACACTCTTTTTTTGAATGAGGTTGGGAAGGCTTGTATATATAGTGATGAATGAGAATCAATCCAAATTAAGAGCCTTGAAGCCTTGCCATTATGTTTTGGATTATGCCATGAACACCATTTAAACAACTTGCCATTCTTATGAAAATTTGAATTTTTATGCCCATAATAGGCCATGCACGAATTTGGAATGTGTTTTAAGGTGTATCAAAGCTAATCATCACAAAATATATCCCTCCATTAATTTCTTTGATTTTTATTTGAATTTTAAAGATTTAAAATGAATTAAATCAAATAAAATTAAATAAAAATGGAAAAATTAATTTTAAATTTTGAAATAAATTGTGGGACACGTGGGAAGCATGGCCAAGCTGAATCAAGTGTAAAAAGTGGGCCCCTTTTGTCAAAAATAAAGTTTCAAGGATAATTAACTTTGGCCATTTCACAAAAATTTCCCAACTTCTCCAATGCATATCTTGCTCAATTTTGAAGCTATGAACATGTTCTTGGACATTTTGGAAAGGTCTTGAAGTCCTATAACCAATGTCTTTGGTCCCATGTCATTTTGATTTACCAATCTCAAGTTATGGTCTTTGACTTAAAGTCCCTTTTTGTTGACTTTTGAAAATGACCTATAATGTTGAAATTGATAACTTTTTGTGAGAGCATTTCTTGGACTTGGAATGTGAAGATGAGTTGTAGGAAATGTCCTACCCTTCAAAATGAGCTTTGGATGGGATTTTTCTGATGAACCATGAAAAAGTTATGCCTTGGTCAAGTTACAGTTGACATTTCAGCTATCCAAAAATAGAAACTTTCGCATCTTGAGACTTTTTGAGCCATGCTTGTGAAATCATGATCAATAATTGATCAAATGAGGATTGTGGCTTCAAAATAATATGTTGACCAAAAGTTTTGACTTTTGACTGTCAAATGACCATTTTGCCCCTGCAGTTGACTGTGGAGCAATTAGGATTTTTTTACTGTGCAATTTGATGCTGTGAGTCTTGAACCTTGACATATGGATGCTTGACACTGTATATGAGCATGTGGGACTTGATTGAGCCCTTGAAAACTTCAACTTCCTTGCAAGAACCAAAACCCTAGTCTGACTGGCTTAGGAGGATGGTTTGACTGTGTAGCCCTTGAGTAGACTTTGAACCCTTTGAGGCAAAACTTTGAAGATTATGGGAGGGAAAATTTTGGGGTACAACAATCTCCTTAAGAACTTTTTGTCATTGACTGAAACTCCTTCAGGGTATTCTTGAGCCTCGAGATACCTTTTGACTTCATGAAACCACTGATGGTCCACTACTTCCTCGATATTAATCTCGTGACAATGTGCTGGTTCGTCCATCTGTTTAATGGTGATTTGGGGAGCCTCATTGTCCCAATCAAGTTTAAACATAGATGACATTGTAGCTAGAGCATCTGCTAGCTGATTCTCTTCTCGCGGAAAGTGCTCGAAGGTAATCTGCTCGAAATGTGGTAACAATGTCAAAACATGTTCTTTGTAAGGGATGAGGTTTGGATGTTTAGTATCCCACTCTCCTTTGATCTGACTGATGACCAAAGCTGAGTCCCCAAACACATATAAGGATTTGATTCCCAAGTCTATGGAAACCTTGAGTCCAAAGATGCATGCTTCATACTTTGCCATGTTGTTCGTACAGTTGAAGCAAAGTATGGCGGTGAAAGGAGTATGGCATCCTTCTGGAGATATAAGCACAACACTGATACTGTTACCAAGCGCATTGGAAGCCCCATCAAAGTACAGGGTCCATCGGGATCCTTGTTCAGGTCCGTCATATGGTCTGAAATCTTCAACATTGTCCAATGTCATGATGTCTTCGTTAGGGAAGTCGAACTTCATGGATTGGTAATCTTCTACAACTTGATGGTCTAGATGATCAGCTAGCACACTCCCCTTTATAGCTTTTTGGGTCGTGTACTGTATATCGTATTCTGTTAGGATCATCTGCCATCTAGCTATTCTTCCAGATAGAGCAGGTTTCTCAAAGATGTACTTGATCGGATCCATCTTAGATATCAGCAAAGTGGTATGAGTCAACATGTACTGCCTTAGCCGGCGAGCAGCCCATACCAAAGCGCAACAAGTTTTCTCGAGTAGTGAATATCTGGTTTCATAGTCGGTAAACTTTTTGCTAAGGTAATAAATGGCATGCTCTTTTTGGCTAGACTCGTCATGTTGCCCCAGTACGCACCCCATTGAATTCTCTAGGACTGTCAGATACATGATTAGCGGTCTTCCCTCGACGGGTGGCATCAAGATAGGAGGTTCTAGCAAATACTCCTTGATTTTATCGAAAGCAACTTGACAGTCATCATTCCATCGAACTACCTAATCTTTCTTCAACAGCTTGAAGATTGGCTCACAAGTAGATGTTAGGTGAGAAATGAACCTAGCAATTTAGTTTAGGCGTCCCAAAAAACCTCTGACCTCCTTCTCAATGCGAGGAGCAGGCATTTCTTGTATAGCTTTGAACTTGGAAGGATCAACCTCGATGCCTTTGTTGCTGACAATGAAACCTAAGAGCTTACTGGATCGGACTCCGAATGTACACTTGTTTGGATTCAGTCTGAGCTTGTACTCCTTCAACCTGACAAACAACTTTTGCAAGTGATCAAGGTGTTCTTCTTCAGTTTGTGATCGGGCTATCATGTCATCTACATAGACCTCTATCTCATGATGTATCATATCATGAAACAAAGCTACCATGGTGCGTTGATAGGTTGCCCCGACATTCTTCAGTCCGAATGGCATCACTTTGTAGCAAAATGTACCCCACTGTGTAACAAAAGTAGTTTTCTCTATATCCTCAGGTGCCATTTTGATCTGGTTATAGCCTGAGAATCCGTCCATGAAAGAAAATACTTTGTGCTGAGCTGTGTTGTCAACCAGGATGTCGATGTACGGAAGTGGAAAATCATCTTTAGGGATGGCCCTGTTTAAATCTCTATAATCCACGCACATTCTCACTTTGCCGTCCTTTTTAGGCACGGGCACAATGTTAGCAACCCATTGAGGATAAGAAGTAACAGCCAGAAATCCAGCATTGAACTGCTTCATAACTTTTGCTTTGATCTTCTCTGACATGTCAGGTCTCATGCGGTGGACCTTTTGTTTCACTGGTGGACAGTCTTCTCTGGTGGGTAGACGGTGTACCATAATGTCTGTATCGAGTCCCGGCATGTCTTCGTATGACCAGGCGAAGATTTCAACATAATCATGTAGTAGCTGAATTAGGCGCTCCTTGACACTCAGCTCTATATCAGCACCTATCTTGATTTCCTTTTTGTCATCCTTAGTTCCCAAGTTGATTGTATCCAACTTCTCTTCATGAGGCTGAATTGCTCTTTCCTCTTGCTATAATAATCTGGACAATTCCCCTGGCACCTCACAATCTTCCTCACCTTCGTATTCGACTTGGTTGATCAGATCTTCAGAGTCACTGAAGGCTATAGCAGTATCGTTACCCATGGGTTCCGGAATGGAAGGGTACCTGCATTTGTGAGTGTGGGTGTGTGTAAGGGCATGGCCATCTTAAAACAACAAAATGTAAAATAAAGGCAATGAGCACAAAAGGTTTAAATATGAAAAGCGTCCATGATTCATTAAAATGACATATGAAAATGAAATAAGAACCCTTACAAATGGACCTATGTGCCTCGGGTAAGACACAAGGTTGAAAAAGTACGAATTGTTTGTGAATTATTACAGATCCAACAGAAATGGAAAAGATAAATTATTGCGGTATGAAAGTAATCGAGAAAAAGTATTTTGCTTCCTAGTTGCACAGTCCTCCGCCAACAGTAGGAAAAATCCAGTCTTCCAAGCTACCCTCCTCTTCACTGTCCTCAAGTGCATTAACCCCTTGGTGGTTGATCTTCAGAGGTGGCCCTCCAGCACGGGAGCGGCGCACAGCCTTCTGACCAGTCGAAGTAAATCCCAAGCCGAACTTGTCTGATTTGAAAGGAAAGTCCGGAAGCTGACCCCAGATGGTGGATCCGCCTTCTTCCACCACTGCCCTTGCATCCTTGAGAGATGACATCCGAGGTGGTGGTCTTGTGATCATAGGAGTTGAGGACATCGCCTTGGTCGCCTCTATTTCTTCAGATACTTCTTCAAAGTGTTGGAAAGGGGTCTCTATGAATTCGCCATCCAATTCCACATATCGGAAAGAATTTAGATGACTAGTCATGTATTCCTCTTCCCCATGGACAGTTATGATTTTCCCTTGGACGGGGTACTTGAACATTTGATGCAAGGTGGAGGTGACAGCTCCGACCTTGTGAATCCAGGGGCGTCCCAACAGACAAGAGTAGGAAGGACGGATGTCCATCACGTAGAATGTTGAATTAAACGTCTGAGTACCCACCTTGATCGGGATGTCCACCTCCTCATGGACCATTCTTTTAGAACCGTTAAATGCTCTCACAATGATGTTGTTGGGTTTTAGGGTCAGTCCCTCACAATCCAACCTATCCAGGGCTTTCTTTGGAAAGACATTTAAAGATGATCCAGTATCAACCAAAACATGGGCTAAGGTGGTTCCCCTACACTCCACCGAGACATGTAGCGCGTCGTTATGTTTTCTCCCTTTGGAGGTCAAGTCTGCATCAGAAAAACCCAGGCCATTGTCAGCTGTTAAACTGGTCACACACTCTTGGAATTGATCAGCCGAAGTCTCTTGTGGCACGTGTGTTGTCTTCAAAAACTTGACCAAAGCTTTAGCATGTGCCTTAGAGCACAGCAACAATGCTAACATAGAGATTTTGGAGGGGGTCTGCCCCAGTTGTTCTACCACATCATAATCACTTTTCTTAATAATCCTCAGGATTTCTTCCATCTCCTTCTTGGATGTATCAGGAATAACAAGTGATTGAGCCTTCGTCAGGACAGACTCCTCTTGAACATTCTTCCCTTTATTCTCAGCAGCGGAAGCAGGGATAAGAATTGCATTATTGTTTTTGGCGGGTACACTTGCAGGTACAGTTACTGGTATAGGTGTAATCTTCGGAATGGCCGCGGGTCCAAAGACTGCTGTTGGAGGAGCAATCTCTGGAGAAAAGATTCTTCCACTACGGGTAACTTTGCTTGTTCCGGCAATGTTACTGATGTCGGGATTACTCCTCGAAGCTTTCTTCTTCAATGGTTTGTTCAATCTGTTTGGCACCATGGTAGTAGATTTCTCCACCATAGTTCCATGGTACCGTCTTATCGGATTTGTATGGGGTTGGCCCGGGCATTGTCATCTTCAATGTAGTAGTCACTGGAGCAGATGTAATCCTAACGGGTTTTTTAGGAACCCTGGAAGGATTGGCGTATATGGTTATTATTGAAACTTCTGGAACTGGAATGAGTGAGACAGGAGCTTTCTCGAACAAAATTTCTTAGTTATCAATCAATTGTTGGATTCCTTTCTTCAACAGAGGACAATAAAATGGGGAGGATAGGAAAGCATGGCAATCTTGGTCACAACCTGGGAACACCCCAGCTTTCAACAAATTCAACTTGATGGTTAAGAGAGGAGTTAACAGTTCATCCACCGTAGAAATAAACAGATCTTCTTCCACAGCATTGGCATTGTGTCCATGCCTCGGCATTGGAGCGGAGATAACATTTGGCTTTTCAGGAGCTTCAAATTCAACTTCCTTTGCATCAGTCAGATCGTGAATCTTGTTCTTCAGGGCCCAACAGTTGTTGGTGTCGTGCCCTAGACTTTCTGAATGGTACGCGCATCTGGTGTTGGGATGGTAGTGTGGAGAAGCAGTATTGGGATTTTTAGGGGCCTCTTTCAGCATGGCCAGATTCAACTTCAAGAGATGTGGTAGGACTTGAGCAGGAGTCATGTTTATCTTGGTGAATTGCCTTACAGGCCTTTCCACCCTTTGCTGGTTATTTCTCGGCTGGTTATTTCTCGGCTGGTCTGATGCAGAATTTTGAATCATAACGGCCCCCACTGTTGGTCATCGTTCGGTTCTTCCCTGATTCCTCTGGGCATAGACAACAAACACTTCCTTCTTTCCCGTGAAGGGCTTTTTTACAACAGTAGAGGTAGACGCATCTTTCTGAATTTTCCCGCTTCTAATACCGGCTTCCACCCTTTCGCCAGTTAGAATCAACTCAGTGAATCCTGCAGAGGAACTTCCAATCAGGTAATTAAAGAAAGGACCTGAGAGAGTTCCCAAGAACATGTCCACTAGCTCCCTTTCAGATAAAGGTGGTTGCACCCTTCCGACTAAATCCCTCCATTTTTGGGCGTAGTCTTTGAAGCCCTCATTGGTAGCCATAGCCATACTCTGTAGCTGAGTACGGGTCGGCGCCAAGTCGGAGTTGTATTGATACTGTTTATAGAAGGCGGATTCCAAGTCTTCCCAATTATGGACATCTGACCTCTCCAACTGGTAGAACCAATCAAGCTGCGTTCCTGATAGATTGTCCTGGAAAAAGTGGACCCACAGGTCTTTGTCAGAAGAATATGGTTGAATTTTCCTGACATAAGACCGTAGGTGCATCTTGGGACAAGACACCCCATCATACTTGGAAAATAGAGGTACTTTAAACTTAGGAGGGATTACAATTCCATAAACCAACCCTAACTCCTCAAAATCCAGCCCCGGTACTCTTTGTATCTCTATAGCAGCTAGACGTTCTTCCAAGTTTTTGTATTTGTCATCGGCCGGAGGGTACTGTTGTTCGGAGTAGTCCTCTTCCTCTTCTTCTTCTGCTTCAGAATCAGATGCCGTCTCTTTACCTTTTCTTTCCCCTTCCTCAGAGGTTGATGGGAATTCCAAAGTCCTTCTGGCTTGTCCTTTAAATCTTCTGCCCATGATAACCACACCGGCTCGCTTCTTCTTCTTTTTCTCTTTCTCTTTCTCTAGTAGAGTCTTGAGCTCCTCCTACCCCTTGGCTAAGGTCAAGAGTAGCTGTTGGAATTGTGAATTCTGAGCTTGCAAATCTTTGACCGTTTGTTCAATATCTATCTTGCTGAAATAAACAGCAGAGAGATGAGGAAACTTGGTGTGAAGACCTGCTTATGCATATGATGAATGATATGTATTCATGCAATGCTTTCAAGGATTTAGAAATTCAAAATTGTTTTAAACAAAAAAGAAACACATGTCATATTAATAAGATAGAATTTGTTAGTACATCAATGCCCCATGGGTAAAATAATACAAAATTCTAAGGTAAAAAGACGTCGCGCATCCTCTTTGGTGCAATGTAGGTGTTGAGAGTCTGCTCTTCATGAAGTAGCCGAGTGAGTTCCAAAACCTTCTTCTCGCTTGCATAGAATTGGGCTTCAAAAGTATCACGCTCTCCCTTGAGCTGTATCCAACTCCTTTGTAGATCTTCGAGTGATGTCGGCATGTCAGGATGTAGGAGGGTGTATGGAACCTCTCCTTCCATAACATGCTCTATAATCACTGGGAGAATGGAGGGGTAAGGCATCATAAGACTTTGGGCGCGGGTTCGCACCCACTTGAGGTAAGGCTCAAGAGGGATGGAATTCTTGTGTCCCAAGGTCTTACTGTCCACCTTGTTAGGCATCCTCCAAGCTCGGATGAACCTTTGACAAAGTCCTTGACTGTCGTTGTCGAAGTCGAAAACCAAACCTTGAATCAGCATATCATGTGGGCCATCCCTTCGGGCATACCCAAACTGTCTCAGAGCCAAGCAGGGATTGTAGGTGATGCCTCCCCTAATGCCAAGTAGAGGGACATTAGGGAATTCCCCACAACGGTAAATGATGATGACATTCTCTTTGGATCGAGAACACCAATGAATGTCTGAATATGTAAGAGTCATCAAGGCTGATTGGGGAAGATGAGAAATAAACCATCTTTCCAGGAGAGGAGTGCAACACATGAGAACACCTCTTTTCCTCATTGTACGAGTGTGAAAAGAGTGGAGGATATCCCCAAGCAATGTAGGCACCGGGTTGCGAGACATGAAGATTTTGACAGTGCTTACATCTATGAGTTGGTCGGGATTAAGGAACAAGACCATCCCATATATGAGAAGAGCTACAATCTCCTCAAAAGCTTGCAAGTCTATAGAATTCCAACAACTTTAGGCCTTCTCAAACAGAAACTTGGACAAGAAGCCTTTGACACCACTTCTAGTTTCCCAATGTGTTGTGACATCAGAGGAGTGCAAGTTCAGGGCTTGAGCAATCTCTTCTGGATTTGGATCTCTTTCCATACCGTTGAAGGGTAGTTGATTGAGAATAGGAATCCTCAAGAGTTGAGAAAATTCCTCCAAAGTAAGCACAAGTTGGTAGTTAGGAAATGTGAAGCAATGATGCAAAGGGTCAAAGAACTGGAAAAGAACTTTCACCATATCCTCCTCTGTGTTGGATGTGACCAAGTTGAGTAGACGACCATGTCTTTCGGTGAATGGGTAATTCTCAGGAATCCTTGAAGCTAGCTCCTTGAGTTGTGGAGGAATTCTTACAAGGTTGATTTGGACAGTTTTCCTGCGAAGTGAATCCATAACCTACAAAACAGGAACAAAGATGAATCTCCAAAATCCTTGAAATGGTTAGTGGATGCATATGATGTTCATGATGTTATGCACAAGTATATATGTACAAGAAAATCACACAAGTTCCTAGTTTAGGCTTGCATGGGGTTTCATAGGTAAATACCCTCTTGAAGTTTAGTTGGCTCAACCTGTCCTAGAAATAGTAACCGGGTTCTAAGGAGCTCAATATCACTGGATTGTTTCCTTGTTCATTGTTTCAATTCAACCTCTTTACTGGTGACCGAAATATTCTAAGGAACCAACCCTCAATGAGTGTAGTATCGAGTATCTACCAACTTCAGACTGCACCAAAGCCGGTCATCTCACTACATCTTAAAAGGCCAAGTTAGTCAAGTAAAGGTTCTAAAAGTTCGTTAGTGCTTCATGACATCACTCAGCGGCCCCGTATTCTCTTTGATTGACTCAAAGGCTACCGGTACCCACAAATATGTCGCACTACTATAGCTATTACTTAGACCATGTTGGTATACCTCGCACAGTTTCCACAATGTATTGCTATTTACCTATGAATGTTTCCCAAATCTGGGTAGAAGATTCAAACCCAAACAATAGAACCAAGATGTAAAGCAAACAAGTCAAACAATTGTAAGCATGTAAAGGTGATTGTGATCGGTGGATCTGGAACTGACTGTTTAACGCTGGTTCGCGAAATGTCGCGGAAGCAAGAGTCGCCACCGTCTTTTATTTTCTCCAAATGGAAAGGACAAAAGCACAGAAAAATTCCTTAAAGAGATTGCTCTCGGTTCGGGAGGTAGGTTATAGAAAGGGAAGGTGTTAGCACCCTTTCTATCCATGGTTATCCATGGGCTCTTAGATACTTGCTCATTTGTGTTTTCAAAAATGGTTTGTTTGCTTTTCAGCTGTGGGTTTTAAAAAAGTTTCTTTGAAAATTCCAGTTCGACTCTTGTATCGGTCCTCAAGAGTGTTTAAAAAATTGCTTTCGAAAGCTTTTTGAAAATGTGTTGGTGTGAAAAGTATTTTTTGAATTTGTTTTGAAATTAGAGCAAGTATCTAGAGTCGTCTACCTACCCTAAGGAATTCGTTTGTGTAAATGTCCTTTAAAGTAGTGCCATCCCACCATTGAGAGGTAGGTAGCACCACCATTGGAGGTGTTCGGGTCAATTCGAGTTTAGGGACATGGTGATCACCGGAGCAATAGGAAGACACCTTAGAAGCTACCCTCATGCCAGGTTCCCGGATCATGAGGACTTACTAAGACATCCTCTACTCGACGATCACTTTTCGAGGCAAGGCAACAGTGAGGCGTACCCTAGGGGTGGTGTGTGCGACTTGTGTGTCGTTTTCAAGGATTTTTTCTTTTGTCATGTTATTGGTGTTCTACGCTTGTTTTTATTTATGTCCATACATTCTTTCATGCTTTGATTAACAGTTAAAAATTGCGAGAAGGTAAAAATTCTAAGCTATCACAAAAGGCACGGGTCCACATCGCCAAAATTTCTCGAACCCGATTTGACAGAAAAATAAAGAAAGTAAAAGCAAATAAAAGTGCGGCAAATAATTTACAAGGCCTTGGGAGAGATACATAGATATTTAAACGAAATAAAATAAATATGCGAATTAATAAGAATTAAAAAACGAGGGCGTTGGACCCTTTTTTTGCAAAATTAAATTAAATGGTGACATTAATTAATTAAAAAAGAAAGGAAATTGTTTTTTTGGTATTTTTTAGTATTTTAGGATTTTAATGAAAAAAGAATAAAATGTAATTAAACCTAATTCTAGTTGTTTTTAATTTATTTAAGAAAAGAAAATTAAAACCTAATATTAACCCTAATTAATTTACATGCAAATTTAATTATAAAAATATCTAATATTTAATTATTATGAAATAAAAAAAGGATAAAAAATTAATTAGCCCTAATTATATATTTTTTTAGGTTTTTATTAAAAGAATAAAAATTGAAAACCTAATTTAAAACTAATCAATTTATGAATTAATATAATTTATTTAGGAAAACAATAAAAAATAAAAATAGTTATTATTTTTCTCTTTTCTGATTTTTGATGTTTTTTATATTTTGTGAAAATAATAAATTAATTAAACACAATAATTAAAATAAACAATAGAAATAATGCAAAAGAAAATATTTAAAATGGCAAACCTAGGGGGGTATCAGTCCCCAATGTGGAGGTATATCCCAGGAATTTGAGCCCAAATCAGCATGGCCTTGTTGATTTTTTCTAGGAGCATACACACGCGTTGACTTGGTCCCATGATGTTCTCTAACTCTCAGCCTTGTGATTGATCCCAACAAACGCGTGGCACGCTTGTGATCGTGGGTGTATGATAGAGCCTTGTATTGAACCTGCACGGGAATATTGATTGCAAAATAATATGGGAATAATGAAGACCTGGGGCTCGAACCCAGGTCATGTACGTTGCCAACACTCTTGCTTACCACTGAACCAATTCACGCGTGTTTAATATATAACAACTAACAAACATTATAAAAGAAAGATGGTCAGTGGCTTAAAAAACGCGCGCAGAATTTAAATCTTCCACTCATGGACAGCCACCTCACCTTCTTCTTCCTTGGCCTGATTTTTCCTGAAACATAAACAGAATAAGCAACGGTTTTGAAACGTTGCTGTAGGCACTATACAAGAAAATAGCGATTAGCACATGAACGTTCATAAACTGTTCGGACTAGGGCCATTAGAATCGTTTCTCTCTCGTGATTCCAACTATGTATCTCTCATGGCCTAATTATTCCAGGTCTGAAAACCCCCAAATTGATTTCCACGGAAACCTAATGTGCTTTCATGGTAGATTCCTCGTTTGGGCATGAAACTTCAATCAAACTGTGCAGTTAGCTTCAGAACAAAGTAATTAGTACAAATCCATGAATAAAATGCAATGATATGGTCTCAATAATAGAATACGATTATGCAAGAAAAGTGATACAGTTCACCCTCGAATTACCAATTCTTTGAGTATGGGATTAAGTTTTTGATTGGAATCGTTTCCTGACAACCCTGGCAAGCTAATGGAACAAGTTTGGAGGCTTGAATTGACCTGCAAGTGTATTTTCAGTTATGGAGTTTTCTTGAAAAAATGCAAGTTTGTGCAAGGGTTTTCTGCTCAGCTTAATGGTCTTCTGAATTAGGGTTGTGTTCTATGTATAAGTAAGAGTGAATTAGGTCAAGAATTCTGATCAAAATCCATGCATTGATGGTTTATGAGATTTGATTTTCTTCAAGATCTTTTTCAATCTTTTTCCATGCTATTTGATACCAAATCATGCCAAAACTTTCCCTAATTGATCATGCACGAATTTGAGTGTCCAATGAGAATAATTTCTGCACAAAAAGATTTTATTTCATTAGTTTTGTATTTTTCATGCATTTTATTTAATTAAATGAATTATAAATGATAAAAAATCCAAATAAATAAATAAAAATGGATAAAAACTTCCCTTTGGGCCTAATGGTCGTGTTCATGCTTGGGACAATGAATTGTGGAAGAAAAATGGGCCCATTAGCAATTTTAGGTCATTTGAATCAATGTTGACTTTTCAAAATATCCAAAAATTTCCCAACTTCTACAAGGCATAACTTGCTCAATTTTTAAGCTTTTCTCATATTCTTTGACATTTTGGAAAGGTCTTTGAGTCCTCTAACCAATGCCTTTGGTCCCATGTCATTTTGATTTACCAATATCAAGTTATGGCCTTTGACTTAAAGTCCCTTTTTGTTGACTTTTGAAAATGACCTATAATGTTGAAATTGATAACTTTTTGTGATAGCATTTCTTGGACTTGAAGTATGAAAATGAGTTGTAGGAAATGTCTTTCTCTTCAAAATGAGCTTTGGATGGAATTTTTCTGATAATCCATGTGAAAGTTATGCCCTGGTCAATTTACAGTTGACTTTTTCAACTGTCCAAATAAGGAAACTTTTGCATCTTGATGATTTTTGAGCCAAGCTTTGAGAATCATGATCAAGCATTGATCAAATGATGTTTGTGGCTTCAAAATGAGATGTTGACCAAAAATTTGAACTTTTGACTGCCAAATGACCATTTTGCCCCTGCAGTTGACTGTAGTGCAATTAGGGTTTTTGATTGTGCAATTTTATGCTGAAAGCCTTGAAACTTGATATGAGGATGCTTGACCATATTTGTAGGCATATGGGACTTGATTGGACCTTTGAAACTTCATTTTCTTGATCAGAACAAAAACCCTAGTTTTGACTGCTTAGGAGGCCCTTGAACTGTGCGACCCTTGGGGAATTTTGAAGCTTGACTTTGCAATTCCTTGAAGAATATGGGAGGGCAAATTTTGGGGTACAACAGTTGCCCCTGTTCAATCTTCTTAGACCTGAGGATGCAGATTGGCTGATGTGCCTTTCGTAGTCCGAGGGTGGAAGATGATTGAACACTAAAGTGCCCAGAAATTTGCGCTCACATAATAGCAGTGTGATGATGGAATGGGCTTATAGATGCCATTTAGAGATGATGGATAGGATGATGGGCTTACAGATGCCATCTGGATGTTGATCGTATAAGAGATTCCTTAGCGGGAACCTGCATACCTGCAAAAGAAAAAAAAAGAGTACCTGACACGTTGCAGGAGCTGGTTTTCAGATGCTTGGTATATATATGTCCTGACTGGTTACAGGAGCTGGATCTGGAGCTTCAAACGGTGATGAATGAACCAGGGATGGTTACTACCTCAGCATGAACGGTGAGAGAACCTTGGGTGACTTTAACTTCAACAACGCTCGTTGAGAAGATCTTGGTGGGAATTACCATCTTCGCAGTATCGGGAAGAGAACCAATAGGCAATTATAATCTCAAAAGCGGACGTCTGAGAAAAACCTGGAATGGAATTATCATCTCACGCATCGTCGGGGAGAGAACCATAGGAAATTATAATCTCAAAAGCGGACGTTTGAGAAAAACCTGGGATGGAATTATCATCTCACGCACCGTCGGGGAGAGAACCATAGGAAATTATAATCTCAAAAGCGGACGTTTGAGAAAAACCTGGGCTGGAATTATCATCTCACGCACCGTCGGGGAGAGAACCATAGGAAATTATAATCTCAAAAGCGGACGTCTGAGAAAAACCTGGAATGGAATTATCATCTCACGCACCGTCGGGGAGAGAACCATAGGAAATTATAATCTCAAAAGCGGACGTCTGAGAAAAACCTGGGATGGAATTATTATCTCACGCACCATCAGGGAGAGAACCATAGGAAATTATAATCTCAAAAGCGGACGTCTGAGAACAACCTGATAACTTCTACTGAGTCTTCATCAGAAAAATCTGTTGGGAGTCGATTTAGCTGGACTAGAGAAGGCCTTGGACTGGATAAGAAATCTTTGGAGTCGATTAACTGAACCGGTCTAGGTCTTGAAATATGATGGAGAATTTAGCTGCATCTTTCCTGAAAGGTAGAGGTCAGTCATATGCCATGCATGATATGGACCAAGCAATGATGTTCTCAACATAAATGAGATTTGTATGATATGATGCGTATATGCATGCTATAATGATGTATGCGATGTTTACGAATGTATGTTTTTCGTCTAGGAAAGTAAATCCTTGACGGGTGCCGGGAAGTCACTCCTGGGCTGATATTGAAGAATTGATTTATTACTTCCGCTGGGGATGATAGTTGCAAGAATACCGGTAGGAGAAGATAACTCCGTTGGGGAATAAACTTGGCGAATGGAATAACTCTGCAGGGAGGAAAGTACTCTAGTGATCTTGCTGGGAAGCAATACTCTGTGGGGAGATAGAGATGCTTTGCTGAGTTGTTGATAATAGCTTGCTGGGGATACTTTTGCTGTGTTGGAAGTGCTGATGGACTTCGCTGGGGATAAGGAGACTTTGTTGAGGACGCTCTTTCCGTGGCTTTTGGCTGAGGATAACCCAGTTATATCTTGTTAAGGAAATAACTCTTTGAATAAAGTCGGACGACGCGTTCGTGCTCTGCGAGGGATAAGCTTCCAGAATCTACTAGGGATAAGCTTACTGCTTGGGGAGATGGATTCCAACTTTCCTGGGGAAACTGATTGGACTTTCCTGGGGAAATTTTGATATGCTGGGGAAGTGATTCCTTTGAATGTTGATATGCCGCCGGGGAACAATCTTTAGAGCAAGACTGCCGGGGATGCTTGTTAAGAATATATATGCTGCTGGGGAAATATTGAGATCTACTGGAGAATACTCAACTTCCTTGAGATTTGATAACTCTGCTTGGAGAAGAATGCACTGACTGCTGACTTACTCTCTGGGGAATTAAAATATACTGGTCATGTTCTTTAGCTGAACCTACCTTGATACCCTGGAGGACAGAGCAATTAGATTTCTTAGACAACTCTTTTATTGCCCCTGTTTCTAGTGTCACCTGTAATTAATCCTTTGTTTCGTATGCAAATATTTATGAGTTAGCAAATTATTGTCAATGCATATATCACAAATTGAACCTTGGACGTTCTTCGCAAAACAAAACAGAAAAAGAAAAACAATTGGCACTTTTAACTGAAAAGTATATTTGTATTGATTTTTGCAAGGCCTGAAAATAGGCATTTTGTGTACAAGAGGCTGACGTCCTAATAAGAGGACGCCGCCGAACGAGAGAGTTTATACAAGTTTTGTACAAAAGAAAATAAAACAGCTGTGTGAAATATGAATGATCCACTGGGTTTCGACTCTGCTATTGCCTTTATAACTCCGAGCGTCTCATCACTTGATGACCTTGGTTGAAGGTGAAGCTGACTGATCGATGCCGTCTGAACTTGGTGTAGATACCGGATTCTGGATGCAAAGTGATCCAATGAGACATATTATTACGCTTTTATCCCTAATTTTTTCCTGGACCGCCCTTTCGGGTTTTCAGTCCACCGGGATACCCATTCTTGCCCAAGCCGCCTTTTCAGGTTTTCGACTTGCCGGGTGTACAGATTTTTTTCATTTCATCCCTTCATTTTGCCCGAACCCTTTTGGTTCGACGGGAAGCCCTAATTTTTGCCTAGGCATGTCAGCCTAGCGGGTCTTTTTTATGCGTAGTATCTTTTTACTATGTCTGCATTGGCGGGGTGAGGAAGGTCGTCACCATCCATGTTGGTCAATATCATTGCTCCTCCTGAGAACACATGCTTAACCACAAATGGCCCTTCGTATGTAGGGGTCCATTTGCCCCTTGGATCACTCTGAGGAAGGATGATTCGCTTGATTACCAGATCCCCGACTTGATATTCCTGTGGTCTGACCTTTTTGTTAAATGCCCTGATCATCCGTTTCTGATACGTCTGACCATGACAGATAGCGGCAAGTCTTTTTTCATCAATGAGGTTGAGTTGATCAAGTCGTGTCTGGATCCAATCATCTTCATTCAGATTTGCATCCTTCATTATCCGGAGAGAGGGTATTTGCACTTCGATCGGTAAGACTTCCTCCATACCATAAACCAAAGAGAAAGGAGTTGCCCCGGTTGACGTCCTGGCTGAGGTACGGTACCCGTGTAGAGCGAACGGTAACATCTCGTGCCAATCCTTATAAGTTACTGTCATCTTCTGCACGATTTTCTTGATGTTCTTATTTGCTGCTTCTACAGCCCCATTCATCTTCGGTCTGTAAGGAGAAGAATTGTGGTGCTGTATTTTGAACTGCTCGCAGAGCTCAGCGATCATCTTGTTATTCAGATTGGTATCGTTGTCTGTAATTATTCTCTCAGGGACGCCGTACCGACAGATCAGATTATGCCGAATGAACCGTGCCACAACAGTCTTGGTTACCGTAGCATAGGATGCTGCTTCGACCCACTTTGTAAAATAATCAATCGCCACTAGGATGAAGCGATGCCCATTAGACGCCGTAGGTTTAATCTCGCCGATCATGTCTATGCCCCACATTGCAAACGGACAAGGCGCAGTCAGAACATTCAGGGGAACTGGAGGAACATGCACCTTGTCTGCATAAATCTGGCACTTGTGGCATGTCCTGGAATGTTGGTAGCAGTCAGCTTCCATTGTGGACCAGTAATATCCTGCCCGAAGGATCTTCTTAGCCATAGTGTGCCCACTGGAGTGTGTACCAAAGGTCCCTTCATGTAGCTCTTCCATGATTCTTTCTGCTTCCGTCTTATCCACACAACGCAGTAGGGTTGAATCATGGTTTCGCTTGTACAAGATGCCGTTGCTAAGGAAGAACTTTGCTGTGAACCTTCTCAGGAATTTCTTATCGTTGACAGATGCACCTTCCGGGTATTCCTGAGCTTCCAAATATCTCTTCACCTCATGGTACCAAGGCTTCTCAGTCACTAATTCAGTCTCGAGATCACAACAGTATGCCGGTTCGTCCAGTTTCCATATGATGATCCGGGGAGCCTCATTATCCCATTTGACCGTGAACATAGAAGACATTGTAGCTAACGCGTACGCCAACTGATTCTCTTCTCTTGGAAAGTGTTTAAAGGTTATCTCTGTGAAGTGGGGGATCAGGGTCAACACACATTCTCTGTAAGGAATCAGATTTGGATGTTTCGTATCCCACTCTCCTTTGATCTGATTGATCACAAGAGCAGAATCTCCGAAGACACTCAGAAACTTGATCCTTAGGTCGATCGCAGCTTGAAGACCCATGATGCACGCTTCATACTCTGCCATGTTGTTGGTACAGTTGAAACACAGCCGGGCAGTGAGTGGAGTATGAGTACCTTGAGGAGATATGATTATGGCGCCGATACCGTTTCCCAAAGCGTTGGAGGCTCCGTCAAAGTGCATAGACCATCGGGATCCTGGTTCAGGTCCTTCATCCGGTCCAGGTACTTCACAATCAGTTACTATCATGATGCTTTCGTCCGGAAACTCGAAGTTCATTGATTGATAGTCATCTACGGCCTGATGTGCCAAGTGGTCTGCCAATACACTTCCCTTGATGGCTTTCTAGGTTGTGTACTGAATGTCGTATTCCGTCAAGATCATTTGCCATCTTGCTATTCTCCCAGACAGAGCAGGCTTTTCGAATATATACTTTATAGGGTCCATCTTTGAGATCAATAAGGTAGTGTGAGTCAGCATATACTGTCTCAGCCGGCGAGCAGCCCATACCAAAGCGCAGCAAGTTTTCTCAAGCAGTGAGTATCGGGTCTCACAGTCGGTAAACTTTTTGCTAAGGTAATAAATGGCATGCTCTTTTCGGCCAGACTCGTCATGCTGCCCCAGCACACACCCCATTGAGTTGTCAAGCACTGTTAGATATAGTATCAGAGGTCTCCCTTCAACCGGTGGCATAAGGATAGGTGGTTCTTGGAGATACTCTTTGATTCTGTCAAAAGCGGCCTGACATTCATCGTTCCAACGTACTACCTGATCTTTCTTCAGCAGCTTGAAGATTGGCTCACAGGTAGCAGTCAGGTGTGAGATGAATCGAGCAATGTAATTCAGGCGTCCTAAAAAACCTTTGACTTCCTTCTCTGTCCTAGGAACTGGCATCTCTTGAATAGCTTTGACCTTAGCAGGGTCCACTTGAATACCTTTATCACTGACCACGAAGCCTAGCAACTTCCCAGATCTTACCCCGAAGGTGCACTTGTTCGGGTTCAACCTCAGCTTGTACAGTTTCAACCGGTCAAACAACTTTTGTAGATGATCTAGGTGCTCTTCCTCAGTCTGGGACCTCGCGATCATGTCGTCAACATACACTTCTATCTCATGATGGATCATATCATGAAATAAAGCGACCATGGCACGTTGGTAGGTTGCCCCAGCGTTCTTCAACCCGAATGGCATGACTTTGTAGCAGAAGGTGCCCCACTGAGTAACAAATGTAGTCTTTTCCATGTCTTCAGGTGCCATCTTGATCTGATTGTAACCTGAAAAGCCATCCATGAAAGAGAACACCTTATGCTGAGCCGTATTATCAACAAGGACATCAATGTGAGGTAGAGGGAAGTCATCCTTGGGGCTGGCCCTGTTCAGATCCCTGTAGTCGACACACATTCTGACCTTACTGTCCTTCTTTGGTACCGGCACCACATTAGCAACCCACTGAGGGTAAGAAGTCACTGCAAGGAAACCAGCATCAAACTGCTTCATAACCTCGGCTTTAATCTTTTCAGACATCTCTGGACGCATACGGCGGACCTTTTGCTTAACCGGAGGGCAGTCTTCCTTAGTAGGTAAGTGATGGACCACAATATCGGTATCCAACCCGGGCATGTCTTCGTAGGACCAGGCAAAGATCTCCATATAATCATGCAGCATCTGAGTCAACCGTTGCTTCACGCTGAGCTCTAGGTTGGCACCAATCTTTACCTCTTTCCTGTCTTCTTCAGTACCCAAGTTTATTGTTTCCACTGGCTCTTCATGGGGTTGAATTGCCCTCTCTTCCTGAAGCAACAGTCTTGCAAGCTCGCCAGGCACTTCGCAATCATCTTCACCTTCGTCTTCGGCTAAGTTGATCGGATTTTCGAAGTCATAACTGGCAGTAGCAGAGTCGTTACCAGTGAGATCCAGAGTGGATTGAAACCTGTATGAGTGAGTGTGTGTGTAAATACAGCTGTTTTGAAATATATGTAAAGGAAAGAAAGACAGGAAAGCAGCATAAGATTTGCAATGCGAGAAAACGTCCAAGATTTTCATTCATGATATATGAAATGACAATTTATATGCCCTCACAAATAAAACCACGGTGCCTCGGGTAAGACACCGGGCCATAGAGTTTATTTATTGTTTATTACAAAATAACGAAACAAAGAAATTTATTACTGCGTCACAAAGGTAACAGGAGTATGGTCTTTGGAAATCCAATTGTTCAATCCGCCTTCGGTCGTCGGGTAGATCCAGCTATTGAACTCCGCTTCATCCACTTCGTTGTCTTCCCCAACAGCATTTACTCTTGGATTTGTAATGAACATAGGAGGTCTTCTGATCTTCGCCTTCCGCATAGCTTTCTGACCTTCTGCAGTAAAGCCCAGCCCAAATTTGTCAGTCTTCTGTGTGAAGTCTGGAAGCCTGCCCCAGTTAGCACATTCACCTTTCTGAACCACAGCCCGGGCATCCCTCAGGGAAGCCATCTTCAAAGGAACATTCTCTCCTACTGCTGTTTCTGCTGCTGCTGAAATCGGGAGCACCTCCTCGAAATGCTGAAAGGGGGTTTCAATAAACTCCCCGTCCATCTCAATGTATCTGAAGGAGTTCAGGTGGCTTACCATATACTCCTCCTCTCCCTGCACAGTGACGATCTTCCCTCTGACGGGGTACTTCAGCTTCTGGTGCAAGGTAGAGGTCACTGCCCCAACCTTATGTATCCAAGGTCGACCCAGTAGACAAGAGTACGATGGGCGGATATCCATCACATAAAATGTAGAGTCAAACACCTGAGAGCCCACACGAATCGGAATGTCAACCTCTCCATGAACCATCCTTTTTGAACCGTCAAAGGCCCTGACGATGATATTGCTGGGTTTCAATTCCAGGCCTTCACAATCTAAACGGTCCAAAGCCTTCTTCGGTAGCACATTCAAGGACGAACCAGTATCCACTAACACATGTGCCAAGGTAGTGCCCCTGCATTCGATAGAGACATGCAGAGCATCATTGTGGTCTCTTCCCTTCGCAGTCAGGTCAGCATCTGAGAAACCCAAGCCATTGTCTGCTGTCAGATTTGCCACGCAATCAGTGAACTGGACTGCAGATGTCTCATGTGGCACATGGGCCGTCTTGAGGAATGAGATTAAGGCCTTAGCATGGGCCTCGGAGCACAGCAATAAAGAGAGCATGGAGATTTTGGAGGGCGTGTGCCCCAGCTGTTCCACAACATTGAAATCACTCTTCTTTATTATTTTTAGAATCTCCTCCATTTCTTGTTGGGAGGCCTCAGCAGTTACAGGTATAGGTGCCTCCATTTGGGCAGGCTCAACTTCAATTCCTTTGCCCCGAGCATTGGACGACTCGGCAGCAGGAGAAACAACTTGATCAGCAACAGGAACAGGTACACTTGTAGGAGTTATAAGGAGTGGTCTTCGAGCAGAAGGCGGTGCAATATCAGGCGAGAAGAGCCTGCCACTGCGGGTGACTTTGGTTGGGCCAGTGATGTCACAGATGCTGGCGCCGGTGTTGAACTCTTGTTTAATCCCATTTACATACACATCTGCCCCATAATGCCAGGGGACAGCTTTATCAGATACATAGGGCAGGGGCCCCGGAACAGTGATAACAATAGGTGCGACGGTCATGATTTGGACGGGCTTCTTCGGGAGAGCCTTGATTGGATTATTGAATATGGTAACCACAGAAACTTCTTCTACCAGAACCAACTGAACAACAGACTTCTTAAACAGAATCTCCTTGCTATCCATTAGGCTTTGGATGCCTGACTTCAGCAAGGGACAACCAGATAGGGACACAGCACAGAACAGGCAACCCTCACTGCAACCCAGAAATAAACCGGCCAGCAGCAGGTTCTTCTTGACAGTCTTCAGAGGAGTGGCTAGATCCTCCACAGAAACAGCATAAACATCTTCGTCAACAGCATTTACCCCATGCTGAGGCATGGGAGCAGTAACTACATTCGGCCTCTCAGGCGCTTCGAACTGTATCTCCTTTGCGTCGATAAGGTCTTGCACCTTACTCCTTAATGCCCAACAGTCATCAGTAGAATGCCCCGGGCTATCTGAATGGTAAGCACAACGAGCATTTGGGTTGTACTTAGGAGATGCAGTATTGGGGAACTTTGGAGCCTCTCTGACAGTCACTAAATTGGTGGATAGCAACTGTGGCAGGATCTGCGATAGGGTCATGCTTAACCGGGTAAACTCTCTCCGGGGTCTTTCAGCCCTTTGAGGATTGGTCGGCCGAGGAGCGGCAGTAGGCTTAGCAATCATTACCGCACTGACAGATTGGCGGCGCTCAGGTCTCTCTGATCTCTTGGAGCCATATACAGCACTAGCCTCCTTCTTGAAGGGTTTCTTCTCGGAACTAGACGATGCACCCTTTGGAATCTTACCAGACTTTAACCCAGCCTCAATTCTCTCTCCAGTCAGAATCAGATCAGTGAACCCTGCAGACGAATTCCCAATGAGATGGTTGAAAAATGGCCCAGATAGGGTCCCCAAGAACATGTTTACTAACTCCCGATCAGTCAACGGAGGCTGCACCCTGCCAGCCAGGTCTCTCCACTTCTGAGCGTACTCCTTAAAACCTTCACTTGAACCTAACGACATACCCTGGAGTTGGGTACGTGTAGGGGCAAGGTCGGCATTATATTGATACTGCTTGTAGAAAGCAGTAGCCAACTCCTCCCAGTTACGAACCTTGGTCCCATCCAGCTGATAGAACCATTCGAGATGAGTCCCTGAAAGACTCTCCTGGAAGAAGTGGATCCACAAATTCTTATCCGCTGAGTACGGTTGGATCTTCCGAACATAGGACCTGAGATGTAGCTTGGGACAAGACGCCCCGTCGTACTTAGAAAAGGATGGTGCCTTGAAATTCCGAGGAATGATCACACCAGTAGACAAACCCAGATCTCCGAAATCCAGCCCAGGTACCTGTTGTATCTCCATGGCATTCAGCCTATCCTCCAGTTGCTTGTAACGGTCTTCTGCCGGAGGGTACTGCTCTTCATCAAAATCAGTCTCGTTGTCGGAGACTACCGGACTAGGGACCCTTGCCTCTTGAGGAGTACCCTTGCCAACAGAAGAACCAGCCTCTTCATGCTGCAGAGTATTGCCGAACCTTCGGCCCGAGTTGAATAGAACAGTCCTTCTCTTCTTCTTCTTCTCCTTCTTCAGGAGCAGAGCCTTCAGCTCTTCTTGGCCCTGAGCCAAACCCTTGATTAATTCCTGAAACTGCGCATTCTGCGCCTGAAGAGCTTTGATGGATGTCTCAGTCGAGGATGAGTCAGGATTCATGATGCTGAAATAAACAGCGAAGAACTGTAAGCAACCTGAAAAGAGGAAAAACCTGCTATGCACATGATGAATGATATGTGTTTATGCAATGCATTCAAGGGTTCGAAAGTTCAAATTTGTTGTGGACAAAAAATAACACACGTTATCATTAAGGAAATAATTGTTTAGTACATCAAAGCCTCATGGGCCAAAATAATACAAAAGCGAATCAATCCCAAAATACACTGCGCATCCTCTTTGGAGCTATGTAAGTGTTGAGATTCCTCTCCTCATGCAACAGGCGAGTGAGCTCCAAGACCTTCTTTTCACTGGCATGTAGACTAGTCTCAAGAGAATTCCTTTCCTCCTTAAGCTGGATCCAGCTCTTCTGCATCTCTTCCCAGGATGTGGGCATATTAGGGTGCTGAATAGTGTAGGACACTTCTCCTTCCAAGACCGGTTCTTTGATTACTGGGAGCATATGAGGATAAGGCATTACCAACTTCTGGGAGCGGGCTCGTACCCACTTGAGATAAGGTTCCAATGGTATGGAATTCCTGTGCCCCAGTTTCTTACTGTCTATCCTACTGGGCATCCTCCAGGCTCTGATAAATCTCTGGCGAAGTCCTTGAGTATCGTTGTCGAAGTCAAAAACTATGTCAGGAATTAACATGTCATGAGGACCATCCCTCCGAGCATAACCAGACTGTCTCCAAGCCAGGCATGGGCTGTAAGTAATACCTCCTCTGATTCCAAGTAAAAGAACATTAGGGTACTCCCCGCAACGATCAATGATAGTGACATCTTCTCTGGACCTAGGGCACAAATGTATATCTGCATGTGTAAGAGTCATCAACCGTTGTGACCATCTCAAACCCCGCTCATTCTTCAAAACTGATTGTGGAAGGTGCGAAATAAACCACCTTCCTAGGAGAGGAGTGCAACACATAAGGACACCTCTTTTTCTCATGGTTCGAGTGTAACATGAGTGAAGGATGTCCCCCAACAACGTAGGTATAGGATTCCTGGACATAAAGATCTGGACAGCACTGATATCAATAAGCTGATCTGGGTTAGGGAACAACACCAAACCATAGACAAGGAGGGCCACAACTTCTTCAAAATCTCGTAGGTCAAGGGAGTTCCAACATTCATGGGCCTTTTCAAACAGAAACCTGGCTAAGAACCCTTTGATACCACTTCTAACTTCCCAATGTCCCTTGAGGTCAGATGACTGTAGGTGCAAGGCTTTAGAAATCTCTTCAAGCTTAGGTTCCTTTTTCGTACCGTTGAAGGGTAGCTGATCAAGGATAGGGATCTTCAGGAGCCGGGAGAACTCCTCCAATGTAGGTACCAACTGATAGTCCAAGAAGGTGAAACAGTGATGCAGAGGGTCAAAGAACTGGAACAGGACCTTTATCATATCTTCCTCAATGTTGGTATTGACCAAGCTGATGAGGCTTCCATGTCTTTCACTGAATGAAGAGTTCTCGGGAATCCTAGATATAAGTTCCTTAAGCTGAGGAGGGATCCTTACAAGACTGATTTGAATTGTCTTTCTACGAACGGTTTCCATGTCCTACAAAACAAGAACAAAGATGAAGATTCGAACCCCTGAAATGGTTAGTCAATGCATATGATGCTGGATGATGTCATGATGCTATGATTAAACACACCACAGATATTTACAAAGACAAACATGTAAGGCACACAAGGCACACAAGACAAGCCCTTAAGGTTTAAGGCCAGCATGGGGTCTGGGTAGTACCCTCTTGAAGTTGGTGGGTTCAACCTGTCCTATCAAAGTAACCGGGTTCTAAGGGTCCCAATATCACGGGATTGCTTTCATTGTTCATCGTTTCGATTTAGCCACTGAACTGGCGACCGAAATATTCCAGGAAAGCAACCCTCAATTGAGTGTAGTATCGAGTATCAACCAACCTCGAACTGCACCAAAGTCAGTTATCTCACTACCCTAAAGAGGCCAAGATAGTTCAATTAAGGTTCCTAAGGTCTGTTGATGCTTCACGACACCACGCGGAGGCCCCGTACTCTCCTTGACTGAACTCAAGGGTTACCGGTACACACCAAAGTGCCACATCAACGTAGCAGACTGTTTCAACCATGTCGGTATACCCCGCACAGTTCCCTCACAGCCTTGTTGCTACTTTCTAAGAAGGTATCCCCCAGATCCGGGTTTAGGATCTATAGAACTCCCAAGCAACCCACAATTTAAAGCACACAAGGAAAACAATTGAAAACACAGTGATCTTAGTCCTAAGGTACACCTCACTTTAAGTTAATTCCCCAGCAGAGTCGCCAGTTCTGTGATCGGTGGATCTGGAACTGACTGTTTAACGCTGGTTCGCGAAATGTCGCGGAAGCAAGAGTCGCCACCGTCTTTTATTTTCTCCAAATGGAAAGGACAAAAGCACAGAAAAATTCCTTAAAGAGATTGCTCTCGGTTCGGGAGGTAGGTTATAGAAAGGGAAGGTGTTAGCACCCTTTCTATCCATGGTTATCCATGGGCTCTTAGATACTTGCTCATTTGTGTTTTCAAAAATGGTTTGTTTGCTTTTCAGCTGTGGGTTTTAAAAAAGTTTCTTTGAAAATTCCAGTTCGACTCTTGTATCGGTCCTCAAGAGTGTTTGAAAAATTGCTTTCGAAAGCTTTTTGAAAATGTGTTGGTGTGAAAAGTATTTTTTGAATTTGTTTTGAAATTAGAGCAAGTATCTAGAGTCGTCTACCTACCCTAAGGAATTCGTCTGTGTAAATGTCCTTTAAAGTAGTGCCATCCCACCATTGAGAGGTAGGTAGCACCACCGTTGGAGGTGTTCGGGTCAATTCGAGTTTAGGGACATGGTGATCAACGGAGCAATAGGAAGACACCTTAGAAGCTACCCTCATGCCAGGTTCCCGGATCATGAGGACTTACTAAGACATCCTCTACTCGACGATCACTTTTCGAGGCAAGGCAACAGTGAGGCGTACCCTAGGGGTGGTGTGTGCGACTTGTGTGTCGTTTTCAAGGATTTTGTCTTTTGTCATGTTATTGGTGTTCTACGCTTGTTTTTATTTATGTCCATACATTCTTTCATGCTTTGATTAACAGTTAAAAATTGCGAGAAGGTAAAAATTCTAAGCTATCACAAAAGGCGCGGGTCCACATCGCCAAAATTTCTCGAACCCGATTTGACAGAAAAATAAAGAAAGTAAAAGCAAATAAAAGTGCGGCAAATAATTTACAAGGCCTTGGGAGAGATACATAGATATTTAAACGAAATAAAATAAATATGCGAATTAATAAGAATTAAAAAACGAGGGCGTTGGACCCTTTTTTTGCAAAATTAAATTAAATGGTGACATTAATTAATTAAAAAAGAAAAGAAATTGTTTTTTTGGTATTTTTTAGTATTTTAGATTTTAATGAAAAAAGAATAAAATGTAATTAAACCTAATTCTAGTTGTTTTTAATTTATTTAAGAAAAGAAAATTAAAACCTAATATTAACCCTAATTAATTTACATACAAATTTAATTATAAAAATATCTAATATTTAATTATTATGAAATAAAAAAAGGATAAAAAATTAATTAACCCTAATTCTATATTTTTTTTAGGTTTTTATTAAAAGAATAAAAATTGAAAACCTAATTTAAAACTAATCAATTTATGAATTAATATAATTTATTTAGGAAAACAATAAAAAATAAAAATAGTTATTATTTTTCTCTTTTCTGATTTTTGATGTTTTTTATATTTTGTGAAAATAATAAATTAATTAAACACAATAATTAAAATAAACAATAGAAATAATGCAAAAGAAAATATTTAAAATGGCAAACCTAGGGGGGTATCAGTCCCCAATGTGGAGGTATAGCCCAGGAATTTGAGCCCAAATCAGCATGGCCTTGTTGATTTTTTCTGGGAGCATACACACGCGTTGACTTGGTCCCATGATGTTCTCTAACTCTCAGCCTTGTGATTGATCCCAACAAACGCGTGGCACGCTTGTGATCGTGGGTGTATGATAGAGCCTTGTATTGAACCTGCACGGGAATATTGATTGCAAAATAATATGGGAATAATGAAGACCTGGGGCTCGAACCCAGGTCATGTACGTTGCCAACACTCTTGCTTACCACTGAACCAATTCACGCGTGTTTAATATATAACAACTAACAAACATTATAAAAGAAAGATGGTCAGTGGCTTAAAAAACGCGCGCAGAATTTAAATCTTCCACTCATGGACAGCCACCTCACCTTCTTCTTCCTTGGCCTGATTTTTCCTGAAACATAAACAGAATAAGCAACGGTTTTGAAACGTTGCTGTAGGCACTATACAAGAAAATAGCGATTAGCACATGAACGTTCATAAATTGTTCGGACTAGGGCCATTAAAATCGTCTCTCTCTCGTGATTCCAACTATGTATCTCTCATGGCCTAATTATTCCAGGTTTGAAAACCCCCAAATTGATTTCCACGGAAACCTAATGTGCTTTCATGGTAGATTCCTCGTTTGGGCATGAAACTTCAATCAAATTGTGCAGTTAGCTTCAGAACAAAGTAATTAGTACAAATCCATGAATAAAATGCAATGATATGGTCTCAATAATAGAATACGATTATGCAAGAAAAGTGATACAGTTCACCCTCGAATTACCAATTCTTTGAGTATGGGATTAAGTTTTTGATTGGAATCGTTTCCTGACAACCCTGGCAAGCTAATGGAACAAGTTTGGAGGCTTGAATTGACCTGCAAGTGTATTTTCAGTTATGGAGTTTTCTTGAAAAAATGCAAGTTTGTGCAAGGGTTTTCTGCGCAGCTTAATGGTCTTCTGAATTAGGGTTGTGTTCTATGTATAAGTAAGAGTGAATTAGGTCAAGAATTCTGATCAAAATCCATGCATTGATGGTTTATGAGATTTGATTTTCTTCAAGATCTTTTTCAATCTTTTTCCATGTTATTTGATACCAAATCATGCCAAAACTTTCCCTAATTGATCATGCACGAATTTGAGTGTCCAATGAGAATAATTTCTGCACAAAAAGATTTTATTTCATTAGTTTTGTATTTTTCATGCATTTTATTTAATTAAATGAATTATAAATGATAAAAAATCCAAATAAATAAATAAAAATGGAGAAAAACTTCCCTTTGGGCCTAATGGTCGTGTGCATGCTTGGGACAATGAATTGTGGAAGAAAAATGGGCCCATTAGCAATTTTAGGTCATTTGAATCAATGTTGACTTTTCAAAATATCCAAAAATTTCCCAACTTCTACAAGGCATAACTTGCTCAATTTTTAAGCTTTTCTCATATTCTTGGACAGTTTGGAAAGGTCTTTGAGTCCTCTAACCAATTCCTTTGGTCCCATGTCATTTTGATTTACCAATCTCAAGTTATGGCCTTTGACTTAAAGTCCCTTTTTGTTGACTTTTGAAAATGACCTATAATGTTGAAATTGATAACTTTTTGTGAGAGCATTTCTTGGACTTGAAGTATGAAAATGAGTTGTAGGAAATGTCTTTCTCTTCAAAATGAGCTTTTGATGGAATTTTTATGATAATCCATGTGAAAGTTATGCCCTGGTCAATTTACAGTTGACTTTTTCAACTGTCCAAATAAGGAAACTTTTGCATCTTGATGATTTTTGAGCCAAGCTTTGAGAATCATGATCAAGCATTGATCAAATGATGTTTGTGGCTTCAAAATGAGATGTTTACCAAAAATTTGAACTTTTGACTTCCAAATGACCATTTTGCCCCTGCAGTTGACTGTAGTGCAATTAGGGTTTTTGACTGTGCAATTTTATGCTGAAAGCCTTGAAACTTGATATGAGGATACTTGACCATATTTGTAGGCATATGGGACTTGATTGGACCTTTGAAACTTCATTTTCTTGATCAGAACAAAAACCCTAGTTTTGACTGCTTAGGAGGCCCTTGAACTGTGCGACCCTTGGGGAATTTTGAAGCTTGACTTTGCAATTCCTTGAAGAATATGGGAGGGCAAATTTTGGGGTACAACAGTGATCTAAACCCTAAGGTAACCCCACTTTTATCATATTCCCCAGCAGAGTCGCCAGTTCTGTGATGCGGTGGGAGAACTGACTTGAGGTTTTGCGTTTGTGTTTGCAAACGTTGCGGTTAGCAAGAGTCGCCACCGACTTTTCTTTTATCCAAAAGGAAAGGTAAAAAAGCACAGGAAAGACCTTTGAGATGTTTTCTTGAGTTCAGGGGGTAGATTATGAAAAGGGAAGGTATTAGCACCCTTTTCATCCATGGTTTTCCATGGGCTCTTAGTTACTTGTTTAGATCACTTGCTTTGCTTTTGCAATTGTTTAAAATGGTGCTTTGTGTGGTTTTGAAAGTATTTTGAAAAGAGGCCATTGTTTAGGCAATCTTTGTAATGATTCTCGTTCGTGAGAATGTATACAAAGATGTTTGTCTTTTGAAAAATGTTTCAATGTTTTGAAAGGTGTTTGAAAATGTTTTGAAAATGTGCGTGTTTGTTTGAAAATAGCAAGGATTATTTTGAAGTTGATCAAGTAACTAGAAGCATATCTACCTACTCAAAAGTCTTTCCTATACATTTTTATTCCTTTGACATTGTTGATTTGCCATTGATTTGGTAAACAACCCTATCTTTGGATATTAAACGGGACGGGCGTGGTTCATCGTATGACCATGATAGAAATGTTGCCAAGTATCTTAGCTTATTTGAGGGACCAAGATCATTTGTTTAGGCAACCTTTTGATAGCGTCATCGAGGGACTATGATCTTTTGTTTTGTTTTGTTTTGCCAAGATACTTTACATGCATACCATGGCCATTTATTTTAAGGCAACCAAGTGGGTGAAACCCTAGGGGTGCTTGTGTGCAATGTGTTGTCATTT
Organism: Vicia faba; assembly: GCA_948472305.1. NCBI lineage: Eukaryota > Viridiplantae > Streptophyta > Magnoliopsida > Fabales > Fabaceae > Vicia > Vicia faba. The sequence goes on from OX451736.1 coordinate 1,634,076,694, forward strand.
TACATGCTTTTGTTTGTCTTGGATTAGGTCATTCTATTTGTTTGATTTTTGTCTTATCATACAAAACCCTAATTTACTAACATGGTATAAATGCGATAAATTGCGTAAAGTAAATCTAAGCTATTACAACAATTATTATGGGAGGGGGGATACAAGTTTTTGAATGGGGATATTTGCACAAAATAAAACCCTAAAATACTATTACAACCCAATTGAATTATTGTACAATAAATAAATACACAATTATTTAAATATGCAAATAAAATGTATTTATGCAAAATGTTTTGTAATAGTTTTATGTATGAAAAAAATAAAATTATTGAAGTCATAAAAAATAAGAAAAATAACATTATTATTTTTTGAAAGGGGAAACCCTAATTTTTTATTTAAAAGAAAAATATGTTTTCTATTATTATTTTGTCTATTTTTTTTGTATAAGAAAATATAAGTAATATTATATACAATATTAAAAATTAAATATGTGTAAAAAATAAATATTTAGTGTGTATAAATAATATAATAAAAATATTAAGCATTTTTTTATTATTTACAAGTTAATTAAGAAAATAAAGTATATTGCCCTAATAAACTATTTTTTATGTCAAAAAATAATAAATAAAATAAAATGAAAAAAATAAAGAAAATATTCTTCATGATTTTTGTGATTCAGAAAGATAAATAAAAAACAATAAATATAAAAATATAAAAGAAAATATGAAAAATAAACAAAATATGCAAGGGGGTGCAAAAGTAAAACAGGGGTGCAAAAAGTAGAAACAAAAAGGCCAAGATTGCAAAAAGCCCAGATGGAGCTTCATCCCTGTCCTTCAGCATCTCCTTCGCGCGCGTTTTTTGCTTCAACCTGTAACTTTCTATCCTTTGCACAAAAACAAAAACTTGCAACATAAAAAATGTAGCTTGGAATCTCACGATTCCAATGATATAAAAAACATAATCTAACTCTCAAGGATCATGGAGAATTTATGTAGCCCTAATTTCTGACCTAATTTTTTCATGAACTTCAAGCTTCAAATTCTCACTACTCAGTTAATATAAATGACAACTATGCATATGTACAACTTCACCATGTTAAGGACTACATTTTTGCTTCACAAATCAAAGCTTGAGGATTCCTAAATAGAGAGATAGAGTTTTGAAAATACCTTGTTCAGCTGAGTTTTGATATGGAAATGTGGGGACTTTGAGTGAGGCCTGAGGATCGTGTGAGCTTCCTTGAAGTTCCCTCAAGCTATTCCAATGCTTAGCTTGCCTTGAGGATGCTTGAAACTCCCTGTAAAAGTCAAGCTGCAACCTTCAAAAATGAAAATGGTGATGTCTGAAACAGGGCTCACAGTTGCAGGACAAAGGCTTGGATAGTTTGGATGTGATGTATGGAAGGTGTTTCAAGTGTTAAATGGAGAAACGCACGAGCCAAAATTGAGTTGGCAAGAGTTTTGCAGAAGCTGCCCTGTTTGGGCAGAAATTTGTGTTTTTGGAGATTTTGAATGTTTCAGAGGTTATGCACTCGTGCTCTAGCTTGCAACAAGTTTGTGAAGTTGTTTTGAATTATGCCAAGCCCTCCCTTTATCATATGTACAAGTTCCCTTGACTTTTGCAACTTTTCTTGATTTTGAAGAAAGTTGAAGTGACTTAAGCCGAAATGTTGTACTTGCTAGTTCTAGGGCTGCCAAGGGTTGGTAAACATTGCCTGATATCTATGGAAATTGCTTGTAACAAAGAAACAGGTCCATGTTTCAAGAATTGTAAAGTTGCAAAAAGTATGCTTTATGAAAATGGCAATGTGCCCTTTATGCCATTTATGGATTTATTCTTTGTACAATGCTCCAACAGCCAAAATAAAGCCATTATCCCATGAGTTTACATTTAATTATGGAGTGTATAATGGATTTAGGACCTGTAATGCAAGGTACAAGCATGCTAGGATCTGATTTGCAACTTGAAGCATTGTAAAAATGGCTTGAACAAAAGTGACAAAATGCCATTTTCTCTTCTTCGATTCTCCCTAACCACAAATGATCTTGGAGAGTTCTTGGACATTTTGGAAAGCTTTCAACATGATCTTTAATCCATATTTGAAATTAATTTTAAGATACCTCTTGGAACTAGGTGAAAAATGCCCATGAAGTTGGGTTAAAAACCTGCCTAAATTAGGGCAAATTTTCACTAAGTCTTTTAGTTCATGGACCCTTATTCACAAATTCATAACTTGAGATCCAAACATCTTTTGGGAAAACTTTGTGAATCAAAGTTGTATATTTCATATAGGAATACAACTTTCATGTTGGAAGTTTTCTTTGAATCAAATTTCATCATGGTGAAAAAGTTGTGGAAAGTTGGGAAAAAATAAGAAATTTTCCATACTTAGAAAAATTCTAAGTTATGAAAAATTTCATATTAAAACCCTAATTTGAAATTTTAGGTTTCTTTGTCAACAAGTTTCATATTTTGACATATATTGATGAATTATGACCCTTGGCACTTGATTTTGACCAAAAAGTCAAAGTTTGACTTTTTTGTGTACAATTGACTTTTGATCAGTTGACTGCAAAATTCATCTGTCAATCCTATGCATTTGAGATCTTTTGAACCATGTAATTAGGTAAAGATGATTCTATTGAGTCCTTGAAATCATGCTTGAACCTAATTGGCCATTGGCTAGGTTAAAAATCAGAAATTGTCTTTTCTCAGTCAAAAACCTAATTTTGACCATTTTGCCCTTTTGATGATCTGATCAAATTTCTTGAGGAGTTGTGGTCCAAACTTGATCCAATGGTAAATAGGAGCCTATAATGTGGTTGTGGATAAAAAATTATATAGTTTGACTGTAAATTGGCCATAGTTGACTTTTTCCCCAATACAGTTGATTTTTAGGTCAACTGCCCAATTGACTGGGAAAAATGTGATTCAAGGCTTGAAACTTGTCATGAGCAATCTTAGGGGTCCAAGATGGTGTATGAAAGTCACATGAAGCATTGATGGTCCAAAAATCCTTGTGCAAACTCAAACCCTAATTTCAGGTCATCAGTGTAAGATTAGGTGTCTTGAGCTGGCCAAACCCTAATTCTGTCTTGAGTCCAAGAAGTCTTGTGAGGAAAAATGTTGATAAATAAGAGGGAAAATTTTGGGGTACAACAATAACCAATGTTCTGTTGCTCTCACTGACTCCAGAACATCTGAAGGCAGCAACTCAAGTTCCAAGCACACGCTTCAGATTCAAGGTAAGTCTTTCTGACTTTACATATTTTCATTTAGAACATCCTTAAATATGTAAATATCATAGTATTGATGCTGGCTATATCATTGCATAAGTAGAAGAAACTATGGATCAGAACTTCTTGAATAAATCTAGGCTCAGAATTAGAATTAGAACTTCTATAAACTGCTGTGCTTTTATCCTTCTGATTTGTTGTTAAGAACTAAATAAATTGTTGATGTGCTGATTAATATGAGGAAAAAGTTGAAATGTAACACAGAACTTCTAAGTTCTCTTCACCATTTAAACACATTGAACTTCTGATGTTTTCACTCACTGTTTTAACACTCAGAACTTCTGATTTTCACTCGCTGATAACATACACTAAACTTCTGATGTTCACTCACTATCTTAGCACAATACTGAACTTATAAGTTCTCCTCACTGTTTTAATACACAGAACCTCTAAGACCTTCTCATTGTTCTAACACTCATAAGTTCAGCACGTAGCAATCCAGAACATATGTGTTTTCCCTCTAACGTTTCTTGTAGGACCTCAGAGTGTATCAATCCAGAACTTCTGATTTCCTCTGACACTTCTTTCTGAACCACAACGCGCCCGACATCAGAACTTCTGATCCCCTTTGTTTTGCTTTCAGCAGCATGCTAATTCTATCTCTCATTATTTTCCTTTTTTATCATTTTTAATATTAATACCTTTTTTTAATTAAAATATAAAAGACATAAAAATATTTTCTTTCTTTTTCTTAATTCATTAAGACAAAAACAATTTTCTAAACAAGTCCTTTTTCTTCTTATATCGTACATTTCAATATGGTTGTAATAGTTAATTAGGATTTACATTCTTGCAACCCCCCATTTGTAAATATGTACCCCTACCCATAAATGATGTAATAGCGTAGGACCTTTACATTTCTGCAATTTATTGTTTTCAAACATAAATGCTAGTAATTAGGGTGTGTATGGCAAGACATAAAATCAACAAATAGATAACCTTAATCAAGACTGAATGCATGCAATAAAACACACTTTACACACATGCACCCCTTAGGGTAATCTCACTTGTTGTCCATCGGAAAAATAGTCATGTCCCTCGAACATGGGCGTTTTAGCAAAGACCCTCGATAAAAGATCGTAGTCCCTCGATAACCCTCGATGTTGCCTTTGGTAAATGATCTAGTCCCTAAACGACATTGCTAAAACGTCCCATAAGTTGCCTTCTATGACTATACAAACGCTCCACGCCCGTCCCTTCACATCCAATGATGGGGTTTCTTATCAAATCAATGGTAAGATAGCCACATCTAAAGGAGGAGGTAAAGAACATTTAATACCTTTTGAGTAGGTAGATTCGCTCTTAGTTTCTTGCTTGCTCACAACAAAAACATTTTATACAAACACTCTCACTTTGAAACATTTTTAAAAGACAAACACTTTGTACGCATTCTTATAGAGACAAGAACCATTACAAAGAAAACCCTTTTCAAAATCACTTTCAAAAAACACCTTCCATAAACACCTCTTTGAACTATTTTCGAAACAACACTTTGTACGTGTTCTTATAGAAACGAGAACCATTACAAAGACATTTTCAAAATACTTTCAAAAACCCACACCACAAGCACACATTCAAACAAAAGCAAGTGATCTATGAAGAAACTAAGAGCCCGTAGATAACTACGGATGAAAAGGGTGCTAATATCTTCCCTTTTTATAATCTACCCCCCGAACTCAGAAAACATCTCTAAAGGTCTTTCCTGTTCTTTTCAGTTTTTCCTTTTGGATAAAAGAAAAGTTGGTGGCGACTCTTGCTAACCACAACATTTGCGATAAAACGCAAAACAACCAAGTCAGTTCTCCCAGCGTATCACAAAATTGGCAACTCTGCTGGGGAATTCTACTTAAAAGCGGGGTTACCTTAGGGATATATCACCTTTACTTGTTTTCCTTTGTTTGATTTGTTTGCTCTACATTTTGGTTCCTTGTTTGGGATTTGTTCTGATCCTCTACCTGGATCTGGGGAACCTTTTTTAGGTAAGTAGCAATAGATTATGGAAATTGTGTGGGGTATACCGACATGGTCTAAACAATAGCTACACTAGTGTGACGCATTTGTGAGTACTGGTATCCCTTGTGTTGAATCGAGGAGAATACGGGGCCGCTGAGCAGCGTCATGAAGCACTAACTGACCTTAGAACCTTACTTGACCAACTTGGCCATTAGGAAGTAGTGAGATAGCTGGTTTCAATGTAAAGTTGAAAATTGGTTGATACTCGATGCTACACTCATTAAGACTTGACTCCTGAGTTTTGTTTGGTTACGAGTCAATCGCCTATCGAACGAAGCTTGTGGGAAAGGTCAATGATATTGAGATCGCTTAGAAACCGGTTACTATTTATAGGACAGGTTAAACTAATCCAACTTCAAGAGGGTACTTACCTATAAACTCCATGAAAGCCTGAACCTAAGGACTTGTCTGCTTTGTGTGAATATGATTATCTGTATATAAACTTGCTTACTTTGCATACTTGTACATAACATCATAACACCATACCATAACATTTTCAATAACCATTTCAAGGATCTCGGGGGCCTTTGATGCAGGGTCACATTGAACCAGACATTTATCAAGAGGCAAGAGGATTTATTTTCCTCTAATCAAACACCGTCAAAGATCAAGTACAACAAACTTGGGTCAAGGGCTACAACCCACCTAGCTTGGTGAGCTTAATTCTCGTGGAAAGACATCCACTGATACAAAGTTCTCCAATCAAAACTGTAAGTGACTACTAACCCCGTGAGATCCTTGAAAACATGCATCCACGTGTCATGCATCATATCATGACAGGTTTCTCCCATACAGGTCCCCTTATCTTCCTACTGTTTATTTCAATAAGATGGATATGGAACAAACAGTGAAAGATCTCCAAGCTCAAAACCCTCAATTCCAACAAATGTTCCATGCTATGGCTAAAGGGCAAGAGGAACTGAAGACTCTTCTTCTCAAAAAAAATAAGAAAAAGTCCAAGAAGTCAATAGGCGTCCTGAACTTGGGAAGAAGACTTAGAGGACCAGTCAAGGGAGCTCTAGATCTTTCAACTCCATCCAACATGGAGGATAGTCATGAAGAATACAACAGTCTGGAGATTGATAAAGTTGAAGCTGACTGCTCTGGGGAACTATTGTACCCCAAAATTTTCCCTCTCATACCTCTCAAAACATTGCAAGGAAAATCTCCAAGTTGCTCAAGATTGCTCAAGAGTTGGACAGTCAAGCTATCTCCTAAGGCAGTCAACCTCAAATTAGGGTTTTGTGTTGCATCAAGGTCCTTGCATCCAAATGACCTAAAGTTCTACCCAATGTCCTAATATGTTATCAAGTTCATCCATGTCAAATTTCAAGCCTTGCAGAGGAAGTTTGCTCAGTCAATTGCTCAAAGGGTCCAAAAATCGACTGTGTTAGGGCAAAAGTCAACTGTGACCTATAAACAGTCAAACTTCAAGATTTTTTGTCAACATTCTCATTTTGAAGGATATTTCATCATTTGATCAAGGGTTGATCATGATTCATCAATGATTGCTCAAAATTCATCAAGACTCAAAAGTTGCTAAATTAGGGTTTTGAAGGAAAAGTCAACTCAATTTTGACCAAGCATAAATTTCTCATAATTTATGAGAAATTACCCATCCAAAGCTCATTTTTAAGAGTATGAAATTTCCTACAATCCATCTTCATACCCCAAGATCAAGAAATGCACTCACAAGAAGTTAAAAATTTGGACATTATAGGTCATTTTTGAAAGTCAACAAAAACACCTTTTTTGCCAAAGCTTATAACTTAAGCATGGAATATCAAAATGAGATGAGACTAAAAGGGTTGGTTAGAGTACATCTAAATCTTTCTAAAACGTCCAATAACACTTCCAAAAGTTCAGAATTGAAGAAGTTATGCATTGTTGAAGTTGGGCATTTTTGCAAAATTGCCAAAAGTCAACTATCCCCAAAACTTCAAATTTTGTCAAATGGGCCCATTCTTTTCCACTTGATTTGATCTTGTCACACTACACACATGTCCTAGCTTCAGCCTTGAGATCATATTTCTTTTTTATTATTTTATTTGATTTTTTATTGAATTATTTCATTTTTAATCAAATTAAATCAAATAAAATCCAAATATTGATTACTTAGGATCTTTTTGATTGTTATTAGTCTTAATTATCATCATGGTCAGCATCACATTCGTATCTCACCATATCATGAACAAAAAGATAGATTTTGGACAAGATTGGAAAGGTATCAATGGAGGATCAAATCAAATCTCCAAGCATTGATGTACAAGGATTGAGTCCACAAATGTTAACCTAATGCATTGCTCATTACATATACAAGTGAAAGGACAAAAATTCAAAGGGTAGAGGCTGCAAAATCATCAAAAGCAAACTTGGAAAAATTGCCAAAAAGTGTGAAACTGAAATCGTTCATAGAGGCAAATTCAGGGGCAAAGCTCAACGTGAATCAATTGCTGGATCATCCTTGAAGCAGAACCAACCCAGAATCAATCCCCATACACGCCCTAAAGCTCTGTAAGTCTCTCAAAAAACCGCTTTTCATTTGAAATCGCAATTCCTTATTCTTGCACTTTTCTTTCAAAATATTTGCATATTCGTGATTATCGTCCAATTTGCAAGCATCCTGCATTAGCTAATTGCATTTATCTGGCCTATAACCCCCTAGCCGAATCTAGGGTTCGTGGTTTGTGTTTTTTGGGCATTTTATTTTCAGGCAAAATCAGTGCAATTGATGGACATAGACGTGCTCAGGAGGCCTAGACGAGTATGACCATGGTCTTGGAATCAATTTCCATGGCCTAGATTTGATTTTAGGACGCTCATACGGATTTAGCTGCGGATATAAATCCGCAGGTAAATAACTAGGGTGAACGAAGAAGATGAAGATGTGGCCCTCCCTGGTTGGATGGCTCAAACTTCGCGCGTTTCTATTTTTTAATTCTGGCATATTATTTGATTTCCAATATTATTATCATTGTCTAATATAATGACAACTGAAGCATAGTGGTTGAGTGGTGGAGGCGTTGTCCAGTGACTCACAAGACCTGGGTTCAAATCCCAGGTCCCCGTATGCTTTGTATTATTTTTCCACAGATATTCCAGCGCGTTTCAGGAAGTGTGGCATACCATGGTCCTCAAATCTCAAAGCGCCAGATGGCCCCAGGCCAGATCTGGTGGTCCAGATGGGACGTGCATCATGCTCCCTAGTCAAAGTGCATGCATGGGAGTCCAGAAGTCAACCAGGCCTGCGCCTGTTGGGCCACAAAATTGTCATTCTCACCTCCAATTTAGGCCTAGAACCCCCCTGAGTTTTGTTTTCTATTTTATTCTTCTTTTAATTATTTAATTGTTTTTGTTTTATTATTTTTAATCACTAACCAATTAAAACTTTTCTTAATAAAATCAAAACCCAAAAATATTTTGTTTATTAAATTAATTTCAGCATTTTATTTTTGTTAATAAATTAATTTAATTAATTTAGTTTAATTATGAAATAACTTTAATATCTTTTGCAATAATTAAAATTAACTTAGACAATTAGGTTTTATTAACTTTGATTAATTTATTTTTATTTCTTTGAATACTTAAAAATCCAAAAAATATCATTTTTATTAATTTATTTATTTATTTATTTATTCAATAATTGACTTAGATCTAATTTCTTTTTAATTTAAAATAACCAAAAAATATTTTCTTTAATAATTAAAGGGTCAAAACCCTAGAATGCGCCCGATTTGATTTTCCCGCACACAATCCATATTTATTCAATATTGTATCTGTTTCCCGGAATGTAATAGTTTAATAGGACTTTAAATTATTTTACCGCTTTAGTTATTTTCCGCATCTTAATTTCAAGGGTTGTTTTTGGCGATGTAAATACCCGACGCCTTGTAATAGTTAGTTTAATTTTTGCAATTTAATTTCCGCAACTTATAAACTGTTAGATGTTTGATAATAGGGAATGCATGACAAGATCAAATGTTTAAACCTAAAATCAACATAGATAACCATTGACATGTACAAAGATAAAACTAACTGAAAACAACACACTCGCACATGCGCACTCTTAGGGTACACCTCACTTGGTTGCCTTCGAACATGGTCATTGAGTATAGGAAGTTTTAGAGGTCGCCCTCTTATCCAAAGATCATAGTTGCCTCAAAACGGTTGCCTCGAAAAAATGATCTAAGATATTAGGGTTACCGCTAAGGCATCCTAACATTGCTTTAGTGACCACACGTCCCTTAATCGAATTGACCCTTAAACTCCAACGACGATGCTACCTACTCATCAATAGTGGGATAGCATTGTCTAAAGGACATTAGCACAGATTGATTCCTTTTTTGAGTAGGTAGATGGCTCTTAAGTACTTGCTCTTTCAAAACAAAAACAAAACCTTTTTCACACTTACACTCCTTTTCAAACAAAAACTTCTTCAAACCCACAAACACAAAGAAAAGCAATTTTGAAAACACTTTGAGCAAGTACCTAAGAGCCCGTGGATAACCACGGATAGAAAGGATACTAACACCTTCCCTTTCTATAATCTACCCCCCGGACCCGAGAAACATCTCGAAAAAGGAATTTTTCTGTGCTTTTTTCCTTTCCTTATTGGATAAAATTAAAGACAGTGGCGACTCTTGCTTACCGCGACATTTGCAAAAACAAACGCAAAACGCAAACCAGCATTCCAAAAAAAATAGTCAGTTCTTCCCACCGTATCACAGAACTGGCGACTCTACTGGGGATTTAATAAGTGGGGTGTACCTTAGGATTAGATCATTGTGTTTTCAATTGCTTGCTTTGTATGATTTATATTTGTGGGCTTTTATCGGAGTTACTATAGATCCTAACCCGGATCTGGGGATACCCTTTAGGCAAGTAGAAATAAACTGCGAGGGAACTGTACGGTGTAGACCGATACCGTTGAAGCAGTAGCTACGTTGGTGTGGCACTTTAGATTGTACCGATATCCCTTGTGTTGGAACGAGGAGAATATGGGTCATCTAAGGGGTCATTAAGCACCAACTGACCTTAGAACCTTTAAATTGACCAACTTGGCCATAGAACAGTAGCTGTATGCTACACTCATTGAGATTAAACTCTCGCGATGATTTCGGCCGCAAGAAAAGGTTGCTAAACTGGAATTATGACTGATCGAGGGTAGTCAGTGATATTGAGATCCTCTAGAACCCGGTTACTATTTTTAGGACAGGTTTAAACCAACTGAACTGAAAGAGGGTAGTACCTAAGCCCCTTGCCAGCCTGAAATCTAAGGGCTCTCTGTGAGACTTGTGTGCCTTTACCATGTTTGCTATTTGTGAATACTTGTGGTGTGCTTTCTATCATGACATCATGACATCATAACATTACATATATCTTGCATTGGACTAACCTATTTCAAAGACAGGAGGGATTCATCTTTGTTCTGTTTTGTAGGTCATGATGCCCATGCGTAGGAATACCATCCGGATCAACTTTGTCCAGGTTCCCACTGTGCTTAAAGAATTTATTGCAAAGATACCTGATACTACCTCCTTCCTCAGAAGACATGGGTATCTTCTCAGTTTGGTCACCTCCAAATTGGACGAGCAGATGATGAGTGTCTTGGTCCAATTCTATGATCAGATGTACCATTGCTTTACTTTTCAAGACTACCAGTTGGTTCCCACTTTAGAAGAGTTCTCTGATCTTCTCGGTATCTCTATTTTGTTGCAGACCCCATTTACTGGTTGGGAGAAGATCCTTAGGCCCGAAGAGATTGCTTCAGCTCTTCATTTGACAAAAGATGAGGTAATGGCTAATTGGGAGACTAGAAGTGGAGCAAAGGGCTTTCTGACTAAGTTCTTGGTTGGTAAGGCTAATTATTTCTGGGATAGTCTAGACTTCAAGGCATTCGAGGATATTCTGGCTCTTCTGATATATGACTTGGTATTGTTTCCGAATCCTGACTCTTTTGTTGATGTGAATGCGGTGAAAATCTTCATCTCTTGTAATCCTGTACCCACTCTCTTGGGTGACATTCTTCATCAGCTTTATGCTCGTACTGCCCGAAAGCGGGGAACCTTGATGTGCTGTGCTCCATTATTGGCGAGGTGGTTTATTTCAAACCTCCCCAAATCAGTGCTGAAGAACAAAGAAGGCATGGGCTGGGCCTATAGGGTTATGTCTCTCTCATAATGATATCATCTGGACTATCAAGGGTATGGATGAGGTGGCTATTATTGATCGATATGGGGAGTACCCCAATGTTCCACTGATAGGAACCCATGGAGGAATTTCTTATAATCCGTGCTTGGCCTTACGTCAGTTTGGGAGAGACAGAAGGGAAGGTCCTCATGAATTGCTAATTCCCAGTATCATCTTTGATTTTCAAGGGGATAGCAACGAGCAACGCCGCAGATTCATAAGGGCTTGGGATAGAGTTCACAGATCTGATCCACATGAGTTGGGTCCAAAGACTTCCCTTCTAATGGAGCCATATCTCAGATGGGTTCATATTCGTGCCCAAAAGCTGGGTATGCCATATGAAGCCGTCCTGCCTATCATTGTTGAAGTTGCTAATGAAGAGGGGGTTCTTCCTACCATTCTCCATCCTTACATGCCCACTGACATTGGGGCACTGAAAAGGTCTTGGATGCAGCTGAGAGAAGAATGGGATGCTTACCGAGAAAAGTTTAACGAGCAAGAGCAGAAGATCCAGAGGTTGACTAGGTAGCTGGAGAACGAGCGGATTCTCAATGACTATGTTCGCACCGACAAGAAGAGACCATGGGAGCACTGATTGTCCTTTGATTATTTCCTTCCCAGTTTTATTTACTTTTCAGTATTTCCTTTCTTGTAACGCCTTAAAGGAAATTTGTTGAACAATTTGAATTTCAAAGTTTACCTAATAAAAGTTTGTTTCTTTTTGGTTTACAAATTTGAATCTCTCGATTGTCTTTGAAATCATATCATACGCATTTCATCCCATGCACTCCATAACAGGTACCCATTACAGGTCTCTTATCTTCTTCGCTGTTTATTTCAGCACTCATCATGTCTGCTGAACAATCAACTGAGCAAGCAATCAAGGCCCTACAGGCCCAGAATGCCCAATTCCAAGAGTTGTTCATGAATCTAGCTAAGGGTCAGCAAGATCTGAAGACCCTGATTATGAAAGAGAAGAAGAAGAAGAAGAAGAAGAAGAGAACATTCCTATTTAACACAGGTCACAGGTTTGGAAATAGGCTACGAGATGAAGTTGATTTGACCACCTCATATGGAGGGAAAGATAGTCAGGAAGAAAGGAGGGCTCCTAGCCCTGTGGTCTCCGACAACGAGACGGACTTCGATAAAGACCAGTATCCTCCTGCTGAGGATAGATACAAACAACTGGAAGACCGGTTGAGTGCGATGGAAGTTCAGAAAGTGCTTGGTCTGGACTTTGGTGATCTAGGTCTATCATCTGGGGTGGTAATTCCCCACAAATTCAAAGCACCAGCTTTTGCTAAGTATGACGGCGTTTCTTGTCCAAAATTGCACCTTCGATCATATGTAAGGAAGATTCATCCATACACCACTGATAAGAACCTATGGATCCACTTCTTTCAAGACAGTCTCTAAGGGACTCAGCTTGAATGGTTTTACCAGTTGGACGAAGCCAGTATCCGCAGTTGGGAAGATTTGGCTACTGCTTTCTATAGGCAGTACCAATACAACTCCGACCTCGCTCCCACGCGTACCCAACTCCAGGGTATGTCAATGGTTGCGGGAGAAGGTTTCAAAGATTATGCTCAGAAGTGGAGGGACCTCGCCGGAAGAGTGCAACCACCCTTGGCTGATCGGGAGCTTGTGGATATGTTTCTGGGGACCTTATCTGGTCCATTTTTCAACCATCTGATTGGAAGCTCTTCGTCTGGGTTTACGGAGCTAATTATGACCGGTGAGAGGATTGAGGTTGATATTAAGGCCGGTAAGATACAAAAGAGTGCTTCATCAAGCACCGAGAAGAAGCTCTTTAAGAAAGAGTCCAATGTTGTCTATAGTTCGAAAAGACAGAATAGACCTGAACACCGCCAAGCTGTTAATGCGGTTGTTATTTCAAGACCTGCTGGTGCTCCTCAGCACAATAATCAACAAAAGGACGAGAAACCTTGAAGGCAATTCACCCATCTCAGCATGACTTTGTCTCAGATTCTGCCACAGTTACTGAAAACCAACCTAGTGATTCCAAGGGAAGCCCCGAAGAATCCAAATACAACCTCACCAAAGTATAACCCTAATGCCCGCTATGCTTTTCACTCTGATAGCCCAGGGCATAATACAGATGATTGTTGGTCTTTGAAGAATAAGATACAAGACTTAATTAATGTGAAGGAGATTGAGTTCGAGGCGCCCGAAAGGCCTAATGTTGTGACTGCTCCTATGCCCAAGCATGGAGTGAATGCTATAGATGAAGACTCGTTCGTGGTTTCTGTGAACGATATTGTTACCCCTTTAATGACTGTGAAGAAGAACCTTTTGCTAGCCGGTTTATTTCCAGGCTGTGACGAAGGTTTCCGTATGTGTTCTGTTCTACCTACCGATTGCCATCTTTTGAAATCAGGTGTCCAACGCCTGATGGATAGTAAAGAGATTCTGTTTGAGAAGACTGTTGTCACTTTAGTTCATACTGAAGAAGTTTCCATCATTACCATTTTCGACAATTCTTCCAAGGCTCCCTCAAGGAGGCCTGTTAGAATTACATCTGTTCCAAGAACTGCACCATTGATCATCACTGTTCCTGGGCCTATCCCCTACACCTCTGATAAAGCTGTCCCTTGGCATTACGGGGTTGATGTTTATTTTCATGGAGTTAAACAAGAGTTGGATGTTGATACTGACATCAGCAATATTGTTGGACCAGCTAAAGTCACCCGTAGCGGAAGACTTTTCTCACCTGATATCTCTCCACCAACTGCCCGAAAACCCGTTGTTATCACACCTGCCAGTGTACCTTCTACTATTCCTGTTCAAATTCCTATTCTTATCCCTGTCGCCGAGTCATCTGACACTCGGGGCAAAGGGATCACCAATGAGCCTGCCCAGGCGGAGGCACCGAAGATGATTATTGTTGAAGCTTCTAAACAAGAGATGGAAGAGATTCTGAAGATCATCAAAAAGAGTGACTATAATGTAGTGGAATAGCTGGGGCAAACCCTGTCCAAATCTCTATGTTGTCACTGTTGCTATGCTCAGAGGCCCATGCCAAAGCCCTGATTACATTTCTGAAGACTGCACACGTACCACAAGAGACATCAGCTGATCAGTTTAAAGATTGTGTGGCCAATCTGACTGCTGTTAATGGGTTGGGTTTCTCTGACGTCGACTTGACTGCTAAGGGGAAGAATCACAATGATGCCCTGCATGTCTCCATTGAATGCAGGGGCACTACTCTTGCACATGTATTGGCGGACACTGGTTCCTCATTGAACATTTTGCCTAAGAAAGCTCTAGACCGATTGGATTGTGAAGGGTTGGAGCTGAAACCAAGCAACATTGTTGTTAGGGCCTTTGATGGGTCTAAGAGGATGGTGCACAGAGAAGTTGATATTCTGATTAAGGTTGGTTCTCATGTTTTTAACTCTACATTCTATGTGATGGACATTCGGCCATCTTATTCTTGTTTGCTGGGTCGTCCATGGATCCACAAAGCTGGGGCCGTAACCTCAATGCTCCACCAGAAGCTGAAGTACCCGGTCAAAGGGAAGATTGTGACATTACAAGGAGAGGAAGAGTACATGGTGAGCCACCTCAACTCTTTCCAATAGGTAGAGATGGATGGGGAGTTCATTGAGACCCCATTTCAGGATTTTGAAGAGGTTCCCCAGACGCTGGCGTCAACTGAGACTGTTGTTGAAGATTCTCCTATGAAGATGGCTTCCTTTAAGGATGCTCGGGCTGTTGTCGAGAAAGGTGGGTGTGCAAATTGGGGACGACTCCCTGATTTTACACAGAAGACTAACAAGTTTGGTTTGGGTTTCACTGCAGAGGCTCAAAAGGCCGTTCGGAATGCACAGATCGGAAGACCTCCCATGTTCATCAGCAACTCGGGAGTGAATGCCATTGAAGACGATGTGGAAGAGTCTGAGTTCGACAACTGGATCTATCCTATGACCGACGATGGACCAAGCAACTGGACAGCAAAGGACTTCATCCCTATTTCTTTTGTTACCCAGTAATGAAACTTTTTGTTTTGAATATGTAACAGACAATGTTTTAAACTATATGTCCCGGTGTCTTACCCGGGGCACCGTGGCTTCATTTGTGAGGGCTTTATGTGTGTCATTTTCATATATCATTAATAAAAGCATTGGATGTTTCTTGCATTTCAAATTTTACGCTCCTTGTTTTTCTTTTATTATATATTGCAAAACATCTATTTTACACACACTCACATATACATGTCTACATCCACTCTGGATCTCACTGGTAACGACTCTGCTACTGCCAGTTATGACTTCGAAAATCCGATCGACTTAGCCGAAGACGAAGGTGAAGATGATTGCGAAGTGCCCGGTGAACTTGCAAGACTGTTACTTCAGGTAGAGAGGGTTATTCAGCCACACGAAGAGCCAGTGGAAACAATGAATCTGGGTACAGAGACAGACAAGAAAGAGGTCAAGATCGGTGCGAATCTGGAGCTTAGTGTGAAGCAACGGTTGATTCAGATGCTGCGATACTACGTTGAGATCTTTGCCTGGTCTTATGAAGATATTCCTGGGTTAGATATTGATATTGTGGTTCATCGCCTACCTACCAAGGAAGACTGTCCTCCAGTGAAACAGAAGGTCCACCGAATGCGCCCAGAGATGTCTGAGAAAATCAAGGCTGAAGTTATGAAACACTTTGATGCCGGTTTTCTGGCAGTTACTTCTTACCCACAGTGGGTTTCCAACGTGGTTCCTGTGCCGAAGAAGGATGGTAAAGTTCGAATGTGTGTTGACTATAGGGATCTGAACAGGGCGAGTCCCAAGGATGACTTCCCTCTGCCTTATATCGACATTCTGGTTGACAACACCGCTCAGCATAAGGTTTTATCCTTCATGGATGGTTTCTCCGGTTATAATTAGATTAAGATGGCTCCCGAGGATATGGAGAAGACAACCTTTGTTACTCAATGGGGTACCTTTTGCTACAAAGTCATGCCTTTTGGATTGAAGAATGCTGGGGCAACGTATCAGCGTGCCATGGTCCCTCTGTTCCATGACATGATCCATCGTGAGATTGAAGTATACGTCGACGACATGATTGCAAGATCCCAGGCTGAAGAAGAGCATCTTGACCATCTTCAGAAGTTATTTGACAGGTTGAAGTTGTACAAGCTGAGGTTAAATCCGAACAAGTGCACCTTCGGGGTGAGATCTGGTAAGCTGTTGGGTTTCGTCATAAGTGATAAAGGCATTCAAGTGGATCCTGCAAAGGTGAAGGCTATATAGGAAATGCCAGCTCCCCGGACTGAAAAAGAAGTCAGAGGCTTTTTGGGACGTCTAAACTATATTGCCCGATTCATCTCACACCTAACTGCTACTTGTGAGCCAATCTTCAAGCTGCTGAAGAAAGATCAAGTGGTAAGATGGAATGATGAATGTCAGGCCACTTTCGAAAGGATCAAAGAATATCTCCAAGAGCCTCATATTCTGATGCCTCTAGTTGAAGGGAGACCTTTGATCTTATACTTGACAGTACTCGACAATTCAATGGGGTGCGTACTGGGGCAGCATGACGAGTCTGTCCGAAAATAGCATGCTATTTATTACCTTAGCAAAAAGTTTACCGACTGCGAGACCCGATACTCGTTTCTTGAGAAAACTTACTGCACTTTGGCATGGGCTGCTCGCCGGCTGAGACAGTATATGCTGACTCACACTACTCTATTGATATCAAAGATGGATCCAATCAAGTATATCTTCGAAAAGCCTGCCTTGTTCAGAAGAATAGCAAGATGGCAGATGATCTTGACTGAGTATGACATCCAATATACGACCCAAAAGGCAATTAAAGGGAGTGTGTTGGCAGATCATTTGGCACATCAGGAAGTGGACGATTACCAGTCTATGAACTTTGAATCCCCGAACGAGAATATCATGATAGTGACTGATTGTGAGACACTTGGACCGGATGAAGGACCTGAGGAGGGATCCCGATGGTCTATGTACTTTGATGGAGCTTCTAACGCTTTGGGTAATGGCATTGGCGTTGTGATCATATCTCTTAAAGGCTCTCATACTCCATTTACCGCCCGATTATGTTTCAACTGCACCAACAACATGGCGGAGTATGAAGCATGCATTATGGGTCTTCGAGCAGCAATTGACCTAAGGATTAAGTTTCTAAGTGTCTTCGGAGATTCCGCTCTCGTGATCAGTCAGATCGAAGGCGAGTGGGATACGAAACACCCAAATCTTATTCCTTACAAGGAGTAAGTATTGATGTTGCTTCCCCATTTCGAGGAGATAACCTTTGAACACTTCCCTAGAGAGGAGAATCAGTTAGCGGATGCGCTGGCTACGATGTCTTCTATGTTCAAGGTCAATTGGGACAACGAAGCTCCCCAGATCATCATTGAAAGATTGGACGAACCTGCACATTGTTGTGATATTGAGACTAAAGAGGTAGCGGATAAACCCTGGTTTCATGAGGTGAAGAGGTACCTTGAAGCTCAGGAATACCCCGAGGGTGCATCTGTTAATGACAAGAAGTTTCTGAGGAGGTTCGCGGCGAAGTTCTTCATCAGCAATGACATCCTTTACAAGCGCAACCATGATTCGACCTTACTGTGTTGTATGGATAAGAGTGAAGCAGAAAGGATCATGGCAGAGTTGCATGAAGGTACTTTCGGAACCCATTCCAGTGGACACACCATGGCAAAGAAAATCCTTCGGGCAGGATATTATTGGTCCATAATGGAAGCTGACTGTTATCAGCATTCTCGGACATGTCACAAGTGCCAGGTCTATGCTGACAAGGTGCATATACCTCCAGTTCCTCTAAACGTCTTGACGGCACCTTGGCCTTTTGCAATGTGGGGCATTGATATGATCGGCGAGATCAGACCTACGGCATCCAACGGGCATCGTTTCATCCTGGTAGCTATTGATTACTTTACAAAGTGGGTTGAAGTATCTTCCTTTGCTACAGTAACCAAGAACGCCGTGGCACGGTTCATTCGGCATAATCTGATCTATCGATATGGTGTACCAGAGAGGATAATTACGGACAATGGTACCAATCTTAACAACAAGATGATCACCGAGCTCTGCGAGCAATTCAAGATACAGCATCATAACTCTTCTCCCTACCGGCCGAAGATGAATGGGGTTGTCGAAGTGGCCAATAAGAATATTAAGAAGATTGTGCAGAAGATGACGGTGACATAAAAATACTGGCACGAGATGTTACCATTTTCTCTTCATGGGTACCGTACCTCAGCACGGACGTCAACAGGGGCAACACCTTACTCCTTGGTATATGGTATGGAGGCTGTCTTGCCCGTCGAAGTTCAGATACCCTCTCTCCGAATCATGAAGGATGTAGGTTTGAGCGAAGATGACTGGATTCAGACTCGACTTGATCAACTAAACTTAATTGATGAAAAGAGACTCACTGTTGTTTACCATGGTCAGATGTATCAAAAACGGATGATTAAGGCATTTAACAAGAAAGTTAGACGACAAGAGTATCAAGTTGGGGACCTGGTTATCAAGCGCATCATATTACCTCAAGGTGATCCCAGGGGCAAATGGACCCCTACTTACGAAGGGCCATTTGTGGTTAAGAACATTTTCTCAAGAGGAGCCATGATTCTAACCACCATGGATGGTGACGACCTTCCTCACCCTGTCAATGCGGACATAGTGAAAAGATACTACGCATAATCAAAGACCCGCTAGGTTGACTGGCCTAGGCAAAAATAAGGGCTTCCCGGTGAACCAAAAGGGTTCGGGCAAAAATAAGGGATGAAAATGGAAAAATTTTGTACACCCGGCAAGTCGAAAACCTGAAAAGGCGGCTTGGGGGAAAAATGGGTATCCCGGTGGACTGAAAATCCGAAAGGGAGGTCCAGGCAAAAGTTAGGGATCAAAGCGTAACACTATGTCTCATTGGATCACCTTGCATCCAGACTTCAGTATCGACTATCAAGCTCAGACGACACTAATCAATCTGATCTACCTTTAACCAAGCAGCAAAGTGATGAGATGCTCGAAGACATAAAGGAAATAGCAGAGTTGGAACCCAGTGGGAATGTTCACATAGCTGTTTTCTTTTCACAAAATGTATAAATTCTACTTGTTCGCGGTGTTCTCTTACTAGAACGTCAGCCTCTTGTACAAAAATGCCCATTTACAGGCCAAACTTCAAAATCAATACAAATTCATTTTTCAAAGAAATTTCAAACTGTTTTACCTTTATCTATTTTGATTTGCAAAGAACGTCCAATGTTCATTTTTATATATGCATTTGACATTAATTGTTGCTCATAAATATTTACATGCGAAACAAAGGACGATTACGGGTAATATCAGAAACATGGGAAAATAAGAATTGTATGAACTATTCAGTTGCTCTGCCCACCAGGTACCGGGTAAATTTATCTGAAGAATATGGCTAAGGTACTTTCACTCCCCACAGAGTAAGACAGTAATGATATCTCTCCCAGCTGAGACTTACAATTGTGAACAAATCAGCAATGCTTTCCCCAAAGCAGAGTTTATATACCATCAACACTAAAAAGGCTTGATATCCCCGGCAGTCTTAATATTCCCTGGAAGAGTATAAGAATGTCCCCCGGTAGAATACAAGATACCCCCAGTGGAGTTAAAATTTGCCCACCGCAGTCTGGAAAAAGCTTCCCCAACGGATTTGAAGCGTCATCCCCAGTAGACTCTGGAGGTTTATCCCCAGCGGAGTACAAAATAAATCTCCCCATCCGAGTTCAAAGGATCATTCCCAGCAGAACTCAGAGGTTTATCCCCACAAGAGTCTAAAGGGTTATCCCCAGCAAGTTGCAACTGAAAGATCATCCCCAACGAAGTTCTTTCCCTTCATAAACAAGAATTCAATCCTCAACAGATTCAATATCACCAGCAACGATAATTCATCCCGATGGAATTTATCAGTGGAATCCTCCGCAGAGCATCTCTTCCCCACAGAGTAATCTCCTCATCAGTTTATTCCCCAACGGAGTTCTCTTCTCCTGCAGGTTTATTCTCGCAATCACCTTCGTTCATCCTCCCCAGTAGAAACGAAGAATTCAACTCTATTCTCCAACAGCTATCCAGGATTTATTACCCCAGCTAGAAACATTACATTTCCATACATCACGATACATGCATATATGCATCATACCATACAATCTCATTTATGTTGAGAGCATCATTGCTTGATCCATATCATGCATTGCATATGACTGACCTTTACCTTTCAGGAAAGATGCAGTTAAATTCTCAGCTATATCAAAGACCTCCTCTGGTTCAGTCAGATCGCCGTGAAGATCTCCCTGATTCGTATTCCAGTTGAAGTTATTCCAAGACTTTCGTCTGGTCCATTTAAATCGATTCGAAGATTTTTCTGATGTTGATCCAGTCAAAGTTAATCCAAGACCTCCTCTAGTTCAGTTAGATCGTCGCGAAGATCTCCCTGATTCGTATTCCAGTTGAAGTTATTCCAAGACTTTCGTCTGGGCCAGTTAAATCGATTTGAAGATTTTTCTGATGCCGATCCAGTCAAAGTTAATCCAAGACCTCCTCTGGTTCAGTCAGATCGCCACGAAGATCTCCCTGATTCGTATTCCAGTTGAAGTTATTCCAAGACTTTCTTCTGGTCCAGTTAAATCGATTCGAAGATTTTTCTGATGTCGATCCAGTCAAAGTTAATCCAAGACCTCCTCTGGTTCAGTCAAATTGCTGCGAAGATCTCCCTGATTCGTATTCCAGTTGAAGCTATTCCAAGACTTTCGTCTGGTCCAGTTAAATCGATTCGAAGATTTTTCTGATACCGATCCAGTCAAAGTTAATCCAAGACCTCCTCTGGTTCAGTCAGATCCCCAAGATCTCCCTGATTCGTATTCCAGTTGAAGTTATTACAAGACTTTTGTCTGGTCCAGTTAAATCGATTCGAAGATTTTTTTGATGCCGATCCAGTAAAAAGTTAATCCAAGACCTCCTCTAGTTCAGTTAGATCGCCGATAAGATCTCCCTGATTCGTATTCCAGTTGAAGTTATTCCAAGACTTTTGTCTAGTCCAGTTAAATCGATTCGAAGATTTTTCTGATGCCGATCCAGTAAAAAGTTAATCTAAGACCTCCTCTGGTTCAGTTAGATCACCGATAAGATCTCCCTGATTCGTATTCCAGTTAAAGTTATTCCAAGACTTTCATCTGGTCTAGTTAAATCGATTCGAAGATTTTTCTGATGCCGATCCAGTCAAAGTTAATCCAAGACCTCCTCTGGTTCAGTAAGATCATCGTGAAGATCTCCCTGATTCGTATTCCAGTTGAAGTTATTCCAAGACTTTCGTCTGGTCCAGTTAAATCGATTCGAAGATTTTTCTGATGCCGATCCAGTCAAAGTTAATCCAAGACCTCCTCTGGTTCAGTCAGATTGACGATAAGATCTCCCTGATTCGTATTCCAGTCGAAGTTCAGACCTCCTACCAACAATCTCCAAATGGCATCTGTAAGCCCATTCTTGATATCACAAGGCTGATACCACTTCATGCGAGTGCAAATTTCTGGGCACTCTAGTGTTCAATCATCTTCCACCTTCGAATCACGAAAGGCCCGAAAGCCAATCTACATCCTCAAGTTTAAGAATATTTAACAGGGTCAGTTTTGTACCCCAAAATTTTCCCTCTCAAAACATTGCAAGGGAAATCTCCAACTTGCTCAAGATTGCTCAAGAGTTGGACAGTTAAGCTATCTCCTAAGACAGTCAACCTCAAATTAGGGTTTTGTGTTGCATCAAGGTCCTTGCATCAAAATGACCTCAAGTGCTCCCCAATGTCCTAATATGTTCTCAAGTTCATCCATGTCAAATTTCAATCCTTGCAGAGGAAGTTTGCTCAGTCAATTGCTCAAAGGGTCCAAAAATCGACTATGTTAGGGCAAAAGTCAACTGTGACCTAAAAATAGTCAAACTTCAAGATTTTTTGTCAACATTCTCATTTTGAAGGATATTTCATCATTTTATCAAGGGTTTATCATGATTCATCAAGGATTGCTCAAAATTCATCAAGACTCAAAAGTTGCTAAATTTGGGTTTTGTAGGAAAAGTCAACTCAACTTTGACCAAGCATAACTTTCTCATACTTTATGAGAAATAACCCATCCAAAGCTCATTTTTAAGAGGCTGAAATTTCCTATAATCCATATTCATACCCCAAGATCAAGAAATGCACTCACAAGAAGTTACAAATTTGGACATTATAGGTCATTTTTGAAAGTCAATAAAAACACCTTTTTTTCCAAAGCTTATAACTTGAGAATGGAATATCAAAAAGCGATGATACAAAAAGGGTTGGTTAGAGAACATTTCAAGATTTCTAAAAAGTCCAAGAACACTTCCAAAAGTTCCAAATTGAAGAAGTTATGCATTGTTGAAGTTGGGCATTTTTGCAAAATTGCCAAAAGTCAACTATCCCCAAAACTTCAAATTTTGTCTAATGGGCCCATTCTTTTCCACTTGATTTGATCTTGTCACACTACACACGTGTCCTAGCTTCAGCCTTGAGATCATATTTCTTTTTTATTATTTTATTTGATTTTTTATTGAATTATTTCATTTTTAATCAAATAAAATCCAAATATTTATTACTTAGGATCATTTTTATTGTTATAGGTCTTAATTATCATCATGGTCAGCATCAAATTCGTATCTCACCATATCATGAACAAAAACATGGATTTTTGACAGGATTGGAAAGGTATCAATGGAGGATCAAATCAAATCTCCAAGCATTGATGTACAAGGATTGAGTCCACAAATGTTAACCTAATGCATTGCTCATTACATATACAAGTGAAAGGACACAAATTCAAAGGGTAGAGGCTGCAGAATCATCAGAAGAAAACTTGGAAAAATTGCCACAGATAT
The DNA here is from genome assembly GCA_948472305.1 of Vicia faba. Lineage (NCBI taxonomy): Eukaryota > Viridiplantae > Streptophyta > Magnoliopsida > Fabales > Fabaceae > Vicia > Vicia faba. The sequence continues at coordinate 1,634,100,110 of OX451736.1, forward strand.
TCCAGCGCGTTTCAGGAAGTGTGGCATACCATAGTCCTCAAATCTCAAAGCGCTAGATGGCCCCAGGCCAGATCTGGTGGTCCAGATGGGACGTGCATCATGCTCCCTAGTCAAAGTGCATGCATGGGAGTCCAGAAGTCAACCAGGCTGCACCTGTTGGGCCACAAAATTGCCATTCTCACCTCCAATTTGGGCCCAGAACGCCCATGAGTTTTGTTTTCTATTTTATTCTTCTTTTAATTATTTAATTGTTTTTGTTTTATTATTTTTAATCACTAACCAATTAAAACGTTTCTTAATAAAATCAAAACCCAAAAATATTTTGTTTATTAAATTAATTTCAGCATTTTATTTTTGTTAATAAATTAATTTAATTAATTTAGTTTAATTAGGAAATAACTTTAATATCTTTTGCAATAATTAAAATTAACTTAGACAATTAGGTTTTATTAAATTTGATTAATTTATTTTTATTTCTTTGAATACTTAAAAATCCAAAAAATATCATTTTTATTAATTAATTAATTTATTTATTTATTCAATAATTAACTTAGATCTAATTTCTTTTTAATTTAAAATAACCAAAAAATCTTTTCTTTAATAATCAAAGGGTCAAAACCCTAGAATGCGCCCGATTTAATTTTCCCGCACGCGATCCATATTTATTCAATATTGTATCTGTTTCCCGGAATGTAATAGTTTAATAGGACTTTAAATTATTTTACCGCTTTAGTTATTTTCCGCATCTTAATTTCAAGGGTGGTTTTTGGCGATGTAAATACCCGACGCCTTGTAATAGTTAGTTTAATTTCCGAAATTTAATTTCCGCAACTTATAAACTGTTAGATGTTTGATAATAGGGAATGCATGACAAGATCAAATGTTTAAACCTAAAATCAACATAGATAACCATTGACATGTACAAAGATAAAACTAACTGAAAACAACACACTCGCACATGCGCACTCTTAGGGTACACCTCACTTGGTTGCCTTCGAACATGGTCATTGAGTATAGGAAGTTTTAGAGGTCACCCTCTTATCCAAAGATCATAGTTGCCTCAAAACGGTTGCCTCGGAAAAATGATCTAAGACATTAGGGTTACCGCTAAGGCATCCTAACATTGCTTTAGTGACCGCACGTCCCTTAATCGAATTGACCCTTAAACTCCAACGACGATGCTACCTACTCATCAATAGTGGGATAGCATTGTCTAAAGGACATTAGCACAGATTGATTCCTTTTTCGAGTAGGTAGATGGCTCTTAAGTACTTGCTCTTTCAAAACAAAAACAAAACCTTTTTCACACTTACACTCCTTTTCAAACAAAAACTTCTTCAAACCCACAAACACAAAGAAAATAAATTTTGAAAACACTTTGAGCAAGTACCTAAGAGCCCATGGATAACCACGGACAGAAAGGGTGCTAACACCTTCCCTTTCTATAATCTACCCCCCAGACCCGAGAAACATCTCGAAAAAGGAATTTTTCTGTGTTTTTTTCCTTTCCTTATTGGATAAAATAAAAGACGGTGGCGACTCTTGCTTACCACGACATTTTGCAAAAACAAACGCAAAACGCAAACCAGCATTCCAAAAAAAATAGTCAGTTCTTCCCACCGTATCACAGGAACAATATCCTCCCGCTGATGACAAGTGCAAACAGTTGGAGGATCTCCTCAATGCTATGGAGATTCAACAGATACCTGGTTTGGATTTAGGAGACATGGGTTTGGTTTTTGGGTTGGTAATCCCGCCAAAGTTCAAAATCCCTACCTTTTCCCTGTATGATGGAGTCTCTTGCCCTAAGATGCACTTAAAGTCTTATGTTCGCAAGATTCAACCATACATAATTGATCTGAAGCTTTGGATTCATTTCTTCGAAGAGAGCCTGGTAGGGACTCAACTTGAATGGTTCTATAAATTGGAGAGTTATCGCATCCACACCTGGGAGGATCTAGCTGCTGCTTTCTACAAACAGTACCAATAAAACGTTGATCTTGCACCAACTCGTTTGCAATTGCAGAACATGGCCATGGGTTCCAGTGAGAGCTTCAAAGGATACGCCCAAAATTGGAGAGATCTGGCTGGTAGGGTGCAGCCCCCTCTAACTGACAGAGAGCTAATTGACATCTTCATGGGAACTTTGACGGGACATTTCTTCAATCACCTAATCAGAAGCTCCTCGACTAGATTAACCGAGCTAATATTGACCAGTGAAAGGGTTGAACCTGGTATCAAAAAGCGGAAAGATCCAAGGAGCTACACCCTCCGATGCTCAGAAAAAGCCACACAATGGGAGGAAAGAGTCCAATGTTGTGTGTGGTCAAAAGAGTCATCATGACCAACATGTGGGGGCAGTCCTGATCTCTGGTTCTACATCGCACCGGCAACAACAAAGGGGAAATCAACGAAGGCCAGACGAGCCCAGAAGACAGTTTACCAACATCAACATGCCGTTGTCTCAAGCGCTATAACACTTGTTGAGGATGAACCTGATTACGTTGATAGGACCTCATCCAAACCCCAAAACTACTTCTCCTAACTACAATCCTAATGCAACATGTGCTTATCATTCTGGCAGTCCCGGGCATGATACTAACTATTGTTGGGCGTTGAAGTACAAGATTCAGAATTTGATTGACGCCAAGGAGATCGAGTTTGACCCCCCGGAGACTCCAAACGTGATCACTGCTCCTATGCCAAATCATTGAGAGCGTCTTGTTCATTTGAATTTTCAATTGTAATTTCTTTTGTTATTCAAACAATTATCTATTAATGTCAAACTTTGTTTCATTAATGCATTAAATATGTTTGTCTTGAATTAATCCATTCATTTATTTAAATTATGCTTTTTACTCCTTTTATGACATTCAACTCTTGCTAAAAGTTATAAGCCTTTAGAGGGAAGATGACGAAAACAATGCCATAGTCTCATACAATATGCTTTTGGATAGACCTTACTGACGATGCACAGGCGTTCTTTCAAATCCTAAACACTGGAGTTATAAGGAAGATAATCCCTAGTCGACCCCTTTGAGCCAAAGAAGTAGAAGAGTAACCAGGGGCAAGTCTCTATCTCCGTCACTTGGGGCATTGAACATCAATCTCAGTGAAGGGTTGCGTACAATTAAACATTTTCTGGCAATGTCACAAACACTTGCTACTAGGGGAAATGACAAATCTCCCCAAAATCCTTCTCATAGGATGACATCCCAGCAAGGTTTTTAATCTTTGAAAACCTTACCCCAGCTGAATCAACCTCAAGAATCCTTAAGGACTTCCCCCAACGAAGATGTCACCTCTCTAGCGGACTGATAATAGGGTTTATTTCCCCAACAACACCAGGATTCCCCGGCTTGAGTTTGCCTCTCTGACTACTACAAATCAAAGGACCACAACTCCTCTTCCCCAGTAGACTACTCTACAATCCTCAGCAAGTTACTACAAAACCTGGACACGACCAGATATCAGTTCAACTTCGACTCCCCAATAGAGCAACGGACGACTAAGACTCCTAAACTCTTTTCCCAAGCAGAAATAAACATACTCCCCACAAAGTTTTCAATATCCCCCAGCGGAGTTCTCCTCAAACAATAAAGCAGGGATCCCCGGTGGAAACATTTTGAGCAAAGTCCAAGACAAAATTACACTTCAACAACATTCATAACATATGCATATAAAATACATATGACACAAATCTCATTTTATTTTGAGAACATCATTACACAATGCATCCATCATGACAATGCATACATCATGACATTGCATACAACTAACTCTTTACCTTTTCAGGAAAGATCAATCAACAGGCAAAGATCATCATCTTTCGAGATTCCTTCTAGAGACAGTTCAGATGCGACCCAGATATGGCTAACATTCTGATACTTATTCCAGATTCCTTCTAGAGACAGTTCAGATGCGACCCAGATATGGCTGACATTCTGATACTTATTCCAGACTCCTTCTAGAGATAGTTCAGATGCGGCCCAGATATGGCTGACATTCTGATACTTATTCCAGATCCCTTCTAAGAGACAGTTCAGATGCGATCCAGATATGGCTGAGATTCTGATACTTATTCCAGATTCCTTCTAGAGACAGTTCAGATGCGACCCAGATATGGCTGACATTCTGATACTTATTCCAGATTCCTTCTAGAGACAATTCAGATGCGACCCAGATATGGCTGACATTCTGATACTTATTCCAGACTCCTTCTAGAGATAGTTCAGATGCGACCCAGATATGGCTGACATTCTGATACTTATTCCAGACTCCTTCTAGAGACAGTTCAGATGCGACCTGGATATGGATGACATTCTGATACTTACTCCAGATTCCTTCTAGAGATAGTTCAGATGCGACCCAGATATGGCTGATATTCTGATACTTATTCCAGATTCACTCAAATACAGTACAGATACGATCCAGATTCGGATGTCATTTTGTCACTCATCCAAAATACAGTCAAGATACGATCCAGATTCCGATGTCATTCTGTCACTCATTCAAAATACAGTCCAGATACGATCCAGATTCGGATGTCATTCTGTCACTCATTCAAAATACAGTCCAGATACGATCCAGATTCGGATGTCAATCTGTCACTCATCCAAATTACAGTCCAGATACGATCCAGATTCGGATGTCATTCTGTCACTCATCCAAAATACAGTCCAGATACGATCCAGATTCGGATGTCATTCTGTCACTCATTCAAAATATAGTCCAGATACGATCCAGATTCGGATGTCATTTTGTCACTCATCCAAATTACAGTCCAGATACGATCCAGATTCGGATGTTATTCTGTCACTCATTCAAAATACAGTCCAGATACGATCCAGATTCGGATGTCGTTCTGTCACTCATTTCAAACTACAGTCCAGATACGATCCAGGTTTGGATGTCATTCTGTCACTCATCCAAATACATTTCAGATACGCTCCAGATGCGGACTCAATTCTGACAATTATCCAGACTCAACTCTATTCTCCAGTAGCTCCGGGATTTATTTTCCCAACTAAAACATCACACTTCCCTACGTCATAGTGTGGACGAGTACTATAACCTCAACGGTATACTCCATTAAGCACAAGTCAGTTCCTAGATCTTGATGTTCTCCTCCGTCATAGTGTGGACAAGTTCTATAACCTCAGCGGTATACTCCCGGTGGGCACGAGACAGTTCCTAGATCTTGATGAAGATGCTTCCCCCGATTGAATTATGGACATGTTCTTAAAACTCAGCTGAAGCATTCTCTCAGTTGAAGTACATGCAGGTTCCTAAATCTCAACAAAGTTAGACTTCCCCAGTGGAATCTTCTACAACAACAGGTATGCAAGTTCTCTCTAAGGAATCTCTTATGCGATCGACACTCCTGCAGATGGCAATTATAAGCCCATCCTCCTACCAACAATCTCCAGATGGCATCTATAAGCCCATCCTCCTACCAACAATCTCCAGATGGCATCTTTAAGCCCATCCTCCAACCAACAATCTCCAAATGGCATCTGTAAGCCCATTCCTGACATCACAATGCTGATACTACTCCATGCGAGTGCAAATTTCTGGGCACTCTAGTGTTCAATCATCTTCCACCTTCGGATCACGAAAGGCACGCAAGCCAATCTACATCATCAGGTTTAAGAAGATTGAACAGGGGAAACTGTTGTACCCCAAAATTTGCCCTCTCATGTTTCCTAAAGTCTTCCCCCTGCATGGTTGATCACAAACTCTTGCCTAAGGAAAAGGAAAATTTTTGAGTGTTGCTTCAAGTACATTTCGATTGGCATTCTGAAAGACCCTTCGATTGGTGTTCTGAAGGAGCCTTTCGATTGGCATTCTGTCAAGCTCTTTCGATTGGCATTCTGGACAAGCGCTTCGATTTGCATTCTGAAAGACCCTTCGATTGGTGTTCTGAAGGAGCCTTTCGATTGGCATTCTGGATAAGCCTTTCGATTGGCATTATGAACAGGTACTTCGATTGGCATTATAACAGTGCCCTTCGATTGGAATTCCAAAAAGGTCCATTCGAAGAAGCATTCAAAGGGTTCATTTGAAGAAGCTTTCGAAAAAGCATTTAAAGGAGGCCATCAGCCCATTCGAAAGGGAGCATTCGAAGGAGGCCATCAGCCCATTCGAAAGAGAGCATTCGAAGGCCAGTTACATGTCATTCAAAATTCAAAAAGGGACAGGATCCCATGTGTTTAGCCAACGTTACAAACTCTCATTCATGGCTTTCAAACACATAATTAACGTTACAAATTCTCATTCATGGCTGTCAAACACATAATCAAGGTCATTTAAACCTTTGTCTTCCTGTCCCCTCCACCCCCTCTATATAAAGAGATCACAAATGTTGCAAAAAGGACGGAAAAACACACAGAAAAAATAGAGAAAAAACAGGGAGGATTTGGAGACGCTGCCCACCACAGGTTGTCAACATTTTCAGAAGTGATCCTGGCCAAAGCAACCCTTCAACGAAAGCATCCACGCCCATAAGCCCCAAATCAAAAGTTCCTACATCCAGGAAGTGCCCAGATCGAAGGTGCCTACATCCAGGAAGCGCCCAAATTAAAAGTCCAATCTGCTGGTAAGAAAGGGTAAACTATCCAACCTCATATTTGCATAGTATATCCATACTGGTTGTTACCTTCAATTTTATATCCTAGATAGGATCAAAAGGCCTAGGTTTGGCACCCAGGTCATGTTCTTCGTTTGCTAACATTTGCTGCAGATTCAGCCTGAAGAGACCTAACAAATGCAGGATCGAATGGCCTGGGGTTCAATACCCAGGCCCTAAGTTTTATTTTGCTAACATACTTTTGAAAGTATAACATTCCAGATCGAAGGAGACACCTTATATGGATCGAACCCATTAGCATGCTGGATCGAAGGAGGCATCTCATTCCTGGATCGAAAGCCATGACCTCCATGATCAAAAGACAATCCTTTTCCCTGGATCGAAGGCTGTTCACGCCCACTTCCTGGCCCAATCGAAAGAACCATGACCCTCTCTGGATCGAAGCTTCCATTCCCTCCTTGGGTCGAAACTCCTTTTTTTTCCCTGGATCAAAGGATCCCCCCCTTGTATTTTATTTTTGTTTTCATTGACATCTTTTTATCTTTTTTAATTAACATTAAAATCAAAAACCACAAAAAAACATTAGGCTAGTTTTTTCTATTAAAATTAACTTTGTTAATTAATCTCTTAATTATCTTAACGTTTTCTCAAAACTAAAATTAAATAGATTTAGATCATTTTCCCAAAATAAAATAAAACAACAAAAAGATTTTATTCTTAGAATTTTTAGAGTTTATTTTCAGATTCGCGCGCGTTTATTTTATTGTAACTGCCTACTGGTTTGTAATAACTTAGCTAAGATTTTTACATTTTACTTTTTTATTCCCCCAATTTTTAGACATGTAAATAATCCTCCTCCCCGAAGCCTTGTAATAGCGTAAGATTTACAATTCCCTCACTTTAAATTCTTGTACATATATTAACTGTTTAGATGTATGCTAACTAGGCTATGCATGACAAGATTAATTCTTAACTTAAAATCAACAGTAGCTCACCATAACATGTACAAAGATAATATAAACTGAAAAAACAACACACTTGCACATGCCACTCCTAGGGTACACCTCACTTGGTTGCCTCAAATGTGGTCATTGAGTATAGGATGTTTTAGTGGTCGCCCTCCTGTCCAAAGATCAAAGTTGCCTCGAAATGGTTGCCTCGATAAAAAATGATCTAAGACATTAGGGTTACCACTAAAGCGTCCTAACATTGCTTTAGTGATCATACGTCCCTTAAATCGAATTGACCCGAAAACTCCAACGACGGTGCTACCTACTCCTCAATAGTGGGATAGCACTGTCTAAAAGATATTTGCACAGTTTAATTCCTTTTTGAGTAGGTAGAGGTTCTTAAGTACTTGCTCATTTTAAAAACAAAACAAAACTTTTCACACTTACACTTTTCGAAAGTTTTTTCAAAACACTTCATTACACTCTTGAGGACAGAAGCAAGAGTTGAATCGAAGTTTCAAACAAAAACTCTTTTCAAAACCCACAAACACAAAGAAAAGCAAACTTTTGAAAACATAGTGAGCAAGTACCTAAGAGCCCGTGGATAACCACAGATAGAAAGGGTGATAACACCTTCCCTTTCTATAATCTACCTCCCGAACCCGAGAAACAATCTCGAAAAGGAATTTTTCTGTGCTTTTGTCCTTTCCTTATTGGATAAAATAAAAGACGGTGGCGACTCTTGCTTACCGCGACATTTTGCGAAAACAAACGCAAACGCGAACCAGCATTCCAAAACAGTCAGTTCTCATTCCCACCGATCACACCAAGTATTTACATTGAAAAATAAATGCACTCTCCATCTAGGTTCCACAGCCTAGAGATATCCACAGGGTATCGTTCAGAAGAGACAAAGCTCAATCCAGGAATAAACTGGAGAGAAAATAGTCAAACAAGACTCCACCCAATGAGGAAACAACTCAAATAGGGATTTATCCTATCCAGAGATGGAAAAGGAAAGCTAAAGCAAGATTCTTCCACGAGAGTTGACTCAGTGGGGAATTAGAAAGAATGCGCACTTTCTGCTTAAGTTGACACTCTATTTGGAAAGATCAAATATGCTATTTGAATAGACATAACCAAGGTATACGAACTCAATGACATCAACAAATACAATTGTGCGTGCACGATGCAAGTGTGAATGAATAAATGAATGTCATGTATATGCTGACAAAACAGACAGGGGAGATAGACAGAAGATGATAAAACATCACAGCACAAACCCAACACTCAGCTAATCTCAACAAGATGGGAATATTACTGGAGATAGAACACAGGCCATCATTGGAGCAAGGTCCTTTTACAAGGCTTAAATCTCTGGAGAGGAAGATATTTTCAGGTAGAAAACCCAAAGTCCAGTCTTCTATTGCAAACAATCCATTGAAAGGATAACAACACAAACAAAGTTTCAGCTGGAAAAAGTCATGCTTAGCTGGAGATACTGAGAACACCACCCTCTGATAATGCGTGCAAAACATATCTTGACAAATCTGGATTGCCCCTGGGACTAATTTTGGATGCCCCAAGTTTACTGCTGATAAGATGCATGTTGCACGACAATTCTTGCGAATAACTTCACTTCTAAAATGCCCCAAGCTATATGGTTGATGAGGAGAAGTCGTCTCAAGAGGATTTTACAAAAGACCTGGCATTCACCATGCTCTGGTGTCTTCAAACTCTTAGAGAGATTCATCAAATCTCGACATGATTGCCCCGGATTGACTGTAGTTGGCACCAGAAAGTCTTCAAATTTTGCCCCAAAAGAGTAAACAAGTTGGGAAAGCATTAACTGGGAGAAGCAACATATCCGTGCTTACGGTCTTCAGGTGACATGCCCCTGGATATGATTTTTCTTGAAATGATTCGCCAATTTCTCAACAGAGTTTCAGGCCTTAAAAGAATAAACTCATCACTAGTGCTTATATCTGAGCTTCCTTGATATCAAACCAATGTTTTGCAGTTAGAAAAGTTTATTATGAGAATGAAAATTCTAATACAACAGTTATGTAAGTCTTGAAGATTTTGAAAAGATATCGCACAAATTTTGCGAGTTAGAGCACCATTTATTTTTGTATAGGAAAAACATATGATACCAACATAACTATTTAGAACACATTCATGGGAGTCAGGAACACTATCTCATTGAAATATGCTTTCAAAATAACCTTGCTTCAATTAGGACTTTTGAATGTTGTAACATGGTCTGGTTCATGGTTTTTAGAAAAAAGATTTTAAGGCTCAAAATATTTGGTGCCCACCCATTCTTCATGATGTTCTCCAACCCTATGTTCAGTTAATTCAACATGAGCGTTCATCTCTCAAAAGGATTTTGTGACGGTTAAGGAAACGACGAGGCTTTCGAAGTAGAAACCACCCTTATGTCTCCGTGTTTGTAGTCACCAATTTGTTCTTTGCTGAGGACTTTTCTTTGTAGTCCTTTCTTTGCAATTTTTATTTTCCCTAACCTTTGCCTGAATTAATTCTTTTGAATTGATAGTCCAGCGGGATGCCTTAATTTTGTCTAAGTCACACGTTTTCATGTTTTTTGACTTAGCAAGCCTTTTCTTTTTTTCTTGATTTTTGACTTTTGAACAAAATGTGTGACATTAGCTTGTATTTGCTTGTTGAGAGGATTGTGACTTCCTCGTTTCTTGATGAATGAGGGATAGCAATGTGGTTCCACATCTTCTAGATTCATTATACATGAAGGATAGCCCTCGTAGTTTCTCTTCAGAAATATCTTCCTTATGAATTTTGAACACTCAATCAGATTAACTTAAAACTACCTTGCCCCAGGTTAAAATTTGAGGGTTTTTTCGTATAGAAAAGAAACTTCTACTTCAAGGCTCAAAAGGGGTTAGCAAGGCATTATCTTCCTTATATCTCCAGTGTTTAGGGATTTGAAACAATGCCTGTACATCATCAACAAGATTTTATCCAAAAGCATGCAACCAGAGATTTTGTTTTTTAGATCATCATCCTCCCTTCAATCTCTGCCTAGGCAAGAGAATGGACAACAAGTTGGTATCATAATGCAAAAAGAAATTTAAAATTTTAAAACAAATATGAGTGAAACAAACGAATTTCTTCAAGACAAACATACTCATTGTATTAAGATAATCATTCAGATGCAAACAAGTTCTTACATGCAAACAAATGTTTTGATAAACAAGGAAATTTACAAAAGCAGAAATAAGTTAGTAATCTGGGAAGGCTTTCCCTCTGGACTTGTGCTGAAGGAAACATCTCCTTAACTTCAAGGCTAAAATCAACAGAGATTCACTTATGCTTTAGCAAAGGGGTTGGCTCGGGCAGCAACCAAAATTCAGACCGAACCAGCTAAGCGCTCCACACTAGCTTTCAAAATAGTCATCTCTCTGCGGAGTTCAGAAACCTCTTGCTTGATATTCTCCATTGTTTTCTTAGCGCGAGTGTTGTACTGGTGAGACCAAAGGAAAAATAAGACTTGGAAAAAGAAATACCTTTGAAAGTGAAACCAAAATGTAGAATGATGCATGATATGCAAAAGAGAGTTTTTATTTGACTTTCAAGGAGCTCAAGATATTAAGTTGTAAACATCAAAGTATGAAGATAGAAGATTGTTGTACCCCAAAATTTGCCCTCCCATATTCTTCAAGAAATTGCAAAGTCTAGCTTCAAATCTCCCCAAGGGTTGCACAGTGCAAGGGTCTCCTAAACAGTCAAGATTAGGGTTTTTGTTCTGATCAAGAAAATGAAGTTTTCAAGGGCCCAATCAAGTCCCACATTCCTACAAATATGGTCAAGCATCCTCATACCAAGTTTCAAGACTTTCAGCACAAAATTGCACAGTCAAAAACCCTAATTGCACTACAGTCAACTGTAGGGGCAAAATGGTCATTTGGCAGTCAAAAGTTCAAATTTTTGGTCAACATCTCATTTTGAAGCCACAAACATCATTTGATCAATGCTTGATCATGATTATCAAAACTTGGCTCAAAAATCATCAAGATGCAAAAGTTTCTATTTTTGGACAGCTGAAAAAGTCAACTGAAATTGACCAAGGCATAACTTTCACATGGATTATCAGAAAAATTCCATCCAAAGCTCATTTTGAAGAGAAAGACATTTCCTACAACTCATCTTCATACTTCAAGTCCAAGAAATGCTCTCACAAAAAGTTATCAATTTCAACATTATAGGTCATTTTCAAAAGTCAACAAAAAGGGACTTTAAGTCAAAGGCCATAACTTGAGATTGGTAAATCAAAATGACATGGGACCAAAGGCATTGGTTAGAGGACTCAAAAACCTTTCCAAAATGTCCAAGAACATGAGCAAATCTTAAAAATTGAGCAAGTTATGCATTGGAGAAGTTGGGAAATTTTTGTGAAATGGCCAAAATCATTTATCCTTGAAATCTCATTTTTGACAAAAGGGGCCCACTTTTTCCACTTGAATTAACTTGGCCATGCCTCCCACGTGTCCCACCTTTTATTTCATATTTTTTAATTAATTTTTTCATTTTTAATTGATTTTATTAGATTTAATTAAGTTTAAATCTTTTAAAATCAAGAAAAAAATCAAAAAGTTTGATTAAATGAAATATTTGGCCTTAACTAGCCTTGAAACATCATTAAGCCTATGCCATTTTCGTGCTAAGGCTCAAATAAGGCAAGAATTCAAAATGAGGCAAAAAATGGAAAGTGTGATAATGGTGGTTTATGCCAAAATCCTAAACATCAATGCAAGGCATTATTGGCCATAATTTTCATTCACACACATTGCATAAGACATATACAAGTGATACACAACAGGATTGGACATAAGCTGCGCAGGAACCTTGATAGCAAAACTCACATTTTTTTGCAAAAATCTCCAATCTGAAAACCAAGTTAGAGGTGGTTTCAAGCCACGATTGCTATCTCATTAGCTTCCTCAAGCATCATTGGACAGATTCCAATCAAAAACATCAATCCAAACGCTGTGAAACGGTACCCAGAAGTCACACTTTTGCCATTTTTTTTCATTATCGTGTTTCAATATCCAAGCACATTCATAACGTTTTGCTTATATATTCATGACCAGTGAAGTGTTTGCAAGCTAACCCATGCGTTTAATTATGTTTTTGAGCTGTATAGACGATTTCGCCATGGTCGATTTCTAGGGTTACAGGACCTTGGAATTAGGGCTTTTGAGACAAAGGAAAATTGGCCTTCCAGACCCATACCATGAGAATAAGCACACCTGGACGATCTTGAATCCACCCTCGCGCTCAATTTATGAGCGTCAGAGGGCCATTCGCTATTTTCTCATATCTTACTTTCAGCAACGTTTGAAAACCGTTGCTCTTTGCTTATGTATTTCAGGAAAATAACACTACGCGAAGAAGATGAATTCGTGGCGTCAACGGATTGGCCAGTTTAAAATTTCGCGCGCAGAGATTTACTAACGTTTTGTTTCTTTTATAATATTTTATTGTTTGTTTAATGATAACAACGCGTGCAGTAGTTCAGTGGCAAGGCATATGAGCTGTTAACATTCCTGACCTGGGTTCGAGCCCCAGGTCTTCAATAATTTCTATGTTATTTTTCATTTAACATTTACATGCAGCGCCTACGTTAAAGATCATGATGCACTCTCAGAATCTAGCGTACACGCGTCCAGCTCCATCAGATCCAAGGCCATGGCTTGAGGTGCATGGTGAGTCCCCAGTCAATGCGCCACACGTTACTCAAAAAGTCCACCAGGCCTTGCTAAATGGGCCAGAAATTGCTGGAGCCAACCTCCAAATTAGGGGCTTCACCCCCTTAGGTTTTGCAATTTTCTTTCTTTTCTTTGTTCTTTTTTTATTATTTTTATATTCTTTTAATTGTTGCTTTCTTTTAATTAATTAATATTTTCAAAATATAAAAAAAAACACAAAAAAATCAGAAAAGATAAAAATAATAAATATTTTATTTTTAGTATTAATTTTGTAAATGAATCCCATAATTAATTTAGATTTAATTTTAGGTTGTAATTTAATTCTTTTTTTTCACAATAAACCAAAAATAATAAAAATAGATCTTTAACACTTTTTTACCCTTTTTTAATTAATTAAATATTTTATCATCAACCATTAATTTTGTAAATAAATTTTATAATTAATTTAGTTTTAATTCTAGGTTTTAACTTTAATGCATTTTCTTTAATAAATTAAAAACAATTAGAATTAGAATTAATTATTTGACTTTTAATTAATTTTACGTCATAAATACAAAAACATAAAAAAATAAGTTCTTCTTTTTTTATTTAATTTAATTATTTTAACTTAATTATTTTAATTCCTTCAAAGGGTTCAACGCCCTCGCATTCGATTACGTTTTTGTTCGCGCGTTTTATTTATTTCTCTTGTGAATATGATGTACTTGTTCCAAAGCCCTGTAATAACTATTAGACATTTATTTTCTGCACTCTATTTTAAATCGGGTCTGGATTAATTTGGCGTTGTAGACCCGCGCCTTTGTAATAGCGTAGGACCTTATTTTTTTCCGCACTTTAAATTCCCGCACCTTTAACTGTTAAACAATAACATGAAAGAATGTATGGACGAAAATAAAAACAAGCGTAGAACACCAATAACATGACAAGATAAATACAAATGAAAACGACACACAAATCGCACACACCACCCCTAGGGTACGCCTCACTGTTGCCTTGCCTCGAAAGGTGATCGTCGAGTAGAGGATGTCTTAGTAAGTCCTCATGATCCGGGAACCTGGCATGAGGGTAGCTTCTAAGGTGTCTTCCCATTGCTCCGGTGATCACCATGTCCCGAACCTCGAATTGACCCGAACACTTCCAACGGTGGTGCTACCTACCTCTCAATGGTGGGATGACACTACTTTAAGGACATTTACACAGACGAATTCCTTAGGGTAGGTAGATTCTCATAGATACTTGCTCTTTTCAAAAACAAACAAAATACTTTTCACACCTACACTTTCTAAAAGTTTTCAAACAAATTTTTCATACACTCTTGAGGACAGATACAAGAGTTACTTAGAAATTTTTCAAACGAAACTTTTTCAAAACCCACTCACACTTTGAAAAGCAAACAAACATTTTGAAAACACAATGAGCAAGTATTTAAGAGCCCATGGATAACCATGGATAGAAAGGGTGCTAACACCTTCCCTTTCTATAACCTACCTCCCGAACCGAGAGCAATCTCTATAAGGAATTTTTCTGTGCTTTTGTCCTTTCCAATTGGAGAAAATAAAAGACGGTGGCGACTCTTGCTTCCGCGACATTTCGCGAAACCAGCTAAAAAACAGTCAGTTCCAGATCCACCGATCACAGAACTGGCGACTCTGCTGGGGACACTTATAAAGTGAGGTGTACCTTAGGACTAAGATCACTGTGTTTTCAATTGCTTTGACTTGTTTGCTTTAAATTGTGGGACTGTCTTGGGAGTTCTATAGATCCTAAACCGGATTTGGGGATACCTTCTTAGAAAGTAGCAACAAGGCTGTGAGGGAACTGTGTGGGGTATACCGACATGGTTGAAGCAGTCTGCTACGTTGATGTGGCACTTTGGTGTGTACCGGTAACCCTTGAGTCAATCAAGGAGAGTACGGGGCCTCCGCGTGGTGTCGTGAAGCATCAACAGACCTTAGGAACCTTAATTGAACCATCTTGGCCTCTTTAGGGTAGTGAGATAACTACTTTGGTGTACTCCGAAGTCGGTTGATACTCGATACTACACTCAATTGAGAGTTGTTTTCTTGGGATATTTTGATCGCCAGTCAGTGGCTAAATCGAAACGATGAACAATGAAAGCAATCCAGTGATATTGAGATCCTTAGAACCCGGTTACTTTGATAGGACAGGTTGAGCCCACCAACTTCAAGAGGGTAATACCCAGACCCCATGCTGGCCTAAACTCTAAGGGCTTGTCTTGTGTGACTTGTGTGCCTTACATGTTTGCCTTTGTAAATATTTGTGGTGTGTTTAATCATAGCATCATAACATCATACAGCATCATATGCATCCACTAACCATTTCAGGGGTTCGAATCTTCATCTTTGTTCTTGTTTTGTAGGACATGGAAACTATCCGCAGAAAGACAATTCAGATCAACCTTATAAGGGTCCCTCCTCAGCTTAAGGAGCTTACATCCAGGATTCCTGAGAACTCGTCATTCAGTGAAAGGCATGGTAGGCTCATCAGCCTGGTCAATACCAATATTGAGGAAGAGATGGTAAAGGTCCTTTTCCAATTCTTTGACCCTCTGCATCACTGTTTTACTTTCCCGGATTATCAGCTGGTGCCTACTCTAGAAGAGTTTTCCCAGCTTCTGAAGATTCCCATTCTCAATCAACTAACCTACAACGGTACGGAAAGGGAACCAAAACTTGAAGAAGTGGCTAAAGCATTATGCCTACAACCATCTGACATCAAGGGGCATTGGGAAGCCAGAAATGGTATCAAAGGATTCTTGGCAAAGTTTCTGTTTGAGAAGGCCCAAGAGTGTTGGAATTCCCTTGACCTACAAGCCTTTGAAGAAGTTGTAGCCCTCCTTGTCTATGGGTTGGTGTTGTTCCCTAAACCAGATCAGCTTATAGATATCAGTGCTGTCAAGGTCTTCATGTCCAGGAATCCTATACCTACGTTGCTGGGGGACATCCTTCACTCATGTTACACTCGAACCATGAGAAAAATGGGTGTTCTTATGTGCTGCACTCCCCTCCTGGGAAGGTGGTTTATTTCGCACCTTCCACAATCAGTTTTGAAGAACGAGTGAGGTTTGAGGTGGTCACAACGGTTGATGACTCTTACACATGCAGATATACATTGGTGTTCTCGGTCTAGAAAGGATGTCACTATCATTGATCGTTGTGGGGAGTACCCTAATGTTCCTTTACTTGGAATCAGAGGAGGTATTACTTACAACCCATGCCTGGCTTGGAGACAGTTTGGTTATGCTCGGAAAGATGGCCCTCATGAGATGTTAATTCCTGACATAGTTTTTGACTTCGACAAGGATACGCAAGGACTTCGCCAGAAATTTATCAAAGCTTGGAGGATGCCCAGCAAAATAGACAGCAAGACCCTGGGGCACAGGAACTCCATCCCATTGGAGCCTTATCTCAAATGGGTACGAGCCCGTTCCCAGAAGCTGGTGATGCCATATCCTCATGTTCTCCCCGTGATCAAAGAGCCAGACTTGGAAGGAGAAGTGTCCTACACCATTCAACATCCTGACATGCCCACGTCCTGGGAAGAGATGCAGAAGAGTTGGATCCAGCTTAAGGAAGAACGGGATTCTCTGGAAACCAATCTACATGCCAGTGAGAAAAAGGTCCTGGAGCTCACCCGCTTGCTGCACGAGGAGAGGAATCTCAATACCTATATTGCTCCGAAGAGGATGCGTAGTGTCTTTTGGGACTGATCTGTTTTGTAATGTTTGCCTATGAGGCTTTAATGTACTGAACAATTATTTTCTTAATAATAACGTGTGTTCCTTTTTTGTCTACAACAAATTTGAATTTTCGAACTCTTGAATGCATTGCATAAACACATATCATTCATCATATGCATCACAAGTACTCTTCTTTTCAGGCTGCTGACTGTTCTTCGCTGTTTATTTCAGCATCATGAACCCTGAATCATCAACAGAGGCATCTATCAAAGCTCTCCAGGCGCAGAACGCCCAATTTCAGGAGCTGATCAAAGGTTTGGCTCAAGGCCAACAAGAGTTGAAGACCATGATTCTGAAGAAGAATAAGAAGAAGAGGAGGACTGTGCTATTTAACACTGGGCGCAGACTCGGGAACACCTTGCGAAATGAGGCTGAGAGGACTACTCCATCTGTGGGGGAAGGTAGTCACCAAGAAGGAGAGATCCCTACTCCTGTGGTCTCTGATACTGAAACAGACTTCAACGACGAACAGTACCCTCCTGCTGAAGACCGGTACAAGCAGTTGGAGGACAGATTAAAAGCTATGGAAGTTCAGCGTGTGCCTGGACTGGATTTCGGAGACTTGGGGTTATCTACTGGGGTGGTGATTCCACACAGGTTCAAGGCACCTGCCTTTGTGAAGTATGACGGGGCTTCCTGTCCCAAGATGCACCTCCGTTCTTATGTAAGGAAGATCCAGCCTTACACAGCAGACAGGAACCTTTGGATCCACTTATTCCAGGAGAGTCTTTCAGGGACTCACCTCGAATGGTTCTATCAGTTGGAAGGAACCAACATTCGTAACTGGGAGGATCTGGCCACTGCTTTTTACAAGCAGTATCAATATAATTCCGACCTCGCTCCTACGCGTACCCAACTCCAGGGTATGTCGCTAGGGTCGGGTGAAGGTTTTAAGGAGTACGCCCAGAAATGGAGAGATCTGGCTGGCAGGGTGCAGCCACCATTGACGGACCGGGAGCTGGTAGATATGTTTTTGGGGACCCTATCTGGTCCATTTTTCAATCATCTCATTGGTAACTCCTCTGCTGGGTTTACTGATCTGATCCTGACTGGTGAAAGGATTGAGGCCGGTATAAAATCGGGGAAGATACAGAAGGTTGCCTCCTCCAATGCTGAAAAGAAACCCTTCAAAAAGGAGGCTAGTGCGGTATATATCTCCCGGAGACCAGAGAGGCCTGAGCGCCGCTAATCTGTCAGTGCGGTAATGATTGCCAAGCCTGCTGCCGCTCCTCGGCCGACCAATCCTCAAAGGGCTGAAAGACCCCGGAGGGAGTTTACCCGCTTGAGCATGACCTTATCACAGATCCTGCCACAGTTGCTATCCACCAATTTAGTGACTGTCAGGGAGGCTCCGAAGTTTCCCAATACTGCATCTCCTAAGTACAATCTGAATGCTCATTGTGCTTATCATTCTGATAGCCCGGGGCATAGCACAGATGACTGTTGGGCCCTAAAGAATAAGGTTCAGGACCTTATTGATGCAAAGGAGATACAGTTTGAGGCGCCTGAGAGGCCGAATGTGGTGACCGCTCCCATGCCCCAGCATGGAGTGAATGCTGTTGAGGAGGATTTGTATGTAGCTTCGGTGGATGATGTTGCTACTCCGCTGCTGACGGTCAAGAGGAACCTGTTGCTAGCCGGTTTATTTCCGGGATGTAGCAAGGGTTTCCCTCTATGTGTTGCTTCCCCTACTGGTTGTTCTTTGCTAAAGTCAGGCGTCCAAAACCTGATGGATAGTAGAGAGATTTTGTTCAGAAAGACTGCTGTTCCTGCTGTTCCTGTTGAAGAAGTTTCAATTGTTACCATCTTCAACAACCCTTCCAAGGCTCCTTCAAAGAAGCCTGTCCAAATTTTTCCGGTTCACAAGATTGCTCCCATCACCATTACTGTTCCGGGGCCCATCCCCTACAAGTCTGATAAGGCTGTCCCATGGCACTATGGGGCAGATGTTTACGTTCTGGGTGTGAAACAAGAGTTCAACACTGATGCTGGTGTCTCCAACATCACTGGGCCTGCTAAGGTCACTCGTAGTGGAAGACTGTTCTCGCCAGACATTGCTCCTCCGGTAATTCATAGGCCTTTGGTCTTCACACCCGCCAGTGTGCCTGTTTCTCCCCCTGACCAAGTATCCACCCCTGCTGCCGAGTCATCTGATACTCGGGGCAAGGGGATTGCTGCTGATGTGCCTGCCCGGACGGAGACACCGAAGACCATTGTTGAGGCTTCCAGGCAGGAAATGGAAGAAATCCTCAAGATAATAAAGAAAAGTGATTTCAACGTCGTAGAACAGCTGTGGCACACCCCCTCCAAAATCTCCATGTTGTCACTGCTGCTGTGTTCAGAAGCCCATGCCAAGGCTCTGATTGCTTTCTTAAAGACAGCCCACGTACCCCAAGAGACGTCTGCTGACCAGTTCACCGACTGTGTGGCCAACCTAACCGCTGATAATGGCCTGGGTTTCTCTGATGCCGATCTGACAGCAAAGGGGAAGAACCATAATGATGCCCTGCATGTCTCCATTGAATGCAGGGGCACTACTCTTGCTCATGTGCTGGTTGACACTGGTTCTTCGTTAAACGTGCTGCCCAAGAAGGCTCTGGATAGGCTGGACTGTGAGGGTCTAGAGCTCAAACCAAGTAACATTGTTGTCCGGGCCTTTGATGGGTCCAAAAGAATGGTACATGGTGAGGTGGACATCCCAATCAGGGTTGGGTCACAGGTCTTCGATTCAAAATTCTATGTGATGGACATCCGTCCATCCTATTCTTGTTTGCTGGGTCGCCCGTGGATCCACAAGGCTGGAGCTGTGACCTCCACATTGCATCAGAAACTCAAATACCCGGTCAGGGGGAAGATTGTAATAGTGCAAGGGGAAGAGGAATACATGGTCAGCCACCTCAACTCCTTCAGGTACGTGGAAATGGATGGGGAGTTCATTGAGACCCCCTTTCAACATTTTGAAGAGGTGCCACAAACTTTGGCAGCAGCAGAAGCAGTGGTTGAAGAGGTTTCTCCTTTGAAGATGGCCTCCTTCAAGGACGCCCGGGCTGTGATCGAAAGAGGTGAAAGTGCAAACTGGGGCAAGCTCCCTGATCTTACTCCTAAGACTAACAAGTTTGGGCTGGGTTTCACCACAGAAGCTCAGAAGGCAGTGCGCAAGGCGAGAATTGGAAGACCTCCTGTGCTCATCACCTACTCAGGAGTGAATGCTATTGGAGAGGAAGACGAAGTGGAGGGGTCAGAGTTCGATAGCTGGATCTACCCGACGACTGTTGGTGGATTGACCAATTGGACTGCTAAAGACTTTACACCCATAACTTTTGTTCCCCAGTAATGAACTTCTTTGTTTTGGATTTGTAATAAACAATAACTTGAAACTGTATGGCCCGGTGTCTTACCCGGGGCACCTTGGTCTTATTTATGAGGGCTTTTGTTTGTCACTGTCATATATCATAAATAAAAGCATTGGACGTTTTTCACATTTCAAATTTTGTGCTCCTTTTCTTTCCTTTCTTTACATATTGCAAAACAGCTGTATTTACACACACTCACTCATACAGGTTTCAATCCACTCCGGATCTCATTGGTAACGACTCTGCTACTGCCAGTTATGACTTCGAAAATCCGATCAACTTAGCCGAAGACGAAGGTGAAGATGATTGCGAAGTACCTGGCGAGCTTGCAAGACTGTTACTTTAGGAAGAGAGGGCAATTCAACCCCATGAAGAGCCAGTGGAAACAATAAACTTGGGTACTGAGGTAGACAGGAAAGAGGTAAAAATTGGTGCCAACCTAGAGCTCAGCGTGAAGCAACGGTTGACTCAAATGCTGCATGATTATATGGAGATCTTTGCCTGGTCCTATAAAGACATGCTCGGGTTGGATACTGACATTGTGGTCCATCACTTGCCCACTAAGGAAGATTGCCCTCCGGTTAAGCAAAAGGTCCGCCGTATGCGTCCAGAGATGTCTGAGAAGATTAAAGCCGAGGTTATGAAGCAGTTTGATGCCGGATTTCTTGCAGTGACTTCTTACCCTCAGTGGGTTGCTAATGTGGTGCCGGTACCTAAGAAGGACGGTAAGGTCAGAATGTGTGTCGATTACAGGGATCTGAACAGGGCCAGCCCCAAAGATGACTTCCCTCTACCTCACATTGATGTCCTTGTTGATAATACAGCTCAGCATAAGGTGTTCTCTTTCATGGATGGCTTTTCAGGCTACAATCAGATCAAGATGGCTCCTGAAGACATGGAAAAGACTACATTTGTTACTCAGTGGGGCACCTTCTGCTACAAGGTCATGCCTTTTGGACTAAAGAACGCTGGGGCAACCTACCAACGTGCCATGGTTGCTTTATTTCATGATATGATCCATCATGAGATAGAAGTGTATGTTGACGACATGATCGCAAGGTCCCAGACTGAGGAAGAACACCTTGATCATCTGCAGAAACTGTTTGACCGTCTGAAATTGTACAAGCTGAGGTTGAACCCGAACAAGTGCACCTTCGGGGTAAGATCTGGGAAGTTGTAGGCTTCGTTGTAAGCGACAAGGGTATTCAAGTGGACCCTGCCAAGGTTAAAGCTATTCAAGAGGTGCCAGTTCCTAGAACAGAGAAAGAGGTCAGAGGCTTTTTAGGACGCCTGAATTATATTGCTCGGTTCATCTCACACCTGACTGCTACCTGTGAGCCAATCTTCAAGCTGCTGAAGAAAGATCAGGTAGTACGTTGGAATGATGAATGTCAGGCTGCTTTTGACAGAATCAAAGAGTATCTCCAAGAACCACCCATCCTTATGCCACCGGTTGAAGGGAGACCTCTGATACTATATCTAACAGTGCTTGACAACTCAATGGGGTGTGTGCTGGGGCAGCATGACGAGTCTGGCCGAAAAGAGCATGCCATTTATTACCTTAGCAAAAAGTTTACCGACTGTGAGACCCGATACTCACTGCTTGAGAAAACTTGCTGCGCTTTGGTATGGGTTGCTCGCCGGCTGAGACAGTATATGCTGACTCACACTACTTTGTTGATCTCAAAGATGGATCCTATAAAGTACATATTCGAAAAGCCTGCTCTGTTTGGGAGAATTGCAAGATGTAAGATGATCTTGACGGAATACGACATTCAGTACACAACCCAAAAAGCCATCAAGGGAAGTGTATTGGCAGACCATTTGGCACATCAGGCCGTAGATGACTATCAATCAATGAACTTCGAGTTTCCGGATGAAAGCATCATGATAGTAACTGATTGTGAAGTACCTGGACCGGATGAAGGACCTGAACCAGGATCCCGATGGTCTATGCACTTTGACGGAGCCTCCAATGCTTTGGGTAATGGTATCGGCGCTGTGATCATATCCCCTCAAGGCACTCATACTCCACTCACTGCCCGGCTATGTTTCAACTGCACCAACAACATGGCGGAGTATGAGGCGTGTATCATGGGACTCAAAGCTGCAATTGACTTAAGGATCAAGTTTCTGAGTGTCTTCGGAGATTCCGCTCTCGTGATCAACCAGATCAAAGGCGAGTGGGATACGAAACATCCGAATTTTATTCCTTACAAAGAATGTGTGTTGACAATGATCCCCCATTTCACAGAGATAACTTTTGAACACTTCCCGAGAGAGGAGAATCAGTTGGCGGACGCGTTAGCCACGATGTCTTCCATGTTCAAAGTCAAATGGGACAATGAGGCTCCCCGGATCATCATCTGGAAACTGGACGAACCGGCATACTGTTGTGATCTCGAGACTGAGACGGTGACTGAGAAGCCTTGGTACCATGAGGTGAAGAGATATCTGGAAACTCAGGAATACCCTGAAGGTGCCTCTGTCAACGATAAGAAGTTCCTGAGGAGGTTCGCGGCAAAATTCTTCCTTAGCAACGGCATCTTGTACAAGCGAAACCATGATTCAACCTTACTGCGTTGTGTGGATAAGACTGAAGCAGAAAGGATCATGGAAGAGCTGCATGAAGGGACCTTTGGTACACATTCCAGTGGGCACACTATGGCGAAGAAGATCCTTCGGGCAGGATATTACTGGTCCACAATGGAAGCTGACTGCTACCAACATTCCAGGACATGCCATAAGTGTCAGACTTATGCAGACAAGGTGCATGTTCCTCCAGTTCCCCTGAATGTTCTGACCGCACCTTGGCCTTTTGCAATGTGGGGCATTGACATGATTGGTGAGATCAGACCTACGGCATCTAACAGGCATCGCTTCATCCTTGTAGCGATTGATTACTTTACAAAATGGGTCGAAGCAGCATCCTATGCTACGGTAACCAAGACTGTTGTGGCACGGTTCATTCGGCATAACCTGATCTGTCGATACGGCGTCCCTGAGAGAATTATTACAGATAACGGTACCAATCTGAATAACAAGATGATCACTGAGCTCTGCGAGCAGTTCAAGATACAGCACCACAATTCTTCTCCTTACAGACCGAAGATGAATGGGGCTGTAGAAGCAGCGAATAAAAATATCAAGAAAATCGTGCAAAAGATGACAGTGACTTATAAAGATTGGCACGAAATGTTACCATTCACTCTACATGGGTACCGTACCTCGGTTAGGACGTCAACCGGGGCAACTCCTTTCTCTTTAGTTTATGGTATGGAGGCAGTCTTACCGATCGAAGTGCAAATACCCTCTCTCCGGATAATGAAAGATGCAAATCTGAACAAAGATGATTGGATCCAGACACGACTTGATCAGCTCAACCTTATTGATGAAAAGAGACTTGCTGCTATCTGCCATGGTCAGACGTACCAGAAACGGATGATCAGGGCATTTAACAAAAAGGTCAGACCACAGAAATATCAAGTTGGGGATCTGGTAATCAAAAGAATCATCCTTCCTCAGAGTGATCCAAGGGGCAAATGGACCCCTACGTACGAAGGGCCATTTGTGGTTAAACATGTGTTCTCAGGAGGAGCCATGATTCTAACCAACATGGATGGTGACGACCTTCCTCACCCCGCCAATGCAGACATAGTAAAAAGATACTACGCATAAAAAGACCCGCTAGGCTGACATGCCTAGGCAAAAATTAGGGCTTCCCGTCGAACCAAAAGGGTTCGGGCAAAATGAAGGGATGAAATAAAAAAAATCTGTACACCCGGCAAGTCGAAAACCTGAAAAGGCGGCTTGGGCAAAAATGGGTATCCCGGTGGACTGAAAACCCGAAAGGGCGGTCCAGGCAAAAATTAGGGATAAAAGCGTAATACTATGTCTCATTGATCACTTTGCATCCAGAATCCGGTATCTACATCAAGTTCAGACGGCATCGATCAGTCAGCTTCATCTTCGTTTAGGTCGTCAAGTGATGAGACGCTCGGAGATATAACGGCAATAGCAGAGTTGAAACCCAGTGGGATCATTCATTTCACACAGCTGTTTTATTTTCTTTTGTACAAAATTTGTATAAACTCTTTTGTTCGGCGGCGTTCTCTTACTAGGACGTCAGTCTCTTGTACACAAAACGCCTATTTTCGGGCCATTCAAAAATCAATACAAATATACTTTTCAGTTAAAAGCGCCAATTGTTTTTTCTTTTTTCTGTTTTGTTTTGCGAAGAACGTCCAAGGTTCAATTTGTGATATATGCATTGACAATAATTTGCTGACTCATAAATATTTGCATACGAAACAAAGGATTAATTACAGGTAACATTAGAAACAGGGGCAATAAAGAGTTGTCTAAGCAATCTAATTGTTCTATCCTCCAAGGTACCAAGGTAGGTTCAGCTAAAGAACATAACCAGATATCCTAATTCCCCAGAGAGTGAGCCAGCAAGTCAATGCACTCTTCTCCAAGTAAAATTATCAAACTTAAGGAAGTTGGGTGTCCTCCAGCAGATCTCAACATTCCCCAGCAGTACATGCATTCTTAACCAGCATCCCCGGCAGTCTTGGCCTAAAGATTGTTCCCCGGCGGTATCCCAAACATTCAGTGGTGTCATTTCCCCCGATACATCTCAAAAATTCCCCAGGAGAATCCAATCCAGTTTCCCCAAGAAGTTGGAATCCATCTCCCCAAGCAGTAAGCTTATCCCCAGTAGATTCTGGAAGCTTATCCTCGCAAAGCACGAACGCGTCGTCCGGCTTTATTTAAAGAGTTATTTCCTTAACAGGATATAACTGGGTTATCCTCAGCCAAAAGCCACGGAAAGAGCGTCCTCGACGGAATCTTCTTATCCCCAGCGAAGTCCATTAACACTTCCAACAACAAGGGTATCCCCAGCAAATTATTATCAACACTCAGCAAGGCATCCCTCTTCCCACAGAGTATTGCTTCCTAGCATGGTCGCTAGAGTATCTTTTCTCCCCGCAGAATCTTCCATTTACCAAGTTTATTCCGCAACGGAGTCATCTTCTCCTACCGGTATTCTTGCAACTATCATCCCCAGCGGAAGCAAAAGCTTATTCTTCAACATCAGCCCAGGATACGACTTCCCGGCACCCGTCAAGGATTCACTTTCCTAGACAAAAACATACATAAAATATCACATACATCATTATAGCATGCATAGACACATCATATCATACAAATCTCATTTAGGTTGAGAACATCATTGCTTGATCCATATCATGCATTGCATATAACTACCTTTACCTTTCAGGAAAGATGCAGTTGAAATTCTCAATCATATTTCAAGACCTAGACCGGTTCAGTTAATCAACTCAAAAGATTTCTTATCCAGTCCAAGGCCTTCTCTAGTCCAGCTAAATCGACCCCATACAGATTTTTCTGATGAAGACTCAGTAGAAGTTATCCAGGTTTTTCTCAGACGCCCGCTTTTGAGATTATAATTTCCTATGGTTCCCTCTCCGACGGTGAGTGAGGTGATAATTCCATTCCAGGTTTTTCTCAGACGCCCGCTTTTGAGATTATAATTTCCTATGGTTCCCTCTCCGACGGTGAGTGAGGTGATAATTCCATTCCGGGTTTTTCTCAAACGCCCGCTTTTGAGATTATAATTTCCTATGGTTCCCTCTCTGACGGTGAGTGAGGTGATAATTCCTTTTCCTATGGTTCCCTCTCCGACGGTGAGTGAGGTGATAATTCCTTTTCCTATGGTTCCCTCTCCGACGGTGAGTGAGGTGATAATTCCTTTTCCTATGGTTCCCTCTCCGACGGTGAGTGAGGTGATAATTCCTTTTCCTATGGTTCCCTCTCCGACGGTGAGTGAGGTGATAATTCCTTTTCCTATGGTTCCCTCTCCGACGGTGAGTGAGGTGATAATTCCTTTTCCTATGGTTCCCTCTCCGACGGTGAGTGAGGTGATAATTCCTTTTCAGATGGTTCCCTCTCCGACGGTGAGTGAGGTGATAATTCCTTTTCCTATGGTTCCCTCTCCGACGGTGAGTGAGGTGATAATTCCTTTTCCTATGGTTCCCTCTCCGACGGTGAGTGAGGCGATAATTCCTTTCAGATTATAATTCCCTAGGGTTCCCTCTCCGACGGTGTGTGAGGTGATAATTCCTTTCAGATTATAATTTCCTATGGTTCTCTCCCCGACGGTGCGTGAGATGTAATTTCCTTTCAGATTATAATTGCCTATGGTTCTCTTCCCGATCCTGCGAAGATGGTAATTCCCACCAAGATTTTCTCAGCGAGCGTTGTTGAAGTTAAAGTCACCCAAGGTTCTCTTACCGTTCATGCTAAGGTAGTGACCATCCCTGGTTCATTCATCATCTTGTGAAGCTCCAGATCCAGCTCCTGTAACCAGTCAGGACATATCTATGCCAAGCATCTAAAATCAACTCCTGCAACGTGTCAGGTACTCATTTTTCTTTTGCAGGTATGCAGGTTCTCGCTAAGGAATCTCTTATGCGATCAATATCCAGATGGCATCTATAAGCCCATCATCCTATCCAGCAACCTCTAAATGGCATCTATAAGCCCATTCCATCACACAGCTACTATGTGAGCGCAAATTTCTGGGCACTCTAGTGTTCAATCATCTTCCACCTTCGGATTACGAAAAGCACGTCAGCCAATCTGCATCCTCAGGTCTAAGAAGATTGAACAGGGGCAACTGTTGTACCCCAAAATTTGCCCTCCCGTATTCTTCAAGAAATTGCAAAGTCTAGCTTCAAATCTCCCCAAGGGTTGCACAGTGCAAGAGTCTCCTAAACAGTCAAGATTAGGGTTTTTGTTCTGATCAAGAAAATGAGGTTTTCAAGGGCCCAATCAAGTCCCACATGCCTACAAATATGGTCAAGCATCCTCATACCAAGTTTCAAGACTTTCAGCACAAAATTGCACAGTCAAAAACCCTAATTGCACTACAGTCAACTGTAGGGGCAAAATGGTCATTTAGCAGTCAAAAGTTCAAATTTTTGGTCAACATCTCATTTTGAAGCCACAAACATCATTTGATCAATGCTTGATCATGATTCTCAAAACTTGGCTCAAAAATCATCAAGATGCAAAAGTTTCTATTTTTGGACAGTTGAAAAAGTCAACTGAAATTGACCAAGGCATAACTTTCACATGGATTATCAGAAAAATTCCATCCAAAGCTCATTTTGAAGAGAAAGACATTTCCTACAACTCATATTCATACTTCAAGTCCAAGAAATGCTCTCACAAAAAGTTATCAATTTCAACATTATAGGTCATTTTCAAAAGTCAACAAAAAGGGACTTTAAGTCAAAGGCCATAACTTGAGATTGGTAAATCAAAATGACATGGGACCAAAGGCATTGGTTAGCGGACTCAAAAACCTTTCCAAAATGTCCAAGAACATGAGCAAATCTTAAAAATTGAGCAAGTTATGCATTGGAGAAGTTGGGAAATTTTTGTGAAATGGCCAAAATCATTTATCCTTGAAATCTCATTTTTGACAAAAGGGGCCCACTTTTTCCACTTGAATTAACTTGGCCATGCCTCCCACGTGTCCCACCTTTTATTTCATATTTTTTAATTAATTGTTTCATTTTTAATTGATTTTATTAGATTTAATTAAGTTTAAATCTTTTAAAATCAAGAAAAAAATCAAAAAGTTTGATTAAATGAAATATTTGGCCTTAACTAGCCTTGAAACATCATTAAGCCTATGCCATTTTCGTGCTAAGGCTCAAATAAGGCAAGAATTCAAAATGAGGCAAAAAATGGAAAGTGTGATAATGGTGGTTTATGCCAAAATCCTAAACATCAATGCAAGGCATTATTGGCCATAATTTTCATTCACACACATTGCATAAGACATATACAAGTGATACACAACAGGATTGGACATAAGCTGCGCAGGAACCTTGATAGCAAAACTCACATTTTTTTGCAAAAATCTCCAATCTGAAAACCAAGTTAGAGGTGGTTTCAAGCCACGATTGCTATCTCATTAGCTTCCTCAAGCATCATTGGACAGATTCCAATCAAAAACATCAATCCAAACGCTGTGAAACGGTACCCAGAAGTCACACTTTTGCCATTTTTTTTCATTATCGTGTTTCAATATCCATGCACATTCATAACGTTTTGCTTATATATTCATGACTAGTGAAGTGTTTGCAAG
Source organism: Vicia faba (assembly GCA_948472305.1). Taxonomy (NCBI): domain Eukaryota; kingdom Viridiplantae; phylum Streptophyta; class Magnoliopsida; order Fabales; family Fabaceae; genus Vicia; species Vicia faba. The sequence continues at coordinate 1,634,128,691 of OX451736.1, forward strand.
CTAACCCATGCGTTTAATTATGTTTTTGAGCTGTATAGACGATTTCGCCATGGTCGATTTCTAGGGTTACAAGACCTTGGAATTAGGGCTTTTGAGACAAAGGAAAATTGGCCTTCCAGACCCATACCATGAGAATAAGCACACCTGGACGATCTTGAATCCACCCTCGCGCTCAATTTATGAGCGTCAGAGGGCCATTCGCTATTTTCTCATATCTTACTTTCAGCAACGTTTGAAAACCGTTGCTCTTTGCTTATGTATTTCAGGAAAATAACACTACGCGAAGAAGATGAATTCGTGGCGTCAACGGATTGGCCAGTTTAAAATTTCGCGCGCAGAGATTCACTAACGTTTTGTTTCTTTTATAATATTTTGTTGTTTGTTTAATGATAACAACGCGTGCAGTAGTTCAGTGGCAAGGCATATGAGCTGTTAACATTCCTGACCTGGGTTCGAGCCCCAGGTCTTCAATAATTTCTATGTTATTTTTCATTTAACATTCACATGCAGCGCCTACGTTAAAGATCATGATGCACTCTCAGAATCTAGCGTACACGCGTCCAGCTCCATCAGATCCAAGGCCATGGCTTGAGGTGCATGGTGAGTCCCCAGTCAACGCGCCACACGTTACTCAAAAAGTCCACCAGGCCTTGCTAAATGGGCCAGAAATTACTGGGGCCAACCTCCAAATTAGGGGCTTCACCCCCTTAGGTTTTGCAATTTTCTTTCTTTTCTTTATTCTTTTTTTATTATTTTTATATTATTTTAATTGTTGCTTTCTTTTAATTAATTAATATTTTCAAAATATAAAAAAAACACAAAAAAATCAGAAAAGATAAAAATAATAAATATTTTATTTTTAGTATTAATTTTGTAAATGAATCCCATAATTAATTTAGATTTAATTTTAGGTTGTAATTTAATTCTTTTTTTTCACAATAAACCAAAAATAATAAAAATAGATCTTTAACACTTTTTTACCCTTTTTTAATTAATTAAATATTTTATCATCAACCATTAATTTTGTAAATAAATTTTATAATTAATTTAGTTTTAATTCTAGGTTTTAACTTTAATGCATTTTCTTTAATAAATTAAAAACAATTAGAATTAGAATTAATTATTTGACTTTTAATTAATTTTACGTCATAAATACAAAAACATAAAAAAATAAGTTCTTCTTTTTTTATTTAATTTAATTATTTTAACTTAATTATTTTAACTTAATTATTTTAATTCCTTCAAAGGGTTCAACGCCCTCGCATTCGATTACGTTTTTGTTCGCGCGTTTTATTTATTTCTCTTGTGAATATGATGTACTTGTTCCAAAGCCCTGTAATAACTATTAGACATTTATTTTCTGCACTCTATTTTAAATCGGGTCTGGATTAATTTGGCGTTGTAGACCCGCGCCTTTGTAATAGCGTAGGACCTTATTTTTTCCGCACTTTAAATTCCCGCACCTTTAACTGTTAAACAATAACATGAAAGAATGTATGGACGAAAATAAAAACAAGCGTAGAACACCAATAACATGACAAGATAAATACAAATGAAAACGATACACAAATCGCACACACCACCCCTAGCGCCTCACTGTTGCCTTGCCTCGAAAGGTGATCGTCGAGTAGAGGATGGCTTAGTAAGTTCTCATGATCCGGGAACCTGGCATGAGGGTAGCTTCTAAGGTGTCTTCCCATTGCTCCGGTGATCACCATGTCCTGAACCTCGAATTGACCCGAACACTTCCAACGGTGGTGCTACCTACCTCTCAATGGTGGGATGACACTACTTTAAGGACATTTACACAGACGAATTCCTTAGGGTAGGTAGATTCTCATAGATACTTGCTCTTTTCAAAAACAAACAAAATACTTTTCACACCTACACTTTCTAAAAGTTTTCAAACAAATTTTTCATACACTCTTGAGGACAGATACAAGAGTTACTTAGAAATTTTTCAAACGAAACTTTTTCAAAACCCACTCACACTTTGAAAAGCAAACAAACATTTTGAAAACACAATGAGCAAGTATCTAAGAGCCCATGGATAACCATGGATAGAAAGGGTGCTAACACCTTCCCTTTCTATAACCTACCTCCCGAACCGAGAGCAATCTCTATAAGGAATTTTTCTGTGCTTTTGTCCTTTCCAATTGGAGAAAATAAAAGACGGTGGCGACTCTTGCTTCCGCGACATTTCGCGAAACCAGCTAAAAAACAGTCAGTTCCAGATCCACCAATCACAAAGATGAATTTTAAATTGGCTCCAAACATTGATCAAGTTATCATCAAGATCAATCATCCATTTTGGTGGATTAGGGTTTTCACCCTATCAACACCCAAGATCCATTGAGTTTGACGAAACTTGTGATGTTTACAAAGAAAGACCTCCAACTTCCTTGAAAATCAAGTGAAAAGGGTTTCATGGATGCATGGCTATGCAACAACCACAAGCAAGGTCACAAATACAGTTGAAAGGTTCAACGTCACGAGCATGGAGTCAAGGTAAAAAACATCCCCAAGGTATGTACTAAAGGTTTAATCACACATTCAAGACAAGGTTCTAAGAGTTCCCAGAGTCTACATTCCTCCTTCCGATATTACCAACGTCTTGATTACTCAATAATTAGCAATATTCTCAAGAGAAACTCATCTGAGCGTAGCATCGCGTAACAATTACTTTCGGATTACTCCGTTATAATCTCCGTGCTACACCTAAAAGGCCAAGATGGGTTAGGGTTCTACGGTTCTCAGCTTCTCTGGCTCCCAGGTCGAAAATAATAATGTCTTCCCAATTACTCGGTAAACAAATATTACGTTCAAAAGGGCCTTCCACTGAGTGGGGGATCTCATGCCTCCTTCTTCGGGATTACTCCGTCAAATTTAACATGACTATACCGCCCGTCCTATTCCTAGGTGTAACTTAGTCCGGGTATAGGACTTGTCCTTTGTAATCAACATCCAAATAACCACAATATATACATATAATCAAACAATCAAAGAATGATAAAACAGATAAAACAAACTAGGCTTAACCCACTTAGGGATGGACCAGCAAGAGGTCAATAAATCCCCAGCAGAGTCGCCAATTCTATAGCGGTGAAAATCAGAGATCAAGCTATTAATTAACTTGACTCACAAAAGCAAGAGTCACCACCCCGCTTTATTATTTCCTAAGGGAAGAGGGAAAAGAGCGAAATAAAACCCTAAAAACAGGAAATGTAATACAATGCATTTTTTTGAAAAGAGATCAAGAGTTCGGGGGTTGGTTATGCAATGGGAAGGTATTAGCACCCAATGCATATGCGGTACTCCGCAGGAACATTTTGAAATATCTGTTTTTTGGTTAAAATTGTTTGCTATGTACAAGGGTGTATTTATTTACAACTATGTTTGCCTAAGGGGGAAAATGAGTTTTTATTATTGCGTTCATGAGGGTTTCGCGACCCTTTGCCTACGTATCCAATGAAGGAATCAAAACACCGTAGTTCCTCTAGAAAAAAGCTGATTTGTTTGTGTTTTTTAGTGGGCGACATCAATGCACGCATTCTAGCAATAGGCATGGCCGGTATCGCGGTAGAACAGAGTTAATATGCCCTTGGGGGGAGTTTTGATTTGTTGAGTGTTTTTGCATGTTTTAATGTATGTTCAAGTAATGATTAAAGAGTGTTTTTTTGGATTTTTGGTTTGTTTATGTGTTGATTTTATCTTGCCTAATTACTAGCATTTGTACGAAGTAAATAAAAATGCAGAAAGATAAAAACCTACGCTATTACAAACATATCAAAAGGCATAAAAAATATGAAGGAAAAGAAAAAAGTAAGAAAACTGAGTGTATTTTGACCCAGGCAGTAGCACACTTCGACTGACATTTTGTTGGCCTCCTTCGATTGGGGCTGGCAGCAACAAAGTTTCGTCCTTCGATTGGGCTTTGGCAGGGGCGAGGTCCTGTCCTTCGATTAGGCAAAGGCAGCAGCAAGTTGTATCCTCTGACTGGGGCTGGCACCAGTGAGTTGTATCCTTCGACTGGGCAAAGGCAGCAGTGAGGTTCTGTCCTTCGATTGGCCTGGCAGTCAGTGTGTGGCGAAGTATTTTGATTCTGCCTTGTTGCCTTCTTCGACTGGAGGTTGAAAGCAGGGAGGGAATGCCTTTCGATTGGATATGGCTTGCCTCCTGGTTGTCTCTTTCGTTCGACCTGGAAAAAGATGGTAGAAGCCAGAAGCTTCGTTTCCTATTCCCTGTTTCCTGTTTCTTTCATTTCAAACATTAAATGACAACATGGCCTGAGGCCATGCAAGTTTGTGTTTGGTAAACATTTTAACAATTAAAGCTAATTCAGATAAACAGTAGGAAAAACGAAAAGGGTTAACTTTTAAAAACATGTTAACAGGGTGGAAACGAAAGAACAGCAGTATGTACAATTTATCAAACGAAAAGGAATTATATTTACATGTTGTGAAACGAAAAGTTCAAAGGTAGGAGTGACTTACCTTGCTGGAGGCTTTGAATGGATGTGGGGCAGTAAGGTGGTTTCCTGGAGCGCTTCTGGATTCGGAGGGAGGGGTCACAGGCTGTGCTTTGATGCTGGATTCGAAAGGTTGTCACAAAAGGTTGTTTTTCTGAGTTTGAACAAAACAACTATGTGTGGGGGTGTTCTTCAGAATCGAAGGAGACTGAAGTGTGTGGGATTCTTTTTGTTCTCACAAGTATTGAAGGGACTTGAGAGATTTTTGTGTTTGAGAAAATCTGGGAGGTTTTGTTCCTTTGGTCCCCAAAAAATCCTCCTTTTCATTTTTTTTTATTTCTCAAGTGTTGATAAACTTTGAGAATTTTTTTGTGTTGTGTTTGAGAAGATTTTGGAGGTTTCGTTCCTCTAGCCCAAAAAATCCTCTCTTGAACATGTTGTGAAGCCTTGTATTTATAGGCAAGGTGGCTGAAGCTTTGATATGGTTTTGGGGGGAAAACAAAATAATGTTTGAATTATTTGGGTATATTGCCCCCTTGTTTTCTTCAATGCAGTTCTTGTGCACTCCTTTTTGGGCAAGTACAGGACTGAGACAACGCAGGCATGTCAGTATTTGGAGTTTAGTGGCAGGCTGGTGCAGGACTGCTGCATAGCATCACAGCTGGCTTGGGTTTGGCAGTATGTGGGAGGCCACTTGTGTGCTCTAAGTACGTTGCTTCGAAGGGTTTAGTGGTCCAACTTGTGAATCGAAGGAGGCTGTCTTGAAGGAAATCACATGTCCAGCTCGAAGCTTGTGACTGAAGAAATTGTATTGTCTAATCGAAGCTTATGGCTGAAGGGAGACTGTATTGCCCATCGAAGCTTGTGGAAAGGAGCAATGTTGCCCAATCGAAGCATGTGGATCGAAACAAACATATTGCCCAAATGAAATCTTGTGTTCGAAGGAAGCAATGTTGTCTAATCGAAACATGTGAATCAAAGCAAACATATTACCCAAACAAAATCTTGTGTTCGAAGGAAGCAATGTTGCCCAATTAAAACATGTTTGCAGGCAATGAACTTGTCCAGATTCGAAAGAGGCATGCAGACAGCACTTGCCCAATCGAAGCAGGCTGAATCGAAGTAGGCTTGCAGGCAGCACTTGTCCAATCGAAGCAGGCTGAATCGAAGTAGGCTTACAGGCAGCACTCGTCCAATCGAAGCAGGCTGAATCGAAGGAGGCTTTTGCTCAGAACGAAGGATGTAATCCAAGTTGCATTCGAAAGAGACCTGTCAGCACATGAAATCAAAGAAATAACAAACACACATTTCGTGCTTGGTTAGAAGTTAGTGACACATAAGAATGTTCAAAACACTTGGCAATTTCTGCATAATCAATGCTCGAAGGTGAGAGGTTAAAACCAACTGTATTTAGTGACCTTGACCTTTGTATAAAAATGCAAAAATGCAAATGGGATCTTAGGTCAAAAATTGGGGTACAACAGCTGCCCCTATTTAAGTTTCTTCTATCTGGAGATATGAAGATTGGGATCTTCATTTCGACAAGATTGAAGGGACTTAAATATAGAATACATAATTTTTGGCCTTAAGATACCAAAATTGTGTTTATGATATGATATGAATGCAATGCTCTGAATTTTATGGGGAATGACGCCATATGAGACAAACTATGCTGGAGAAACCAAGCACATTATATAGTAATCACACAGGGGAAGAGATTATAACTCAACTGGGGAAGCCAGAGTCATAGACTTCAAGTGAGAGACTCTTGAATGATTTACATCAGTAATGAGACTGGAAAAGGAAATGATTTACATCAGCATTGTGACTGGAAAAAGAAATGATTTACATCAGCACTGTGATTGGAAAAAGAAATGATTTACATCAGTACGGAGACTGGAAAAGGAAATGATTTACATCAGTACTGTGACTGGAAAATGATTGACTTCTGAATTTTGCCAAGAATGGTAACACAATCCTTTTCTTAACCAAGATATCGCTTGAAAAGGATAAAATGCAAACTTCCCCACGGGACTTTTCCGAAGGGATGCCATTTGCTGAGTAGACATTATTGTTGGGGATACACAAGCTGCTCAAATAAAGAGGCCGCCACTTGCTTCCTTTCAAAGGTGTCAATAACATACAAGTTGCTCATGAAGAGACCGCCACTTGCTGTTTTCAAAGAATATTAAAGCACACAAGCTGCTCATGAAGAGTCCGCCACTTGTTGCCAATAACCCACAAGCTGCTCATAAAGAAGCTGCCACTTGCTGTCTTCAAAGAATATTAAAGCACACAAGCTGCTCATGAAGAGTCCGCCACTTGTTGCCAATAACCCACAAGCTGCTCATAAATAAGCTGCCACTTGTTGTCTTCAAAGAATATTAAAGCACACAAGCTGCTCATGAAGAGTCCGCCACTTGTTGCCAATAACCCACAAGCTGCTCCTAAAGAAGCTACCACTTGTTGTCTTCAAAGAATATTAAAGAACACAAGCTGCTCATAAAGAAGCTGCCACTTGCTGCTTATAACCCACAAGCTGCTCATAAAGAAGCTACCACTTGTTGTCCTCAAAGAATATTAAAGCACACAAGCTGATCATAAAGAAGCTGCCACTTGCTGCTTATAACCCACAAGCTGCTCATAAAGAAGCTGCCACTTGCTGTCCTCAAAGAATATTAAAGCACACAAGCTGCTCATAAAAAAGTTGCCACTTGCTGCTTATAACCCACAAGCTGCTCATAAAGAAGCTGCCACTTGCTGTCTTCAAAGAATATTAAATCACACAAGCTGCTCATAAAGAAGCTACCACTTGTTGCCAATAACCCACAAGCTGCTCATAAAGAAGCTGCCACTTACTATCTTCAAAGAATATTAAAGCACACAAGTTGCTCATAAAGAAGCTGCCACTTGCTGCTTATAACCCACAAGCTGCTCATAAAGAAGCTGTCACTTGCTGTCTTCAAAGAATATTAAAGCACACAAGCTGCTCATGAAGAGTCTGCCTCTTGTTGCCAATAACCCACAAGCTGCTCATAAAGAAGCTGCCACTTGCTGTCTTCAAAGAATATTAAAGCACACAAGCTGCTCATGAAGAGTCCGCCACTTGTTGCTTTCAAGAGATACTCACAAAATATCGTGAAGATATTGCTGGAGGTGAGAATCAATAATTTCCTCGGGGATGGACAAACTGCTCATGAAGAGACCGCCATTTGTCATAACATGAATAAATCCAGAAGTAATCAAACTGCTCAAATAAAGAGTCAGTCGCTTGTTGTCCCGTCGATATTCCAGAAGAAGGTTACAATAACACTACCAGGGAATAAAGTTCATCTTCAATGGGGAACCATGAATAAATCCTTTCTGATGCCAAGTGTTGTACCCTAAAATTTGCCCTCTCATGTTTCCTAAAGTCTTCCCCCTGCATGGTTGATCATAAACTCTTGCCTAAGGAAAAGGAAAATTTTTTAGTGTTGCTTCAAGTACATTTCGATTGGCATTCTGAAAGACCCTTCGATTGGTGTTCTGAAGGAGCCTTTCGATTGGCATTCTGTCAAGCTCTTTTGATTGGCATTCTGGACAAGCGCTTCAATTTTCATTCTGAAAGACCCTTCGATTGGTGTTCTGAAGGAGCCTTTCGATTGGCATTCTGGACAAGCCTTTCGATTGGCATTATGAACAGGTACTTCGATTGGCATTATAACAGTGCCCTTCGATTGGAATTCCAAAAAGATCCATTCGAAGAAGCATTCAAAGGGTCCATTCGAAGAAGCTTTCGAAAAAGCATTCGAAGGAGGCCATCAGCCCATTCGAAAGGGAGCATTCGAAGGAGGCCATCAGCCCATTCGAAAGGGAGCATTCGAAGGCCAGTTACATGTCATTCAAAATTCAAAAAGGGACAGGATCCCATGTGTTTAGCCAACATTACAAACTCTCATTCATGGCTTTCAAACACATAATTAACGTTACAAATTCTCATTCATGGCTGTCAAACACATAATCAAGGTCATTTAAACCTTTGTCTTCCTGTCCCCTCCACCCCCTCTATATAAAGAGATCACAAATGTTGCAAAAAGGACGGAAAAACACACAGAAAAAATAGAGAAAAAACAGGGAGGATTTGGAGACGCTGCCCACCACAGGTTGTCAACATTTTCAGAAGTGATCCTGGCCAAAGAAACCCTTCAACGAAAGCATCCACGCCCATATGCCCCAAATCAAAAGTGCCTACATCCAGGAAGTGCCCAGATCGAAGGTGCCTACATCCAGGAAGCGCCCAAATTAAAAGTCTAATTTGCTGGTAAGAAAGGGTAAACTATCCAACCTCATATTTGCATAGTATATCCATACTGGTTGTTACCTTCGATTTTCTATCCTAGACAGGATCAAAAGGCCTGGGTTTGGCACCCAGGTCATGTTCTTCGTTTGCTAACATTTGCTGCAGATTCAGCCTGAAGAGACCCAACAAATGCAGGATCGAATGGCCTGGGGTTCAATACCCAGGCCCTGAGTTTTATTTTGCTAACATACTTTTGCAGGTATAACATTCAAGATCGAAGGATACACCTTCTCTGGATCGAACCCATTAGCATGCTGGATCGAAGGAGGCATCTCATTCCTGGATCGAAAGCCGTGACCTCCATGATCAAAAGACAATCCTCTTCCCTGGATCGAAGGCTGTTCACGCCCACTTCCTGGCCCAATCGAAAGAACCATGACCCTCTCTGGATCGAAGCTTCCATTCCTTCCATGGATCGAAACTCATTTTTTTTCTCCCTGGATCGAAGGATCCCCCCCTTGTATTTTATTTTTGTTTTAATTGACATCTTTTTATCTTTTTTAATTAACATTAAAATCAAAAACCACAAAAAAATATTAGGCTAGTTTTTTCTATTAAAATTAACTTTGTTAATTAATCTCTTAATTATCTTAACGTTTTCTCAAAACTAAAATTAAATAGATTTAGATCATTTTCCCAAAATAAAATAAAACAACAAAAAGATTTTATTCTTAGAATTTTTAGAGTTTATTTTCAGATTCGCGCGCGTTTATTTTATTGTAACTGCCTACTGGTTTGTAATAAATTAGCTAAGATTTTTACATTTTACTTTTTTATTCCCCCAATTTTTAGACATGTAAATAATCCTCCTCTCCGAAGCCTTGTAATAGCGTAGGATTTACAATTCCCACACTTTAAATTCATGTACATATATTAACTGTTTAGATGTATGCTAACTAGGCTATGCATGACAAGATTAATTCTTAACTTAAAATCAACAGTAGCTCACCATAACATGTACAAAGATAATATAAACTGAAAAAACAACACACTTGCACATGCCACTCCTAGGGTACACCTCACTTGGTTGCCTCAAATGTGGTCATTGAGTATAGGATGTTTTAGAGGTCGCCCTCCTGTCCAAAGATCAAAGTTGCCTCGAAATGGTTGCCTCGATAAAAAATGATCTAAGACATTAGGGTTACCACTAAAGCGTCCTAACATTGCTTTAGTGATCACACGTCCCTTAAATCGAATTGACCCGAAAACTCCAACGACGGTGCTACCTACTCCTCAATAGTGGGATAGCATTGTCTAAAGGATATTTGCACAGTTTAATTCCTTTTTGAGTAGGTAGAGGTTCTTAAGTACTTGCTCATTTTAAAAACAAAACAAAACTTTTCACACTTACACTTTTCGAACAAAGTTTTTTCAAAACACTTCATTACACTCTTGAGGACAGAAGCAAGAGTTGAATCGAAGTTTCAAACAAAAACTCTTTTCAAAACCCATAAACACAAATAAAAGCAAACTTTTGAAAACATAGTGAGCATAAACCTAAGAGCCCGTGGATAACCACGGATAGAAAGGGTGCTAACACCTTCCCTTTCTATAATCTACCTCCCGAACCCGAGAAACAATCTCGAAAAGGAATTTTTCTGTGCTTTTTTCCTTTCCTTGTTGGATAAAATAAAAGATGGTGGAGACTCTTTCTTACCACGACATTTTGCGAAAACAAACGCAAACGCAAACCGACATTCCAAAACAGTCAGTTCTCATTCCCACCGATCACAGAACTGGCGACTCTGCTGGGGACATAATAAGTAAGGTGTACCTTAGGATTAGATCACTTGTGTTTTAAATTGTATTGATTTGTATGCTTTTAATTGTGGGCTTGTATCGGAGTTCTATAAATCCTAACCCGGATTTGGGAAACATTCATAGATAGCAATATATTGTGGAAACTGTGCAGGGTATACCGACACGGTTGAAGCAATAGCTATATTAGTGCAACATATTTGTGAGTACCGGTAGCCTTTGAGTCAATCAAAGAGAATACGGGGCCGCTGAGTGATGTCACTAAGCACTAATGACCTAGAACCTTACTTGACCATCTTGGCCTTTTTTAGGGGTAGTGAGATGACCGACTTTGGTGCAGTCTGAAGTTGGTAGATACTCGATACTACACTCATTGAGGATTGTTTTCTTGGAATATTCTGGTCGCCAGTAAGTGGCTAAACCAAAACAATGAACATAGAAAACAATCCAATGATATTGAGCTCCTTAGAACCCAGTTACTATTTATAGGACAGGTTTTGAGCCAACTACACTCAAGAGGGTACTTACCTATGAAACCTCATGCAAGCCTAAAATCTAAGGGCTCTTTTGTGTGACTTGTGTGCCTTCAAACTTGAACTACTTGCACATTCTTGTTATCTGACAACACGAGTTCCTTGGAGGTTTTGTTTACAGTCCTTATCCAATAATCTGGACTTATTGCAGGGCTTACTTACATCACCTCACACTTGTGCTTAAACGCATAGCATACACATTATAGCATCATGCCTTAGCATTTCTTTAACCATTTCAAGGATCTCAAGGGTTTGTGATGCAGGTTATGGTAAATCAGATGGCTAGCAAGGGGCAAAGGGGATTTATTTTCCTCTAGCCAAGGTTGTCTAAAAATCCAAACATGATAATTTGAGTCAGGGGCTATGACCCACTCGATATGGTGAGCTTGACTCTTGAAGAAGGACTCTCAGCAACATGAAGTTCCTTCAATCAAGCTACCAGATTCAGATTCTAACAGTTTCTTATTTACCCCGCGAGATCCTTGAAAACATTGCATACATATATCATACATATCATTGCATAACAGGTCTCCCAGTACAGGTCTCTTATCTTCTTCGTTGTTTATTTTAGAAATCGTCATGTCTACTGAACCTTCCACTGAGCAAGCTATCAAGGCCCTCCAGGCCCAGAATGCCCAATTTCAAGAGTTGGTCATGAGCCTAGCTAAGGGTTAGAAGGACCTGAAGACCCTGATTCTGAAAGAGAGGAAGAAGAAGAAAAAGAGGACCATCCTGTTCAATACTGGACGCAGGTTCGGAAACGAGCTGCAGAACGAAGTTGATCTGACCACCCCGTCTGAAGGGAAAGACAGTCCACAAGAAAGGAGGGCTCCTAGCCCTATAGTCTCCGACAACGAGACGGACTGTGATGAAGAACAGTATCCTCCTGCTAAGGATAAGTACAAACAACTGGAAGACCGTTTGAACGCCATGGAAATATAGAAGGTGCTCGGTCTGGACTTCGGAGATCTAGGTCTATCCTCTGGGGTGGTGATTCCCCATAAATTCAAGGCACCTGCCTTTGCCAAGTATGACAGAGCTTTCTGTCCAAAGCTGCACCTCCGGTCATATGTGAGGAAGATCCAACCTTACACTGCTAATAAGGACTTGTGGACCCATTTCTTTCAAGACAGTCTCTTAGGGACTCAACTTGAATGGTTCTGTCAACTGGAAGGAGCTAACATCCGCAACTGGGAGGACCTTGCTGCTGCTTTTTACAAGAAATACCAGTATAATACCGACCTTGCTCCCACGCGTACTCAGCTTCAGGGTATGTCTATGGGTACAGGCGAAGGCTTTAAGGACTACGCTCAGAAGTGGAGAGATCTTGCTGGAAGAGTCCAACCCCCTCTGTCTGATAGGGAGTTGGTGGACATGTTTCTTGGGACTTTGTCTGGTCCCTATTTCAAACACTTGATCGGAAGCTCTTCAGCCAGATTCACCGAGCTAATACTGACCGGCGAAAGGGTCGAAGCTGGCATCAAAAGTGGGAAGATTCAAGAAGCTACACCTTTTGATGCTCAGAAAAAGCCCTACAATGGGAAGAAAGAGTCTAACGTTGTGTATGGTCAAAAGAGTCGTCATGACCAACACGTAGGAGAAATCTTGATCTCTAATCCTACGCCTGCTCAACAAAGACAGGGGCATCAGTGTAAGGAGGCCGCGCCTAAAAGACAATTCACTAAGATCAACATGTCACTGGGTCAAGTGCTACAACGCCTGTTGGAAGCAGAGCTGATTACATTAAAGGCTCCTCTCCGGAACCCAAATACTTCCGCTCCTACCTATCATCCCAATGAAAGGTGTGCATACCACTCTGACAGTCCGAGACATGACACGAACAACTGTTGGGCTCTGAAGAACAAGATCCAAGACATGATTGATGCCAAGGAGATCAAGTTTGACCCTCCGGAGACTCCAAACATAATCACTGCTCCTATGACGAATCATTGAAAGCTTTTGTTCATTTGAATTTTCAAGTTGTAATCTCTTTGTTATTCAAAAAATTATGTATTAATGCCAAACTTTGTTTCACTAATGCATTGCATATGTTTGTCTTGATTTGATCCAATCATTTTAATTACATTTAAACTATGCTTTTTACTCACTTTATGACATTCAACTTTTGCTAAAAGTTACAAGCCTTTAGAGGGAGGATGACGAAACAATGCCATAATCTCATACATTATGCTTTTGGACAGACCTTGCTGACGATGTACAAGCGTTTTTTTCAAATCCTGAACACTGGAGTTATAAGGAAGATAATCCCTAGTCAACCCCTTCGAGCCAAAGAAGTAGGAGTTTTCTGTTTTAAACACAAATTGAAACCTTTAATTTAAACCTGGGGCAGGGTAGTCTCTCAGTTAATTCAAAAGATGTGCACTGAAGTCGCAAAACTCTCAGTTCATAATACAACGAATGACATCAAAAGCATTCCTCTGGAATCAAAAGACAGTGGTGGTTCCTTATTTCATAGGCAGTCAATCTCTCAAAAGAGAAAAGCCCACTGAGCCAAAACCTATAAAGGAGGCTTAAGAAAGCTGGGGCATCCCGCTGACTGTAATCTCGAAAAACAGGAACAGTTAGGCAAAAGTTAGGGATAACAAATCAAAAGAACGAGGTCGCTACAAATCCTCAACAACATGAAAAATGTTGCAAAAATGACTGCCTTCCGACAAACTTAACTTGTCTGGACCATCACCAAAATGTCATTCCAGACTCAATTGGAGTTCAAACGCACGATTAACTGAGCTTAGGATTGAAGAACATCACGAAGAGCGGGTGGGTACAAATATACTTTGAGCCTTTATCCTTTGTTTCTTAAACTGTGAACCAAGCCACGTTACAACCCTTCGAAAGTCCTAACTGAAGCACGGGTTAGTTCGAAAGTATACTGTTACCAAAGGTATCCTGACTCCTGTAAGGCTTTGCCCTAAATCTTGTGTTGAATTGGTCTTATAAAGAGTTTTCTGCTAAAAAACGCATTTTTCAAAACTTCAAGATAAGCATAAACTTTGCATTATTTGAATATCACTGTTTACATTTGGCTATTTGTTTGACAGCGGAGAAATTCACACAACAAATATCCGATGAACGAAAGCCCTCTCAATGAACAAAATCACTTCAAAAAAGATGACACTTCCATTGACAAATCTCCTTCCAATCAAGGGGCATGGCATGATCATTGTCCATCACATGGGGCAGCCCAGTCAAGATTTCAAGAAATCTCTGAAGAAGTGCAGAGTAACCAGGGGCAAGTCTCCATCTCTGTCACTTGGGGCATTGAACATCAATCTCAGTGAAGGGTTGCGTACAATTAAACATTTTCTGGCAATGTCACAAACACTTGCTACTAGGGGCAATGGCAAATCTCCCCAAAATCCTTCTCATAGGATGACATCCCAGAAAGGTTTTTAATCTCTGAAAACCTTACCCCAGCTGAATCAACCTCAAGAATCCTCAAGGACTTCCCCCAACGAAGATGTCACCTCTCTAGCAGACTGATAATAAGGTTTATTTCCCCAATAACACCAGGATTCCCCAGCTTGAGTTTGCCTCTCTGACTACTACAAATCAAAGGACCACAACTCCTCTTCCCCAGTAGACTACTCTACAATCCCCAGCAAGTTACTGCAAAACCTGGACACGACCAGATACCAGTTTAACTTTGACTCCCCAGTAGAGAAACGGACGACTAAGACTCCTAAATTCTTTTCCCAAGCAGAAATGAACATACTCCCCACAAAGTTTTCAATATCCCCCAGCGGAGTTCTCCTCAAACAACAAAGCAGGGACCCCCGGTGGAAACATTTTGAGCAAAGTCCAAGACAAAATTAAACTTCAACAACATTCATAACATATGCATACAAAATACATATGACACAAATCTCATTTTATTTTGAGAACATCATTACACAATGCATCCATCATGACAATGCATACATCATGACATTGCATACAACTAACTCTTTACCTTTTCAGGAAAGATCAATCAACAGGCAAAGATCATCATCTTTCGAGATTCCTTCTAGAGACAGTTCAGATGCGACCCAGATATGGCTGACATTCTGATACTTATTCCAGATTCCTTCTAGAGACAGTTCAGATGCGACCCAGATATGGCTGACATTCTGATACTTATTCCAGACTCCTTCTAGAGATAGTTCAGATGCGACCCAGATATGGCTGACATTCTGATACTTATTCCAGATCCCTTCTAAGAGACAGTTCAGATGCGATCCAGATATGGCTGAGATTCTGATACTTATTCCAGATTCCTTCTAGAGACAGTTCAGATGCGACCCAGATATGCCTGACATTCTGATACTTATTCCAGATTCCTTCTAGAGACAGTTCAGATGCGACCCAGATATGGCTGACATTCTGATACTTATTCCAGACTCCTTCTAAAGACAGTTCAGATGCGACCCAGATATGGATGACATTCTGATACTTATTCCAGACAACTTCTAGAGACAGTTCAGATGCGACCCGGATATGGCTGACATTCTGATACTTATTCCAGATTCCTTCTAGAGATAGTTCAGATGTGACCCAGATATGGCTGACATTCTGATACTTATTCCAGATTCACTCAAATACAGTCCAGATATGATCCAGATTCGGATGTTATTCTGTCACTCATCCAAAATACAGTCCAGATACGATCCAGATTCGGATGTCATTCTGTCACTCATTCAAAATACAGTCCAGATACGATCCAGATTCGAATGTCATTCTGTCACTCATTCAAAATACAGTCCAGATACGATCCAGATTCGGATGTCATTCTGTCACTCATCTAAATTATAGTCCAGATACGATCCAGATTCGGATGTCATTCTGTCACTCATCCAAAATACAGTCCAGATACGATCCAAATTCGGATGTCATTCTGTCACTCATTCAAAATATAGTCTAGATATGATCCAGATTCAGATGTCATTCTGTCACTCATCCAAATTACAGTCCAGATACGATCCAGATTCGGATGTCATTCTGTCATTCATTCAAAATACAGTCCAGATACGATCCAGATTCGGATGTCATTCTATCACTCATTTCAAATTACAGTCCAGATACGATCCAGGTTCGGATGTCATTCTGTCACTCATCCAAATACATTTCAGATATGCTCCAGATATGGACGCAATTCTGACAATCATCCAGACTCAACTCTATTCTCCAGCAGCTCCGGGATTTATTTTCCCATCTAAAACAACACACTTCCCTACGTCATAGTGTGGACGAGTACTATAACCTCAACAGTATACTCCATTGAGCACAAGTCAGTTCCTAGATCTTGATGTTCTCCTCCGTCATAGTGTGGACAAGTTCTATAACCTCAGCGGTATACTCCCGGTGGGCACGAGACAGTTCCTAGATCTTGATGAAGATGCTTCCCCCCAATTGAATTATGGACAGGTTCTTAAAACTCAGCTGAAGCATTCTCTCAGTTGAAGTACAGGCAGGTTCCTAAATCTCAACAAAGTTAGACTTCCCCAGTGGAATCTTCTACAACAACAGGTATGCAAGTTCTCTCTAAGGAATCTCTTATGCGATCGACACTCCTGCAGATGGAATCTATAAGCCCATCCTCCTACCAACAATCTCTAGATGGCATCTATAAGCCCATCCTCCTACCAACAATCTCCAGATGGCATCTTTAAGCCCATCCTCCTACCAACAATCTCCAAATGGCATCTGTAAGCCCATTCCTGACATCACAATGCTGATACTACTCCATGCGAGTGCAAATTTCTGGGCACTCTAGTGTTCAATCATATTCCACCTTCGGATCACGAAAGGCACGCAAGCCAATCTACATCCTCAGGTTTAAGAGGATTGAACAGGGGAAACTTTTGTACCCCAAAATTTGCCCTCTCGTGTTTCCCAAAGTCTTCCCCCTGCATGGCATTCTGAAAGACCCTTCGATTGGTGTTCTGAAGGAGCCTTTTGATTGGCATTCTGTCAAGCTCTTTCGATTAGCATTCTGGACAAGCGCTTCGATTTGCATTCTGAAAGACCCTTCGATTGGTGTTCTGAAGGAGCCTTTCGATTGGCATTCTGGACAAGCCTTTCGATTGGCATTATGAACAGGTACTTCGATTGGCATTATAACAGTACCCTTCGATTGGAATTCCAAAAAGGTCCATTCGAAGAAGCATTCAAAGGGTCCATTCAAAGAAGCTTTCGAAAAAGCATTCGAAGGAGGCCATCAGCCCATTTGAAAGGGAGCATTCGAAGGAGGCCATCAGCCCATTCGAAAGGGAGCATTCGAAGGCCAGTTACATGTCATTCAAAATTCAAAAAGGGACAGGATCCCATGTGTTTAGCCAACGTTACAAACTCTCATTCATGGCTTTCAAACACATAATTAACGTTACAAATTCTCATTCATGGCTATCAAACACATAATCAAGGTCATTTAAACCTTTGTCTTCATGTCCCCTCCACCCCCTCTATATAAAGAGATCACAAATGTTGCAAAAAGGACGGAAAAACACACAGAAAAAATAGAGAAAAAACAGGGAGGATTTGGAGACGTTGCCCACCACAGGTTGTAAACATTTTCAGAAGTGATCCTGGCCAAAGCAACCCTTCAACAAAATCATCCACGCCCATAAGCCCCAAATCAAAAGTGCCTACATCCAGAAAGTGCCCAGATCGAAGGTGCCTACATCCAGGAAGCGCCCAAATTAAAAGTCCAATCTGCTGGTAAGAAAGGGTAAACTATTCAACCTCATATTTGCATAGTATCTCCATATTGGTTGTTACCTTCGATTTTCTATCCTAGACAGGATCAAAAGGCCTGGGTTTGGCACCCAGGTCATGTTCTTCGTTTGCTAACATTTGCTGCAGATTCAGCCTGAAGAGACCCAACAAATGCAGGATCGAAGGGCCTGGGGTTCAATACCCAGGCCCTGAGTTTTATTTTGCTAACATACTTTTGCAGGTATAACATTCCAGATCGAAGAAGACACCTTCTCTGGATCGAACCCATTAGCATGATGGATTGAATGAGGCATCTCATTCCTGGATCGAAAGCCATGACCTCCATGATCAAAAGACAATCCTCTTCGCTGGATCGAAGGTTGTTCACGCCCACTTCCTGGCCCAATCGAAAGAACCATGACCCTCTCTGGATCGAAGCTTCCATTCCCTCCCTGGGTCGAAACTCCTTTTTTTTCCCTGGATCGAAGGATCCCCCCCTTGTATTTTATTTTTGTTTTCATTGACATCTTTTTATCTTTTTTAATTAACATTAAAATCAAAAACCACAAAAAAACATTAGGCTAGTTTTTTCTATTAAAATTAACTTTGTTAATTAATCTCTTAATTATCTTAATGTTTTCTCAAAACTAAAATTAAATAGATTTAGATCATTTTCCCAAAATAAAATAAAACAACAAAAAGATTTTATTCTTAGAATTTTTAGAGTTTATTTTCAGATTTGCGCGCGTTTATTTTATTGTAACTGCCTACTGGTTTGTAATAACTTAGCTAAGATTTTTACATTTTACTTTTTTATTCCCCCAATTTTCAGACATGTAAATAATCCTCCTCCCCGAAGCCTTGTAATAGCGTAGGATTTACAATTCCCGCACTTTAAATTCATGTACATATATTAACTGTTTAGATGTATGCTAACTAGGCTATGCATGACAAGATTAATTCTTAACTTAAAATCAACAGTAGCTCACCATAACATGTACAAAGATAATATAAACTGAAAAAACAACACACTTGCACATGCCACTCCTAGGGTACACCTCACTTGGTTGCCTCAAATGTGGTCATTGAGTATAGGATGTTTTAGAGGTCGCCCTCCTGTCCAAAGATCAAAGTTGCCTCGAAATAGTTGCCTCGATAAAAAATGATCTAAGACATTAGGGTTACCACTAAATCGTCCTAACATTGCTTTAGTGATCACACGTCCCTTAAATCGAATTGACCTGAAAACTCCAACGATGGTGCTACCTACTCCTCAATAGTGGGATAGCACTGTCTAAAGGATATTTGCACAGTTTAATTCCTTTTTGAGTAGGTAGAGGTTCTTAAGTACTTGCTCATTTTAAAAACAAAACAAAACTTTTCACACTTACACTTTTCGAACAAAGTTTTTTCAAAACACTTTATTACACTCTTGAGGACAGAAGCAAGAGTTGAATCGAAGTTTCAAACAAAAACTCTTTTCAAAACCCACAAACACAAAGAAAAGAAACTTTTGAAAACATAGTGAGCAAGTACCTAAGAGCCCGTGGATAACCACAGATAGAAAGGGTGCTAACACCTTCCCTTTCTATAATCTACCTCCCGAACCCGAGAAACAATCTCGAAAAGGAATTTTTCTGTGCTTTTGTCCTTTCCTTGTTGGATAAAATAAAAGACGGTGGCGACTCTTGCTTACCGCAACATTTTGCAAAAACAAACGCAAACGCGAACCAGCATTCCAAAACAGTCAGTTCTCATTCCCACCGATCACACCAAGTATTTACATTTCAAAATAAATGCACTCTCCATCTAGGTTCCACAGCCTAGAGATATCCACAGGGTATCACCCAGAAGAGACAAATCTCAATCCAGGAATAAACTGGAGAGAAAATAGTCAAACAAGACTCCACCCAATGAGGAAACAACTCAAATGGGTATTTATCCTATCCAGAGATGGAAAAGGAAAGCTAAAGCTAGATTCTTCCACGAGAGTTGACTCAGTGGGGAATTAGAAAGTGTTGTACCCCAAAATTTGCCCTCCCATATTCTTCAAAATTTGCAAAAGCATGCTTCAAAATCTCCCCAAGGGTTGCACAGTCCAATTGCCTCATAACAGTCAAAAATTAGGGTTTTGGTTCTGGCAAAGAAATTGAGGTTTCCAAGGGCCCAAACAAGTCCCACATGCCTATAAACATTGTCAAGCACCTACATGTCAAGTTTCAAGACTCACAGCACAAAATTGCACAGTCAAAAACCCTAATTGCTCAACAGTCAACTGTAGGGGCAAAATGGTCATTTGACAGTCAAAAGTCAAAATTTTTGGTCAACATCTTATTTTGAAGCCACAAACATCATTTGATCAATTCTTGATCATGATTCTCAAAGCATGGCTCAAAAAGTCTCAAGATGCAAAAATTTCTATTTTTGGACAGTTGAAAAAGTCAACTGCAAATTGACCAGGGCATAACTTCCTCATGGTTTATCAGAAAAATCCCATCCAAAGCTCATTTTTAAGAGAATAACATTTCCTACAACTCATCTTCACACTTCAAGTCCAAGAAATGCTCTCACGAAAAGTTATCAATTTCAACATTATAGGTCATTTTCAAAAGTCAACAAAAAGGCACTTTAAGTCAAAGACCATAGCTTGATATTGGTAAATAAAAATGACATGGGACCAAAGGCATTGGTTAGAGGACTTCAAGACCTTTCCAAAATGTCCAAGAACATGATCAAAGCTTAAATATTGAGCAAGATATGCCTTGTGGAAGTTGGGAAAATTTTGGGAATTTTGAAAAGTCAACTTTGCTTCAAAAGCCTCAAAATTGCTAACGGGCCACATTTTCTTCCAAGAATCATTATCCAAAGGCTATGCACGACCATTTGACCCAAAGGGGATCTATTTCATCATTTTTATTATTTATTTGAATTTTTATCACCATTAATTCATTTAATTAAATAAAATATGACAAAAATACTAAACAAATGTTTTTGAATCCTTTTATGCAGCATATGCCCTCATTATTCACTCAAGATCTCGTGCACATCAAAAAAGGAAAGATTTTGTGCAAATTGGCATGTTCTTCATGAGGAAAAGATTGAAAAAGATTCCATGAAAATCAAATATTTGATTCATCAATGCAAAGGCTTATGGACTCAAATTCTTACCCTAATTCATTCCCATACATAATCAGAATGCAACCCTAATGCCAAAGACCTTCAAGCTGCGCCTCATATCAAATACACTTTTGGCATTTTTTGTGAAAAAGTTGAAAACTGAAAACCCAGTTCTAGTGCGTTTCAAAGCAAGATAACTATTCCAATAGCTTGCCAAGGTCACCAGGGATCTATTCCAATCAAAACCACAACCCCTAACGCAAAGAATTGGTAACACGAAGCCGTCCTGTTCTCAACATTTTTCATATTCGTGTTTTAATTTATACGCATCCTCATTGCATTTTTTTTGTTGATTTGTACTAATCCAATCATTCTAAAGCTAACAGCATCGTTTAATTGAGTTTTCGTGCCCTGTACATGAATCCACCATTGGAGCTTGTTAGGGTTGCAGAGGTCAAAAATTAGGGCTTCACTCATATGGGAAAATTGAACCACAAGACCTGGACCATTAGACTCGTGACCTTCATACGAATTGATTCCATATGTCGCGCTCAATTTATGAGCAACGGTGGCCTAATCGCTATTTTCATGTTCTTCATTTAGTGGGGGTTTAAAACCCCCGCTATC
The DNA here is from genome assembly GCA_948472305.1 of Vicia faba. NCBI lineage: Eukaryota > Viridiplantae > Streptophyta > Magnoliopsida > Fabales > Fabaceae > Vicia > Vicia faba. The sequence continues at coordinate 1,634,150,247 of OX451736.1, forward strand.
CTTTCTTTTTTTTTTCAGGCCAAAACGAAGAAGTGGAGAAGAAGATGAGTTGTAAGCGTGTGATTGGCATATTTGAAATTCAGCGCGTTTTTTATTTTGGTTTCAGCATAATGTTTATTTGTTACATATATTAATTCTATCCTATTATACTAATGAATAAACGCGTTGGCACAGTTGGTGGAGAAGAGCATTTGCAAGCATTGGGACCTGGGTTCGATCCCCAGGTCCCCCATATCTCTTTCTATTTTTTCTTGCAACGTGATTAGGTACCTAACATGTCTTAAAGTCCACCAAACATCCAGCGCTGGTGCTTGCCACATGGCCACTGAGATCAATCCAAGAGCCAAGATATGAGTTCCATGGTGCACCTCAGTCCAGGGGTCTACACGTGACCATCAAAAGTCAACCATGCCTCCTTCAAATGGGCCAAAATTGCTGGAAAATACCTCCAAAATTGGGGTCAACACCCCCCATTGGTTTGCCTTTTATTTTCTTTCTTTTCATTTTTCTATTTATTTGTTTTATTTATTTTAGTTAATTCATCAAAATTAATTTCCATAAAATATATAAAAAACAGAAAATCACAAAAACAATAAAAAATATGTTTTGTTAATTAATTAATATTATTTTATAAATAAATTTAATAATTAACCTAGTTTTAATTTTAGGTTTTTATTCCAACTTTTTTCTAACAAACTAAAAAATGTAGAATTAGGGTTTCTAGCTTTTTTTTTTAATAATTAAAATTTCTTCTTATTATTATTAATAATTAATTGTTTTTTTTTGTAAATAAATTGGTAATTAAATAATTAGGTTAAAACTAGGTACAACTTAAACATTTTTTTAATAAACTAAAAATAGTTTAGAATTAGGTCTTTTAATTCCAATTTAATTTTCTCATTAAACTCCATAAATACAAAAACTCCAAAAAAATTCTTTCTTTTATTTAAACTTAATTAATTTATTAATTTCAATTCAATTTCTTTAAAAGGGTCCAACGCCCTCGCTTTCGATTATAATTCCGTTTCGCGCGCTTATTTTGTTTCTTTTTGTAAATTTCATGTAATTACTCCAAAGCCTTGTAATAGATTAATTAGGATATTTATTCTTCCGCATTTTTATTTTATTCAAATCGGGTCTTAGATTAATTTGGCAATGTAGACCCGCGCCTTTGTAATAGCGTAGGACTTTTACCTTCTCGCATCTTTTAACTTGCATGAAAGAATGAATGCCAAAAATAAAAACAAAGCGCAGATCACCAATGCATGACAAGATAAAAATAATTGAAAATGACACACAAATCACACACCACCCCTAGGGTACGTCTCACTGTTGCCTTGCCACTCGAAAAGTGGTCGTCGAGTAGAGGATGTTTTAGTAAGTCCTCATGTCCATGAACATGGCATGAGGGTAGCTTCTAAGGTGTCTTCCTATTGCTCTGGTGACCACAATGTCCCGAACCCTCGAATTGACCCGAACACCTCCAACAGTGGTGCTACCTACCTCTCAATGGTGGGATGGCACTACTTTAAGGACATTTACACAGACAAATTCCTTAGGGTAGGTAGACGACTCGTAGATACTTGCTCTAAAACAAATCAAAAACTTCTTTTCACACTGACACCTTTCAAAAAGCTTTCAAAAAGCAATTTTTCAAACACTCTTGAGGACTGATACAAGAGTCGAACTGAAATTTTCAAAGAAGCTTTTTTTAAACCCACAGTTGAAAAGCAAACAAACAATTTTGAAAACACAAACGAGAAAGTATCTAAGAGCCCATGGATAACCATGGATAGAAAGGGTGCTAACACCTTCCCTTTCTATAAATCTACCTCCCGAACCGAGAGCAATCTCTATAAGGAATTTTTCTGTGCTTTTGTCCTTTCCATTTGGAGAAAATAAAAGACGGTGGCGACTCTTGCTTCCGCGACATTTCGCGAACCAGCGTTAAACAGTCAGTTCCAGATCCACCGATCACAGAAAGGATGCGCACTTTCTTCTTAAGTTGACACTCTATTTGGAAAGATCAAATATGATATTTGAATAGACATAACCAAGGTATACGAACTCAATGACATCAACAAATACAACTGTGCATGCACGATGCAAGTGTGAATGAATAAATGAATGTCATGTATATGCTGACAAAACAGACAGGGGAGATAGACAGAAGATCATAAGACATCATAACACAAACCCAACACTCAGCTAATCTCAACAAGATGGGAACATTACTGGAGATAAAACACAGGCCATCATTGGAGCAAGGTCCTTTTACAAGGCTTAAATCTCTGGAGAGGAAGGTATTTTCAGGTAGAAAACCCAAAGTCCAGTCTTCTATTGCAAACAATCCATTGAAAGGATAACAACACAAACAAAGTTTCAGATGGAAAATGTCATGCTTAACTGGAGATACTGAGAACACCACCCTCTGATAATGCGTGAAAAACATATCTTGACAAATCTGGATTGCCCCTGGGACTAATTTTGGATGCCCCAAGTTTACTGCTGATAAGCTGCATGATACACGACAATTCTTGCGAATAACTTCATTTCTAAAATTCCCCAAGCTATATGGTTGATGAGGAGAAGTCATCTCAAGAGGATTTTACAAAAGACCTGGCATTCACCATGCTCTGGTGTCTTCAAACTCTTAGAGAGATTCATCAAATCTCGACGTGATTGCCCCAGATTGACTGTAGTTGGCACCACAAAGTCTTCAAATTTTGCCCCAAAAGAGTAAACAAGTTGCGAAAGCATTAACTAGGAAAAGCAACATGTCTGTGCTTACGGTCTTTAGGTGACATGCCCCTGGATATGATTTTTCTTGAAATGATTCGCCAATTTCTCAACAGAGTTTCAGGCCTTAAAAGAATAAACTCATCACTAGTGCTTATATCTGAGCTTCCTTGATATCAAACCAATGTTTTGCAGTTAGAAAAGTTTATTATGAGAATGAAAATTCTAATACAACAGTTATGTAAGTCTTGAAGATTTTGAAAAGATATCGCACAAATTTTGCGAGTTAGAGCACCATTTATTTTTGTATAGGAAAAACATATGATACCAACATCACTATTTAGAACACATTCATGGGAGTCAGGAACACTATCTCATTGAAATATGCTTTCAAAATAACCTTGCTTCAATTAGGACTTTTGAATGTTGTAACGTGGTCTGGTTCATGGTTTTTGGAAAAAAGATTTTAAGGCTCAAAATATTTGGTGCCCACCCATTCTTCATGATGTTCTCCAACCCTATGTTCAGTTAATTCAACATGAGCGTTCATCTCTCAAAAGGATTTTGTGACGGTTAAGGAAACGACGAGGCTTTCGGAGTAGAAACCACCCTTATGTCTTCGTGTTTGTAGTCACCAATTTGTTCTTTGTTGAGGACTTTTCTTTGTAGTCCTTTCTTTGCAATTTTTATTTTCCCTAACTTTTGCCTGAATTAATTCTTTTGAATTGATAGTCCAGCGGGATGCCTTAATTTTGTCTAAGTCACACGTTTTCATGTTTTTTGACTTAGCAGGCCTTTTCTTTTTTTCTTGATTTTTGACTTTTGAACAAAATGTGTGACATTAGCTTGTATTTGCTTGTTGAGAGGATTGTGACTTCCTCGTTTCTTGATGAATGAGGGATAGCACTGTGGTTCCACATCTTCTAGATTCATTATACATGAAGGATAGCCCTCGTAGTTTCTCTTCAGAAATATCTTCCTTATGAATTTTGAACACTCAATCAGATTAACTGAAAACTACCCTGCCCCAGGTTAAAATTTGAGGGCTTTTTCGTATAGAAAAGAAACTCCTACTTCAAGGCTCAAAAGGGATTAGCAAGGGATTATCTTCCTTATATCTCCAGTGTTTAGGGATTTGAAACAATGCCTGTACATCATCAACAAGATTTTATCCAAAAGCATGCAACCAGAGATTTTGTTTTTTAGATCATCATCCTCCCTTCAATCTCTGCCTAGGCAAGAGAATGGGCAACAAGTTGGTATCATAATGCAAAAAGAAATTTAAAATTTGAAAACAAATATGAGTGAAACAAACGAATTTCTTCAAGACAAACATACTCATTGTATTAAGATAATCATTCAGATGCAAACAAGTTCTTACATGCAAACAAATATTTTGATAAACAAGGAAATTTACAAAAGCAGAAATAAGTTAGTAATCTGGGAAAGGCTTTCCCTCTGGACTTGTGTTGAAGGAAACCTCTCCTTAACTTCAAGGCTAAAATCAACAGAGATTCACTTATGCTTTAGCAAAGGGGTTGACTTGGGCGGTGTTGTACTCCAAAATTGGCCCTCCCATATTCTTCAAGAAATTGCCAAGTCATGCTTCAAAATTCCTCAAGGGTTGCACAGTTCAAGGGCCTCCTAAGCAGTCAAAATTAGGGTTTTGGTTCTGATCAAGAAAATGAAGTTTCCAAGGGTCCAATCAAGTCTCACATGCCTACAAATATGGTCAAGCATCCTCATACAAAGTTTCAAGACTTTCAGCACAAAATTGCACAGTCAAAACCCTAATTGCATTACAGTCAACTGTAGGGGCAAAATGGTCATTTGACAGTCAAAAGTTCAAATTTTTGGTCAACATCTCATTTTTAAGCCACAAACATCATTTGATCAATGCTTGATCATGATTCTCAAAGCTTGGTTCAAAAATCATCAAGATGCAAAAGTTTCCTTATTTGGACAGCTGAAAAAGTCAACTGTAAATTGACCAGGGCATAACTTTCACATGGATTATCAGAAAAATTCCATCCAAAGCTCATTTTGAAGATAAATACATTTCCTACAACTCATCCTCATACTTCAAGTCCAATAAATGCTCTCACAAAAAGTTATCAATTTCAACATTATAGGTCATTTTCAAAAGTCAACAAAAAGGGACTTTAAGTGAAAGGCCATAACTTGAGATTGGTAAATCAAAATCACATGGGACCAAAGGCATTGGTTAGAGGACTCAAAGACCTTTCCAAAATGTCCAAGAACATGAGCAAAGCTTAAATATTGAGCAAGTTATGCCTTGTGGAAGTTGGGAAATTTTTGGATATTTTGAAAAGTCAACATTGATTCAAATGACCTAAAATTGCTAATGGGCCCATTTTTCTTCCACAATTCATCATCCAAGGCATGTGCACGACCACTTGGCCCAAAGGGAAGTTTTTCTTCATTTGTTATTTATTTATTTGAATTTTTATTAATAATAATTCATTTAAATCAATTAAATACATGAAAAATACTTAACCTACTATTTCAAATCTTTTTGTGCATATAATATCTTCAAAAATTCGTGCATGATCAGATATGGAAGAATTGGAATTGATTGGATATGATTTGTACAAAAAGTGCATGAAAAAGATTGAAAAACTAATGCTTGAAAATCAAATCTTCCAAACCATCAATGCATGGATTTTGATCAAATTTCTTGACCTAATTCACTCTTACATAAGTTCAGAATGCAACCCTAGTAAAAGAGACCACTCAGCTACGCTAGAGACCAAGACACAAACTTGAAATTTTTGCAAAAAAATTCAAAACTGAAAACACTTTTGCAGGGCGATTCAAGGCAAGATTTTAATCTCATTAGCTTGCTAAGGCTTCATAGAAGGATTTTGCATCAAAAACCACAAGCTTTCGTGCCCAGAAACGTGAGAACAATCTCATTTGTACCGAAAAATTTTCATACTCGTGCATCTCAATTCATGCGTTTTTTTGTAAATTTTAACATGTGATTTACATTCCTTATGCAATTCTGATGCTAACCCAATAGTTTAATTTTGTTTTCATGCCATATATGAAGATTTGCCATTAACAATATTTGCCATTAACAATATTCATGCCAATAGTTTCTACTTTCTTTATTTTTTTTTATTTTCTATTTTCTTTTAAATTATTGTTTTCTTAATTAATTTATTATTTTCATAAATATAAAAAACACCATAAAAAATCAGAAAAAAGAGAAAAAATATAATAAATATTTTATTTTAGTATTTTTATAAATAAATTACATTAATTAGATTTAGTTATTAAATTAGGTTTAATAGTAATGTTTTCATAATTAATTTAAAATTTGTAGAACTAAGGTTTATGATAATTTTTATTCTTTTTTTATTTTTCTTTCATAATAATTAAAATCTTAAATATTTATTTTTGTAACTAAATTGCATGTAAATTAATTAGATTAATTTTAGGTTAAAACTTTAACGTATTTTTTCTTAATAAATTAAAAAACAACTAGAATTAGGTTTAACTGCATTTAATTCTTTTTTCCATAAAAATCATAAAAAATCATAAAATACCAAAAATACCAAAAAAAGACAATTTCTTTTCCTTTTAATTTTAATTAATTCCATCATTTATTTAATTTTGCAAAAAGGGTCCAACGCCCTCGTTTTTTAATTCTTATTCGCATATTTATTTTATTTCGTTTAAATATTTATGTATCTCTCCCAAAGCTATGTAATTAATTTCTTGCACTTTATTTTCTTTCAATTCTTTATTTTTCTGTCAAATCGGGTTCGAGAAATTTTGGCGATGTGGACCCGCGCCTTTTGTAATAGTTTAGAATTTGTACTTCTCGCAAATATTTTAACTGTTAATCAAGGCATGAAAGAATGTATGGGAAAAAATAAAAACAAGCGCTAGATCACCAATAACATGACAAAAGACAAAAAATAACTGAATCAGACACACAAATCACACACCACCCCTAGGGTACGCCTCACTGTTGCCTTGCCTCGAAAGGTGATCGTCGAGTAGAGGATGTCTTAGTAAGTCCTCATGATCCGGGAACCTGGCATGAGGGTAGCTTCTAAGGTGTCTTCCCATTGCTCTGGTGATCACCATGTCCCGAACCTCGAATTGACCCGAACACCTCCAACGGTGGTGCTACCTACCTCTCAATGGTGGGATGGCACTACTTTAAAGGACATTTACACAGACGAATTCCTTAGGGTAGATAGACGACTCTAGATACTTGCTCTAAATTTCAAAACAAAACAAAATACTTTTCACACCAACACATTTTCAAAAAGCTTTCGAAAGCATTTTTCAAACACTCTTGAGGACCGATACAAGAGTCGAACTGAAATTTTCAAAGAAACTTTTTAAAACCCACAATTGAAAAGCAAACAAACCATTTTTGAAAACACAAATGAGCAAGTATCTAAGAGCCCATGGATAACCATGGATAGAAAGGGTGCTAACACCTTCCCTTTCTATAATCTACCTCCCGAACCGAGAGCAATCTCTTTAAGGAATTTTTCTGTGCTTTTGTCCTTTCCATTTGGAGAAAATAAAAGATGGTGGCGACTCTTGCTTCTGCGACATTTCGCGAACCAGCGTTAAACAGTCAGTTCCAGATCCACCGATCACAGAACTGGCGACTCTGCTGGGGATTAAACTTAAAGTGAGGTGTACCTTAGGGCTAGTTCATAACTGTGTTTTCAATTGTATTGATTTGTTTGCTTTACTATTGTGGGTTGCATGGGAGTTACATAGATCCTAACCCGGATCTGGGGATACCCTGTTTAGGTAGCATAAGCTGTAAGGGACCTGTCCGGCGTAGACCGACACGGGTGAAGCAGTGGCTACGTTGGTGTGGCACCTTGGTCTGTAACGATATCCCTTGTGTCGCAACGAGGAGAATATGGGTCTTCTAAGGAGTCATTAAGCACCAACAACCTTAGAACCTTAATTGACACAACTTGGCCTTTAGAACAGTAGCAGTATGCTACGCCCATTGAGGCTAAACTCTCGTGATGGTTCTGGCTGCAAGAAAAGATTGCGATGCTGGAGTTATGACCGATTGAGGGTAGTCAATGATATTGGGATCCTCTAAGAACCCAGTTACTTTGATAGGACAGGTATGAACCAACGAACTGAAAGAGGGTAGTACCTAGACCTCATGCTGGCCTAAACTTTAGGGGCTTGCCTTGTGTGACTTGTGTGCCTTACCATGTTTGCCTTTGTATCTATCTGTGGTGTGCTTTATCATAACATCATAACATCATGAGCATTGCATGCATCCTGCATAAGGACTGACCATTTCAAAGACAAGAAGGTTTCACCTTTGCTCTGTTTTGTAGGACATTATGATGCCTGTGCGAAGGAATACTATCCGGTTCAACTTTGTTCGTTCACCTGAGTTGCTTGATGAGTTGGTTAGCAGAATTCCAAATACCACTTCCTTCATTCAGAGGCATGGTTCTCTTCTCAGTTTAGTCACTGCAAAGCGGGATCAACAGTTGATGAGTGTTCTGACCCAGTTCTATGACCCTCTGTACCAGTGCTTCACCTTTCAAGACTTCCAGCTGGTCCCTACCCTGGAAGAGTTCTCTGATTTGCTTGGTATCCCTATCTTGGATCAGACTCCCTTTACTGGTTGGGAAAAGACCCTCAGGCTTGAGGATGTTGCTGCAGCTCTTCCTTTGACCCATCAAGAGGTAACAGACAACTGGGTGACTAGAAGCGGAGTTAAGGGTTTCTTGGCCAAGTTTCTGATTGGTAAAGCTAACAGTTTCTGGAATGACCTGGACTTTAGGGCATATGAAGACATCTTGGCTCTCCTAATCTATGGGTTAGTCTTGTTTCCTAATCCTGACAACTTCATCAGTGTCACTGCCATAAGGATCTTTATGTCTCAGAATCCTGTGCCCACTCTCTTGGGTGACATCTTGCAACAACTTCATGCCCGTACTACCCGAAGACGAGGAACCCTATGGTGCTGCATCCCTTTGTTGGTGAGGTGGTTTATTTCACACCTCCCTAAGTCCGTACTGAAGAATCAAGAAGGAAGAGGTTGGGCTCACAAGTTAATGTCTCTCACCGACAAAGACATCATTTGGACTTGCAGAGGTTTGGACGAGATAGCTATTATTGATCGATGCGGGGAATACCCTAATGTTCCTCTGATTGGTACCCAAGGAGGAATCTCTTACAATCCATGTCTAGCGCTCCGTCAGTTTGGAAGAGCAAGAAGAGCAGGTCCCCATGAGATGTTGGTGCCTCACATCAGTTTTGAATTTCAGGTGGATAGTGACGAGCTACGTCGTAGGTTCATCAAGGCTTGGGACAAGGTTCATAAAGCTGACCCACAGGAGTTAGGGCCAAAGACTTCTTTACCTATGGAAGCCTACTACAAATGGGTTCACATCCGTGCTCAGAAGTTAGGTATGCCGTATGAAGCTGTCAGACCCGTCATTCTTGAGTGTCCTGACAAAGATGGTGTTCCTCCAACTGTCCTTCCTCCTCAGATACCTACTGATTATGAGACATTGAAGAGATCTTGGTTGCAACTGCGAGAAGAGCGGGATGCTTACCGGGAAAAGTTCAACGAGCAGGAATCAAAGATCCAGAAGCTGACAAAGCAGTTGGAGAATGAGAGAGCTCTGAATGCCTACATCCGTACTGAGAAGAGGAGACCATGGGATCAATAAAGAGCTCCGGATATTCTTTTACAGTTTTATTTCCCCTTTTCAGTATTTTCCTTTCATGTAACGCCTAAGGGAAACTTGTTGAATAATTTCAGTTTCAAAGTTGAATCTAATGAAGTGTGTTCCTTTTTGTTTACAAAGTTGACTCTCGATTGTCTTTGAAAACATAAATCATACGCATTTCATTCATCATGTGCATAGCAGGTTTTCTTCTTTTCAGGTTGCTTACAGTTCTTCGCTGTTTATTTCAGCATCATGAATCCTGACTCGTCATCAACTGAGACATCCATCAAAGCTCTTCAGGCGCAGAATGCGCAATTTCAGGAATTAATCAAGGGTTTGGCTCAAGGCCAAGAAGAGCTGAAGGCTCTACTCCTGAAGAAGGAGAAGAAGAAGAAGAGAAGAACTGTTATGTTCAGCTCGGGCCGAAGGTTTGGCAATACCTTGCAGAATGAAGAGGCTGGTTCTTCTGTTGGCAAGGTCACTCCTCAAACAGAAAAGGGTCCTAGTCCGGTAGTCTCCGACAACGAGACTGATTTTGATGAAGAGCAGTACCCTCCTGCAGAAGACCGTTACAAGCAACTGGAGGATAGGTTGAATGCTATGGAGATACAACAGGTACCTGGGCTGGATTTTGGAGATCTGGGTTTGTCAACTGGTGTGATTATTCCTCGGAAGTTCAAAGCACCATCTTTCACTAAATATGATGGGGCGTCTTGTCCCAAGCTACATCTCAGGTCCTATGTTCGGAAGATTCAACCGTACTCAGCGGATAAGAATTTGTGGATCCACTTCTTCCAGGAGAGTCTTTCAGGGACTCATCTCGAATGGTTCTATCAGCTGGATGGGACCAAGGTTCGTAACTGGGAGGAGTTGGCTACTGCTTTCTACAAGCAGTATCAATATAATGCCGACCTTGCCCCTACACGTACCCAACTCCAGGGTATGTCATTAGGTTCAAGTGAAGGTTTTAAGGAGTACGCTCAGAAGTGGAGAGACCTGGCTGGCAGGGTGCAGCCTCCGTTGACTGATCGGGAGTTGGTAGACATGTTCTTGGGGACCCTATCTGGGCCGTTTTTCAACCATCTTATCGGGAATTCGTCTGCAGGGTTCACTGATTTGATTCTGACTGGAGAAAGAATTGAGGCTGGGTTGAAGTCTGGAAAGATTCCGAAGGGTGCATCGTCTAGTTCTGAGAAGAAACCCTTCAAAAAGGAGGCTAGTGTTGTATATGGCTCCCGGAGATCAGAAAGATTTGAGCGCCGCCAATCTGTCAGTGCGGTAACGATTGCCAAGCCTGCCGCCGCTCCTCGGCCGACCAATCCTCAAAGGGCTGAAAGACCCCGGAGAGAGTTTACCCGTTTGAGCATGACCTTATCGCAGATCCTGCCACAGTTGCTCTCAACCAACTTAGTGACTGTCAGAGAGGCGCCGAAGTTTCCAAATACTACGTCTCCCAAGTACAACCCAAATGGTCGTTGTGCTTATCATTCTGATAGCCCGGGGCATTCCACTGATGATTGTTGGGCATTAAGGAGCAAGGTGCAAGACCTTATTGACGCAAAGGAGATACAGTTTGAAACGCCTGAGAGGCCGAATGTGGTTACTGCTCCTATGCCTCAGCATGGGGTAAATGCTGTTGATGAAGATGTTTATGCTTTTTCTGTGAATGATCTGGCCACTCCTCTGAAGACCGTCAAGAGGAACCTACTGCTGGCCGGTTTATTTCCGGGTTGCAGTGAGGGTTGCCTGTTCTGTGCTGTTTCCCTATATGGTTGTCCCTTGCTGAAATTAGGCATCCAAAGCCTAATGGATAGCAAGGAGATTCTGTTTAAGAAGTCTGCTGTTCAGTTGGTTCCGGTGGAAGAAGTTTCTGTGGTTACCATCTTCAATACTCCAATCAAGGCTCTCCCGAAGAAGCCCGTCCAAATCATGACCGTCGCACCTATTGTTATCACTGTTCCGGGGCCCCTGCCCTATGTATCTGATAAAGCTGTCCCCTGGCATTATGGGGCAGATGTGTATGTAAATGGGATTAAACAAGAGTTCAACGACGGCGCCAGTATCTGTGATATCACTGGCCCAGCCAAAGTCACCCGCAGTGGCAGGCTCTTCTCGCCTGACATTGCACCGCCTGCTGCTCGAAGACCACTTCTTATAACACCTACAAGTGTACCTGTTCCTGCTGCTGACCAAGTTGTTTCTCCTACTGCCGAGTCATCCAATGCTCGGGGCAAAGGAATTGAAGTTGAGCCTGCCCAGATGGAGGCACCTATACCTGTAACTGCTGAGGCCTCCCAACAAGAAATGGAGGAGATTTTAAAAATAATAAAGAAGAGCGACTTCAATGTTGTGGAACAGCTGGGGCACACACCCTCCAAAATCTCAATGCTCTCTTTATTGTTGTGCTCCGAGGCCCATGCTAAGGCCTTAATCTCGTTCCTCAAGACGGCCCATGTGCCACAAGAGACATCTGCAGTCCAGTTCACTGATTGCATAGCAAATCTGACAGCAGACAATGGCTTGGGCTTCTCAGATGCTGACCTGACTGCGAAGGGAAGAGACCACAATAATGCCCTGCATGTCTCTATCGAATGCAGGGGCACTACTCTGGCACATGTATTGGTGGATACGGGTTCGTCCTTGAATGTTCTACCAAAGAAGGCTTTAGACCGTTTGGATTGTGAAGGCCTGGAGCTGAAACCCAGCAATATCATCGTCAGGGCCTTTGACGGTTCAAAAAGGATGGTTCACGGAGAGGTTGACATTCCCATTCGCGTGGGTTCTCAGGTGTTTGACTCTACATTTTATGTGATGGATATCCGTCCATCTTACTCTTGTCTGTTGGGTCGACCTTGGATACATAAGGCTGGGGCAATAACCTCTACCTTGCACCAGAAGCTGAAGTACCCTGTCAGAGGGAAGATCGTCACTGTGCAGGGAGAGGAGGAGTATATGGTAAGCCACCTGAATTCCTTCAGATACATTGAGATGGACGGGGAGTTTATTGAAACCCCCTTTCAGCATTTCGAGGAGGTGCTTCCGATTACAGCAGCAGCAGAGACAACGGTTGAGGAAAATGTTCCTTTGAAGATGGCTTCCCTGAAGGATGCCCGGGCTGTGGTTCAGAAAGGTGAATGTGCTAACTGGGGCAGGCTTCCAGACTTTATACAGAAGACTGACAAATTTGGGTTGGGTTTTACTACAGAGGGTCAGAAAGCTATGCGGAAAGCGAAGACCGGAAGACCTCCTGTGTTCATTACAAATCCAGGAGTGAATGCTGTTGGGGAAGACAACGAAGTGGATGAAGCAGAATTTAATAGCTGGATCTACCCGACAACCGAAGGCGGATTGACCAATTGGATTGCCAAAGACCATACTCCTGTTACCTTTGTGACGCAGTAATAAATTTCTTTGTTTCGTTATTTGTAATAAACAATAAATAAACTCTATGGCCCGGTGTCTTACCCGAGGCACCGTGGTTTCATTTGTGAGGGCATATAAATTGTCATTTCATATATCATGAATGAAAATCTTGGACGTTTTCTCGCATTGCAAATCTTATGCTCCTTTTCTGTCTTTCTTTCCTTTACATATATTTCAAAACAGCTGTATTTACACACACACACACTCACTCATACAGGTTTCAATCCACTCTGGATCTCACTGATAACGACTCTGCTACTGCCAGTTATGACTTCGAAAATCCGATCAACTTAGTCGAAGACGAAGGTGAAGATGATTGCGAAGTACCTGGAGAGCTTGCAAGATTGTTGCTTCAGGAAGAGAGGGCAATTCAACCCCATGAAGAGCCAGTGGAAATAATAAACCTGGGTACAGAGGCAGACAGGAAAGAGGTAAAGATTGGTGCCAACCTAGAGCTCAGCGTGAAGCAACGGTTGACTCAGATGTTGCATGATTATATGGAGATATTTGCCTGGTCCTACGAAGACATGCCCGGGTTGGATACCGATATTGTGGTCCATCACTTGCCAACTAAGGAAGACTGCCCTCCAGTTAAGCAAAAGGTCCGCCGGATGCGTCCAGATATGTCCGAGAAGATTAAAGTCGAGGTTATGAAACAGTTTGATGCCGGGTTTCTTGAAGTGACTTCTTACCCTCAGTGGGTTGCTAATGTGGTGCCGGTACCTAAGAAGGACGGTAAGGTCAGAATGTGTGTCGACTACAGGGATCTGAACAGGGCCAGCCCCAAAGATGACTTCCCTCTACCCCACATTGATGTCCTTGTTGATAATACAGCTCAACATAAGGTGTTCTCTTTCATGGATGGTTTCTCAGGTTACAATCAGATCAAGATGGCACCTGAAGACATGGAAAAGACTACATTTGTTACTCAATGGGGCACCTTCTGTTAAAAGGTCATGCCTTTCGGGTTGAAGAACGTTGGGGCAACCTACCAACGTGCCATGGTTGCTTTATTTCATGACATGATCCATCATGAGATAGAAGTGTATGTTGACGACATGATCGCAAGGTCCCAGACTGAGGAAGAGCACCTAGATCATCTGCAGAAGCTGTTTGACCGGTTGAAACTATACAAGCTGGGGTTGAACCCGAACAAGTGCACCTTCGGGGTAAGATCGGGAAAGCTGCTAGGTTTCGTGGTAAGTGACAAGGGCATTCAAGTGGACCCTGCTAAGGTCAAAGCTATTCAAGAGATGCCAGTTCCCAGGACAGAGAAAGAGGTCAGAGGCTTTTTAGGACGCCTGAATTACATTGCTCGCTTCATCTCACACCTAACTGCTACCTGTGAGCCAATCTTCAAGCTGCTGAAGAAAGATCAGGTAGTACGTTGGAATGATGAATGTCAGGTTGCTTTCGACAGAATCAAGGAGTATCTCCAAGAACCACCTATCCTTATGCCACCGGTTGAAGGGAGACCTCTGATACTATACCTGACAGTGCTCGACAACTCAATGGGGTGTGTGCTGGGGCAGCATGACGAGTCTGGCCGAAAAGAGCATGCCATTTATTACCTTAGCAAAAAGTTTACCGACTGTGAGACCCGATACTCACTGCTTGAGAAAACTTGCTGCGCTTTGGTATGGGCTGCTCGCCGGCTGAGACAGTATATGCTGACTCACACTACCTTGTTGATCTCAAAGATGGATTCTATAAAGTACATATTCGAAAAGCCTGCTCTGTCTGGGAGAATTGCCAGATGGCAAATGATCTTGACGGAATACGACATTCAGTACACGACCCAGAAAGCCATCAAGGGAAGTGTATTGGCAGACCACTTGGCACATCAGGCCGTAGATGATTATCAATCAATGAACTTCGAGTTTCCGGATGAAAGTATCATGATTGTGACTGATTGTGAAGTACCTGGACCGGATGAAGGACCTGAGGAAGGATCCCGATGGTCTATGCACTTTGACGGAGCCTCCAACGCTTTGGGAAACGGTATCGGCGCCATAATCATATCACCTCAAGGTACTCATACTCCACTCACCACCCGGCTATGTTTCAACTGTACCAACAATATGGCGGAGTATGAGGCGTGCATCATGGGTCTTCAAGCTGCGATCGACCTAAGGATCAAGTTTCTGAGTGTCTTTGGAGATTCCGCTCTTGTGATCAATCAGATCAAAGGAGAGTGGGATACGAAACATCCAAACCTAATTCCTTACAGAGAATGGGTGTTAACCTTGATCCCCCACTTCACAGAAATAACCTTTGAACACTTTCCAAGGGAAGAGAATCAGCTGGCGGACGCGTTAGCTACAATGTCTTCAATGTTCAAGGTCAAATGGGATAATGAAGCTCCCCGGATCATCATCTGGAAACTGGACGAACCGGCATACTGTTGCGATCTCGAGACTGAATTGGTGACTGAGAAGCCTTGGTACCATGAGGTGAAGAGATATCTGGAAGCTCAGGAATACCCTGAAGGTGCCTCTGTCAATGATAAGAAGTTCCTGAGAAGATTCGCAGCAAAGTTCTTCCTTAGCAACGACATCTTGTACAAGCGAAACCATGATTCAACCTTGTTGCGTTGTGTGGATAAGACTGAAGCAGAAAGGATCATGGAAGAGCTACACGAAGGGACCTTTGGTACACATTCCAGTGGGCACACTATGGCTAAGAAGATCCTTCGGGCAGGGTACTACTGGTCCACAATGGAAGCTGACTGCTACCAACATTCCAGGACATGCCATAAGTGCCAGATTTATGCAGACAAGGTGCATGTTCCTCCAGTTCCCCTGAATGTTCTGACTGCACCTTGGCCGTTTGCAATGTGGGGCATAGACATGATCGGTGAGATTAAACCTACGGCATCTAATGGGCACCGCTTCATCCTAGTGGCGATTGATTATTTTACAAAGTGGGTCGAAGCAGCTTCCTATGCTACGGTAACCAAGACTGTTGTGGCACGGTTCATCTGGCATAATCTGATCTGTCGGTACGGCGTCCCTGAAAGAATCATTACAGATAACGGTACCAACCTGAATAATAAGATGATCGCTGAGCTCTGCGAGCAGTTCAAAATACAGCACCACAATTCTTCTCCTTACAGACCGAAGATGAATGGGGCTGTAGAAGCAGCAAATAAAAACATTAAGAAAATCGTGCAGAAGATGACAGTGACTTATAAAGATTGGCACGAGATGTTACCGTTCGCTCTACACGGGTACCGTACCTCAGCTAGGATGTCAACCGGGGCAACTCCTTTCTCTTTGGTTTATGGTATGGAGGCAGTCTTACCGATCGAAGTGCAAATACCCTCTCTCCGGATAATGAAGGATGCAAATCTGAACGAGGATGATTGGATCCAGACACGACTTGATCAGCTCAACCTTATTGATGAAAAGAGACTTGCTGCTATCTGCCATGGTCAGACGTATCAGAAACGGATGATCAGGGCATTTAACAAAAAGGTCAAACCACAGGAATATCGAGTTGGGGATCTGGTAATCAAGAGAATCATCCTTCCTCAGAGTGATCCAAGGGGAAAATGGACCCCTACGTACGAAGGGCCATTTGTGGTTAAGCATGTGTTCTCAGGAGGAGCCATGATTCTAACCAACATGGATGGTGACGACCTTCCTCACCCCGCCAATGCAGACATAGTAAAAAGATACTACGCATGAAAAAAGACCCGCTAGGCTGACATGCCTAGGCAAAAGTTAGGGCTTCCCGTCGAACCAAAAGGGTTCGGGCAAAATGAAGGGATGAAATGAAAAAATCTGTACACCCGGCAAGTCGAAAACCTGAAAAGGCGGCTTGGGCAAAAATGGGTATCCCGGTGGACTGAAAACCCGAAAGGGCGGTCCAGGCAAAAATTAGGGATAAAAGCGTAATACTATGTCTCATTGGATCACTTTGCATCCAGAATCCGGTATCTACATCAAGTTCAGACGGTATCGATCAGTTAGCTTCATTCTTCGTTTAGGTCATCAAGTGATGAGACGCTCGGAGTTATAAAGGCAATAGCAAAGTTGAAACCCAGTGGGATCGTTCATTTCACACAGCTGTTTTATTTTCTCTTGTACAAAATTTGTATAAACTCTTTTGTTCGGCGGCGTTCTCTTACTAGGACGTCAGCCTCTTGTACACAAAACGCCTATTTTCAGGCCATTCAAAATCAATAAAAAAATATGCTTTTCAGTTAAAAGTGCCAATTGTTTTTCTTTTTCTGTTTTGTTTTGCGAAGAACGTCCAAGGTTCAATTTGTGATATATGCATTGACAATAATTTGCTAACTCATGAATATTTACATACGAAACAAAGGATTAATTACATGTAACATTAGAAACAGGGGCAACAAAAGAGTTGTCTACGCAATCTAATTGTTCTGTCCTCCAAGGTACCAAGGTAGGTTCAGCTAAAGAACATAACCAGATATCCTAATTCCCCAGAGAGTAAGCAGTCAGTACACTCTCTCCAAATTATATTATCAGGCCTTAAGGAAATTGGGTATCCTCCAACAGATCTCAACATTCCCCAACAGCAATATACATATTCTTAACAAGCATCCCCGGCAGTCTTGGCCTAAAGATTGTTCCCCGGTGGTATATCAAACATTCAAAGGAATCACTTCCCCGCAGTTCAAAACTTCCCCAGGAGAATCCAATCCAGTTTCCCCAGGAAAATTGGAATTCATCTCCCCAAGCAGTAAGCTTATCCCCAGTAGATTCTGGAAGCTTATCCTCGCAGAGCACGAACGCGTCGTCCGGCTTTATTCAAAGAGTTATTTCCCTACCAGGATATAACTGGGTTATCCTCAGCCAAAAGCCACGGAAAGAGCGTCCTCGACGAAGTCTTCTTACCCCAGTGAAGTCTATCAATACTTCCAACACAACAAGGGTATCCCCAGCAAGGTATTATCAACACCCAGCAAAGTATCTCTCTCCCCACAGAGTATCGCTTCCCATCAAGATCACTAGAGTATTTTTCTCCCCGCAGAGTTATTCCATTCGCCAAGTTTATTCCCCAACGGAGTCATCTTCTCCTACCGGTATTCTTACAGCTATCATCCCCAGCTGAAGCGAAATCTATTCTTCAACATCAGCCCAGGATATGACTTCCCGGAACCCGTCAAGGATTTACTTTCCTAGACGAAAAACATACATTCCTAAACATCACACACATCATTATAGCATGCATATACGCATCATATCTTACAAATCTCATTTATGTTGAGAACATCATCGCTTGATCCATATCATGCATTGCATATGACTGACCTTTACCTTTCAGGAAAGATTCAGCTAAATTCTCAATCATCTTTCAAGACCTAGACCGGTTCAGTTAATCGACTCCAAAGATTTCTTATCCAGTCCAAGGCCTGCTCTAGTCCAGCTAAATCGACCCCAAACAGATTTTTCTGATGAAGACTCAGTAGAAGTTATCAAAGGTTTTTCTCAAACGTCCGCTTTTGAGATTATAATTTCCTATGGTTCTCTCCCCAATGTTGTGGAGATGATAATTCCAACCCAGGTTTTTCTCAAACGCCCGCTTTTGAGATTATAATTTCCTATGGTTCTCTCCCCAATGTTGTGGAGATGATAATTCCAACCCAGGTTTTTCTCAAACGCCCGCTTTTGAGATTATAATTTCCTATGGTTCTCTCCCCAATGTTGTGGAGATGATAATTCCAACCCAGGTTTTTCTCAAACGTCCGCTTTTGAGATTATAATTTCCTATGGTTCTCTTCCCAATGTTGCGAAGACGATAATTCCAACCCAGGTTTTTCTCAAACGTCCGCTTTTGAGATTATAATTTCCTATGGTTCTCTCACCGTTCCTGCTAAGGTAGTAACTATCCCTGGTTCATTCATCACCGTTCGAAGCTCCAGATTCAGCTCCTACAACATGTCAGGTACTCATTTTTTCTTTTGCAGGTATGCAAGTTCTCGCTAAGGAATCTCTTACGCGATCAACATCCAGATGGCATCTATAAGCCCATCATCCTATTCATCAATCTCTAAATGGCATCTATAAGCCCATTTCCATCACACTGCTACTATGTGAGCGCAAATTTCTGGGCACTCTAGTGTTCAATCATCTTCTACCCTCGGATTACGAAAGGCACGTCAGCCAATCTGCATCCTCAGGTCTAAGAAAATTGAACAGGGGCAACTGTTGTACCCCAAAATTTGCCCTCCCATATTCTTCAAGAAATTGCCAAGTCATGCTTCAAAATTCCTCAAGGGTTGCACAGTTCAAGGGCCTCCTAAGCAGTCAAAATTAGGGTTTTGGTTCTGATCAAGAAAATGAAGTTTCCAAGGGTCCAATCAAGTCTCACATGCCTAAAAATATGGTCAAGCATCCTCATACAAAGTTTCAAGACTTTCAGCACAAAATTGCACAGTCAAAACCCTAATTGCATTACAGTCAACTGTAGGGGCAAAATGGTCATTTGACAGTCAAAAGTTCAAATTTTTGGTCAACATCTCATTTTGAAGCCACAAACATCATTTGATCAATGCTTGATCATGATTCTCAAAGCTTGGTTCAAAAATCATCAAGATGCAAAAGTTTCCTTATTTGGACAGCTGAAAAAGTCAACTGTAAATTGACCAGGGCATAACTTTCACATGGATTATCAGAAAAATTCCATCCAAAGCTCATTTTGAAGAGAAAGACATTTCCTACAACTCATCTTCATACTTCAAGTCCAAGAAATGCTCTCACAAAAAGTTATCAATTTCAACATTATAGGTCATTTTCAAAAGTCAACAAAAAGGGACTTTAAGTCAAAGGCCATAACTTGAGATTGGTAAATCAAAATGACATGGGACCAAAGGCATTGGTTAGAGGACTCAAAGGCCTTTCCAAAATGTCCAAGAACATGAGCAAAGCTTAAATATTGAGCAAGTTATGCCTTGTGGAAGTTGGGAAATTTTTGGATATTTTGAAAAGTCAACATTGATTCAAATGACCTAAAATTGCTAATGGGCCCATTTTTCTTCCACAATTCATCATCCAAGGCATGTGCACGACCACTTGGCCCAAAGGGAAGTTTTTCTTCATTTGTTATTTATTTATTTGAATTTTTATTAATAATAATTCATTTAAATCAATTAAATACATGAAAAATACTTAACCTACTATTTCAAATCTTTTTGTGCATATAATATCTTCAAAAATTCGTGCATGATCAGATATGGAAGAATTGGAATTGATTGGATATGATTTGTACAAAAAGTGCATGAAAAAGATTGAAAAACTAATGCTTGAAAATCAAATCTTCCAAACCATCAATGCATGGATTTTGATCAAATTTCTTGACCTAATTCACTCTTACATAAGTTCAGAATGCAACCCTAGTAAAAGAGACCACTCAGCTGCGCTAGAGACCAAGACACAAACTTGAAATTTTTGCAAAAAAATTCAAAACTGAAAACACTTTTGCAGGGCGATTCAAGGCAAGATTTTAATCTCATTAGCTTGCTAAGGCTTCATAGAAGGATTTTGCATCAAAAACCACAAGCTTTCGTGCCCAGAAACGTGAGAACAATCTCATCTGTACCGAAAAATTTTCATACTCGTGCATCTCAATTCATGCGTTTTTTTGTAAATTTTAACATGTGATTTACATTCCTTATGCAATTCTGATGCTAACCCAATAGTTTAATTTTGTTTTCATGCCATATATGAAGATTTGCCATTAACAATATTTAGGGTTTGTGAAGCTTGAAATTGGGCGTTTCGTGATATGGAAAAATTAGGACACGTGAATATCACCATTGAATCAAGCATACTCAGACGAAGAGAAACCCACCCCCGCGCTCAATTTATGAGGCCTTATGGCCTATTCGCTATTTTCTAATATAGCATCTATAGAAACGTTTGAAAACCGTTGCTTATTGTTTTTGTATTTCAGAAAAAGAAAACACAACGAAGAAGACGATGTGGTGGCTAGCAACGATTGGCTCCTTTGAATTCAGCGCGCGCTTTTTCATATTTTTAGGCCACTGACCAATTTTTGTTTTTGTTATTTATGCATTATTATATGTTAAAAGCGCGTTGAGTGGAGCAGTGGTGAAGCACTTGGTTGGTAACGTTAATGACCTGGGTTTGAGCCCCAGGTCCTCACCCTTTCCATATGGTTTTTTTCAATTAATGTTCATATGTAGTTTCCATGCTGAAGACCACCATACGTTTCTCCATCAAGCCATCCACCTGTTCAATTTCATCAATCCAAAGGCGCAGATCTGAGGGACATGGTACGCGTGAGTCAACGCTAGGGTATGTGATTGGAAAAGTCCACCAGGCCTGAAGCATTGGGCCAGATTGCTAAAGGCTTAACCTCCATATTAAGGGGCAGACCCCCTAGGTTTGCAATTCTTTCTACTTTCTTTATTTTTTTTTATTTTCTATTTTCTTTTAAATTATTGTTTTCTTAATTAATTTATTATTTTCATAAATATAAAAAACACCATAAAAAATCAGAAAAAAGAGAAAAAATATAATAAATATTTTATTTTAGTATTTTTATAAATAAATTACATTAATTAGATTTAGTTATTAAATTAGGTTTAATAGTAATGTTTTCATAATTAATTTAAAATTTGTAGAACTAAGGTTTATGATAATTTTTATTCTTTTTTTATTTTTCTTTCATAATAATTAAAATCTTAAATATTTATTTTTGTAACTAAATTGCATGTAAATTAATTAGATTAATTTTAGGTTAAAACTTTAACATATTTTTTCTTAATAAATTAAAAAACAACTAGAATTAGGTTTAACTGCATTTAATTCTTTTTTCCATAAAAATCATAAAAAATCATAAAATACCAAAAATACCAAAAAAAGACAATTTCTTTTCCTTTTAATTTTAATTAATTCCATCATTTAATTTAATTTTGCAAAAAGGGTCCAACGCCCTCGTTTTTTAATTCTTATTCGCATATTTATTTTATTTCGTTTAAATATTTATGTATCTCTCCCAAAGCTATGTAATTAATTTCTTGCACTTTATTTTCTTTCAATTCTTTATTTTTCTGTCAAATCGGGTTCGAGAAATTTTGGCGATGTGGACCCGCGCCTTTTGTAATAGTTTAGAATTTTTACTTCTCGCAAATATTTTAACTGTTAATCAAGGCATGAAAGAATGTATGGGCAAAAATAAAAACAAGCGCTAGATCACCAATAACATGACAAAAGACAAAAAAATAACTGAATCAGACACACAAATCACACACCACCCCTAGGGTACGCCTCACTGTTGCCTTGCCTCGAAAGGTGATCGTCGAGTAGAGGATGTCTTAGTAAGTCCTCATGATCCGGGAACCTGGCATGAGGGTAGCTTCTAAGGTGTCTTCCCATTGCTCTGGTGATCACCATGTCCCGAACCTCGAATTGACCCGAACACCTCCAACGGTGGTGCTACCTACCTCTCAATGGTGGGATGGCACTACTTTAAAGGACATTTACACAGACGAATTCCTTAGGGTAGGTAGACGACTCTAGATACTTGCTCTAAATTTCAAAACAAAACAAAATACTTTTCACACCAACACATTTTCAAAAAGCTTTCGAAAGCATTTTTCAAACACTCTTGAGGACCGATACAAGAGTCGAACTGAAATTTTTAAAGAAACTTTTTAAAACCCACAATTGAAAAGCAAACAAACCATTTTTGAAAACACAAATGAGCAAGTATCTAAGAGCCCATGGATAACCATGGATAGAAAGGGTGCTAACACCTTCCCTTTCTATAATCTACCTCCCGAACCGAGAGCAATCTCTTTAAGGAATTTTTCTGTGCTTTTGTCCTTTCCATTTGGAGAAAATAAAAGACGGTGGCGACTCTTGCTTCCGCGACATTTCGCGAACCAGCGTTAAACAGTCAGTTCCAGATCCACCGATCACAGAACTGGCGACTCTGCTGGGGATTAAACTTAAAGTGAGGTGTACCTTAGGGCTAGTTCATAACTGTGTTTTCAATTGTATTGATTTGTTTGCTTTACTATTGTGGGTTGCATGGGAGTTACATAGATCCTAACCCGGATATGGGGATACCCTGTTTAGGTAGCATAAGTTATGAGGGACCTGTCCGGCGTAGACCGACACGGGTGAAGCAGTGGCTACATTGGTGTGGCACCTTGGTCTGTACCGATATCCCTTGTGTCGCAACGAGGAGAATATGGGTCTTCTAACGAGTCATTAAGCACCAACAACCTTAGAACCTTAATTGACACAACTTGGCCTTTAGAACAGTAGCAGTATGCTACGCCCATTGAGGCTAAACTCTCGTGATGGTTCTGGCCGCAAGAAAAGATTGCGATGCTGGAGTTATGACCGATTGAGGGTAGTCAATGATATTGGGATCCTCTAAGAACCCGGTTACTTTGATAGGACAGGTATGAACCAACGAACTGAAAGAGGGTAGTACCTAGACCTCATGCTGGCCTAAACTTTAGGGGCTTGCCTTGTGTGACTTGTGTGCCTTACCATGTTTGCCTTTGTATCTATCTGTGGTGTGCTTTATCATAACATCATAACATCATGAGCATTGCATGCATCCTGCATAAGGACTGACCATTTCAAAGACAAGAAGGTTTCACCTTTGCTCTGTTTTGTAGGACATTATGATGCCTGTGCGAAGGAATACTATCCGGTTCAACTTTGTTCGTTCACCTGAGTTGCTTGATGAGTTGGTTAGCAGAATTCCAAATACCACTTCCTTCATTCAGAGGCATGGTTCTCTTCTCAGTTTAGTCACTGCAAAGCGGGATCAACAGTTGATGAGTGTTCTGACCCAGTTCTATGACCCTCTGTACCAGTGCTTCACCTTTCAAGACTTCCAGCTGGTCCCTACCCTGGAAGAGTTCTCTGATTTGCTTGGTATCCCTATCTTGGATCAGACTCCCTTTACTGGTTGGGAAAAGACCCTCAGGCTTGAGGATGTTGCTGCAGCTCTTCCTTTGACCCATCAAGAGGTAACAGACAACTGGGTGACTAGAAGCGGAGTTAAGGGTTTCTTGGCCAAGTTTCTGATTGGTAAAGCTAACAGTTTCTGAAATGACCTGGACTTTAGGGCATATGAAGACATCTTGGCTCTCCTAATCTATGGGTTAGTCTTGTTTCCTAATCCTGACAACTTCATCAGTGTCACTGCCATAAGGATCTTTATGTCTCAGAATCCTGTGCCCACTCTCTTGGGTGACATCTTGCAACAACTTCATGCCCGTACTACCCGAAGACGAGGAACCCTATGGTGCTGCATCCCTTTGTTGGTGAGGTGGTTTATTTCACACCTCCCTAAGTCCGTACTGAAGAATCAAGAAGGAAGAGGTTGGGCTCACAGGTTAATGTCTCTCACCGACAAAGACATCATTTGGACTTGCAGAGGTTTGGACGAGATAGCTATTATTGACCGATGCGGGGAATACCCTAATGTTCCTCTGATTGGTACCCAAGGAGGAATCTCTTACAATCCATGTCTAGCGCTCCATCAGTTTGGAAGAGCAAGAAGAGCAGGTCCCCATGAGATGTTGGTGCCTCACATCAGTTTTGAATTTCAGGTGGATAGTGACGAGCTACGTCGTAGGTTCATCAAGGCTTGGAGTTCAGAAACCTAGCTTTCAAAATAGTCATCTCTCTGCGGAGTTCAGAAACCTCTTGCTTGATATTCTCCATTGTTCTCTTAGCGCGAGTGTTGTACTGGTGAGACTAAAGGAAAAATAAGACGGAAAAAGAAAGACCTTTGAAAGTGAAACCAAAATGTAGAATGATGCATGGTATGCAAAAGAGAGTTTTTATTTGACTTTCAAGGAGCTCAAGATATTAAGTTGTAAACATCAAAGTATGAAGATAGAAGATGAATTTTAAATTGGCTCCAAACATTGATCAAGTTATCATCAAGATCAATCATCCATTTTGGTGGATTAGGGTTTTCACCCTATCAACACCCAAGATCCATTGAGTTTGACGAAACTTGTGATGTTTACAAAGAAAGACCTCCAACTTCCTTGAAAATCAAGTGAAAAGGGTCTCATGGATGCATGGCTATGCAACAACCACAAGCAAGGTCACAAATACAGTTGAAAGGTTCAACGTCACGAGCATGGAGTCAAGGTAAAAAACATCCCCAAGGTATGTACTAAAGGTTTAATCACACATGCAAGACAAGGTTCTAAGAGTTCCCGGAGTCTACATTCCTCCTTCGGATATTACCAACGTCTTGATTACTCAATAATTAGCAATATTCTCAAGAGAAACTCATCTGAGCGTAGCATCGTGTAACAATTACTTCCGGATTACTCCGTTATAATCTCCGCGCTACACCTAAAAGGCCAAGATGGGTTAGGGTTCTAAGGTTCTCAGCTTCTCTGGCTCCCAGGTCGAAAATAATAATGTCTTCCCGATTACTCGGTAAACAAATATTACGTTCAAAAGGGCCTTCCACTGAGTGGGGGATCTCATGCCTCCTTCTTCGGGATTACTCCCTCAAAGTTAACATGAATATACCGCCCGTCCTATTCCTAGGTGTAACTTAGTCCGGGTATAGGACTTGTCCTTTGTAATCAACACCCAAATAACCACAATATATACATATAATCAAACAATCAAAGAATGATAAAACAGATAAAACAAACCAGGCTTAACCCACTTAGGGATGGACCAGCAAGAGGTCAATCAATCCCCAGCAGAGTCGCCAATTCTGTAGCGGTGAAAATCGGAGATCAAGCTATTAATTAACTTGACTCACAAAAGCAAGAGTCGCCACCGCGCTTTATTATTTCCTAAGGGAAGAGGGAAAAGAGCGAAATAAAACCCTAAAAACAGGCAATGTAATACAATGCGTTTTTTTGAAAAGAGATCAAGAGTTTGGGGGTTGGTTATGCAATGGGAAGGTATTAGCACCCAATGCATCTGCGGTACTCCGCAGGAACCTTTTGAAATATCTGTTTTTTGGTTAAAATTGTTTGCTATGTACAAGGGTGTATTTATTTACAACTATGTTTGCCTAAGGGGGAAAAATGAGTTTTTATTATTGCGTTCGTGAGGGTTTCACTACCCTTTTCCTACGTATCCAATGAAGGAATCAAAATACCGTAGTTCCTCTAGAAAAAAGTTGATTTGTTTGTGTTTTTTAGTGGGTGACGTCAATGCATGCATTCTAGCAATAGGCATGGCCGGTATCACGGTAGAACAAAGTTAATATGCCCTTGGGGGGAGTTTTGATTTGTTGAGTGTTTTTGCATGTTTTAATGTATGTTCAAGTAATGATTAAAGAGTGTTTTTTTGGATTTTTGGTTTGTTTATGTGTTGATTTTATCTTGCCTAATTACTAGCATTTGTACGAAGTAAATAAAAATGCAGAAAGATAAAAACCTACGCCATTACAAACATATCAAAAGGCATAAAAAATATGAAGGAAAAGAAAAAAGTAAGAAAACTGAGTGTATTTTGACCCAGGCAGTAGCACACTTCGACTGGCATTTTGTTGGCCTCCTTCGATTGGGGCTGGCAGCAGTAAAGTTCTGTCCTTCGATTGGGCTTTGGCAGGGGTGAGGTCCTGTCCTTCGATTGGGCAAAGGCAGCAGCAAGTTGTATCCTCCGACTGGGGCTGGCACCAGTGAGTTGTATCCTTCGACTGGGCAAAGGCAGCAGTGAGGTTTTGTCCTTCGATTGGCCTGGCAGTCAGTGTGTGGCGAAGTCTTTTGATTCTGCCTTGTTGCCTTCTTCGAATGGAGGTTGAAAGCAGGGAGGGAATGCCTTTCGATTGGATATGGCTTGCCTCCTGGTTGTCTCTTTCGTTCGACCTGGAAAAAGATGGTAGAAGCCAGAAGCTTCATTTCCTATTCCCTGTTTCCTGTTTCTTTCATTTCAAATGTTAAATGACAACATGGCCTGAGGCCATGCAAGTATGTGTTTGGTAAACATTTTAACAATTAAAGCTAATTCAGATAAACAGAAGGAAAAACGAAAAGGGTTAACTTTTAAAAACATGTTAACAGGGTGGAAACGAAAGAACAGCAGTATGTACAATGTATCAAACGAAAAGGAATTGTATTTACATGTTGTGAAACGAAAAGTTCAAAGGTAGGAGTGACTTACCTTGCTGGAGGCTTTGAATGGATGTGGGGCAGTAAGGTGGTTGCCTGGAGCGCTTCTGGATTCAGAGGGAGGGGTCACAGGTTGTGCTTTGATGCTGGATTCGAAAGGTTGTCACAAAAGGTTGTTTTTCTGAGTTTGAATAAAACAACTATGTGTGGGGGTGTTCTTCAGAATCGAAGGAGACTGAAGTGTGTGGGATTCTTTTTGTTCTCACAAGTATTGAAGAGACTTGAGAGATTTTTGTGTTTGAGAAAATCTGGGAGGTTTTGTTCCTTTGGTCCCCAAAAAATCCTCCTTTTCGTTTTTTTTTATTTCTCAAGTGTTGATAAACTTTGAGAATTTTTCTGTGTTGTGTTTGAGAAGATTTTGGAGGTTTCGTTCCTCTAGCCCAAAAAATCATCTCTTGAACATGTTGTGAAGCCTTGTATTTATAGGCGAGGTGGTTGAAGCTTTGATATGGTTTTGGGGGGAAAACAAAATAATGTTTGAATTATTTGGGTATATTGCCCCCTTGTTTTCTTCAATGCAGTTCTTGTGCACTCCTTTTTGGGCAAGTACAGGACTGAGACAACGCAGGCATGTCAGTATTTGGAGTTTAGTGGCAGGCTGGTGCAGGATTGCTGCATAGCAGCACAGCTGGCTTGGGTTTGGTAGTATGTGGGAGGCCACTTGTGTGCTCTAAGTACGTTGCTTCGATGGGTTTAGTGGTCCAACTTGTGAATCGAAGGAGGCTGTCTTGAAGGAAATCACATGTCCAGCTCGAAGCTTGTGACTGAAGAGATTGTATTGTCTAATCGAAGCTTATGGCTGAAGGGAGACTGTATTGCCCATCGAAGCTTGTGGATCTAAAGGAGCAATGTTGCCCAATCGAAGCATGTGGATCGAAACAAACATATTGCCCAAATGAAATCTTGTGTTCGAAGGAAGCAATGTTGTCCAATCGAAGCATGTGAATCGAAGCAAACATATTACCCAAACGAAATCTTGTGTTCGAAGGAAGCAATGTTGCCCAATCGAAACATGTTTGTAGGCAGTGAACTTGTCCAGATTCGAAAGAGGCATGCAGGCAGCACTTGCCCAATCGAAGTAGGCTTACAGGCAGCACTTGTCCAATCGAAGCAGGTTGAATCAAAGTAGGCTTGCAGGCAGCACTTGTCCAATCGAAGCAGGCTGAATCAAAGGAGGCTTTTGCTCAGAACGAAGGATGTAATCCAAGTTGCATTCGAAAGAGATCTGTCAGCAAATGAAATCAAAGAAACAACAAACACGCATTTCGTGCTTGGTTAGAAGTTAGTGACACATAAGAATGTTCAAAACACTTGGCAATTTCTACATAATCAATGCTCGAAGGTGAGAGGTTAAAACCAACTGTATTTAGTGACCTTGACCTTTGTATAAAAATGCAAAAATGCAAATGGGATCTTAGGTCAAAAATTGGGGTACAACACTTCCGACAAACTTAACTTGTCTGAACCATCACCAAAACGTCATTCCAGACTCAATTGGAGTTCAAACGCACAATTAACTAAGTTTACGACTGAAGAACATCACGAAGAACGGGCGGGTACAAATACACTTTGAGCCTTATCCTTTGTTTCTTAAACCGTGAACCAAGCCACATTACAACCCTTCAAAAGTCCTAATTGAAGCACGGGTTAGTTCGAAAGTATACTGTTACAAAAGTTATCCTTACTCTTGTAAGGCTTTACTCAAAATCCTGAGTGGAATTTTTCTTATAAAATTTCTTTACTGGCTAAAACGCATTTTCAAATTTCAAGACAAGCATAAACTTTGCATTATTTGAATATCGCTGTTTGCATATGGATATTTGTTTGACAGTGGAGAAATTCGCACAACGAATATCCAATGAACAAAAGCTCTCTCAGTGAACAAAATCACTTCAAGAAGGATGACACTTCCAAAGACAAATATCCTAAGCAAAAAAACGTGGCATGACATGTCACTATCCAGCACACCTGGGGCAGTCCAGTCAAGATTCCAGGAAATCTCTCAAGAAATGCTGAATAACTAGGGGCAGGTCTCCATCTCCATCACTTGGGACATGGAACACAAATCCCAACAAAGGTTTACGTACAATCAATGTTTCCTGGCAGTGCCACAAACAATTACTACTAGGGGCAGTGACAAATCTCCCCAGAATCCTTCTCATAGGATGATTCCCCATCCAGATTTTCAATCTCTGAAAACCTCTTCCGAACTGAGTCGACTTCAAGAAACCTCGAGGATTTCTGCCAGTGAAATCGACACCTCTCCAACAGACCGACTACAGGATTTATTTCCCCAACAAACTAAAGATTCCCCAGCTTGAGTTTGCCTCTCCGACTACTACAAATCAAAGGACCACGACTCCTCTTCCCCAGTAGACTACTCTACAATCCCCAACAAGTTACTGTGAAGCCTGGACCCGACCAGATATCAGTTCAACTTCGACTCCCCAATAGAGCAATGAAAAATTGAGACTCCTGAACTCTTTTTACCAATCAAGAATCAACACTCTCCATAGAGTTTTCAACATTCCTCAGCGAAGCTCTCCTCAAACAACAAAACAGGAATCCTTGGTGGAAATATTCTAAGCAAAGTTTGAAGACTCGCCTGCTCTTCAACAACAACCCGAGATTTAATGACTCCCCAGCATTTGTCAAGGCTTTATTTTCCAAGACAAAGATACACTTCAATAATATTTCACCCTTCATGTATCATATTACATACATGACAAGTGCATACGACACAATCTCATTTATTTTGAGAACATCATGGCACCATGCATTTCATACACCATAACATTGCATACAACTAACATTTTACCTTTTTCAGGAAAAGGTTAATCAACAGATGGCTAATGTCAATAATCTTCATAAGGTCAGAAATTAATACTTGTAACAAGCCAGGACAATTATCTACACGACCAGCTGAAGCAACGCTACCCAGGTTCCATCTTATTTCCAGATGCAGTTTTACACTGACTCATTATAAAGCAACCCTACCCAGGTTCCTTCTCAGAAAATTTCAGGTGAAGTTTAACACAGACTCATCATCAAGCAACCCTACACAGGTTCCTTCTCATTTCCAGATACAATTTTACACAGACTCATCATCAAGCAACCCTACACAGGTTCCTTCTCATTTCCAGATGCAATTTTACACAGACTCATCATCAAGCAACCCTACACAAGTTCCTTCTCTTTTCCAGATGTAGTTTTACACGAACTCATCATGAAGCAACGCTACCCAGGTTCCTTATCATTTCCAGATGCAGTTTTACACTGACTCATCATCAAGCAACCCTACACAGGTTCCTTCTCATTTCCAGATACAGTTTTACACTGACTCATCATGAAGCAACCCTATCCAAGTTCCTTCTTATTTCCAGATGCAAGTTTTACACGGACTCATCATCAAGAAACCCTACACAGGTTCCTTCTCATTTCCAGATGCAGTTTTACAGACTCATAATGAAGCAACCCTACCTAAGTTCCTTCTCATTTCCAGATGCAAGTTTTACACGGACTCATCATGAAGCAACCCTACCCAGGTTCCTTCTCAGAAAATTCCAGATGAAGTTTAACACTGACTCATCATGAAGTAATCCTACCCAGGTTCCTTCCCATACATTTCCCGATGAAGTTTTACACTGACTCATT
Source organism: Vicia faba (assembly GCA_948472305.1). Lineage (NCBI taxonomy): Eukaryota > Viridiplantae > Streptophyta > Magnoliopsida > Fabales > Fabaceae > Vicia > Vicia faba. The sequence goes on from OX451736.1 coordinate 1,634,180,895, forward strand.
GTGAAGCAACCCTACACAGGTTCCTTCTCTTTCCCAAATGCAATTTTACACTGACTCGTCATGAAGCAACCCTACACAGGCCCATCATAAATTGAAGAATATCCAAGACCTCTACGGGTTCAGCTTAAATCTCTCAATGATTTATCTTGATCCTTTCCGGTAGATATTTTCTCTGGTTCGGATAAATCGCTCCAAGAGTTATTCTGATCCTTTCTAGTAAAAACAACATGCAAGACTTCTGCTAGTTTCAATTTAAATCGACCATAGGTTTACTCTGATTCTTTTCTAAGTTGAAGTCAAATTCATACTTAGTCTAATTTCTGCCAATAATCACCTTTGGATGGCATCTATAAGCCCATCTCCGACAACTCTCCATCATTTATCCAAATGGCATATTTAAGCCCATTCCTTACACCCCAACCACAATATCATTAAGTGCAAATTTTTGGGCACTCTAGTGTTCAATCATCTTCTACCCTCAAGTCACGAATGGCAGGTTCACCAATTTAACTCTTCAGGTTTAAGAAGATTGAACAGGGGCAGCTGTTGTACCCCAAAATTTTCCCTCTCATTTCTCAAAAGATTATCCTGGACCCTCAGGTCTGCTTCTGGAAAATTTCAAGTCTCAAATTACAATTTTCTAAGAAAACCATTCACAAGGGCAAAATGGTCAAAAGCACACTAAAAAGTCAAACTTTGACTTTTAAATCAAAAATCAAGTTTCAATAATTATATCTCATCAAGACATGAAATTAGTTCATCAAAATCAGAAGTCAGAAATTATTCTAAAAAATCCAAATTTCTAAACATTTAGAAAATTTTCTAAGTGTTAAGAGAATATGGTACTTTAGAACTTCTGGGCCAGCCTCCATACAAGTGCAGTCAGAGTTTGCAAACATGGTTCAGAACATGACTCGTCAATCATAACATAGGGAAACTGTGTTCTTCAACCAGAACATGATTCTCCAGCATATGAAGGCTATGTTTAACGCTTCGGTCAGAACATCACCCTTCGAGTCTCATTCTGGTCTTCTACGATCAGAACATCACCAAATCCCAAAACCTGGTTTAAACAACCTGCTGCACTACTACAGCACAATCCCGCAATCAGCTGTTGATCCAGTCCACGCCTGCACTTTCTCAAACCCCATATTTGCACCAAATTAGCATACAAAAGTTGTGATTAAAAAGCAATGGAACAGTATGCCAAAAATGTTCAAATCCCATTTGTTTTCCCCCCAAAATTACAACAAATTCACCTATAAATAAGTTGCTCCATCACACTTGCAAGGGGTTGGATTTTAGAGAGATAGAGAGGGAGAATTATAAAAGAGATAAAAGGAAACATTAAAAATCTTCGCAAATCCTAAACAAAACCTTTGTTATTCTCTTTGAATCAAAGAACATAACCACTGTTTCGTTGCTCTCACTGACTCTAAAACATCTGAAGGTAGCAACTCAAGTTCCAAGCACACGCTTCAGATTCAAGGTAAGTCTTTCTGACTTTGCATATTTTCATTTAGAACATCCTTAAATATGTAAATATCATAGTATTGATGCTGGCCATATCATTGCATAAGTAGAAGAAACTATGGATCTGAACTTCTTGAATAAAGCTAGGCTTAGAATTAGAATTAGAACTTCTATAAATTGTTGTGCTTTTATCCTTCTAATTTGCTGTTAAGAACTGAAAAATTGCTGATGTGCTGATTAATATGAGGAAAAAGTTGAAATGTAACACAGAACTTCTGAGTTCTCTTCACCATTTAAACTCACTGAACTTCTGATGTTTTCACTCACTGTTTTAACACAGAACTTCTGATTTTCACTCGCTGATAACACACACTGAACTTATGATGTTCACTCACTGTCTTAGCACAATACTGAACTTCTGAGTTCTCCTCACTATTTTAATACACAGAACCTCTAAGACCTTCTCACTGTTCTAACACTCAAGTTCAGCACGTAGCAACCCATAACTTCTGTGTTTTCCCTCTAACGTTTCTTGCAGGACCTCAGAGTGTATCAATCCAGAACTTCTGATTTCCTTTGACGCTTCTTTCTAAACTACAGCGCGTCCGGCATCAGAACTTCTGATCCCCTTTATTTTTCTTTCAGCAGCATGCTAATTTTATCTCTCATTATTTTCCTTTTTTATCATTTTTAATATTAATACCCTTTTTTTTATTAAAATAAAAAAGACATAAAAATATTTTCTTTCTTTTTCTTAATTCATTAAGACAAAAAACCATTTCCTAAACAAGTCCTTTTTATTCTTATATTGTACATTTCAATATGGTTGTAATAGTTAATTAGGATTTACATTCTTGCAACCCCCCATTTGTAAATATGTACCCCTGCCCATAAATGATGTAATAGCGTAGGACCTTTACATTTTTGCAATTTATTATTTTCAAACATAAATGCTAGTAATTAGGGTGTGTATTGCAAGACATAAAATCAATAAATAGATAATCCTAATCAAGACTGAATGCATGCAATAAAACACATTTTACACACATGCACCCCTTAGGGTAATCTCACTTGTTGCCTATCGGAAAAATATTCATGTCCCTCGAACATGGGCGTTTTAGAAAATACCCTCGATAAAAGATCGTAGTCCCTCGATGACCCTCGATGTTGCCTTCGGTAAACGATCCAGTCCCTAAACGACATTGCTAAAACGTCCCATAAGTTGCCTTCTATGACTATACAAACGTCCCACGCCCGTCCCTTCACATCCAATGATGGGGATTCTTATCAAATAAATGGTGAGATAGCCACATCTAAAGGAGGAGGAAAAGAACATTTAATACCTTTTGAGTAGGTAGATTCGCTCTTAGTTGCTCACTTGCTCACAACAAAAACATTTTATACAAACACTCTCACTTTGAAACATTTTTAAAAGATAAACACTTTGTACGCGTTCTTATAGAGACAAGAACCATTACAAAGAAAACCCTTTTCAAAATCACTTTAAAAAAAACCTTCCACAAACACCTCTTTGAACTATTTTTGAAACAACACTTTGTACGCATTCTTATAGAAACGATAACCATTACAAAGACATTTTCAAAATACTTTCAAAAACCCACTCCACAAGCACACATTCAAACAAAAGCAAGTGATATGGCAAGTAACTAAGAGCCCGTAGATAACTATGGATAAAAGGGTTCTAATACCTTCCCTTTTCATAATCTACCCCCCGAACTCAGAAAACATCTCTAAAGTTCTTTCCTGTTCTTTCTAGCCTTTCCTGTTGGATAAAAAAAAGTCTGTGGCGACTCTTGCTAACCGTAACATTTGCGATAAAACGCAAAACAACCAAGTCAGTTCTCCCACCGTATAACACATACGTAGTTGTGTATCACCCTTGAGTGGCATGGTTTTATTGTGTGATTCCATTTGGGGTATTACTTGTGTGCAATATGTGTGTTTATAGTTTTGTTTTGCCTAAGTGCAATTTGTTATGATGTAATATGTGTTTCCATTATGTACATTTACTATATTTCTTTTTGTCAATATTTTGGCTAAAAAGGGGAAGTAAAGTATTGTGTCATGATGTTACATCACATGTATTGACATGTCGATTTAGCATTGTGATAGGACTGTGTGCTACTGCTTCTATAAGAGTAGTTATGTGTTTGGTTGCTCATGCTATCATTTAGGGGGAGTGTAATACGGGGGAGAACTGACTTAGGTGTTTTGTGTTTTATCGCAATTATTGCGGATAGCAAGAGTCGCCACCGACTTTTCTTTTATCCAATAAGGAAAGGGTGAAAAGAATAGAAAAGACCTTTGAGATACTTTCTTGAGTTCAGGAGGTAGGTTATGAAAAGGGAAGGTTTTAGCACCCTTTTCATCCATAGTTATCTATGGGCTCTTAGTTGCTTGCTAGATCACTTTTGAAATTGCTTTGTTTGAAATATGTTTATGGTGGATTTTGAAAGTATTTTTGAAAAGCGCCTTCATTTAGGAAAACTTTGTAATGATTCTCGTCTCTATAAGAATGCATACAAAGTGTTGGACTTTTTGAAAATATTCTATGTTTTGAAAGTGTTTGGTATGTTTGAAAAGATGTTTGTTTTGAAGATGGATTGTGAGCAAGCAACTAAGAATGTTCTACCTACTCAAAAAGTCTTTTGTTCATTTCCTCCTCCTTTAGATGTTGCTATCTTACCATTGATTGGTAAGTAGCTTTATATTTGGATGTAAAGGGACGGGTGTGGGTCATCGTATAGTCATGGATAGCAATATTGTGGGATATCTTAGCATTTTTTCTTAAGGGACTATGATCATTTGTAAGGCAACATTCGTAGCGTCATCAAGGGAATATGATCTTGTATTTTTGATTTGTTTTGGCTAAGATGTCTCACATGCATATCATGACCATTTATTTAAGGCAACAAAGTATAGTCAACCCTAGAGGTGCAAGTGTACAAGTGTTTTGTATTTCATGTTTGATTTATCTTGGATTAGGATTTTCTAAGTATTGATTTTACCTTTCCATACAAACCCTAATATACTAGCATTTATATTTGGAAGCGATAAATTGCGGAAAGTAAATGTCCTATGCTATTACATCATTAGGGGATGGGGTATACAAATTTATAAATGAGGATTGTAAGAATTTAAACCCTAATTATCTATTACAACCATATTGAATTTAATAAATGTACAAGAATTGAAATGAACATAATGTACAAGGATATAAATGGAAAAGTAAATTGATTTTGTTTTGGATTTTGTTTGTTAAGAAATATTTTAATCTAATTGACTAAAGGGAGATTCTTAATTAAACTAGGAAAATTAACCCTAAATTAAAAAATAGAAAAAAGGAAATTGGTTCAAACAAAAAGAAATATTTTTTAGGTTCTTTATGAAAAAAGTGTTAAGCTTAATCAAAATGGTATGAAAGTTAAATAAAGAAATACCTAAATTCTAAGAAAATAAAGCCTAAATTTAAGTATTAATTTTATTCTAAGAAAAAGAGATTAAATATAAAAATGTTTTTTTGTCTTTTTTATTAACAAAAATAATTATAATAATATTAATAATAATATAAATAATTAATTAAAAAAATGAAAGATAAAGTCAGGGGGTGAAGAATTGGATTTGGGGGTTTATTAGAAAAACAATTTGGTTTGATTGATTTTAGGCCCATTAGTGTGTTTTTTTTGTAAACAGAAAATAAAATAAAAAGGTGATTGGGCATGCGTAGCTATTGAAACAGGAGGGGTCTGAATGAAGCAAAATGGGATGGACCAAATGTGGGAGGCCCAAACGCGCTAGCTATTGACAAAAATGAAGTAAAAATATATTTTTAAAAATGACAAAACGGATGCTGGGGCTTGAACCCAGGTCTTAAAGGTGACAGGCGTGCGCTTCTACCACTGGGGTAGCTATAAATCCGTTAACTTGTATCAAACCATAAATATATATTTCAAATCGAGTTCTAGGCATGTACTTCATATTTAACCTCATGCCCAGCGAGATCAACTGCATCTCAATCATTTGTCAACCAAAATGAAAAATGTAAACATGAAACTTGTGGAAAATTTCATCACGAATTCAGAAATGTAACTCATTAAAACTATAAATCAAAGACAAGCATGAATTTTGAATAGTACCAAATCTAACCTAATTTTTTCAGAAAGTTCAGATCTAAAATTCTCCCTACTCAAGCAATATAAATTAAATATACGGATATATACATTTTCAGGGCAATGATATCTACATTTTGTCTTTGAAAATGCAAGCCTAACAATGCCTAAATAATGAGATGAAAAGTAAGAAAACTCACCTTGCAGTTGGAGGTCGTGTTTTGAGTTAGAGGGCCTTTCAAGGTGTTGTGATGATCTGGTTAGCTTCCTCCAGTCCCTAGGAAGCTAATGTAACCCTTAGCTTGAACTATGGATGGCTGGAATGTCCTGGAGAAGTCAAAGTGAAAGCTTCAGTTTTTGAAAATGGAGGATGATGAAGATAGAGTTATAGAAGTGTATCAGGGTGTGGGATTGTTTATGGATGATGTTTAGAAGCTTTTGTAAGCAAAGGGCTAAGAAACACATGAGTGGATTGGGAGGTTGGATTCAGAAATCAGAAATGGCAAGTTTTTGTGCTTGTATTGCAATTTCTAGTTTTGGGGGATTTGGGGGAGTTGGAGGGCTTATAAAATCGTGTCATAAGTTGTATAATAGTGTCTCAATTTATAGGAAAGGTTTTGAGAGCTTTGGATGATCAGAAGTACAAGTTCACATGTTATGGCTCTTTGGCTTGTTTTTGAAGCAAGCTTGATACACATTGTCCCAATGCATGGTACAAGGATATCTAGAGTGGTTACAAGATTTAAACATGTTTATCTGACTTTGTATGTTGAGTGTATGCTGAAAAAATAAGTTAGAAGCTCAAGACAAGTTGACTTTGTGATTAAAGCAACTCTTCAAGAATGGAATGGTAACTTTGTGCCATAAATGGATATGCAACTTGGATAATGGCTCAAATGCTTGGACAATGGCTCTATCAGTTGTGTAAACATTTAATTATTGAGTGATTAGCAAGTTTGAAGCCTCCAAAGCAATATTTATGCAGCATGGTTTGAGATTTGCTCAAGTGTCCATCGAGAAAATAACCTATAATTCAAGTTTTTGAGGCCATCTTCATCTCTTCAAAACTTCTATCTCAAGCATGATTTTAATAAGTTCTTGGGCTTTTTAGAAAGCTTGTAATATTCTCTAAAACTTTCACGTTGTATATTTTTGAAAATTCAATTTGGAACTATGTGAAACTTTACCAAGAATTTAGGTCAAAAATCTGCCTAACTAGGGCATAATTTCACTAAGTGTTTTTGTTTCATGGACATGTCTTTATGAATTTATAACTTAAAAACCAAGAATTTATAGAAAAAGTTCTGCCCTACAATGTTTTATATCTCATTAATATCTACAACTTTCATGTTGGAAGTTTTCCTTGAATCATCTTGCATCATGGTGAAAATTTGACACAAAGTCAACAAAAAAGTAAATTTTCTAACACTTAAAAAAATTTCTAAGTCTTGGAAATTTTGACTTTTCAAAATGAATTTTGACTTTTTGATTTACTAATGAACAAACTTCATATTTTGACATGTCTTGATGAAATATGATTTTTGAAACTTGATTTTGATCAAAAAGTCAAAGTTTGACTTTTCAGTGTATCAGTTGACATTTCATCAGTTGACAGAATTTCAACTATCAATCAATTGATCTTTGGGAAATGTTTTAAGCCATTCCATTAGGTATAAATGATACATTTAAATCCTTGATATCATGTCTCAAACCAACAAGTCTTGTGTTAGGTCAAAACTCAAAAATTGAACCTTTTCAATCAAAACCCTAATTTTGACCATTTTGCCCTTTTGATGATCTGATCAAATTTCTTGAGGAATTGTGATCCAAAATTGATCAATTTCCATATATGAGTTCAAAATGTTTATATGGATAAAAAATTATGAAGTTTTACTGTAAATTGATCACAATTGACTTTTTCCCTAATATAGTTGATTTTAGGTCAACTGGTCAATTAACTGAGCAAAAATATGATCCAAAGCTTAAAACTTGACATGAGCAATCTTGGGGGTCCAAAACAATCCATAAAAGTCATATGAATCATTAAGAGTCCAATTTTCCTTATACAAACTCAAACCCTAATTTTGAGTCATCAGTGCTTAAGAAGGTGTCTTGAGCTGATCAAACCTTGTGCAGTCTTGAATCAATGGGGATCTTGTGAGAGAATTCTTGAGAAATTGAGAGGGAAAATTTTGGTTTACAATAGGGAGCATGCTTGTTCGTGCTTGTATGTGTGCGCTGAAGTTGTTGCTGCTTCTTTTGTTATTTTGTTACATGTGCTCTGGTGCAGGTGCTCTGGTGTCAGTTTTTCCCTTGAGAGGGAGAACCTATTATGTGTGACAGGGGGAGTGATAACATGTCTGTTTGTACAAGTTGTTTGAGTTATGTTGTATTTGTGGTTTTATTCCTCTCTTTAAGATATTTGGTTTTTTGGTTGTTTTAGCCCAAATTTACCAAAGGGGGAGATTGTTAGGTTTGAGATTTTATGGTTGGAATCAATTTTGGTAAAACAAAGTATTGACAACAATTTGATAAAAACATGTTTATTTGGAAAACAGGTATTACAGCCTAATGTTAAAGCGAGATGTTATAACATCTTGACCAGCTGGTAGAGCAGGTTCTGCATGTACCTTATTTGACAGATGTTCTAGCAGGTGTTGTAACATGTTACAACATAACATATTGATAGTACGCCAGGATTTCTATCCTTGAAGATTTGATTTAATTATTTGAGTATCTGGAATATTTTGTACTCAAACTAGCGCATTGAATCAAGGGTTTTGTTAGAAACAAGTGGATTGGTTACTAAAAATGATCGATTGAGACTTTTTAGGAAACTTTTAATGAAGATTGTTTCTATTTTTATGGAGAAGGATTATGCAGGTTTTGGGAGTTGTTAATTAGATTTGATTGAAGAGTCCAAGCCCAACTGTAGAAGAATATATAAGGAGTCATCCAAGACCTAGTTTTTAAGCATAGTTTTTATTATAAAACCTTGTGAAAAATATGAATTTAGGGTTTGATAGTCTTAGGTTCTCCGTGTGTTTATTTGTATGTCATTATGTATCTTTGATGCATTTTGAGTTAACTGATTGTTACTTTCTTATCAAGTTATTGTTCTCCTCGAAGTTGTGAAGTAAGAGTTAAGTATTTTTCTTGGTCGAAGCTTTTAAGAAAGACTAAGTATTTGTAATTTAGAAGTGTGCTCTTCCTGTTTGGTTTAGTGACAGTTCCTAGGACTAGAATTGTTTTTTTCCTGTGATTGAGAGTTTTTATCACTGTGGTGATTGAAAGTGGGATGTCAATTTCTCATATCAAGGAAGTTCCTAGATATAAGTTGCACTGGGTAGGGATTAAGCGAAAGGTTGTGAACGGTGGAGCTTAGCTTTAAATTAATATTGCTAATAGTGGATTTTCTTCATGGCTTGGTAGCCTCTATAGTAAGTGAGTTTGCACCAAACTAGGTTACCAATCTTGTGTGTTCTTTTACTTTATGCAAGTTATGATTTTGTTTTGTTGTTATTTTATTTGTTGTTCTATCAATATATGTCATGACATCTGTTGTGAGATTATGTGTTGTTAAGACATCAGTCTTAACTTCTGATATCGTGCATGCCAGAAATTTCAATTTGCATCAAGAGCTGGCCCCTGACTCTATTTAATGGGTGAAATTTAGGGATATATAGTTTTTGGCACAATGGATAAAGAAGGAGGATATAAAAACATACCACCCATGTTGGATGATTCTAATTATGACTGGTGGAAAGTCAAAATGATAGCTTTTTTGAAATCTATGGATAGTAAAGCATGGAAAGTTGTGTTGAAAGAATGGAAGCATCGTGTTATGAAGATCATTGACAAAGATGGAAAAGAGGTTGAAACTGACATAATTAAACCAAAAGAAGAGTGGGATGAGAGTGATGATAAAGAAGCCATTGGAAATTACAAGGTTTTGAATGCTCTATTCAATGGGGTTGACAAAAATGTGTTCAGGATGATTAACACATGTACTGTAGCCAAGGAAGCTTTGGAAATTCTCAAGACAACTTATGAAGGTGCCTCTAAGGTGAAGATTTTAATACTTAAGCTTCTCACCTCAAAATTATAAATTTTGAAGATGGATGATGATAAGACAATTCAGGAATATCGGATGAAGATTCTTGAAGTTGCCAGTGCATCCAGTGCATTAGGAGAGAAGATGTCAGAAGTAAAGTTGGCCAGGAAGATTCTTAGGTCCCTTCCTAGGAAATTTGACATGAAGGTAACAACTATCGGAGAAGCTCAGGACATCAACAACATGAGAGTTGATGAACTTATTAGGTCACTTCAAACATTTGAATTGGCTATTGGTGACAAGGCTGAGAAAAAGAACAAAGGCATTGCTTTTATATCTAATACTGAAGATGATAAAGGTCAAGCTGAGGTGGACACTGATGGAGATATGTCTAATACCATAGTTCTATTTGGGAAGAAATTCAATATGGTATTAAAAATATTGGATAGAAGAGGAAGACCAGATGTCAAGAACATCTCATATGACATCAATAACAATCTTGACTTTCATAAGAAAACAAGAATAGAAGAGAAGCCAAGTCAAAGCAGAAGTGTTCAATGTTTTGAATGTGAAGGATATGGTCACATAATACCTGAATGTCCAAACTTCCTAAATAAACAATATAAAGGTTTCACTGCATCTTGGTCTGATGATGATAAGTCAGGAGATGAAGACAATTTTGAGACTGCCAAATTGGGGTTGGCTCTATCTAATACATGGGCAGATGAAGTTGAAGCTTGTGATGAGTGTGATGAGAATTATGTTTATGAAGACTTGGATGTGTCCTACAGAGATTCATGTGACAGGTGTGAAGAAAGCCTCAAGAAAGAGGAAAAGCAAAAGAAGATCATTTCCGATTTGGAGAATGAGAGGAAGCAACTTCTAAGTATTGTTTCTCATCTACAAACTGAGGTAACACGCTTAAATTCCAAGCTTGACAACTTGATTGATTCCATAAACATAGTGAAAGAGAATGAAAACACCAAAGTTCATTATCAATCTGATAATAAACCGAGGAGAATGTCAGAAGAGAAGGTTTTTCTTGTTGAGAAGAAGAAAGAGATCAACATGTCCAAGCACATGTTACAACATCCTGGTAGAAATAATAAATTTCCAAATCAACCTAAATCTACTTGCAGATGTCACTACTATGGTGAGTTTGGTGATATAAATCCTTTTTGTTTCAAATTATAAGATCAAAAGTCTTCAGTACATTCAAAGGCTAATAAAATAATCAAAAAAAGAAGTGTTGAAAATATGGATATTAACTTTATCGCTCATACTTCCTTGAGAGACTCAACGATTAAAGACTGGTAATTTGACAGTAGATGTTCTAGATATATGATAGGGGTCCATAAGATGTTAGTGGATGTCAAACCACATCCCATAGGTTCTGTGAGATTTGGTGATGGGTTTAATAAAGAAATCAAAGGGGTTGGATAATTGGTGTATGATGGTTGTCCTATGTTATAAAATGTGTTTGTTGTACCCCAAAATTTTCCCTCTCATTTTATCAAGATTTCCCCTCACAAGACTCTTTGGACTCCAGACAGAATTAGGGTTTGCTCTGCTCAAGACATCTCATTGCACTGTTGACCTGAAATTAGGGTTTGAGTTTGCACAGGGATTGTTGGACTACCAATGCTCAAATTGACTTTCATACTTCATGTTGGACTTATAAGATTGCCCCTACCAAGTTTCAAGCCTTGAATCAAATTTTTGCCCAGTCAATTGGACAGTTGACCTAGAAATCAACTGTATTAGGGAAAAAGTCAACTGTGGCCAATTTACAGTCAAACCTCATAATTTTTTATCCACGTCAACATTTTAGGCTCATATGAACCATTTGATCAAGTTTGGACCACAACTCCTCAAGAAATTTGATCAGATCATCAAAAGGGCAAAATGGTCATTTTTAGGGTTTTAACTGTATAAGGGAAATTTCTGATTTTTAACCTAGCCAATGGCAAATTGGGTTCAATCATGGATTCAAGGACTCAATGGAATCATCTTAACCTAATCACAAGGTCCAAAAGATCTCAAAAGCATTGGATTGACAGATGAATTTTCCAGTCAACTGATCAAAAATCAATTGTACACTGAAAAGTCAAACTTTGACTTTTTGGTCAAAATCAAGTGCCAAGGGTCATTTTTCATCAAGATGTATCAAAACATGAAACTTGTTCATCAAGAAACCTAATTTTTGCAAATTAGGGTTTTAAAATGAAAATTTTCATAACTTAGAAATTTTCTAAGTTATGAAATTTTCTCATTTTTTCCCAACTTTGCCCAATTTTTTCTCCATGATGCAATTGGATTCAAACAAAACTTACAACATGAAAGTTGTAGTCCTCCACAAAATATACAACTTTGATTCACAAAGTTTTCCAAAAGGATGCTTGTATCTCAAGTTATGATTTTTAGAATAAGGGTCCATGAAAATTTTTGACCTATCTTCATGGAAATTTTTCACATAGTTCCACTTGGAATCTCAAAATGCATTTCAAAGATGGACTGTAGAGCATGTTACAAGATTTATAAAATTTCCAATAACTCTCCAAAATCATTTGTGGTTAGGGAGAATCGAAGGTTTGAATTTGGCAAAAAATCACTTTGGTCCATGGCATTTTTTACTATGCTACAAGTTGCAATTTCTGTCCAGCTTCATTTGTACTTGTATACAGGTCTATAAACCCTTCCACACTAAAAAATTGAATGCAAACTCAATGGTTTAAGGCATTATTCTGATCAATGGAAGATTACACATTGAATTAATCTAAAAATGGCAAAAAGGTAGCATTGCCACTTTGGTAAAGTTGGCTTTATGTCAACTTGTTTCTCTTGAGCATTGCACCAAGCTTTCTGCAGCATACCAACTACACAAACTCAGGTCAAAGTACAAAAACTTTTTGCAGCTAGGAAGGAGGCCTGTACAGGCTCTTTGCTTGATCACTTCACACTTTTCTTCAAAACCAAGAAATGTGCAAAAGTCTACACAACACTTCCATCTGATAAAACCAACTCTTGTAACCATTAAAAACAACTTTTGCATATCACATTGATCCAGAAGCATGAGCTAACCACTTCCCAAGCCTTCCAAAACACCAAAACACCATCTTCTTGCAAAACAGGGCAGCTTCTGCAGTTGCACCTCCATCTCACAAACCACTCGTGCGTTTTGCCCCAAACCTTTTCCAACACACTCCATACAACCAACCTAAGCTATCCCAACCATTGGCCAGTGACTGTAACTCCATTTACAAGCTTCACCATTTTTAAATTTTGCTTGTGCAGGTTGACTTCTACAAGCTTATTCAAGTAAATTCAAAGCCAACTAAGCATTGGGGAAGGTCAAAGGAAGTTCAAGCAAGCTCCCAAGCATCTCAGGCCTCATTGAAAACCTCCAGATTTCCATACTCGAGTTCAACTGAAACAGGTATTTTCCAACTTTCTATCTCTCTATTTAGGAATCATTAGGCTTAGGTTTGTGAATAAAAAATGTAGTACTCATTGCCCTCAAGCTGTACATATGCATAGATTTCATTTAAGTTAATTATGTTGAGAGAATTTGATTGATGAACTTTCTGAATAAGTTAGGTTAGAAATTAGGGCCAGAGAAATTCTCTCTGGTCTTTGAGAGTTAGATTAAGTTCTTTATATGGTTGGAATCGTGTTGAAAAATGCTATAACTTTTGTGTTGTGAGTTTTTGCTTTAGAGCACGCATGCAGGAGTTAGCCATTTGTACAGGAAGGCATGCGTTTTTTTGAACAGAGGTTGAAGATGAAGATCAGTTGGGTTGGGCCTGGCTATTTCTTACTTTTTGCACCCCTGATTTGCTTCTCACACCCCCTTGGCCCATTTGATTTTATTTTTTATATTTTTCATTTCTTTTTTAATTTCTGACTTTATTTTATTTTTCTAAACTTTAAAAATTACCAAAAATATTTTATTTAATTTTCACATTTTATTTTATTATTTTTATTATTTTTTAGACATAGAAATAATTATTAAATAGTATACACTTTTATTTTCTTTAATAAAAACTTGTAAATAATAATATAAAAAAAACAACATTATATTTTATTTTTAGTATTTATATATACTTAATAATATTTTCTCACATTATTTTTATTTTTATTTTTTGACATTTGTATATATTTTATTTATTTTATTGTACATAAATAAATAATACATAATTTTTTTTTCTTAAAACAAATTAGGGTTTCCACCCTTAATAAAAATAACCTTTTATTTTCTTATTTTTAATGCATTAAATATTTTATTTTTACATACATAAAAATAATACAAAAAAAACATTTTTTGCATATTTATAATATTTTGCATATTTATTTAATTGTCCATTTAAATATTGTCAATTTATTTTTTGAACAAAGAATTCAATTTGGTTGTAATAATCTTAGAGTTTTAATTTTTTGCAAATAATCCCCTATTCAAAATTGTATCCCCCTCCCATATCAATGTTGTAATAGCTTAGATTATTTTTACGTATTTATTGCTTTCAAATATGCCATAATAGAGATTAGGGTTTGTATGCAATATCCAAAATCAAAACAAATAGCTAGACCTAATACAAGACATAAAAGCATGTAAATTGACAACACAATGCACACATGCACCCCTAGGGTTTCATCTACTTGTTGCCTTTAAAATGGCCATGGTATGCATGTTGAGTATCTTGGCAAAACAAAAACAAAACAAAAGATCATAGTCCCTCAATGACGCTATCTTGGTTGCCTATACAAAATGATCTAGTCCCTCAAACAAAAACCTGCTAAGATACTTAGCATAATTGCTATCATGGACAATACGATGACCCACGCCTGTCCCGTTTAACATCCAAATACAAGGTTGTTTACCAAATACAATGGTAAAACAACAATGTAAAAGGGTTAAAAATGTGTAGGAAAGATCTTTGAGTAGATAGGGTAGATGCTCTTAGTTACTTGAACAAAACTTGATAACATCCTTGCTATTTTCAAAAACACATCACAACACAATTTCAAAATATTTCCCAAAATAAACAATGAGGAAGAGAGGTGTTCTCGTGTGTTGTACTCCTCTTCTAGCAAGGTGGTTTATTTCTCACCTTCCCCAGTCAGTCTTGAAGAATGAGCAAGGCTTGAGGTGGTCACAACGATTGATGACTCTTACACATTCTGATGTTCATTTGTGTTCTCGGTCCAGAGAAAATGTCATCATCATTGATCGTTGTGGGGAATTCCCTAATGTCCCACTACTTGGCATTAGGGGAGGAATTACCTACAACCCCTGCTTGTTTCTGAGACAATTTGGGTATGCCCGAAGGGATGGCCCACATGACATGCTGATTCCAGACCTGGTTTTTGACTTCGACAATGACGCTTAAGGACTTCGACAAAGGTTTATCTGAGCCTGGAGGATGCCCAACAAGGTAGACAGTAAGACACTGGGACACAAGAATTCCATACCCCTTGAGCCTTACCTCAAGTGGGTACGAACCTGCGCCCAGAGTCTTATGATGCCTTACCCCTACATTCTCCCTGTGATTAAAGAGCCTGTTATGGAAGGAGAGGTTCCATACACCCTCCTACATCCTGATATACCAACATTATTGGAAGATTTACAAAGGAGTTGGATACAGCTCAAGGGATAACGCAATACTTTTGAAGCCCAATTCTACGCCAGTGAGAAGAAGGTTTTGGAACTTACTCGTCAACTCCACGAAGAGCAGACTCTCAACACCTACATAGCACCAAAGAGGATGTGCAACGTCTTTTTACATTAGAATTTTGTATTATTTTGCCCATGGGGCATTTATGTACTAACAAATTCTTCTTATTAATATGACGTGTGTTCTTTTTGTTTGCAACAAATTTGAATTTCTGAATCCTTGAATGCATTACATGAATACACATCATTCATCATATGCATAAACAGGTCTTCACACCAGGTTTCCTTATCTCTCTGCTGTTTATTTCAGCAAGATGGATATAGAGCAGACGGTCAAAGACCTACAAGCGCTGAATTCATAGTTCCAATAACTCCTCATGACCTTGGCAAAGGGTCAGGAGGATATTAAAGCACTGCTGGAAAAGGAAAAGGAAAAAGAGAAGAAGAAAAATAAAAGAGTTGGTGTGGCTACTATGGGAAGAATATTTGAGAACCAAGCTAGAAGAGTCCTGGATTTCCCCTCAACATCTGATGAAGGGGTAGGAAAGGGAAAGGGAGCTGCAGTGCCCTCCGAGTCTGAGGAAGAAGAAGAAGAAGAAGATGAAGAGGATGAAGACTACTCTGAGCAGCAGTACCCTCCTGCAGACGACAAGTATAAGAATCTGGAAGAGCATTTGGCAGCTATGGAGGTACAAAGAGTGTTTGGGCTGGATTTCGAAGAGCTAGGGTTGGTTGTTGGGATTGTGATTCTCCCTAAATTCAAGGTGCCTGCATTTTCTAAATACGATGGTTTGTCTTGTCCAAAGATGCACCTACGGTCTTACGTCAGAAAGATCTAACCTCATTCTTCTGATAAGTATTTGTGGGTCCACTTTTGTCAAGATAGTTTATCGGGTACACAATTAGATTGGTTCCACCAGCTTGAGAGATCTGATGTGCACAATTGGGAGGATTTGGCGGCTGCCTTCTACAGACAATATCAATATAATGCGGATTTAGCACCAACCTGTACTCAATTACAGAGTATGGGCATGGTCTCCAATGAAGGCTTTAAGGAGTATGCCCAGAAATGGAGGGACTTGGCTGGAAGGGTGCAGCCACCATTGTCTGAGAGAGAGCTTGTGGATATGTTTTTGGGGACCCTGTCAAGACCATTCTTTAATCACTTGATCGGGAGTTCGTCTGCGGGGTTCACCGAGTTAATTCTGACTGGTGAAAGAGTTGAAGCTGGAATCAAGAGCGGTAAAATTCAAAAGGATGCATCTGCTTCCGCTGCTATCAAGAAGACCTTTCCAGCCAAGAAAGAGGTATCAGTTGTCTACTCTCAAAGAGGTCGAGGAAGAGTTGAGCGCCGGCCAGTGGTGGGGGTTGTAATGATTCAGAAGATCGCAGCTAATCAGCCTAGAAGCAATCAACCCAGAACCAACCAACAAAGAGCGGAAAGGCCTGCTAGGAAGTTCACCAAAATAAACATGACGCCTGCTCAGGTTCTCCCCCATCTCCTGAAGTTAAACTTTTTAACCCTGAGAGAGGTACCGCAAAATCCGAATATAACTTCTCCTTTTTACCATGCCAAAGCCAAGTGTGCCTATCATTCAGATAGCGTGGGGTACGACACCAACAATTGTTGGGACCTCAAGAATAAGATCCAAGATTTAATAAATGCCAAAGAGGTGGAGTTTGACGCCCCTGAAAAACCTAATTTGATCTCTGATCCAATGCCAAAACATGGTCACAATGTCCATGCTATTGAAAAGGATCTTTATGTTGCTGTTGTTGATGACTTAATGACTCCATTACCAATAATCAAGATGAATCTGTTGAAAGCCGGGATTTTCCCGGGCTGTGAAAAAGATTGCTACCTTTGTTCGTCCTTACAATCTGACTGTCCGTTTTTGAAGTTAGGCATCCAACGCCTAATGGATAATCAAGAAATCCTCTTTGAGAAAAATCCTGTTACTCCAACTCCGGTCGAAGATGTTGCTATAATTACCATTTCCGCCAGTCTTTCCAAGGTCTCCAAAAGACCTGTTAAGATTACATCTGATCCAAAGATTGTACCTCTGAAGATAACTATGTCGGGGCATATCCTATACAAGTCCAACAAAACAATACCGTGGAATTATGGAGGAGAGATCTTCTACCACGATGTTAAGCAGATTGAATCAGTTGAAGAAAGTTCCGATGAAGAGACTCCTGACATAGGAAATATTGTTGGGACAAGTAAAATCACCCGCAGCGGAAGAATTTTCTCTCCGGAGATTGCTCCTCCAAGGGCAATCTTCGGACCCTCAAATGCTCCTAAGGTTACTCCTATGCCGGTCAACATATCCGTGCGAACTCCAGTGATTGAAGAAATTTATACTCCCGTAGTTGTACCCTCTGATGTTGCTGCTGATAAAGGTAAGGGGATCCAAGAAGCGCCCGTCAGGGCGAGGGCTCAGCCTTTGGTCATCCCCGAGACCACTCAAAAGGAAATGGAAGAGATTTTAAAAATAATTAAGAAAAACGACTATGATGTCGTAGAACAACTAGGGTAAACCCCTTCAAAAATCTCTATGATGGCCCTATTGCTCTGTTCTGAAGCTCATGCCAAAGCTTTGATCAAATTCTTTAAGACGACCCACGTGCCTCAGGAAACCTCCGCGGACCAGTTCCAGGAGTGTGTACCTAGCCTAACAGCCGACAACGGTCTTGGCTTCTCCGATGTCGATTTAACATCTAAGGGGAGAAAGCATAATGATGCGCTGCATGTCTCGGTGGAATGCAGAGGGACTACTTTAGCTCACGTGCTGGTTGATACCGGGTCGTCTTTAAATGTCTTGCCAAAGAAGGCATTGGATAGACTAGATTGTGAAGGTCTAATTTTGAAGCCCAGCAATATCATTGTCAGAGCCTTTGATGGTTCTAAGCGGATGGTCCACGGGGAGGTGGACATCCTGATTAAAGTGGGTACCGAAACTTTCAATTCCACATTTTATGTCACGGACATTCGTCCCTCCTACTCTTGCTTGTTGGGAAGGCCCAGGATCCATCATGCTGGAGCCGTTACATCTACTCTGCATCAGAAGCTTAAGTACCTTGTCCAGGGGAAAATTGTGACAGTTCGCGGTGAAGAGGAATACATGATAAGCCATCTTAATTCTTTCCGTTATGTGGAATTGGATGGTGAATTCATCGAAACCCCCTTTCATCATTTTGAGGAGGTAGCTCAGGAAGTTGCAGCAGTTCCTTCTGTACCCGTCATTACCAAACCCGTGTCTCGGATGTCATCCCTTAAAGATGTAAAGGCTGTGATTACGGAAGGAGGAAGCACAGTATGGGGTCAGCTGCCAGATTTTCCTTACAAGACAGATAAAATTGTCTTGGGTTTCACTGCTGCTAGTCAGAAGGCTGTGTGCCGCTCCCGGGATGGAGGGCCACCATTGAAGATCACCCATCATGGAGTTCATGCTTTGGAGGATGGTGAAGATGAGAGAAACTTTGAAGATTGGATTTTCCCGACCGTTGAAGGAGGACTATGCAATTGGGAGGCAAAGGATTTTGTTCCCATTACTTTCATCAATCAGTAATTTATCTTTTAAACATTTTCTGTTGGTTTGTAATAATTCCTAAACAATTCATACACTTTTAACCTTGTGCCTTACCCGAGGCATATAGGTCCATTTGTAAGGGTTTGATTTTTCATCTTCATATGCCATTTTTAATAAATCATGGACGTTTTCATATATAAACTTTTGTGTTCATTTTCCTTCCTTTTATATTTTATTTGTTTAAAGGTGGCTATCCCTTACACACACCCACACTCACAAATTGCAGGTACCCATCCACCCCGGATTCCATGGGTAACAATTCTGCTATGGCCTTCAGTGACTCTGAAGATCTGGTCAATCATGCCGAATACGAAGGTGATGAAGACTGTGAAGTGTCTGGAGAGTTGGCTAAACTGCTGCAACAGGAAGAAAGGGCTATTCTACCTCACGAGGAGTTGTTAGAGACTATCAACTTAGGAACAGAGGTGGACAGAAAAGAAGTTAAAGTGGGTGCCAACTTAGAGCCAAATGTCAAGGAGCGCTTAGTTCAGCTGTTGAATGAATATGTTGAGATCTTCGTCTGGTCCTATGAGGACATGCCAGGACTTGATACGGATATTGTGGTTCACCATCTCCCTACAAGAGAAGATTGTCCACCAATTAAACAGAAAGTCCGCCGAATGAGGCCCGATATGTCTGAAAAGATCAAAGCTGAAGTGATGAAGCAGTTCAATGTTGGCTTTCTTGCTGTTACTTCCTATCCATAATGGGTTGCTAACATTGTGCCCGTGCCTAAGAAGGATGGCAAAGTCAGGATGTGCATGGATTACAGAGACTTAAATAGGGCTAGCCCTAAAGATGACTTTCCACTACCGCACATTGACATCTTGGTTGACAATACAGCTCAGCATAAGGTATTTTCTTTCATGGATGGATTTTCAGGGTACAACCAGATCAAAATGGCCCCTGAAGATATGGAGAAAACTACTTTTGTTACACAATATGGTACGTTCTGTTATAAAGTGATGCCATTCGGACTGAAGAATGTCGGGGCAACCTATCAACGCGCCATGGTGGCTTTGTTTCATGATATGATACATCATGAGATAGAGGTCTACGTAGACGACATGATAGCCCGTTCACAAACTGAATAAGAACACCTCGACCATCTGCAAAAGCTGTTTGTCAGATTGAAGGAGTACAAGCTCAAACTAAACCCTAACAAGTGCACTTTCGGAGTCAGGTCCGGTAAACTTTTGGGATTCATCGTCAGTAACAAAGGCATCGAGGTTGATCCTGCCAAAGTCAAAGCTATACAAGAAATGCCCGCCCCTCGCACTGAGAAGGAGGTCAGAGATTTCTTGGGACGCCTAAACTACATTGCAAGGTTCATCTCTCACCTAACATCTACCTGTGAACCAATCTTCAAGTTGTTGAAGAAAGATCAGGTGGTTAAATGGAACGATGACTGTCAAGTTTCTTTCGACAAAATTAAGGAGTATTTGCTGGAACCTCCTATCTTGATGCCACCCGTTGAAGGAAGGTTGTTAATCATGTATCTGACTGTCTTGGAAAATTCAATGGGGTGCGTATTGGGCCAACATGACGAGTCTGGCCGAAAAGAGCATGCCATTTATTACCTTAGCAAAAAGTTTACCGACTGTGAGACTCGCTACTCACTGCTCGAGAAAACTTGTTGCGCTTTGGTATGGGCTGCTCGCCGACTAAGGCAGTATATGTTGACACATACCACTTTACTGATCTCTAAGATGGATCTGATCAAGTACATCTTCAAGAAGCCTGCTCTATCCGGAAGAATCATTAGATGGCAGATGATCCTCACCGAATATGATATACAGTACACGACCCAAAAAGCTATAAAGGGGAGTGTACTAGACGATCATCTGGACCATCAAGCTGTCAAAGATTACCAATCCATGAGGTTCGACTTCCCCGACGAGGATATCATGACTTTGGATAACATTGAAGAAAATAGACCGTATGACGTACCTGAACAAGGATCCCGATGGACCCTGTACTTTGATGGTGCTTCCAACGCACTTGGAAACGGTATCGGTGATGTACTTATCTCTCTAGTAGGTTGCCATACACCTTTCACAGCCAAACTCTGCTTCAGCTGCACCAACAACATGGCCGAGTATGAAGCTTGTATCTTTGGTCTCAAGGCTGCAATTGACTTGGGAATCAAATCTTTGATTGTATTTGGGGACTCCGCTTTGGTTATCAGTCAAATCAAAGGAGAGTGGGATACTAAACATCCAAACCTCATCCCTTACAAAGAACATGTCTTGACATTGTTACCACATTTCGAGCAGATTACCTTTGAGCACTTCCCGCGAGAAGAGAATCAGCTAGCAGATGCTCTAGCTACAATGTCATCCATGTTTAAACTTAACTGGCATAATGAGGCTCCCCAAATCACTATTGAACGGATGGGCGAACCTGCACATTGTCATGAGATTAATACCGAAGAAGTAGTGGATCGACCTTGGTTTCATGACGTCAAAAGGTATCTCGAGACTCAAGAATACCCTGAAGGAGCTTCCGTCAACGACAAAAAGTTCTTAAGGAGATTTTCGGCTAAGTTCTTCCTAAGCAATGGTATCCTATACAAGCGCAATCATGATTGCATTCTACTCCGTTGTGTGGATAAGGTTGAAGCTGAACAGATTATGGATGAGCTGCACAATGGTACTTTTGTACCCCAAAATTTTCCCTCCCATATTTCTCAAAACATTGCAAGAAAAATCTCCAAGTGGCTCAAGATAGCTCAAGAGTTGGTCAAACAAGCTATCTTCTAAGGCAGTCTACCCCAAATTAGGGTTTTGTGTTGCATCAAGATCCTTGAGTACAAGTGACCCCAAGTGTTCACAAATGTCCTAATATGTTCTCAAGATCATCCATGTCAAGTTTCAAGCCTTACAGAGGAAGTTTGCTCAGTCAATTACTCAAAAGGTCAAAAAATCGATTATGCTAGGGCAAAAGTCAAATGTGACCCAAATACAGTCAAACTTCAAGTTTTTTTGTCAAAATTCTCATTGTGAAGGATATTTCATCATTTGATCAAGGGTTGATCATGATTCATCAAGGATTGCTCAAAATTCATCAAGATTCAGAAGTTGCTAAATTAGGGTTTTGCAGGAAAAGTCAACTCAACTTTGACCAAGCATAACTTTCTCATACTTTATGAGAAATGACCCATCCAAATCTCATTTTGAATAGGATGCAATTTCCTACAATCCATCTTCATACCCCAAGATCAAAAAATTCACTCACAAGAAGTTATGAATTTGGACATTATAGGTCATTTTGAAAAGTCAACAAAAACACCTTTTTTTCCAAAGCTTATAACTTGAGCATGGAATATCAAAATGAGATGAGACCAAAATGGTTGGTTATAGGACATCTCAATATTTCTAAAAAGTCCAAGAACACTTCCAAAAGTTCAAAATTGAAGAAGTTATGCATTGTTGAAGTTGGACTTTTTTACAAAATTGCCAAAAGTCAACTATCCCCAAAACTTCAAATTTTGCCAAATGGGCCCATTCTTTTACACTTGATTTGAGTTTTCATTATTGCCCACGTGCCTTAGCTCCATCCATGTGTCCATATCACATTTTTACTATTTAATTTGATTTTTATTTAAATTAATTTATTTTAAATCAAATAAAATCATGTAAAATCTAAAGCATTGATAACACATGATTTTTTTGGCTATTTCAGGCTCCCAAATACAGCTATTATGTGAATCAAATTCGTATCAAAGGAATTGGTTACAAGAATATATGATTTGGATCAAATTTGGAAAGGTTTTCATGGAGAATCAAATCAAATATGCAATCATTGATAGTGCAAGATTTGAACCACAAATGCTACCCTAATCTAATGTACCATACATAAGCAAGCAAAGCACACGAAAATCAGGGTTGGCAAGCACTTGTAGAGGCATAACAACTTTGCAAAAAATCACAAAAAAGTTGGAGATCGAAATCAGAGTTAGAGGCATTTTCAAGAGCTGAGACACATCTCAATCGATTCCTGGCAACACACACA
Organism: Vicia faba; assembly: GCA_948472305.1. Classification (NCBI taxonomy): domain Eukaryota; kingdom Viridiplantae; phylum Streptophyta; class Magnoliopsida; order Fabales; family Fabaceae; genus Vicia; species Vicia faba. The sequence goes on from OX451736.1 coordinate 1,634,203,830, forward strand.
AGCTAACTAGATCCAAACCAAGCATTATCAGGCCCTTATACGCACTGTAAGTCTCACGTAAAATCGTCCTGTTCTTGTTTTCGATTCGCATGATTCTGGCATCCATTGAGTGAAATAATTGTATATTTGTGATCACAAGAACATTTACAGGCTTTTGGCATCATTTAATTTCATTTGTCTGATCTGTATTGCAATCCACCATAGTTAGGGTTTGTTTGGAATTTTTGGGAGTTTTTGTTTCAGGTAAAATTGAGACACATGATGGACATGGTTGTATCCAGGAGGAGGAGACGAACACGACCATGTCCTTAGAAATCGTTTTCATGGCCTGGAGGGGATTTTAGAACAAGGCTGCGCTTTTAGCTGCGGATACAAATCCGCAGGTAAATTTACAGTGTTTAAGAGGACAAGGACGATGAGGTGTCCTCTGTCCATTGGGCTATTCAAAAGTTGCGCGCTTTTTTTATTTTTTATGGCATTGGAATTGTTTTCTTATATTATTATTGATGCTTATTATTCTAACAAACAAAGCAGCGTGGCTCAGTGGTAACCTTGGCATTTGATATACCTTCAGGACTTGGGTTTGAATCCCAGGTCCCCCTCTTTCTCAATATTATTATTTTTCAGGTAATTGCATGCATACGCCCATCTGCAATCCACCATATGCACTCACCCATCCAAGCGCCAGATGGCCAATGGCCAGATCTGATGGCCAGTGATTGGAGGTCCACCAAGATGTCAGTCAACGCGTGCGTACCAGATCCAAAAAGTCAAATGAGCCAGTTGTTAATGGGCCAAGGAATTGCTTTCCACACCCTTCAAAATAAGGCCCATTTTTTCCCTTTCATCATATTTTCTATTTTATTTATTTATTTATTTATTTTATTTTAATTAATTACTAACCAATCACTTTTTTTCCTTTTTACCAAAAATCATCAAAAATATTCTTTTATCCAATAAAATTTTAGAATTCATTTTTTTTAATAAACACTAATTAATTAATTAGGTTTTTAATTCTAGTAAATTTTAACCTATTTTGTAAATAAATAAAATTAATTAGACTTAATTAGGTCTTAACAACTAATTTAATTATTTTTAATTTCTTTCTTAAATAATCAAAAACTCAAAAAAAAATATTTTTCATTTAATTAGTTAATAATTAATTTAGTATTTTAATTTAGGATTTAATTTCTTTTCTTAAAATAAAAACAACAAAAAAAAGCATTTTCTTTTAAAAGGGTTAAAACCCTAAATTTCGCATTCGATTTAATTTCACTCGCGCGATTTATTTTTCCTTATTTAATTATTGATGTATCTGCTCCCGGCTTGTAATAATTAATTAGGACATTTACTTATTTTACCGCTTTATTTTATTTTCAAAGGGTTGCTTTTGGCGATGTAAATACCCCGACGCCTTGTAATTTAATTTCCATATTTTAGTTCCGCAAGTTATATAAGTGCTAGATGTTTGATAATAGGGGTTGCATGACAAGACTGGATGTTTAATCTAAAATCAAGTTAGATCACCCTTAACATGTACAAAGATAAAACTAATTGAAAACGACACACTCGCAGATGCGCACTCTTAGGGTACACCCCACTTGGTTGCCTTCGTACACGGTCATTGAGTATAGGTCGTTTTAGAGGTCGCCCTCTTGTCTAAAAGATCATAGTTGCCTCGAAACGGTTGCCTTGGATATCATTGCCTCGAATAAATGATCTAAGACATTAGGGTTACCGCTAAGGCGTCCTAACATTGCTTTAGTGACCGTATGTCCTCATTCGAATTGACCCTTAAACTCCAACGACGGTGCTACCCACTCATTAATAGTGGGATAGCATAGTCTAAAGGAAATTAGCATAGAACGATTCCTTTTTCGAATAGGTAGATAGCTCTTAGATACTTGATCTTTCAAAACAAAACTCTTCACACTTACACTTTTCGAACAAAGTTTTCAAAACACTTCATTACACTCTTGAGGACAGAAGCAAGAGTTAAATCGAAGTTTCAAACAAAAAAACTTTTTCAAACCCGCAAGCACAAAGAAAACAATTTTGAAAACAATTGAGCAAGTACCTAAGAGCCCGTAGATAACTACGGATAGAAAGGGTGCTAACACCTTCCCTTTCTATAATCTACCTCCCGAACCCAAGAAATATCTCAAAAAAGGAATTTTTCTGTGCTTTTTTCCTTTCCTTGTTGGATAAAATAAAAGTCGGTGGCGAATCTTGCTTACCGCGGCATTTTGCAAAAACAAACGCAAAACGCAAACCAGCATTCCAAAAAATAGTAAGTTCTTCCCACCGTATCACAGAACTGGCGATTCTGCTGGGGAATTAATAAGTGGGGTGTACCTTAGGAATAGTTCATCATCATGTTTTCAATTGCTTGATTTGTATGTTTTATCTTTGTGGGTTTGAATCGGAGTTACTATAGATCCTAACTCGGATCTGAGGATACCTTTTAGGTAAGTAGCAATAGACTGTGAGGGAACTGTACGGCATATACCGATATGGTTGGAGCAATAGCTACATTGGTGTGGCACTTTAGTTTGTACTGATATCCCTTGTGGTGGAACAAGGAGAATATGGGTCTTCTAAGGGGTCATTAAGCATCAACTAACCTTAGAACCTATAATTGACCAACTTGGCCATAGAAAAGTAGCAGTATGCTACACTCATTGAGACCATACTCTCGTGATGATTCCGGCTGCAAGAAAAGGTTGCTAAACTGGAATTATAACCGATCGAGTATGGTCAGTGATATTGAGAACCTCTAGAACCCGGTTACTATTACTAGGACAGGTTGAACCAACTAAACTGAAAGAGGGTAATACCTAAACTCCATGCCATTCTGAAATTTAAGGGTTATTGTGTGACTTGTGTGCTTTCAACTTGAACTACTTGCACATGTTTGTCATCTAACAACATGAGTTCTTTATAGGTTTTGTTTACAGTCCTTATCCAATAACTTGGATTTCTTGCCGGATTTACTTACTTACATCACCTCGTATTTTCTTAAACGCATAGCATACACATCATAACATCATACCATAGCATTTCCTTAACCATTTTAAGAATCTCAAGGGTTTGTGATGCAGGTTATGGTAAATCAAACGTCTAGCAAGGGGAAAAGGGGATTTATTTTCCTCTAGCCAATGCCATCTAGAGATCAAAACACGATAACTTGAGTCAGGGGCTATGACCCACTCGATATGGTGAGCTTTACTCTTGAAGAAGGACTCTTGATAACACGAAGTTTCTTCAATTAAAGCTGCAAAATTCAAATTCTAACAATCTCTTGTTTACCCCGCGAGATCCTTGAAAATATTGCATACATATATCATACATATCATTGCATAACAGGTCTCCCAGTACAGGTCTCTCATGTTCTCGCTGTTTATTTCAGCAATGGCTCTCCAACAAGACAACCGGGATCTTCAAACTCAAGAAGCTCAATTCAGGGAAATATTCCTAAACCTATCCAAGGGGCAGGAAGAGTTGAAAATACTCCTCGTTAGGAACTTGGTCAAGAAAAGTCCCGAAGACAATAAGGACGAGCAGCTGGAACAACTGCAAGCTGAAGTTGATGCAATAAGAACCCAAATGCTGGGGCAGATAGCTCTTATCCAAGGCTTAGCCTAGGAACAAGAAGAGTTGAGAACCATTATCAACCAGCTTCGTCAAGACAGATACAACATTATAAAGCAAACAGTCGAGGCCGGGGACCAAGTTATTAATCAACCTCCAAGAAGACAAGGGTTTGGTTTGGTGAAGAATGGACCTCTCCAAGTTGCTACTACCTCACAGGTCTAACAACAACCTCGCCCAAAACGACGGGTTAATCAGAGTAAGCCAGATACGCCCAAGAGGCAGTTTACCAAGCTCAATATGCTGTTGTCTCAAGCTTTACAACACCTGTTAAGATTGAATCTGGTGACGTTGATAGGACCTCATCTGAATCCCAAAACTTCTTCGCCTAACTACAATCCTGATGCAAGGTGTGTATATCACTCCAACAGTCCGGGGCATGATACTGACGAATGTTGGAAGATAAAGTACAAAATTCAAAACCTGATTAATGAAAGAGCTTTGGAATTCACACAAGATGGTCAACTGGAATGTTTCTGTCAACCCTCCAAGGCTCACCATTTGAAGTGACAAGTTCCGACAAGAGAAGACTTTTTGTTCATTCGAATTTTCAATGTGTAATTTTCTTTTGATTGTTCAAACATTTATTCATGTCAAATTTTGTTACTTCATCAATGCATTGCATATGTTTGTTTTGAATCAATCTATTCGTATTCACTATATTCAAATTGCCTTCATTTTTTATGATGTTCAACTCTCGATTAAAAAATTCTAAGCCTTTAGAAGGAGGATGACAAAAATGATATCAAAATCTCTACAGTATGATTTTGAACAGACTCCGCTGACGATGTACATGTGTTGTTTCAAATCCTAAACAGTGGAGCTATAAGGAAGATAATCCCTAGTCAACCTCTTTGAGCCAAAGAAGTAGGAGTTTTTCTTTTCACACAAATTAAAACCCTTAATCACAATCTGGGGCAGGGTAGTTTTCTAAGTTAATCCAGGTGCACAATGAATGGCTTCAAAAACGTCCTTTCGAAACAAAAGACGGTGATGGTTCCCTATAATCGTCAAGACAGGCAGTCATTATCTCTCAAAATAAAAATTAAGTCAAAACCTATGAAGGAGACTTAAGAAAAAAACTGGGGCATCCCACTGACTGTAATCAGAAAAAGAAACAGTTCAGGCAAAAGACAGGGATAATAAAATAAAAAAGAAAGAGATCCTACAAACTCTCAACAAAAATGAATGCCTGTTCAAAATAAATTGTCAGTATCTGAACCATCACTGGAATATCAGAGCAAAGACTCAAACGAGATCTAATGCACGATTAGCTGAGTTTAGGATAAAAGAACATCACGAAGAACTGGTGGGTACAAATAAATTTTGAGCCTTTATCCTTTGTTTCTTAAACCGTGAACCAGGTCACGTTATAACCCTTAAAAGTCCTAGCTGAAGCATGGGTTAGTCCGAAAGCATACTGTTACAAAAGGTATCCTGACTCCTGTAGGACTTGCTGTAAATCCTGAGTTGACATCACATATTACAAAATTTGCTTGTTTTACTGAAAAAATGCATTTTCAAAATTTCAAGACAGACATAAGCTTTGCATTCTTAAAATAACATTGGTTGAATATGACTATTTGTTCAACAGCGGAGAAATTCGCATGACGAATATTTAGTGAACAAAAAAAAACCTTCTCAATAAAAAGGATCATCTCAAGTACAAAACACTTTCAATCAAAGGGCACGGCATGATGATTGTCCATCATCTGGGGCAGTCAAGTCAAGATTCAAGGAATCTCTCAAAGATACCGAATAGCCAGGGGAAAATCTTCATCTGAATCACTTGGGGCATTGGACATGAATTCCAGCAACGAATCTTGCATGATCAAACGAACATCTTCTGGTAGTATGGCAACACGACACTAGCGACAGTGACAACTCCCTACGCTCTAAGAGCGTGGACATGGTCAGAAAATATTCCGCATGCACAAAGACCCGCTAGGTTGACACACCTAGGCAAAAATAAGGGCATCCCGGCGAACCAAAAAGGTTCGGGAAAAATTATGGATAAAAACAAAAATATTTGTACACCCGGCAAGTCGAAAACCCGAAAGGGAGGCTTGGGCAAAAAAGGGTATCCCAGTGGATTGAAAATCTGAAAAGATAGTCCAGGCAAAAGTTAGGGATTAGAGCGTACGACTATGTCCCGTCATCTCTTCCTTTGCCTACCAGAAGAAGATTTGTCAGTTCAATCGGCAATTACCAAACACCTCATAGGTTGGGATAATACTCGACCCATAAGGCCTCTGCAGGTACTTTCTCCCATAGATACAGGGGCAGAAAAGTCTTGATATGAAGCCATCGTCATACCCTCAACATGCGTCTCAGTAACATTCACTCTCCGCAGAGTAAGAAAAGACAATAATGTTAGCTCTCCCCAGCTGAGACTCACAACCGCGAATGAATCGGTAATATTCTCCCCAAGCAGAGTTTATCTATCGTCAGCACTGAAAAGTCTTATCATCCCTGGCGGAGTATAAAATATCCCCAGTGGAGTTTGGAAAGTTTCCCCAGTGCAGTCTGAAAAAAAGTTTCCCTAGTGAAGTTTGGAGAATCATCCCCAGTAGACTCTGAAATATTGTCCCCAGTAGAGCCTAAAAGGTTATCCCCAGTAAGGTCGCTATCGAAAAAATATCCCCCAGTGGAGTTCATTCCTTTCACAAACAGGAGCCCAATCCCCAACAGGATTCAGTATCACCAGCAACGATAATTCATCCCCAGTGGAATTTATCAACAGAATCCTCTACAGAGCATCTCTTCCCCACAGAGTAATCTCCTCATCAGTTTATTCCCCAGCGGAGTCATCCTCTCCTGCAGGTTTATTCTCACAATCATCTTCATTCTCCATTCCCAGCGGAAATGAAGAATTCAACCATTTTTTCCAGCAGCTATTCGGGATTTATTTTCCCCAGCTAAGAACATTACATTTCCATACATCATGGCGCATGCATATACGCATCATACAACACAATCTCATTTATTTTAAGAACATCATTGCTCGATACATATCATGAATTACATACAGCTAACCTTTACCTTTCAGGAAGGATGCGGTTAAATTCTCACAAAATTCAAAGCTATGAAGCTTTCCTCCGTTGAATTACAGACGAATTCCTAAATCTCAGCAGAGTTTTCTCAGTTGAATTACGGGCGAGTTCTTAAATCTCGATGAAGATGTTTCTCCAGTTGAATTACTGACCAGTTCTTAAATCTCAATAGAATTATCCTCAGTTGAATTACAGACAAGGTTCTAAATCTCGACAAAGTTCCTCCGTCGAATTACGACAGGTTCCTAAATCTCAGCAGAGTTTTCTCAATTGAATTACGGGCAAGTTATTAAATCTCGATGAAGATGTTTCCCCAAGTCGAATTACTGACCAGTTCTTAAACCTCAACAGAATTATCCTCAGTTGAATTACAGACAAGGTTCTAAATCTCGACAAAGTTCCTTCGTCGAATTACAGACAGTTCCTAAATCTCAATAGAGTTTTCTCAGTTGAATTACGGGCGAGTTCTTAAATCTCGATGAAGATGTTTCCCTAAAGTCGAATTACTTACCAGTTCTTAAATCTCAACAGAATTATCCTCGGTTGAATTACAGACAAGGTCCTAAATCTGGACAAAATTCCTCAGTCGAATTACAGACAGGTTCCTAAATCTCAGCAGAGTTTTCTCAGTTGAATTACAGGAAAGTTCTTAAATCTCGATGAAGATGTTTCCCCAAGTCGAATTACAGACAAGTTCCTAAATCTCAGCAGAGTTTTTTCAGTTGAATTACAAACAAGGTTCTGAATCTCGACGAAGTTCCTCCATCGAATTACAGACAGTTCCTAAATCTCAGCAGAGAAGTTTTCTCAGTTGAATTACAGGCGAGTTCTTAAATCTCGATGAAGATGTTTCCCCCTCAGTTGAATTACGGACAAGTTCTTAAAACTCAGCAGAGATGTTCTCTCAATTGAAGTACAAAAAAGTTCCTAAATCTCAACAAAGATCAGACTTCCCCAGCAGAATCTTCCTCAACAGTAGGTATGCAAGCTCTCGCTAAGGAATCTCTTATGCGATCGACACTCCTCCAAATGGCATTTGTAAGCCCATTACCCGACATCACAAGACAACTACTACTTCATGCGAGTGCAAATTTCTGGGCACTCTAGTGTTCAATCATCTTCCACCTTCGGATCACGAAAGGCATGAAAGCCAATCTACATCGTCAGGTTTAAGAAGATTGAACAGGGGAAGCTGTTGTACCCCAAAATTTTCCCTCCCATATTTCTCAAAACATTGCAAGAAAAATCTCCAAGTGGCTCAAGATAGCTCAAGAGTTGGTCAGACAAGCTATCTCCTAAGGCAGTCTACCCCAAATTAGGGTTTTGTGTTGCATCAAGATCCTTGAGTCCAAGTGACCCCAAGTGCTCACAAATGTCCTAATATGTTCTCAAGATCATCCATGTCAAGTTTCAAGCCTTGCAGAGGAAGTTTGCTCAGTCAATTGCTCAAAAGGTCAAAAATCGACTATGCTAGGGCAAAAATCAAATGTGACCCAAATACAGTCAAACTTCAAGTTTTTTTGTCAACATTCTCATTTTGAAGTATATTTCATCATTTGATCAAGGTTTTATCATGATTCATCAAGGATTGCTCAAAATTCATCAAGATTCAAAGTTGATAAATTAGGGTTTTGTAGGAAAAGTCAACTCAACTTTGACCAAGCATAACTTTCTCATACTTTATGAGAAATGACCCATCCAAAGCTCATTTTTAAGAGGATGCAATTTCATACAATCCATATTCATACCCCAAGATCAAAAAATGCACTCACAAGAAGTTATGAATTTGGACATTATAGGTCATTTTGAAAAGTCAACAAAAACACCTTTTTTGCCAAAGCTTATAACTTGAGCATGGAATGTCAAAATGAGATGAGACCAAAAGGGTTGGTTATAGGACATCTCAATATTTCTAAAAAGTCCAAGAATACTTCCAAAAGTTCAAAACTGAAGAAGTTATGCATTGTTGAAGTTGGACTTTTTTGCAAAATTGCCAAAAGTCAACTATCCCCAAAACTTCAAATTTTGCCAAGTGGGCCCATTCTTTTCCACTTGATTTGAGTTTACATTATTGCCCACGTGCCTTAGCTCCAGCCATGTGTCCATATCACATTTTTACTATTTAATTTGATTTTTATTTGAATTAATTTATTTTAAATCAAATAAAATCATGTAAAATCTAAAGCATTGATAACACATGATTTTTTGGCTATTTCAGGCTCCCAAATACAGCTATTATGTGAATCAAATTCGTATCAAAGGCATTGGTTATAAGAATATATGATTTGGATCAAATTTGGAAAGGTTTTCATGGAGAATCAAATCAAATATGCAATCATTGATAGTGCAAGATTTGAACCACAAATGCTACCCTAATCCAATGTACCATACATAAGCAAGCAAAGCACACGAAAATCAAGGTTGGCAAGCACTTGTAGAGGCAGAACAACTTTGCAAAAAATCACAAAAAAGTTGGAGATCGAAATCAGAGTTAGAGGCATTTTCAAGAGCTGAGACATATCTCAATCGATTCCTGGAAACACACACAAGCTAACTGGATCCAAACCAAACATTATCAAGCCCTTATACGCACTGTAAGTCTCACGTAAAGCCGTCATGTTCTTGTTTTCGATTCGCATGATTCTGGCATCCATTGAGTGAAATAATTTTATATTTGTGATCACAAGAACATTTGCAGGCTTTTGGCATCATTTAATTTCATTTATCTGATTTGTATTGCAATCCACCATAGTTAGGGTTTGCTTGGAATTTTTGGGAGTTTTTGTTTCAGGTAAAATTGAGACACATGATGGACATGGTTGTATCCAAGAGGAGGAGACGAACACGACTATGTCCTTAGAAATCGTTTTCATGGCCTGGAGGGGATTTTAGAACAAGGCTGCGCTTTTAGTTGCAGATACAAATTCGCAAGTAAATTTACAGTGTTTAAGAGGACAGGGACGATGAGGTGTCCTCCGTCCATTGGGCTATTCAAAAGTTGCGCGTTTTTTTTTTTTTTTTCTGGCATTGGAATTGTTTTCTTATATTATTATTGATGCTTATTATTCTAACAAACAAAGCAGCGTGGCTCAGTGGTAACCTTGGCATTTGATATACCTTCAGGACCTGGGTTCGAATCCCAGGTCCCCCTCTTTTTCAATATTATCATTTTTCAGGTAATTGCATGCATACGCCCATCTGCAATCCACCATATGCCCTCACCCATCCAAGCGCCAGATGGCCAATGGCCAGATCTGATGGTCAGTGATTGGAGGTCCACCAAGATGTCAGTCAACATGTGCGTACCATATCCAAAAAGTCAAACGAGCCAGCTGTTAATGGGCCAAGGAATTGCTTTCCACACCCTTCAAAATAAGGCCCATTTCTTCCCTTTCATCATATTTTCTATTTTATTTATTTATTTATTTTATTTTATTTTAATTAATTACTAACCAATCATTTTTTTCCTTTTTATCAAAAATCATCAAAAATATTCTTTTATCCAATAAAATTTTAGAATTCTTTTTTTTTAATAAACACTAATTAATTAATTATGTTTTTAATTCTAGTAAATTTTAACCTATTTTGTAAATAAATAAAATTAATTAGACTTAATTAGGTCTTAACTACTAATTTAATTATTTTTAATTTCTTTCTTAAATAATCAAAAACTCAAAAAAATAATTTATTTTTCATTTAATTAACTTAATAATTAATTTAGTATTTTAATTTAGGATTTAATTTCTTTTCTTAAAATAAAAACAACAAAAAAAAGCATTTTCTTTTAAAAGGGTCAAAACCCTAAATTTCGCATTCTATTTAATTTCACTTGCGCGATTTATTTTTCCTTATTTAATTATTGATGTATCTGCTCCCGACTTGTAATAATTAATTAGGACATTTACTTATTTTACCGCTTTATTTTATTTTCAAAGGGTTGCTTTTGGCGATGTAAATACCCGACGCCTTGTAATTTAATTTCCGCATTTTAGTTCTGCAAATTATATAACTGCTAGATGTTTGATAATAGGGGTTGCTTGACAAGACTGAATGTTTAATCTAAAATCAAGTTAGATCACCCTTAACATGTACAAAGATAAAAATATTTGAAAACGACACACTCGCACATGCGCACTCTTAGGGTACACCCCCACTTGGTTGCCTTCGTACACGGTCATTGAGTATAAGTCGTTTTAGAGGTCGCCCCCTTGTCTAAAAGATCATAGTTGCCTCGAAACGGTTGCCTCGGATATCATTGCCTCGAATAAATGATCTAAGACATTAGGGTTACCGCTAAGGCGTCCTAACATTGCTTTAGTGACCGTATGTCCCTCATTCGAATTGACCCTCAAACTCCAACGACGGTGCTACCCACTCATTAATAGTGAGATAGCATAGTCTAAAGGAAATTAGCATAGAACGATTCCTTTTTCGAATAGGTAGATAGCTCTTAGATACTTGCTCTTTCAAAACAAAACTCTTCACACTTACACTTTTCGAACAAAGTTTTCAAAACACTTCATTACACTCTTGAGGACAGAAGCAAGAGTTAAATCAAAGTTTCAAACAAAAATACTTTTTCAAACCCACAAGTACAAAGAAAACAATTTTGAAAACAATTGAGCAAGTACCTAAGAGCCCGTAGATAACTACAGATAGAAAGTGTGCTAACACCTTCCCTTTCTATAATCTACCTCCCGAACCCAAGAAATATCTCAAAAAAGGAATTTTTCTGTGCTTTTTCCTTTCCTTGTTGGATAAAATAAAATTCGGTGGCGACTCTTGCTTACCGCGACATTTTGCAAAAACAAACGCAAAACGCAAACCAGCATTCCAAAAAACAGTCAGTTCTTCCCACCGTATCACTGGTACCTTTGGCACCCACTCGAGCGATCATACGATGGCTAAGAAGATTCTACGGGCAGGATATTACTGGTCTACCATGGAAGCTGATTGCCATCAACATTCCCGTACTTGTCACAAATGCCAAATCTATGCTGACAAGGTACATATACCTCCAGTTCCTCTCAATGTCTTAACAGCTCCTTGGTCATTCGCGATGTGTGGAATCGACATGATTGGATAGATCAAGCCTACAACACCCAATGGACACCATTTCATCCTGGTGGCCATTGATTACTTTACCAAGTGGGTCGAAGCAGCTTCCTTCGCCTCTGTTACAATGAATGTGGTTGCTCGCTTCATCAAGCAGAACCTCAGTTGCCGGTATGGTATCCCTGACAGGATCATTACGGACAACGGTACAAATTTTAACAACACCATGATCATCGCTCTGTGCGAGCAGTTCAAGATTCAACATCACAATTCATCTCCCTATCGACCAAAGATGAACAGTGTTGTCGAAGCTGCAAACAAAAATATCAAGAAGATCATTCAAAAGATGACAGTCACCTACAAAGACGGGTATGTGATGTTACCGTTTGCTCTGCATGGGTAACGTAACACGGCACGTACATCAACTAGGGCAACACCATATTCTTTGGTATACGGCATGGAAGCTGTTTTACCTATCGAGGTTCAGATTCCCTCCTTGAGAATCATGAAAGATGCTGGTTTGAGTGAAGACGATTGGATTCAGACCCGGCTTGATCAACTTAACTTGATTGATGAAAAACGACTTACTGTTGTTTGCCATGGTCAGGCGTATCAGAAACGAATGATCAAGGCTTTCAACAAGAAAGTCAGACGCCAGGTATATCAAGTCGGAGACCTTGTAATCAAGCGGATCATCTTGCCGCAAAGTGATCCCGGGGGCAAATGGACTCCTACCTACGAAGAACCATTTGTGATCAAAAACATCTTTTCTGGTGGGGCAATGATATTAGCCACCATGGACGGTGATGACCTGCCGCACCCTGCGAACGCAGACATAGTCAAAAGATACTATGCATAAACGACCCGGCAAGTTGAAAACCCGAAAGGGCGACTTGGTAAAAAATGGGCATCCCGGTGAACCGAAAACCCGAAAGGGCGGTTCAGTAAAAAATTAGGGATAAATAAAAAAAATCTATGTACACCCGGCAAGTTGAAAACCCGAAAGGGCGACTTGGGCAAAAAAGGGTTTCCCGGTGGACTGAAAACCCGAAAGGGCGGTCCAGGCAAAAGTTAGGGAATTAAAGCGTATGACTATGTCTCGTTGGATCACTTTAAGGACAATTTCTTCACCAGACAAAACTCCAGGCTTCTGATCAATCCAATCATCTTCGGACGAAGCAACGAATGAACAAGATATCCAGAGTTACGAAGGCTATAGCAGAATGGGAACCCTATGGAATTTTTACACATAGTTATCTTTCTTTGTATAAATTTTTCTCAATTTTTAGGATAACATTCTCTTACTAGGATGTCTGTCTCCTTTGTACAAAATACTTATACAAAGATACTTCAAAGTGCAGAAAACTATTTTCCTTTTCCTTTTTCTTTACACTTATGTTTTATTTGAAAACGTCCAATGGTTTATTAAATGAGCATATGCATTTGAATATAATCACTGTTTACAAATAAACGAAATGTGAAAGAATAATTACTGACAGGTTGAAAGGATAGGAAAACGTCTTTAGGCTATTCCAAGAGAGATCCCCTGCAATACATCATCTGGATCCCCAGTGGAGCTAAACCTTGAAAAACATATCCCCAGCGGAATTAAATTTCAGAATCCTCGCCAGAGTCGAAACTTCAAACTCCCAATCCCCAGCAGAGCCATATTTTCAAACCTTTAATTCTCATCAGAGTTAAAATCCCCAGCAAAGATGAAACCTTCTTCCCCGGCGGAGTCAAATTTCCAACTACCAATCCGCAGCAGAAACCATCCAGTTTCCCCAGATTACCCAGCAAGTTGTCTTAAAATCTGAGAATTAGCCAGATAACAGTTAACTTTTATCTCCAACTAAGAATAATTCCCCAGTAGATTGGCATACAACCCAAACTCCTGAACTTTTTCCAAACAGGAATAAGCCTTTTCCCCCAGAGTCCTGATCTCCCTAGAAGAGTAGCTACTCTCCAGCAATATAACTATTCCCCACAGAGTTTTGAATCCCCAACAGATTGAAGATTCTCATTCATAACTCCCCAATTGGAAGTCCCTAGGGATTTATTTTCCCTAGCAGATGGAAGATCTTCAGTCTGGATTCCCTGGCGAAGTTACCTGAGTATCCATGACTCCCCAACACGAGTTTGTCAAAAATTTTAATCCCCTACAGATCGAAGATTCTCATTCTCGCTTTCTCCAGTGAAGCCCCCAAGATTTCAATTCCCCAGAAGATTGAAATTTCTCATTCTTATTCTCCGTAAAAACCATCAGAGTTTTCCTTATTCTCCAGCAGATCAAGGTTTTCTTTTGTCTTACCCCCAGTAGAGGTCTTCAGAGTTTCCCTATTCCCCAGCCGAGTAAGGATTCTCATTGGTGTACTCCCCAATTATAGCCATCGAAGTTCTTTGGATTCCCCAAGCAGGTTTCTCAAGCAGACTTAATGGATTTCCACATCCCCGCAGAGTTTGTCAAAGTTCTTGTTAACCTTCACAAGTTGCCAAGGATTTTCTATCCCCAACAATGATCCAAGGATTTCTCATCTTCAGCAATCAAAGATTTTGAATCTCCAGCAGCGGTCATGGATTTATTTTCCCCGGCAGCAGTCAAGGATTTTATTATCTCCCTCTATCAAGGATTTATTTTCCTCAGCACGACAGCTAATCAGCTTACATGCGCATACATTACATTTATAAATCATGAACATTGATAAAAACACATATATTGCATCATACATTTCATGCAACATAACTTTGTGTTTCAGCTAACATTTTACCCTTTTCAGGATAAGATTAAAAGCTACCTTTAACAAATATTCAAAGATTTCAGATACAGTACGGATATACTCCAGACGACGAAGTCATTTTGTTACTCATTTAGATCTCTTATTCAGATACAGTATGGATACACCCCAGACACGGAGGTCATTCTATTACTTATTCGGAATTCAAAGTCAAGATACAGTACGGATATGCACCAGACACGGATACCATTCTGCCACACATTCAGACTTCAACAATCAGATACAAACTAGATACGCTCCAGACCCGGAAGCCATTCTATTTCTCATTCAGATTCAACTATCAACTTCAAGCTCAGATACACTTCAAGACATGGAAGTCATTCTACTGCCTTTTCAGATCCCATTTACAGTACATATACACTCCAGACACAAGTTATTCTACTACTCATACATATCTCAACTGCAGATACAGTCCAGATACGCACCAGACACGGTTGCCATTCTGTCACTCATTCAAACATTTCCTCAGCCCAGAGATGCTCCATACATGGATGTCATTATGTCGTTTATTCAAATTTTAGATTCAGATACAATACAGATACACTCCAGACACGGTAGTCATTCTAATATTCATTCAAGAATCAAATACAGTTATAGCTCGGATACGCTCCAGACACGGACGCCATTCCATTGCTCATACAAATTCAATCTCCAGATACAACTCATATACGTTTTAAATACGGATACCATTCTGATGTTCATTCTCCTGATTTTCAACAAACATGTTGGATGGCATCTTTAAGCCCATCTCCAGCAAGATTCTATCATCTCCAAATGGCATCTTTAAGCCCATTTCTTCAACTACATCTTGACGAGTGCAAATTTACGGGCACTCTAGTGTCTAATCCTCTTTTACCTTCGAGTCACGAAAGGCAAACTCACCAATCTAACTCTTCAGGTTCAAGAAGATTGAACAGGGGCAGCTGTTGTACCCCAAAATTTGCCCTCTCAATTTATCAAGATTTCCCCTCACAAGACTCTTTGGACTCCAGACAGAATTAGGGTTTGCTCTGCTCAAGACATCTCCTTGCACTGTTGACCTGAAATTAGGGTTTGAGTTTTCACAGGGATTTTTGGACTTCCAATGCTCAAAGTTACTTTCATACTTCATGTTGGACTTATAAGATTTCCCCTACCAAGTTTCAAGCCTTGAATCAAATTTTTGCCCAGTCAATTGGACAGTTGACCTAAAAATCAACTGTATTGGGGAAAAAGTCAATTATGGCCAATTTACAGTCAAACCTCATAATTTTTTATCCACATCAACATTTTAGGCTCATATGAACCATTTGATCGAGTTTGGACCACAACTCCTCAAGAAATTTGATCAGATCATCAAAAGGGCAAAATGGTCATTTTTAGGGTTTTAACTGTATAAGGGCAATTTCTGATTTTTAACCTAGCCAATGGCAAATTGGGTTCAAGCATGGATTCAAGGACTCAATGGAATCATCTTGACCTAATCACAAGGTCCAAAAGATCTCAAAAGCATTAGATTGACAGATGAATTTTCCAGTCAACTGATCAAAAATCAATTGTACACTGAAAAGTCAAACTTTGACTTTTTAGTCAAAATCAAGTGCCAAGGGTCATTTTTCATCAATATGTGTCAAAACATGAAACTTTTTCATCAAGAAACCTAATTTTTGCAAATTAGGGTTTTAAAATGAAAATTTTCATAACTTAGAAATTTTCTAAGTTATGAAATTTTCTCATTTTTTCCCAACTTTGCCCAATTTTTTCTCCATGATGCAATTGGATTCAAACAAAACTTACAACATGAAAGTTGTATTCCTCCACAAAATCTAAAACTTTGATTCACAAAGTTTTCCCAAAGGATGCTTGGATCTCAAGTTATGATTTTTGGAATAAGGGTCCATGAAACTTTTAACTTAGTGAAATTTTGCCCTAGTTTAGGCAAGATTTTGACCTATCTTCATGGCAATTTTTCACATAGTTCCACTTGGAATCTCAAAATTCATTTCAAAGATGGATTGTATATCATGTTACAAGCTTTCTAAAATGTCCAAGAACTCTCCAAAATCATATTTGGTTAGGGAGAATCGAAGGTTTGAATTTGGCAAAAAATCACTTTGGTCCATGGCATTTTTTACTATGCTACAAGTTGCAATTTATGTCCAACTTCATTTGTACTTGTATACAGGTCTCTAAACCCTTCCACACTCAAAAATTGAATGCAAACTCAATGGTTTAAGGCATTATTCTGATCAATGGAAGATTACACATTGAATTAATCTAAAAATGGCAAAAAGGTAGCATTGCCACTTTGGTAAAGTTGGCTTTATGTCAACTTATTTCTCTTGAGCATTGCACCAAGCTTTCTGCAGCATACCAACTCCACAAACTCATGGCAAAGTACAACAACTTTGTGCAGCTAGGAAGGAGGCCTGTACAGGCTCTTTGCTTGATCACTTCACACTTTTCTTCAAAACCAAGAAATGTGCAAAAGTCTACACAACACTTCCATCTGATAAAACCAACTCTTGTAACCATTAAAAACAACTTTTGCATATCACATTGAGCCAGAAGCACGAGCTAACCACTTCCCAAGCCTTCCAAAAAACCAAAACACCATCTTCTTGCAAAACAGGGCAACTTCTGCAGTTGCACCTCCATCTCACAAACCACTCGTGTGTTTTGCCCCAAACCTTTTCCAACACACTCCATACAACCCACCTAAGTTATCCCAACCATTGGCCAGTGACTGTAACTCCATTTACAAGCTTCACCATTTTTAAATTTTGCTTGTGCAGGTTGACTTCTACAGGCTTATTCAAGCAAACTCAAAGCCAACTAAGCATTGGGGAAGGTCAAAGGAAGTTCAAGCAAGCTCCCAAGCATCTCAGGCCTCATTGAAAACCTCCACATTTCCATACTCGAGTTCAATTAAAACAGGTATTTTCCAACTTTTTATCTCTCTATTTAGGAATCATTAGGCTTAGGTTTGTGAATAAAAAATGTAGTACTCATTGCCCTCAAGTTGTACATATGCATAGATTTCATTTAAGTTAACTATGTTGAGAGAATTTGATTGATGAACTTTCTGAAAAAGTTAGTGTTGTACCCCAAAATTTGCCCTCCCATTTCTTCAATATTTTCTCCCCACAAGACCCTTGGAGCTCAAGATCCAGTTAGGGTTTTCTCTGCTCAAGACTCCTCCTTGCACTGTTGACCCAAATTAGGGTTTGTGTTTTCACAAAGATGTTTTGACCTAAGATGCCCAAAGTTACTTTCATGCTTCATGTTGGACTCACAAGTTTATCCATACCAAGTTTCAAGCCTTGATTCCAATCTTTGCCCAGTCAATTGGACAGTTGACCTAGAAATCAGCTGTATTGGGGAAAAAGTCAACTATGGTCAATTGACAGTCAAACCTCATGAAATTTGACCCACATCAACATTATGAACTCATATGAACCATTTGGTCAAGTTTGGATCACAATTCCACAAGAAATTTGATCAGATCACCAAAAGGGCAAAATGGTCATTTTTAGGGTTTTGACTGCACAAAGGCAATTTTTGACTGTTTGACCTAGCCAATGGCAAACCAAGCTCACACATGGACTCAAGGACCCAATGGAATTGTCTTGACATGTTCAACAAGTTCAAAAGATCCCAAATGCACAAGATTGACAGATGAATTTTCCAGTCAACTGATCAATTTTTGACTGTATACTGAAAAGTCAAACTTTGACTTTTTGGTCAAAATCAAGTGTCAAGATTCATTTTTCATCAAAACATGTCAAATCATGAAACTTGTTCATCAAGAAATCAAGAATCACAAATTAGGGTTTGAAATGAAGAAATTTCATAACTTAGAATTTTTCTAAGTTATGAAAATTCCTAATTTTTTTCTAACTTTGTCCCATTTTTTCATCAAGATACATTTGGATTCAAACAAAACTCAAAACATGAAGGTTATAGTCCATTGCAAAATCTAAAACTTTGATTCACAAAGTTTCCTCAAAAGAAGCTTGTAGCTCAAGTTATGATTTTTGGAACAAGGGTGCAAAACATTCTTAACTTAGAAATATTTTGACCTATTTTAGGCAGGATTTTTGCCCAACTTCATGGCCACTTTTCACATGCTTCCACTTGGAATCTCAACTTGCATTATAAATATGGATTGTATTACACATTCCAAGCTTTCCAAAATGTCCAAGAACTTCTCAAACACCCTTGTGGTTAAGGAGAATCGAATTTGTCAATATGGGCAAAAGTCACTTTGTTCATGAGCCATTTCCATGTTCATAACTTGTGCATTTTTGAAATCAGCATGTGCAAGCTACATTACAGGCCTCTAATCTCATTTACACTCAATAATTAAATTCCAAACCATTGTGCCAAGACATTATTCTATGCATTTGGTCATTACATGAAGGATTAGTCCATAATTAGAAAAAGCACATTATCCATTCTTGTAAAGTTACACTTTATGTCAAGTTTGCAAATCAAGAGGTACAGGCCAAATCTTTTGGGCACCAGTTCATGAGCAAAGTCCACTGATCAAGAGTGATTTATGCAGCATACTTGAGGGGCCTGTGTTAGCCTAGAAACCAAGTTGACAACTTTTGCTTACAAAGGAAGAAACTTGCATTTTGTACAACAACTCTCATTCCTGTCAACACAAGCCAAAGTAAACTTGTTGAACACATTCCAAACATCAAACCTGAGCTAAGACACGACCTAACCACCTTCAATACCTCCCCATTCACAGAAACACCATTGTACTGCACAAAACAGGGCATCCCTGCAGATTGAGTTGCACAACTCAATCCATTCGTGCGCCTTGGCCAAAACCACTTCATACACACTCCATAACATCCATATAAACTATTCCAAGCCCTAGCTACAGACTGTAACACCTCTAACCAACTTCACCATTTTCATTTTTTCTGTTTTGCAGGTTGACTTCTATAGCTCGATTCATTTAGTTTCAAAGCAAGCTAAAGGTTGGAGAAGCATCCCTGAACTTCAAGCAAGTTGTACAAGTCCTCACATTGCCTTGAAAGTACCTCCATTGTCATACATGTATCAAGCTGAACATGTAAGTTTTTGAACTTCTATCTCTCTATCCAGGCATAGTTAGGTTTAAGTTTGTGAAGAAAACGTGTTCTAATCATAGCCCTGAAGCCATCCATATAGTTACTTTTCATTTATGTTGTGTGTGCTAAGAGTATTTTGAACCTGAACATTAGGAAAAAGTTAGGTCAAGAATTGGGGCAGAAGAAATTCTATCTCATTTCTGAGATAGAATCAAGTTCTTGGTATGTATGGATTCGTGGTTTGATGCTTGACATTTTTTGTGTTATAAGTTTGTGCTTAAAAGTCCAAGAATCAGGATGTTTGAACAAGGTGGGAAAGGCGCGTGTTTTTGACAAAATTGTTGCTGGAGGTTGAAGACAAGTCTTCTTGGGCTGGGCCTGACTTTTTCTTTCTTTTTGCACTTTCTTTTTACACATACACCCCCCTGGCCCATTGCTTGATATATTTGTCATTTTTGATTTTTTCCTTTTGATTTTGATTTTATATTGTTATCTAAACATGAAAAAACATTAAAAATATTGTTCTCACATTTTTTTGCATTTTATTTGATATTTATTTGTTTCATTTAGTTATATATGTAAATAAATACATAATATCTTTTATTTAAAAATACTAAAAATAATACTAATACATTTTTATTTTCTGATTTTATTTTATTTTTATCTTTTGAAAACATTTTCTAAAAATATACTTTTTTTGGTAAAATAATTAATATTTTATTTTTGTACATATTTAATATATTTAGTAAATAATATAAATACATATATATTTATTAGAATATTTAGGATAAAAATACAAAAAATAACACATTTTTATTTTTATTAATATTTAACTTAAAAAATCACTTTTTTACAATATACTTCCTTTTTATTTATTTTTTGTACATAATTAATAAATGTTGTAAATAATAAATAATTAATACCTTTTATTTGCAAAATTAGGGTTTTGCCCTAAACCAATGAAAATACCAAAAAAATAATCTTTTTTTATTTTGTTTATTTGTCACATAAAAAATACCTTTTACATACATATAAAAATCATTTTTGCATCTTGCATATTTATTTTATTTAATTATTGTGCAATTAAATACCTTGTAAATTCCATTTGGATTGTAATAGCTTAGGTTTTAATTTCTTGCTAAAATATCCTCATTTGAACATTTGTACCCCCCATCCCATAATTGTGTTGTAATAATTTAGGATTTTATTTTTCGCATTTAAAAGCTTTCTAAATATGCCATGATAGACTTAGGATTTTGTATGCAAAAATCAACCAAACAATAGCTTGACCTAATTCAAAGATAAAGGCATGAAAATGAACAAACACCAATCACACTTGCACCCCTAGGGTTACTCCACTTGTTGCCTTCAATAATGGGCCATGTTGCATGTTAAGTGTCCTTGGCAAAGCAAAAACAAATCAAATTATCATAGTCCCTTGATGACGCTTTCGAAAGTTGCCTAAAAATGATCAAGTCCCTTAAAGGAAAAATTGCCCAAAGACACTTGGCACCATTGCAATCATGGTCTAAACGATGACCCGCGCCCGTCCCGTTCACATCCTAACACAAGATTGTCCACCAAATACAATGGTGGAACAAAATTGTTAAAAGGGTTAAAAACATAGGAAAGATCTTTGAGTAAATTTAGGAGTAGACAACTCTTGGTTACTTGCCAATTTGCAAAACAAAAACACTTGCCTACTTTTTCAAAACACGCATCACAACACACTTTCAAAACAACTTTCAAAAACATTGAAAACTTTTCAAAATACATACATCTTTGTATACATCCCAACATGGATCATTACAAAGGTTGCCACCACATTGGCCTCTTTTCAAAACATTTTCAAACCCACACACAAAGCACCATTTCAAACAATTGAAAGCACCATTTCAAACAATTGAAAATCAAGGCAAGTTGATCTAAGCAAGTAACTAAGAGCCCATGGATAACCATGGATAGAAAGGGTGTTAATACCTTCCCTTTCTATAATCTACTCCCCGAACCCAAGAAAACATCTCAAAGTTTTTTGATGTGCTTTTTAACCTTTCCTTAGGATAAAATAAAAAGTCGGTGGGGACTCTTGCTCAACCGAAACATTTGCGAAAACAAACACAAAACCTCAAGTCAGTTCTCCCACCGTATCACAGAATTGGCGACTCTGCTGGGGAAAACTTAAAAGTGGAGTAACCTTAGGGCTTAGATCACCCTCTTGCATGACTAATTGTTTGCTTTGATTGCTTTACATCTTAGCTCTCTTGTTTGGGTTTGCAATCCTACACCCAGATTTGGGGAAACATTCATAAATAGCAATACATTGTGGAAACTGTGCGGGGTATACCGACACGGTTGAAGCAATAGCTATATTAGTGCGACATATTTGTGAGTACCAGTAACCCTTGAGTTCAATCAAGGAGAGTACGGGGCCGCTGAGTGATGTCACTAAGCACTAATGATCTAGAACCTTACTTGACCATCTTGGCCTTTCATTAGGGGTAGTGAGATGACCGGCTTTGGTGCAGTCCGAAGTTGGTAGATACTCGATAATACACTCATTGAGGGTTATTTTCTTGGAATATTTTGGTCGCTAGTTAAGTGGCTAAACCAAAACAATGAACATGGAAAACAATCCAATGATATTGAGCTCCTTAGAACCCGGTTACTATTTATAGGACAGGTTTTTAAGCCAACTGCACTCAAGAGGGTACTTACCTATGAAACCTCATGCAAGCCTGAAACTAGGGTTTGGTGTGAATTGCTTGTACATATGTTTTGTGCATACATCATAAACATCATAAAGAATCATATGCATTCACTAACCATTTCAAGGGTTTAGATCTTCATCTTTATTCTTGTTTTGTAGGTCATGGAAATTCTTCGCAGGAAAACTATCCAAGTCAACCTTGTGAGAATCCCTCCTCAACTCAAGGAGCT
This sequence comes from Vicia faba, assembly GCA_948472305.1. Lineage (NCBI taxonomy): Eukaryota > Viridiplantae > Streptophyta > Magnoliopsida > Fabales > Fabaceae > Vicia > Vicia faba. Next base: position 1,634,226,387 of record OX451736.1, read on the forward strand.
CACATCAAGAATTCCGGAAAGCTCTCCCTTCAGTGAAAGACATGGTAGACTGCTCAGCCTAGTCAGCACCAACATTGAAGAGGACATGGTAAAGGTGTTGTTCCAGTTCTTTGACCCCCTTCACCACTGTTTCACTTTCCCCGACTACCAATTGGTGCCCACTTTGGAGGAATTTTCTCAACTTCTGAGGATTCCTATTCTTAATCAACTACCCTACAACGGTACGGAAAAAGAACCAAAGCCTGAAGATGTTGCTCAAGCACTACACTTGCAACCATCTGACATCAAGGGGCATTAGGAGACTAGAAGCGGTGTCAAAGGCTTCTTAGCAAAATTCTTGTTTGAGAAGGCACAAGAGTGTTGGAATTCATTGGATCTACAAGCCTTTGAAGAAATTGTGGCACTCCTCATTTATGGGCTGGTCCTGTTCCCAAATCCTGACCAGCTTGTAGATGTCAACGCCGTCAAAATCTTCTTATCCAGGAATCCAATACCAACATTGCTTGGGGACATTCTTCACTCATTTTACACACGAACAATGAGAAAGGGGGTGTTCTCATGTGTTGTACTCCTCTCCTTGCAAGGTGGTTTATTTCTCACCTTCCACAATCTATCTTAAAGAATGACCAAGGCTTAAGGTGGTCACAACGGTTGATGACCCTTACTCACTCTGATGTACATTGGTGTTCTCAGTCCAGAGAAAATGTCATCATCGTCGATCATTGTGGAGAGTTCCCTAATGTTCCATTACTTGGCATTAGAGGAGGCATTACCTACAACCCTTGTCTAGCTTTGAGACAATTTGGATATGCACTGAGGGATGGCCCTCACGACATGTTGATTCCTGACTTAGTTTTTGACTTCGACAATGATGCACAAGGACTTCGCCAAAGATTCATCAGAGCTTGGAGGATGCCTAACAAGGTAGACAGCAAGACATTGGGGCACAAGAACTCCATCCCTCTTGAGCCTTACCTCAAGTGGGTACGAACCCGAGCCCAGAGTCTAATGATGCCTTACCCTCATGTTCTCCCTGTGATTAAAGAGCCCGTTAAGGAAGGAGAGGTTCCCTACACCATCCTATATCCTGACATGCCTACATCGTGGGAGGAGATGCAGAAGAGTTGGATCCAACTCAAGGAGGAACGGAACACTTTTGAAGCCAGCTTCTACGCCAGTGAGAAGAAGGTTTTGGAACTTACCCGCCGACTCCATGAGGAAGAGACCCTCAACACCTACATCGCACCAAAGAGGATGCGCAACTTCTTTTTACCTTGAGAAGTTTTTGTAATATTTGGCCCATGGGGCATTTATGTACTGACAAATTTCTTCTTATTAATATGACGTGCGTTCTTTTTGTTTGCAACAATTTTGAATTTTCTAAATCCTTGAATGCATTGCATAAACAAACATATCATTCATCATGCGCATAAGCAGGTTCTCCACACCAGGTTTCCTTATCTTTCTGTTGTTTATTTCAGTAAGATGGATCTCAAACAGACGGTCAAGGACTTGCAGTCTCAGAACTCACAGTTTCAACATCTCCTGATGACCTTGGCAAAAGGTCAGGAGGATCTAAAAGCCCTGCTGGGGAACAAAGAGCAAGTGAAAAAGAAGAAGAAGAGAATCGGGGTGGCTACCCTAGGAAGAAGGTTTGAGGGTGAAGCCAGAAGAGTCCTTGAATTCCCCCATACATCTGAAGAGGGAAGCAGTAAAGGGAATGCGGCTGCGGTACCTTCTGAATCCAAAGCTGAAGAAGGAGAGGCTGAAGAAGACGAAGACTACTCTGAGCAACAATACCCGCCCGCTGATGACAAGTACAAGGGTTTGGAAGACAGGTTGGCAGCTATGGAGCTGCAGAGAGTTCCCGGCTTAGATTTCGAAGATTTGGGATTAGTTGCTGAAATTGTGATCCCCCCGAAGTTCAAAGTGCCAGTTTTTGCAAGGTATGATGGGCTATCCTGCCCGAAGATGCATCTCAGATCATATGTAAGGAAGATCCAACCTTACACTGCAGACAAGAACCTTTGGATCCATTTCTTTCAGGATAGCTTTTCAGGGGCTCAACTCGAGTGGTTCTATCAGCTGGATGGAGCCAGTATCCGAAACTGGGAAGACTTGGCTACCGCATTTTATAAACAGTATCAGTATAATTCTGACCTCGCTCCCACGCGTACCCAACTTCAGGGTATGTCACTGGGAACGGGCGAAGGATTCAAGGAGTATGCGCAAAAATGGAGAGATCTGGCTGGCAGGGTGCAGCCACCGCTGACTGACCGTGAACTTGTTGACATGTTCCTAGGGACCCTGTCTGGTCCGTTCTTCAACCATCTGATTGGTAATTCTTCTGCTGGGTTCACAGACCTGATCTTAACTGGTGAGAGGATAGAAGCTGGTATCAAGTCAGGGAAGATACAGAAAGGTGCCTCTGCGAGTACTGAAAAGAAGCCTTTCAAAAAGGAAGCTAGTGTTGTTTATGATCCCAGAGGACAAATTAAGCCGGAACGCCGCCAAGCTGTCAATGCGTTGGTAATTTCAAATCCTTTTGCTGCTCCTCAGCAGTATAACCAACAAAGGGGTGAGAGACCCAAAAGGCATTACACTCGGCTCAGCATGACCCTGTCTCAGATATTTCCGCAACTACTGTCAACCAATCTGGTAACCGTCAAAGAAGCTCCGAAAGTAGTGAACACAGCTTCTCCAAAGTACAACCCCAACGCCCGTTGCGCTTATCACTCTGATAGCCCGGGGCATACTACTGATGATTGCTGGGCTATGAGGAATAAGGTTCAAGACCTTATTGATGCTAAAGAAATACAGTTTGAGGCGCCCGAAAGGCACAATGTTGTAACTGCTCCCATGCCCCAGCATGGAGTGAATGTTGTGGAAGAAGACCGGTATGTAGCCTCCTTGGAAGAGATTGTTACTCCATTGTTGACTGTCAAGAGGAACCTGTTGCTAGCCGGTTTATTTCCGGGATGTGGTAAAGGTTGCCTTCTGTGTGCTATTTCACTTGTTGGTTGTTGTAATACCCCAAATTTGTCCTACCCTTTTACTTCCTATCTGGCTTACGCATTTTTGCATTTTTCTCACATATATAATTTCCATTAGGTCATCTAACGCATCATGCATCATTAATCGATAAATTGGCATAAGATCATGGATTTTGAGGAATAAGGGTTGGTGTATGGCTTTAAGGCTCTCATCTTCACACAAGCTTGTTTCGGTTGGTTTCTCCATTAATAATTTGTTTGAAGCTAGGTTTTCATTTCATGGACCTTATCATCATCAAGCTACGAGGCTATCCTTTTCTTCTCAATGTCAAGTTGCAAGGTTTTATGAGACGAAGCTAAAAATCAGGGTTTATACATTTTCATACTTGAGCTTTTCAGCATTCTACCTGAAGTTCATTCCATATCAAGGTATTCGCATGTCTCATCTTTCATATTCATCTGCAAAGAATCCCTCAAGGCATAGTCATTATCATCTATTGAGAAGGGGTCCAAGACGTCGTTATTCTAGTGCTCATATAGTCAGGACATGGTACAAGATGTTGATTGTGATCAAGGTGTCATTATTTCAAATGCTTGTTGCTTGACACACAAGTTTGGTTTATACTGAGGAATTGAATTGAATTAGGGATTCACTGAAGCTGTAGTTTGATTAGAATTCATTCATTAAAATTTGAAGTGGATTTGGAGAAAATCAAAGTTCTTAAATATTTGCGTGGCTTTTCTTGGAATTCAAACCACAAGTATGAAAAAGCATGCATCAAATTCATCCAACCATCAAAATATCGTCCAAATAGCCTCTCTTGGATTCATTCAAGATTCATGTCTCTTTTGATTACCTTGCAAATATTTTGGATTCATACCATTTATTTGAATTCATACAAAGGCCATTTCATTATGTGGAAATAAAGTCAACATACATTCCAATGTGTATTCAAATACATACAAGTCTAAATTCCATTACAATTATACATAACATCTATACATTTTTACCAAAACCTATCCTAATTTTCAACCATTCTTCATGTTTCAAACTTCAAGCTTCCAAAACTTCGTGTTATGCGTCTTTGTTCCAACTTCATATCATCTTGGTGTTTTCCTTTTGCCTTTGCTTCCCAATAGCCCTGATATGAACCAAACCTGCAAAAATATTGGATAAACTGTCATAAGCATGAACCGCATACACTACACTTCCAATTGCCAAAACCAATTCCGTAACCCAAAAAAATAAAGGCAGCCCTGCACATAAATTTTATAACAAAGTAACTTACAGCACCATAATCTATAACTAACTACTAACCGATTTCTTCATTAACCAACCAAAACTAACATTCAATAACACTACAAACAGCTAACAAAAACCAAAAGTGAATTCACAAATACCCAAAACCATATCTCAACTAATCCTAACAGATTTACAAATAACCACTGTAAAACAACCAAAACCATGTCCATAACCAATTCATAACAAACTCTCAAACCTTCTAACCACTTCTAACAGCATAACTAACAACAACCAAAATTGTTATAACAACCTCTCTAACCACCCCTAACCAAATTCTAACCAACTAACAGAATCTCTAACAATAACAAAACAGAATAACTACCATAACAGATCCAAACCAGCTAATTTAACATTCCAACAAACTTCCAGCATATATACATAATGAGATAGACAGAATAGAGGGCACGATTCATTCACCAGAAAAATAACAGAAACTATCAAAAGACTCACCAAACTCAAATTCTCTAGAATTTCCCTTCAACTCTCTCTGAAACTCCCTTCAATTTTTTCTCTGCAAAAAACTTTACACCGCATTCATCTTCATCGTCATCTCTTCACTTTAACCGAATCTTCATCACCACAAAATCATAAACTCTCTTCATTCTCTTTCGATGTACATAACTCTTCCCTCTTTTCGATCTTCATCTTCAATCCTTCAACTACTCACTTCTCCTTCACCTCTCTGCAACACCAACAACCATTACATCTTCACCATCATCATCGTAGTTTCAACGCTCAACATCACGACACTGCCACAACCAAGAACAATGAATTCGCACAATCAGATAAAAGCACCAAAACGCCGCAGAAGACAGAAAATTTGAAAGCGAGAAGAAGAAGAGGTGTATTCGTACCTAAGCTTCTGGAATCTCATTTCTGGACTTCTGAGCATCGTCTTCGTCAAGAATGGCGGTGTGTGTTTGATTTGTTCTTCATTCATCACGTTAACAATTATGTTACGAAGAGAGGGTGAGACGGAGCAACGCGAGGCGAGACGACGGAAGAGATGTCGGCCGGTGCGGCGGGGATGGAATCGGAAACCATTTCGTGACGGAGATGAAGACGGAGACGGACAAAGTATGGGACGGAGTATCGCGTCTGAGCGATAGGCCGAGCAGCAAACATACGGAGAAGATTAGCGCCATGGACATCCACGATGGCTAGTTCATGATGAAGGTGGATCCGGCATTTGTGTGCGGCGCCGTTCCTGTCTCGTGAGGGAGAGGAAGAGACATTTTTTTTCTAACCCTAAATTCCCTTTTCAATTTTCATATCTTTTCGTTTTTAGTTTTAATTGTTGCATTGTTTTTGTTTTATTATTTTAATTCAAATTAATAATAATTATAACTAATAATTAAAATATGCTGGAAAATGAGAAATTATTTAGACTGGGCCTCACTTTTTGCTTTAGGCCCGTGTTGTTGTTTTTGAACAAAAAAATTCTTTTGGGCAAATTACTGCACTACACCCCTGAATTCAGCTCATACCTCCTGACTCTTCTAATTTTTCTTTTTTATTATTTTAGTTTTTTTCTAGTTTAATTTTCTCTCTCAGTTGATAATAAAATGATACAAAACAATAGAATATTTTAGATTTCTTTAGAATTTCTTTTTAGAATTTCGATTAGAATTTTTTCTATTTTATTTTTCATATTTGGTAATCATTTTATTGTCATTTTTAGTCAAGATTTTTGTGATAGCATCAATATAACTCTTGCAATGTGGAATGCTCGGGGTGAATTCTTCAATTACTCGCCCAAGGAAACTTTGATAGAATTCTCTTACCGCTTGCACAATTTTGAAGAGGCAACGGACCTCCTCCGTTCGGTATTGTCGCAAATCTATTTTTCATTTTCGTATTTTATCGCAATCCATATGCATACTAACATCAGGTAGAAATTTCCCCTTTAACCTAAATCTTATGGCTACTAACGCATAATAACATTAGGTTTAGAAGTAAGCTAGTCTCCTTCTGACTTTTCTTTCCCTTTTACATACGCGTCCAAAACTAAAACTTCTTTTTCTTTTCAAAAGAATTCAAAACACTTTAAAACTATTGATGAGAATCATGCTTTTGCTTAGTACGAGAAATGATAAGCGGGTCTCTTCTCGATCTTATTGTTCTTCATCTCAAGCATAGGTGTGGTTCAATTCTCAAAGACTCATTTCATGACTAAGTAGAAAAATGGCTAATATCTCTCTCTTGAGGTCGACTAGTAATTATCTGCAACAAAAATACAAAACAAATTCAAATCTTTTGTGCGCTCGAGCACCTTTTCTTTTAAACCCTTTTCAGGTAAGGACATGATTAATTTACTTCTGTGCCAACGCATAAGTCTCCAGAGGTCGAGTTGCGGCAGAAGGCGGAATTAACTTCGTCCACAAAAAAACATCTACAACAAAATATAAACCAATTCAAATCTTTTGTGCGCTCGAGCACTTTCATTTAAAAAACCCTTTTCAGGTAAGGACACGATTAATTTACTTTTGTGCCAACGCATAAGTCTCCAAAGGTCGAGCTGCGGCAGAAGGCGGAATTAACTTCGTCCATAAAAAACAACAAACAAAAACATATGAGCCGAACTACGGTAGCTCTGATTCCTCAAAACGGATACGTAGGCATTGGGGTAGGGCCCAAGCGAGCACAATTTTATTTTCCCTACATTTTTCCCTTTTCTTTTGCATGCATTCCCTTTAGCAGTAATAGACAGTAAGCATAGATTAAACACATCCATAAGATAGATTACAAGAGTGGATACTGTAGAGTACTACGGGCGTGTGGGGTGCTAATACCTTCCCCTCACGTAACAGACTCCCTTACCCTATCTCTCGGTCGCAAGACCGTGACTTCTCCCTCATCAGGTTTTCTCGATGTTTACCTTTCCCTACATGTGGGATAAAAGATGTTCGACGGCGACTTCATTGCTTTGATGATTTTCAGCCGGTTGTTTCAGCTGGCGACTTCACTGGGGAATAGGTCGACCAAATGCTGGTCCATCCCGGAGTCGCTCCTAGCTCTTGTTTTCTTTCCTTAGGGTGTTTATTTTTATGCTTTCAGTTTACTCATTTGTACATGTTTATCTGAGCATAAGTTTGCATTGCATTTTATGGCTTTCCATATTTGTTATCTATTATGCTGGACTTTGTTCTCTATGTTGGGTGGGGATGCTACTATCGAGGTAAAAGGCCCAGTACCCAGGCTAGAGTGCACTAGGATACCTAGGAATAGAGTGGGGGCATGACGGCTATAGGACGTGGTCCAATTAGTGCAGTCATGTCATATACCACGCTCGGATGAGGTTCAAATGAATTACTATCGGCACCCGCATCTGTGGGTAAGCCCATAGTATTTTCAGGCGAACCCGTGATTGTCGAGTTACCATTTTCTTACCCTGACCTAGTTTTCACCCGTGAGTGGGGAGGGAATTTCTATCACAGGTGCAGATGGTGACTATGTACAGATGGTTACTCGTGTTCAGATGGTAACTATGCTCAGACAATGACTACTGATTCTGATGGCTATGTTCTGGATTTCTGTTATGACTTAATGCAGATGCTATATCTTGTTGATGACCGTATGGTTCTCTGATTTATTTTCTGAGATCCTGACTTGTTTACCTGGAGGTTCATTCAATCCTTCAATCTTGGTATTCCCAGCATGTTCAGAAATTCTCAACAGTATCCGATGTTCCAAAAGCCTTGACCCCGTACAATGGGAGATCCACAGGGTACTTGGTTCTTATATATGCAGAAGCTATGTCGGACCTTTGATCTGATGACACTCACATGATCCAGAGCAGTGCAGCAACCTTATTCAGGAATAATGGAACCTTGATCCTCTTTGATCTCATGCCTTTGCATGCATAACATAGCTAACTACATGCTTAACATACATGTTTTGTTATCTCCAAGGAATCACATTTGCAAGTCTTATACTAAACTCTTCCATCCCTTACTTGCGTAAAATCAAAATCAAAACACGAAAATTCATTGGAAATGACAGAACATGACATGGCATCCATTCATGCACCCCATGCATATTCATGCATTCATGACAGGTACCCGGAGATTGGGGATTCTTATTCAGACCTGGGGGGCTTTCTTCAGAGGTTCCACCTGATTTCTCACCGCACGTGTTCAGGGACCAGCTATGGAATAACTCTGAGTGGTACATGCAAGCTTTGGCTCATAGTCAGAAACTTCTTCAGGCAGGAAGATAATGGATTAAAGAGCCAGATAAGCCATGTCATGGAAACTCTGATGATGATGTCTATTATTTCTTTAAGACATGATGCGCTTGGTGATGCATATTATACTGGGGCACTTGGCCAATCGATTGAAGATGGTATGTCATCCAGAGACCAAGTCCAAGACTGAATCAATTCAGAGACTACTGTGTTCACATCAGATCTGAAGGGGAATTCTCTCGCACACTCGAGCTTCAAGACTACAGAAAATCGTCAGAATCAGCAAGTCTATACGGAGTCAAGTCTCCTCAACAATGGCAATCATTGGTTTCTTTGACTGCATTTTCATTTGCATTCTTGTTTGTTTGTTTAAACATTGCTTGTATATAGAAACTTGTCTATTTTTGAATGAAAATCTTAATGCAATAAGTATGCTTGTCTTGAAGTATTCCTTTCATTTTTACTCATCCATTCGTTATCACTCTTTAAATGTTTTACTTGCATATTGATGCCATATTTCCTAGTCTTATGCTTAGGTAAAGATTCAAAGGAGGATGACGATAATCTGAAAGCGAAAAATCTCTGATTGGTACGCTTTTGAGTGAGACCCTACTGACGATGTACATGCCTTGTTTATATTCCTAAACACCGGAGATATAAGGGAGATAGACCCTCATCAACCCCTCTGAGCCTTCGAAGTAGGAGTTTCCTTTCTGTTCAGAAAAAACCCTCATTTCAACCATGGGGCGGGTAGTGTTCAGCTAATTTGATCAAGCATTCAGAACTCATCAAGAGTGTGCATCCAAGGATATAACAATGGTTATCCATCAAAAGATTGAGAAAAGTCAAAACCACAATGGTTCACCCTCATCTAACAACAATGTGCGTCTATTTGACTATATCCCAATGGGTATCTCTCGCACATCAGGAGGTCAACAAATGACGATACTAAAGACTCAGGCAGTCACGATCACTTCCGATAAATCAAAAACAACGCAAAGATCAACGACTTGTTCAAAATGAAAAAATACGAAAAAGAAAGAAACAAAAATCACCGCCAAGTCGAAACTTGAAAACAAGTCGCTTAGGCAAAAATTGGGGCATCCCGCTGGACTTCCAAATCAAAATTCAAAAGAATTTGTCCAGGCAAAAATTAGGGAAAGCAAGAAAGAAATTGAAAAGCCTAAAAGGCGAGAAAAGGATTACCAATGAAAATCCTCATCAAAGAACAAAGTCGTTTGATCAGAAACCAAAGGCAAAGAAGTTAGTGACTGTCGTGTCCAAGAAACCACAGTGGTTCCTCAAGCATCGCAAACTCTTCTCGAGAGATGAATGCTTGTACCAGGTCAACTGAACGTAGGAATGGAGAACATCATGGAGAATGGGTGGGCACCAAATAATTTTGAGCCTTAAATCCTTTTTTCTAAAACCATGAACCAGGCCACGTTACAACCCATAAAAGTCCTAACTTAAGCATGGGTCAATTTGAAAGCGTGCTACAACGAGATAGCATTTAACTGACTCCTAAGAGGTATGTTTGGATATCTGTTTTGGCATCATATGCTTGCATTATCTTTCATAAAAAAGAATTTGCAAATGTTTCTCTCTAGCTAGTGACTCGTTCACAACAGAGTTGTGACGTCATTTCATTCAAAGTTTTTCAAACTTCAAGACTTGTGTATGTGTTGCATTAGAATTATCATTCTCATAATAAACATTCTTCTGCATACAAAACAACTGATTGACATCAAGTAAGTTTATACAATGAACAATCAGTGAAGAGCTCAATCTTGTCACAAAAGAGAGGCTTGAATACCCTGTTGAAGCAAGAGTCAGCTGCCACAAGAGAAATGACTTATCCAGCAGAATGTTAACCGGTGATTCTGTCAAGAGAAATCATCTTGGTACTTCACAGTTTGAGTACAATTCAAGGACAAAGTTAGCAGAGCCAGCCAATCTGGGGCAATCAAGTCGAGAGTCGATCTCTCCAAGTTCATCCAAATCTGGGGCATTCCATCAAAGTTATCAATCAGAGACTATCACGTCAAGAGATCTATTCAGAATTCATTCAACATGGGACAGTTACGTCGAGATTCGACAAATCTCTCCAAGAAAGCTGTAATCAATAGCAGTTTATTTCGTAGCTCAAGACATTGGGGCAGGCCACCTCATATCATTTTGTGGCATGAATATTCTGGTCTTCTATTCAACATAGAGCTTCTCAGAGATCATCCAGACAGGGGCATTCCTCATATGTACTTGCAAAGTTGCTCAAGCCAATTATGTTGTATGAGACGAATCAATCTAAAAGCATCATAACGGTCACCCTGACCTAGCCAGCACACGAAGTTGCCTTCATCTGCTACAGACAACTTCAGGTCTGATTCCCCAAGTGAATTCAGAAAGTTTAGAATCGTCTTTTGACTCAGCACGCGCAAGTGCATCCTCAGTGGAGTTAATCAAGGACATCCCCAATAGAGCTAAACCGGGGCATTTGCAAAGCTAAACTGGGGCATTCGCAGAGCCAAACCGGGGCATTCACAGAGCTGAACTGGGGCATTCACAGAGCTAAACCGGGGCAGTCGCAGAGTTCAACTGGGGCACTCGTAGGTGTCCATGCCCATCTCTTATCCCCAAGTGATTCAAGAGATAATTCCCCAGTGTGCGTAAACTTGGGACATGTATTCAGAGAGATCCACATGGTGTTCAGTATCCATTCTTCGGCATATTCACTTCTATCACCCCCTCAATAGTTCAAGATGTATGGAGGTTTGGTCAGATTATCTCTTCCTTCAACGGTACGATTCAGAATCCAGCAGTGTACCTAAAGACTCGCTTCGTCAGCAACTCAGTCTTCAGAAGAGTCATCAACAATCTTCGGTATCATGGGCTCCCCAGTGCAAATTTTTGTCAGTATCCCCAACAATCTTTGGTACTGCAGACTTCCAACGTCGATATATACTAACATCCCCAGTGATGAGCAGTGGTTCCCAGCAAACCTTCTCTTATCCCCATGAAGTTTATTTCTTCACATTGCATATAGTTATCATTACATAACATTGCATCCTCAAAAGCGCGTAGCTGATCCATCAGAGTGGATCTTTGCGTCAAAAGAAATTCAAACATGCATACAAAGCATAAGCCAGACCAGGTACCTTACACGAAAAACCTGAATTATTCAAGGACAATAATACATCCCTACAAAAGGATATCATGCCCAAAGTCCCCAGTCGGTTACCTTCACCTTTTCAATGCCAAACAAAATCAATACACTTTGCCGTTCTAAACCCATTTCTTGTCTGGTAGTCGGTTCCCTAAACACTCGTCTGTATCTTCTTTCAATACTCGTCCGTATTGATTCAAACACTCGTCCGTGTTTAAACTTTTGATACTCGCTTGTATCTTCTTTCAATACTCGTCCGTATTGATTCAAACACTCGTCCGTGTTTAAATTTTTGATACTCACCTGTATCTCCTTTCAATACTCGTCCGTATTGATTCAAACACTCGTCCGTGTTTAACCTTGGATACTCGTCCGTATCTTCTTTCAATACTCGTCCGTATTTGTTCAAACACTCGTCCGTGTTTAAACTTTTGATACTCGCCTGTATCTTCTTTCAATACTCGTCCGTATTGATTCAAACACTCGTCCGTGTTTAACTTTTTGATACTCGTCCGTATCTCCTTTCAATACTCGTCCGTATTGATTCAAACACTCGTCCGTGTTTAAACTTTTGATACTCGTCCGTATCTCCTTTCAATACTCGTCCGTATTGATTCAAACACTCGTCCGTGTTTAAACTTTTGATACTCACCTGTATCTACTTTCAATACTCGTCCGTATTGATTCAAACACTCGTCCATGTTTAACCTTTTGATACTCGTCCGTATCTCCTTTCAATACTCGTCCGTATTGATTCAAACACTCGTCCGTGTTTAAACTTTTGATACTCGCCTGTATCTTCTTTCAATACTCGTCCGTATTGATTCAAACACTCGTCCGTGTTTAACTTTTTGATGCTCACCTGTATCTTTTTTTCAATACTCGTCCGTATTGAATTAAACACTCGTCCGTGTTTAACCTTTTGATACTTGCCTGTATCTTTTTTTAATACTCGTCTGTATTGAATCAAACACTCGTCCGTGTTTAACCTTGGATACTCGTCCGTATATTCTTTCAATACTCGTCCGTATGAATTCAAACACTCGTCTGTGTTTAAATTTTCGGATGCTCATCTGTGTCGCTTATCTAAACAATCGTCATGTCATAACCCATGTTTTCATCGTCGAACCTGAGATTTCCTCTTGGCTAGGTTCTTCCCTCAAATCATCGTCGAACCTGAGATTGCCTCTTGGCTAGGTTCTTCCTTCAAATCATTGTCGAACCTGAGATCGCCTCTTGGCTAGGTTCTTCCTTCAAATCATCGTCGAACCTGAGATCGCCTCTTGGCTAGGTTCTTCCTTCAAATCATCGTTGAACCTGAGATCGCCTCTTGGCTAGGTTCTTCCTTCAAACCTTCGTCGAACCTGAGATCGCCCTTTGGCTAGGTTCTCTGTCAAATCACTCTCATGTGTCACCCTCGGTTCGTAGGTCGCCCGTAGACCTCGTCTGCTGTCTTTTCATACCAAGCATTCGTCTTGTATTGGCATTAAGCCACGTTACAAGTCCAGTCTCTGTCTCTTCATTGAAAAAAACAAAATTCTTTTCCCCAGCAGATCACAAAATAAATAATAAAGAAAACTCTCTCTCTCTCTCAGGACAAATTTTTGGCATTGATATTTAATCATCTTCAACCTTGAACTTCCGAAAGGCATGTGCCAATTGTACTTTCAGGTTTAAGACGATTAAATAGGGGCAGCTGTAATACCCCAAATTTGTCCTACCCTTTTACTTCCTATCTGGCTTACGCATTTTTGCATTTTTCTCACATATATAATTTCCATTAGGTCATCTAACGCATCATGCATCATTAATCGATAAATTGGCATAAGATCATGGATTTTGAGGAATAAGGGTTGGTGTATGGCTTTAAGGCTCTCATCTTCGCACAAGCTTGTTTCGATTGGTTTCTCCATTAATAATTTGTTTGAAGCTAGGTTTTCATTTCATGGACCTTATCATCATCAAGCTACGAGGCTATCCTTTTCTTCTCAATGTCAAGTTGCAAGGTTTTATGAGACGAAGCTAAAAATCAGGGTTTATACATTTTCATACTTGAGCTTTTCAGCATTCTACCTGAGGTTCATTCCATATCAAGGTATTCGCATGTCTCATCTTTCATATTCATCTGCAAAGAATCCCTCAAGGCATAGTCATTATCATCTATTGAGAAGGGGTTCAAGACGTCGTTATTCTAGTGCTCATATAGTCAGGACATGGTACAAGATGTTGATTGTGATCAAGGTGTCATTATTTCAAATGCTTGTTGCTTGACACACAAGTTTGGTTTATACTGAGGAATTGAATTGAATTAGGGATTCACTGAAGCTGTAGTTTGATTAGAATTCATTCATTAAAATTTGAAGTGGATTTGGAGAAAATCAAAGTTCTTAAATATTTGCGTGGCTTTTCTTGGAATTCAAACCACAAGTATGAAAAACATGCATCAAATTCATCCAACCATCAAAATATCGTCCAAATAGCCTCTCTTGGATTCATTCAAGATTCATGTCTCTTTTGATTACCTTGCAAATATTTTGGATTCATACCATTTATTTGAATTCATACAAAGGCCATTTCATTATGTGGAAATAAAGTCAACATACATTCCAATGTGTATTCAAATACATACAAGTCTAAATTCCATTACAATTATACATAACATCTATACATTTTTACCAAAACCTATCCTAATTTTCAACCATTCTTCATGTTTCAAACTTCAAGCTTCCAAAACTTCGTGTTATGCGTCTTTGTTCCAACTTCATATCATCTTGGTGTTTTCCTTTTGCCTTTGCTTCCCAATAGCCCTGATATGAACCAAACCTGCAAAAATATTGGATAAACTGTCATAAGCATGAACCACATACACTACACTTCCAATTGCCAAAACCAATTCCGTAACCCAAAAAAATAAAGGCAGCCCTGCACATAAATTTTATAACAAAGTAACTTACAGCACCATAATCTATAACTAACTACTAACCGATTTCTTCATTAACCAACCAAAACTAACATTCAATAACACTACAAACAGCTAACAAAAACCAAAAGTGAATTCACAAATACCCAAAACCATATCTCAACTAATCCTAACAGATTTACAAATAACCACTGTAAAACAACCAAAACCATGTCCATAACCAATTCATAACAAACTCTCAAACCTTCTAACCACTTCTAACAGCATAACTAACAACAACCAAAACGGTTATAACAACCTCTCTAACCACCCCTAACCAAATTCTAACCAACTAACAGAATCTCTAACAATAACAAAACAGAATAACTACCATAACATATCCAAACCAGCTAATTTAACATTCCAACAAACTTCCAGCATATATACATAATGAGATAGACAGAATAGAGGGCACGATTCATTCACCAGAAAAATAACAGAAACTATCAAAAGACTCACCAAACTCAAATTCTCTGGAATTTCCCTTCAACTCTCTCTGAAACTCCCTTCAATTTTTTCTCTGCAAAAAACTTTACACCTTATTCATCGTCATCTCTTCACTTTAACCGAATCTTCATCACCACAAAATCATAAACTCTCTTCATTCTCTTTCGATGTACATAACTCTTCCCTCTTTTCGATCTTCATCTTCAATCCTTCAACTACTCACTTCTCCTTCACCTCTCTGCAACACCAACAACCATTACATCTTCACCATCATCATCGTAGTTTCAACGCTCAACATCACGACAATGCCACAACCAAGAACAGTGAATTTGCACAATCAGATAAAAGCACCAAAACGTCGCAGAAGACGGAAAATTTGAAAGCGAGAAGAAGAAGAAGAGGTGTATTCGTACCTAAGCTTCTGGAATCTCATTTCTGGACTTCTGAGCATCGTCTTCGTCAAGAATGGCGGTGTGTGTTTGATTTGTTCTTCATTCATCACGTTAACAATTATGTTACGAAGAGAGGGTGAGACGGAGCAACGCGAGGCGAGACGACGGAAGAGATGTCGGCCGGCGCGGCGGGGATGGAATCGGAAACCATTTCGCGACAGAGATGAAGACGGAGACGGACAAAGTATGGGACGGAGCATCGCGTCTGAGCGATAGGCCGAGCAGCGAACATACGGAGAAGATTAGCGCCATGGACATCCACGATGGCTAGTTCATGATGAAGGTGGGTCCGGCATTTGTGTGAGGCGTCGTTCCTGTCTCGTGAGGGAGAGGAAGAGACATTTTTTTTCTAACCCTAAATTCCCTTTTCAATTTTCATATCTTTTCGTTTTTAGTTTTAATTGTTGCACTGTTTTTTTTTTATTATTTTAATTCAAATTAATAATAATTATAACTAATAATTAAAATATGCTGGAAAATGAGGAATTATTTAGACTGGGCCTCACTTTTTGCTTTAGGCCCGTGTTGTTGTTTTTGAACAAAAAAATTCTTTTGGGCAAATTACTACACTACACCCCTGAATTCAGCTCATACCTCCTGACTCTTCTAATTTTTCTTTTTTATTATTTTAGTTTTCTTCTAGTTTAATTTTCTCTCTCAGTTGATAATAAAATGATACAAAATAATAGAATATTTTAGATTTCTTTAGAATTTCGATTAGAATTTTTTCTATTTTATTTTTCATATTTGGTAATCATTTTATTGTCATTTTTAGTCAAGATTTTTGTGATAGCATCGATATAACTCTTGCAATGTGGAATGCTCGGGGTGAATTCTTCAATTACTCGCCCAAGGAAACTTTGATAGAATTCTCTTACCACTTGCACAATTTTGAAGAGGCAACGGACCTCCTCCGTTCGGTATTGTCGCAAATCTATTTTTCATTTTCGTATTTTATCGCAATCCATATGCATACTAACATCAGGTAGAAATTTCCCCTTTAACCTAAATCTTATGGCTACTAACGCATAATAACATTAGGTTTAGAAGTAAGCTAGTCTCCTTCTGACTTTTCTTTCCCTTTTGCATACGCGTCCAAAACTAAAACTTCTTTTTCTTTTCAAAAGAATTCAAAACACTTTAAAACTATTGATGAGAATCATGCTTTTGCTTAGTACGAGAAATGATAAGCGGGTCTCTTCTCGATCTTATTGTTCTTCATCTCAAGCATAGGTGTGGTTCAATTCTCAAAGACTCCTTTCATGACTAAGTAGAAAAATGGCTAATATCTCTCTCTTGAGGTCGACTAGTCATTATCTGCAACAAAAATACAAAACAAATTCAAATCTTTTGTGCGCTCGAGCACCTTTTCTTTTAAACCATTTTCAGGTAAGGACATGATTAATTTACTTCTGTGCCAACGCATAAGTCTCCAGAGGTCGAGCTGTGGCAGAAGGCGGAATTAACTTCGTCCACAAAAAAACATCTACAACAAAATATAAACCAATTCAAATCTTTTGTGCGCTCGAGCACTTTCATTTAAAAAACCCTTTTCAGGTAAGGACACGATTAATTTACTTTTGTGCCAACGCATAAGTCTCCAAAGGTCGAGCTGCGGCAGAAGGCGGAATTAACTTCGTCCATAAAAAACAACAAACAAAAACATATGAGCCGAACTACGGTAGCTCTGATTCCTCAAAACGGATACGTAGGCATTGGGGTAGGGCCCAAGCGAGCACAATTTTATTTTCCCTACATTTTTCCCTTTTCTTTTGCATGCATTCCCTTCAGCAGTAATAGAAAGTAAGCATAGATTAAACACACCCATAAGATAGATTACAAGAGTGGATACCGTAGAGTACTACGGGCGTGTGGGGTGCTAATACTTTCCCCTCACGTAACAGACTCCCTTGCCCGATCTCTCGGTTGCAAGACCGTGACTTCTCCCTCATCAGGTTTTCTCGATGTTTACCTTTCCCTACATGTGGGATAAAAGACGTTCGATGGCGACTTCATTGTTTTGATGATTTTCATCCGGTTGTTTCAGTTGTCCCTTGCTGAAATCAGGTATCCAAAGCCTGATGGATAGCAAAGAAATCTTGTTCGAGAAGATTGTTGTTCCTGCTGTCCCTGCTGAAGAAGTTTCTATTGTCACTATTTTCAACAAACCTCCTAAGGCTCCCTCAAAAAAGCCTGTCAAAATCATGTCCACTCAGAAGATTGCTCCTATCATCATCACTGTTCCAGGGCCTCTCCCTTATACATCCGACAAAGCTGTCCCATGGCACTATGGGGCAGATGTTTATGTGCTTGGAGTTAAGCAAGAGTTTGATACAAGTATCGGCGTCAGTAACATCACTGGGCCTGCCAAAATTACTCGCAGTGGTAGGCTGTTCTCACCAGATATTGCGCCACCAGCTATTCAAAAACCTCTTATCATCACACCTGTAAGTGTGCCTGCTTCCCTTCCTAATCAAGTTCCTGTTTCTACCCCTGCTGCCGAGTCATCTGACGCTCGGGGCAAAGGGATTGCTACTGATTTGCCTGCCCTGACGGAGGCGCCAAAGACAACCTATGTTGAAGCCTCCCAGCAAGAGATGGAGGAGATCCTCAAGATTATCAAGAAAAGTGATTTCAACATAGTTGAGCAGCTGGGGCACACCCCATCAAAGATTTCTATGATGTCCATGTTATTGTGTTCAGAGGCCCATGCCAAGGCCCTGATCTCCTTCCTGAAGACGGCCCATGTGCCACAAGAAACGTCTGCTGATCAATTTACTGATTGTGTGGCCAACTTGACTGCTGATAATGGTTTGGGCTTCTCTGACGCCGATCTGACTGCTAAAGGAAAGAACCATAACGACGCCCTGCATGTCTCCATTGAATGCAGGGGCACTACTCTTGCCCATGTGTTGGTAGACACCGGTTCTTCTTTGAATGTGTTACCCAAGAAGGCCCTAGACAGGTTGGATTGTGAGGGTTTGGAGCTCAAGCCCAGTAACATTGTTGTCCGAGCCTTTGACAGTTCGAAAAGGATGGTACATGGGGAAGTTGACATTCCAATCAGGGTTGGTTCTCAAGTTTTTGATTCGAATTTCTATATGATGGACATCCGTCCATCCTACTCTTGTTTGATGGGTCGTCCATGGATCCACAAGGCTGGAGCTGTGACCTCCACACTACATCAGAAGCTTAAGTACCCAGTCAGAGGAAAGATTGTGACAGTTCAGGGGGGAGGAAGAATATATGGTCAGCCACCTAAACTCGTTCCGGTACATATAAATGGATGGGGAGTTCATTGAAACCCCCTTTCAACACTTTTAAGAGGTGCCTCAGACACTGGAATCAGCTGAAACTGTGATTGAAGATCCACCTTTGAAGATGGCTTCCTTGAAGGATGCCCGGGCTGTGATTGAGAAGGGTAAGTGTGCAAACTGGGGCCGACTTCCTTACTTTACTCTGAAGACCGACAAGTTTGGTCTGGGTTTCACTGCAGAGGCTCAGAGGGTTGTTCGTAAGGCGAGGATTGGAAGACCTTCTGTGTTCATCACCAACCCGGGAGTGAATGTTATTGAAGATGACGTGGAGGAATCTGAATTCGACAGCTGGATCTACCCAACAACCGACGGTGGACCAAGCAACTGGACTGCCAAAGACTTCACACCTATTACTTTTGTCACTCAGTAATGAACTCTTTTGTTTTCAATTTGTAACAAACAATATGTTGAAACTTTTATGGCTCGGTGTCCTACCCGGGGCACCGTGGCTCCATTTGTGAGGGCTTTTGTATGACATTTTCATATATCATTAATCAAAACATTGGACGTTTGTTGCATTTCAAAATCTTGCGCTCCTTTTCTTTCTTTATTATATATTGCAAAACAGCTATATTTACACACTCACTTATACAGGTTCCAATCCACTCTGGATCTCACTGGTAACGACTCTGCTACTACCAATTATGACTTCGAAAATCCGATCAACTTAGCCGAAGACGAAGGTGAAGATGATTGTGAAGTGCCTGGTGAACTTGCAAGACTGCTACTCCAGGAAGAGAGGGCCATTCAGCCACATGAAGAGCCAGTGGAAATGGTAAATCTGGGTACTGAGACAGACAGAAATGAAGTCAAGATTGGTGCCAATCTAGAGCTCAGTGTGAAACAACGGTTGATTCAGATGCTGCATGACTATGTGGAAATCTTTGCCTGGTATTACAAAGACATGCCAGGGTTGGATACCGACATTGTGGTTCATCACCTGCCTACCAAGGAAGAATGCCCTCCGGTAAAACAGAAGGTCCGCCGTATGCGTCCAGAAATGTCCGAGAAAATCAAAGCTGAGGTTATGAAACAATTTGATGCCGGGTTTCTAGCAGTGACTTCTTACCCTCAATGGATTGCCAACATGGTTCCAGTGCCGAAAAAGGATGGTAAGGTCCGAATGTGTGTTGATTACAGGGATTTGAACAGGGCCAGCCCCAAGGATGATTTCCCTCTGCCTCATATCGACGTCTTGGTTGACAACACTGCTCAGCATAAAGTATTCTCCTTCATGGACGGCTTCTCCGGTTATAATCAGATCAAGATGGCTCCTGAAGACATGGAGAAGACCACTTTTGTCACTCAGTGGGGCACCTTTTGCTACAAGGTCATGCCTTTTGGGTTGAAAAATGCTGGGGCAACCTATCAACGTGCCATGGTTGCTTTATTTCATGATATGATCCACCATGAGATAGAAGTATACGTCGATGATATGATTGCTAGGTCCCAAACTGAGGAGGAACACCTTGACCATCTACGGAATTTGTTTGACCGTCTGAAGTTGTACAAGCTGAGGTTAAACCCAAACAAGTGCACCTTTGGGGTGAGATCTGGAAAACTGCTAGGCTTCGTCGTAAGCAACAAAGGTATTCAAGTGGACCCTGCCAAGGTGAAAGCCATACAAGAGATGCCAACTCCCAAGACAGAGAAAGAAGTCAGAGGCTTTCTAGGACGTTTGAACTACATTGCCCGATTCATCTCACATCTAACTGCTACCTGTGAACCAATCTTCAAGCTACTGAAGAAAGATCAAGTAGTACGTTGGAACGATGAATGTCAGACCGCTTTCGAAAAGATCAAAGAGTATCTCCAAGAACCACCCATTCTTATGCCACTGGTTGAAGGGAGACCTCTAATCTTATACTTGACGGTACTTGACAATTCAATGGGGTGTGTGCTGGGGCAGCATGATGAGTCTGCCCGAAAAGAACACGCCATTTATTACCTTAGCAAAAAGTTTACCGACTGTGAGACCCGGTACTCACTGCTCGAGAAAACTTGATGCGCTTTGGTATGGGCTGCTCGCCGGCTGAGACAGTATATGTTGACTCACACTACTCTGTTGATTTCAAAAATGGATCCAATCAAGTACATATTCGAAAAGCCTGCTCTGTCTGGAAGAATAGCAAGATGGCAAATGATCTTGACGGAATATGACATCCAGTACACGACTCAAAAAGCAATCAAGGGAAGTGTATTGGCAGATCATTTGGCACATCAGGCAGTGGACAATTACCAGTCGATGAACTTTGAATTTCCAGACGAGGATATCATGGTAGTGATTGATTGTGAAGTACCTGGACCGGATGAAGGACCTGAGGAAGGATCCCGATGGTCTATGCACTTTGACGGAGCCTCGAACGCTTTGGGTAATGGTATCGGCGCCGTGATCATATCCCCTAAAGGCACTCATACTCCACTCACCGCCCGGCTATGTTTCAAATGTACCAACAACATGGCGGAGTATGAGGCATGTATCATGGGTCTTCAAGCTGCAATTGACTTAAGGATCAAGTTTATGAGTGTCTTCGGAGATTCCGCTCTCGTGATCAATCAGGTCAAAGGCGAGTGGGATACGAAACACCCGAATCTTATTCCTTACAAGGAGTATGTGTTGATGTTGCTTCCCCACTTCGAAGAGATAACTTTTGAACACTTCCCAAGAGAGGAGAATCAGTTAGCGGACGCACTAGCTACGATGTCTTCCATGTTCAAAGTCAAATGGGACAATGAGGCTCCCCGAATCATTATCTGGAAATTGGACGAACCTGCATATTGCTGTGATCTTGAGGCCGAAGAGGTAACAGAAAAACCCTGGTATCATTAGGTGAAGAGGTACTTGGAAGCTCAAGAATTCCCCGAAGGCGCATCTGTTAATGACAAGAAGTTCCTGAGAAGGTTTGCGGCAAAGTTCTTCCTCAATAATGGCATTCTCTACAAGCGAAACCATGATTCAACCTTACTGCGTTGTGTGGATAAGGCTGAAGCAGAAAAGATCATGGAAGAGCTACATGAAGGTACCTTCGGAACACATTCCAGTGGACATACCATGGCAAAGAAAATCCTTCGGGCAGGATATTTCTGGTCCACAATGGAAGCCGACTGTTACCAACATTCTCGAACTTGTCATAAATGCCAGATCTACGCTGATAAGGTGCACATTCCTCTGGTTCCTCTGAACATCTTGACAGCACCTTGGTCTTTTGCAATGTGGGGCCTTGATATGATCGTCGAAATCAGACCTATGGCATCTAACGGGCATCGCTAAAACCTGGTAGCGATTGATTACTTCATAAAGTGGGTTGAAGCAGCTTCATACGCTACCGTAACCAAGAGCATCGTGGCACGGTTCATTCGGCACAACCTGATCTGTCGATACGATGTACCTGAGAGGATCATTACAGATAATGGTACCAATCTTAACAACAAGATGATCACTGAGCTCTGCGAGCAATTCAAGATACAGCACCACAACTCTTCACCTTACCGGCCGAAGATGAATAGAGTTGTCGAAGCGGCGAATAAGAACATCAAGAAGATTGTGCAGAAGATGACAGTGACCTACAAAGATTGGCACGAAATGTTACCGTTTGCTCTTCATGGGTACCGTACCTCAGCACGGACGTCAACAGGGGCAACTCCCTTTTCCTTGGTCTATGGCATGGAGGCAGTCTTGCCTATTGAAGTCCAGATACCCTCTCTCCGGATAATGAAGGATGCAGGTTTGAGCGAAGATGACTGGATCCAGACTCGGCTTGATCAATTAAACCTAATTGACGAAAAGAGACTCACTGCTATTTGTCATGGTCAAACGTACCAAAAACGGATGATCAGGGCATTTAACAAGAAGGTCAGACGACAAGAATATCAAGTCGGAGACCTGGTAATCAAGCGCATCATTCTTCCTCAAAGTGATCACAGGGGCAAATGGACCCCTACGTACGAAGGTCCATTTGTGGTTAAACATATCTTCTCAGGAGGAGCCATGATTCTAACCACCATGGATGGTGACGACCTTCCTCACCTCGCCAATGCAGACATAGTAAAAAGATACTACGCATGAACTAAAGACCCGCTAGGTTGACACACCTAGGCAAAAATAAGGGCTTCCCGGCGAACCAAAAGGGTTCGGGCAAAAATAAGGGATGAAATGAAAAAAATCTGTACACCCGGCAAGTCGAAAACCTGAAAAGGCAGGTTGGGAAAAAATGGGTATCCCGGTGGACTGAAAACCCGAAAGGGAGGTCCAGGCAAAAGTTAGGGATAAAACGTAATACTATGTCTCATTGGATCACCTTGCATCCAGAATTCGGTATCAACTATCAGGCTCAGATGACTCCAATCAACCAGCTTCATCTTCAACTGAGCAGCAAAGTGATGAGACGTTTGAAGACATAAAGGCGATAGCAGAGTTGGAACCCAGTGGGATTATTTTTCACATAGCTGTTTTGTTTCCTTTTCACAAATTGTATAAACTCTATTTTTGCTCGGCGACCTTCTCTTACTAGGACGTCAGCCTCCTGTACAAAACGCCTATTTACAGGCAAACTTCAAAATCAATACAAGTTCAATTTTTCAGACAAATTACCCATCGTTTTTCCTTTTTCTGTTTTGTTTTGCAAAGAATGTCCAATGTTCATTTTTGATATATGCATTTGATGTTAATTTCTAATCATGAATATTTGCATGCGAAACAAAGGACTAATTACAGGTGACATCAGAAACAGGGGCAATTTAGAATTGTCTATGCGATCTAGTTGCTCACCAAGGTACCAAGGTAGGTTCGGCTGAAGAGCGTAACCAAGTCACCTCGACTCCCCACAGAGTAAGACCAGATTCAGCAATACTCTCCCCAGGCAGAGTTGGTCTCCCACCAGCCCTAAAAAGGCACAATATTCCCCTAGCAAGTCAGCGATACTCTCCCCAAGAAGAGTTAGTCTACTGTCGGCCTTAAGGAAGTTGGGTATCCCCAGAAGATCTCAATATTCCCCAGCGGAGTATAGGCATTCCTCAACAAGCATCCCCGGCAGTCTTAGTATAAGATTGTTCCCCGGCGGAATACCGACATCCGGTGGAACCATTCCCCAATACAGTCCAAAGTTTCCCCAGGAGAGTGGAATCCATATCCCCATCAGGTCTTGAAGCTTATCCCTAGTAGATTCTGGAAGCTTATCCCCTACAGCGTACAAACGTCTCTCCCCGACTTTATTCAAAGGTTATTTCCCCACCAGGATATAACTGGGTTATCCTCAGCTAATTACCACGGAAAGATCGTCCTCGGTGAAGTTTCTTCCTATCCCTCATCGGAGTTCATCAAATTCCCCAACATAACTTATCAGTGGAACCCCCAACGGAGTTCCCATCAAAATCTCAACGAAGTATCTCTTCCCATGGAGTAATACCCCGCAGAGTAATCTCTTCACCTATTTTATTCCCCTCAGAGTAATCTCTCCAACAGGTTTATCCCCCGATGGAGTCATCTTCTCCTACCGGTTTATTCTCGCAACCATCATCCCCAGCGGAAGCGAAGAACTCTACTCCTCAACGTCAGTCCAGGATTCCACAATTTCCCGGCACTCGTCAAGGATTTATTTTCCTAGACGAAAATACATTCATAGACATTTCACATTTTATACATCCTACTTACATACATGATAAAGTGCATACAACACTATCTCATTTTGAGCATCATGACATCATACATCTCATACATCATGACATTGCATACAACTGATGTTTTGCCTTTTCAGGAAAAGGTCAATCCAAAGAAGATTACCATCAACTAACACAATTCCATATTCGATACCTGTATCTAGCCAGGGCATATCTGTGAGTGATGGATTGTAGATTCGATACCTGTATCTAGCCAGGGCATATGTGCATGAAGAGTTTGAAGATCAACCCCTGTAACAGGCCAGGAAATTATCTTTCATTCTCCGTTCAGAGGCTTACACCTGTATCCAGCCAGGAAAGCTATCTCTACCAACCTTTTGCAAATTCCAGATTCGATTCCTGTATCCAGCCAGGGCATATCTGTAGATGACCAATTCCAGATTCGATTCTTGTATCTAGCCAGGGTATATCTGTGAGTGCTTGATTGTGGATTCGACACCTGTATCTAGCCAGGGCATATCTGCATGAAGAGTTTAGATATTTGATACATGTATCCAGCTAGGGCATGTCTGTAAGCAACCTTTTGAAGTTCCGGATTCGATTCCTGTATCTAGCCATGGCACATCTGTGAGCAACTAATTGTAGGTTCGATACCTGTATCTAGCCAGGGCATATCTGCATGAAGAGACTAAAGATCAACACCTGTAACAAGCCAGGAAACCATCTTTCTTTCTCAAAATACGCAAGTTCTCGCTAAGGAATCTCTTACGCGATCAACACTTCCAGATGGCATCTATAAGTCCATTCCCGACAAGGTTCTGTCACTTTCAGATGGCATCTATAAGCCCATCCTCCTATCCATCCTATCTCCAAATGGCATCTATAAGCCCATTCCCGCCATCACATTGCTGATACTCCACCATGCGAGTGCAAATTTCTGGGCACTCTAGTGTCCAATCTCCTTTTACCCTCGAGTCGCGAAAGGCAAACTTGCCAATCTAACTCTTCAGGTTCAAGAAGATTGAACAGGGGCAACTGTTGTACCCCAAAATTTGCCCTCCCATTTCTTCAATATTTTCTCACCACAAGACCCTTGGAGCTCAAGATCCAGTTAGGGTTTGCTCTGCTCAAGACTCCTCCTTGCACTGTTGACCCAAATTAGGGTTTGTGTTTGCACAAAGATGTTTTGACCTAAGATGCCCAAAGTGACTTTCATGCTTCATGTTGGACTCACAAGTTTATCCATACCAAGTTTAAAGCCTTGATTCCAATCTTTGCCGAGTCAATTGGACAGTTGACCTAGAAATCAGCTGTATTGGGGGAAAAGTCAATTGTGGTCAATTGACAGTCAAACCTCATGAAATTTGACCCACATCAACATTATGAACTCATATGAACCATTTGGTCAAGTTTGGATCACAATTCCACAAGAAATTTGATCAGATCACCAAAAGGGCAAAATGGTCATTTTTAGGGTTTTGACTGAACAAAGGCAATTTTTGACTGTTTGACCTAGCCAATGGCAAACCAAGCTCACACATGGACTCAAGGACCCAATGGCATTGTCTTGACATGTTCAACAAGTTCAAAAGATCCCAAATGCACAAGATTGACAGATGAATTTTCCAGTCAACTGATCAATTTTTGACTGTATACTGAAAAGTCAAACTTTGACTTTTTGGTTAAAATCAAGTGTCAAGATTCATTTTTTATCAAAACATGTCAAATCATGAAACTTGTTCATCAAGAAATCAAGAATCACAAATTAGGGTTTGAAATGAAGAAATTTCATAACTTAGAACTTTTCTAAGTTATGAAAATTCCTAATTTTTTCCTAACTTTGTCCCAATTTTTCATCAAGATACATTTGGATTCAAACAAAACTCAAAACATGAAAGTTATAGTCCATTGCAAAATCTACAACTTTGATTCACAAAGTTTCCTCAAAAGAAGCTTGTAGCTCAAGTTATGATTTTTGGAACAAGGGTGCAAAACATTCTTAACTTAGAAATATTTTGACCTATTTTAGGCAGGATTTTTGCCCAACTTCATGGCCACTTTTCACATGCTTCCACTTGGAATCTCAACTTGAATTACAAAGATGGATTGTATTACACATTCCAAGCTTTCCAAAATGTCCAAGAACTTCTCAAACACCCTTGTGGTTAGGGAGAATCGAATTTGTCAATATGGGCAAAAAGTCACTTTGTTCATGAGCCATTTCCATGTTCATAACTTGTGCATTTTTGAAATCAGCATGTGCAAGCTACATTACAGGCCTCTAATCTCATTTACACTCAATAATTAAATGCCAAACCATTGTGCCAAGACATTATTCTATGCATTTGGTCATTACATGAAGGATTAGTCCATAATTAGAAAAAGCACATTATCCATTCTTGTAAAGTTACACTTTATGTCAAGTTTGCAAATCAAGAGGTACAGGCCAAATCTTTTGGGCACCAGTTCATGAGTAAAGTCCACTGATCAAGAGTGATTTATGCAGCATACTTGAGGGGCATGTGTTAGCCTAGAAACCAAGTTGACAACTTTTGCTTACAAAGGAAGAAACTTGCATTTTGTACAACAACTCTCATTCCTGTCAACACAAGCCAAAGTAAACTTGTTGAACACATTCTAAACATTAAACCTGAGCTAAGACACGACCTAACCACCTTCAATACCTCCCCATTCACAGAAACACCATTGTACTGCACAAAACAGGGCATCCCTGCAGATTGAGTTGCACAACTCAATCCATTCGTGCGCCTTGGCCAAAACCACTTCATACACACTCCATAACATCCATATAAACTATTCCAAGCCCTAGCTACAGACTGTAACACCTCTAACAAACTTCACCATTTTCATTTTTTCTGTTTTGCAGGTTGACTTCTATAGCTCGATTCATTTAGTTTCATAGCAAGCTAAAGGTTGGAGAAGCATCCCTGAACTTCAAGCAAGCTGTACAAGTCCTCACATTGCCTTGAAAGTACCTCCATTGTCATACATGTATCAAGCTGAACAGGTAAGTTTTTGAACTTCTATCTCTCTATCCAGGCATAGTTAGGTTTAAGTTTGTGAAGAAAACATGTTCTAATCATAGCCCTGAAGCCATCCATATAGTTACTTTTCATTTATGTTGTGTGTGCTAAGAGTATTTTGAACCTGAACATTAGGAAAAAGTTAGGTCAAGAATTGGGGGAGAAGAAATTCTCTCTCATTTCTGAGAGTTAGATCAAGTTCTTGGTATGTATGGATTCGTGGTTTGATGCTTGACATTTTTTGTGTTATAAGTTTGTGCTAAAGTCCAAGAATCAGGATGTTTGAACAAGGTGGGAAAGGCGCGCGTTTTTGACAAAATTGTTGCTGGAGTTTGAAGACAAGTCTTCTTGGGCTGGGCCTGACTTTTTCTTTCTTTTTGCACTTTCTTTTTACACATACACCCCCCTGGCCCATTGCTTGATATATTTGTCATTTTTGATTTTTTCCTTTTGATTTTGATTTTATATTGTTATCTAAACATGAAAAAACATTAAAAATATTGTTCTCACATTTTTTTGCATTTTATTTGATATTTATTTGTTTCATTTAGTTATATATGTAAATAAATACACAATATCTTTTATTTAAAAATACTAAAAATAATACTAATACATTTTTATTTTCTGATTTTATTTTATTTTTATCTTTTGAAAACATTTTCTGAAAATATACTTTTTTTGGTAAAATAATTAATATTTTATTTTTGTACATATTTAATATATTTAGTAAATAATATAAATACATATATATTTATTAGAATATTTAGGATAAAAATACAAAAAATAACACATTTTTATTTTTATTAATATTTAACTTAAAAAATCACTTTTTTACAATATACTTCCTTTTTATTTATTTTTTGTACATAATTAATAAATGTTGTAAATAATAAATAATTAATACCTTTTATTTGCAAAATTAGGGTTTTGCCCTAAACCAATGAAAATACCAAAAAAATAATCTTTTTTTATTTTGTTTATTTGTCACATAAAAAATACCTTTTACATACATATAAAAATCATTTTTGCATCTTGCATATTTATTTTATTTAATTATTGTGCAATTAAATACCTTGTAAATTCCATTTGGATTGTAATAGCTTAGGTTTTAATTTCTTGCTAAAATATCCCCATTTGAACATTTGTACCCCCCATCCCATTATTGTGTTGTAATAATTTAGGATTTTATTTTTCGCATTTAAAAGCTTTCTAAATATGCCATGATAGACTTAGGGTTTTGTATGCAAAAATCAACCAAACAATAGCTTGACCTAATTCAAAGATAAAGGCATGAAAATGAACAAACACCAATCACACTTGCACCCCTAAGGTTACTCCACTTGTTGCCTTCAATAATGGGCCATGTTGCATGTTAAGTGTCCTTGGCAAAGCAAAAACAAATCAAATGATCATAGTCCCTCGATGACGCTTTCGAAAGTTGCCTAAAAATGATCAAGTCCCTTAAAGGAAAAATTGCCCAAAGACACTTGGCACCATTGCAATCATGGTCTAAACGATGACCCGCGCCCGTCCCGTTCACATCCTAACACAAGATTGTCCACCAAATACAATGGTGGAACAAAATTGTTAAAAGGGTTAAAAACATAGGAAATATCTTTGAGTAAATTTAGGAGTAGACAACTCTTGGTTACTTGCCAAATTGCAAAACAAAAACACTTGCCTATTGTGATACGGTGGGAGGACTGACTTGAGGTTTTGCGATTGTATTCGCACTTGTTTGGTTGAGCAAGAGTCGCCACCGACTTTTTATTTTATCCTAAAGGAAAGGTTTAAAAAAGCACAGCAAAAACCTTTTGAGATGTTTCGTGGGTTCGGGGGGTAATTTATGAAAAGGGAAGGTATTAGCACCCTTTTCATCCATGGTTATCCATGGGCTCTTAGTTACTTGGTTTTTAGATCACTTGCCTTGATTGCTTGAAATTGTGGTGTATGTGTGTTTTGAAAATGTTTTTGAAGAGATGCCTTGTTTTAGGCAACCAATGTAATTGACTCGTGTTTGAGTGTTTTACAAAAGTGTGTATCTTTTCGAAAAGATGTTTCAAATGTTTTTTTGTTTTGAAAGTGTTTGTGAAGTGTGATTTTTGAAAAGAAGGCAAGTGTTTTTTGCAAGTTGATCTCAAGTAATTAAGAGCTTTGTCTACCCCTATTGTACTCAAAGGTTTTCTCTATATTTTTAACCCTTTTTTAACAATTTTGTTCCACCATTGAATTTGGTGGACAATCTTGCGTTTAGGAAGTTTGTTCGGGACAGGCGCGGGTCATCGTATGGACCATGAATGCAATGGTGCCAAGTGTCTTTGGCAATTTGCTTTGAAGGGACTATGATCATTCCATTTAGGCAACTTTCGAAAGCGTCATCGAGGGACTTATGATCATTTGAATTTGTTTTGCCAAAGAAACTCGACGTGCAAGCATGGCCCATTTTGGAAGGCAACATGTGGGATTACCCTAGAGGGTGCAAGTGTGATTGTGTATTGATTTCATGTATTTGTCTTGTATTAGGTTATCTAGCGTTTGATTTTATGTACATGCAAACCCTAGGTCTAACCATGGTATAATTGGAAAGCGATAAATTGCAAGAATTTAAAGTCTACGCTATTACAAATAGTATCCGGGAGTGGGGGTACAAATTCACAAATGGGGATGAGACTTTAGGAATGTAGTGTCTAATAATTTACAACCAAATCGAATTGCGATAAAATGTAAATAATGTAATGTAACGTATAAGAATAGCAAATGTATATTGTCAAATGTAAAGTGTATTGTGTAAGTGTACGTGTACGTATGAGAATTATTTACAAGTTAAGATGTGATTTTAAATGTGTATTATTAAGTATTGTTTTAACTTAAAGAAAGGAATTAAATATTTTCTTTATTTAATTTTTGTAATCTTGTATATTTCTTTAATATGTATAAAAAGAAAATTTAATAAAAGAAAAGGGAATGTTCTAAGTTTGAAAATTATTATTTACATTTGATATAAATTTGTATCTTCATATTTGTTTAATATATACAAAAGAGGTATTTTAATTAAAAGAAAGAAAAAATGTTTTCAATTTTAATTATATTATGTATAAAAGATGTATTTTCATTTATTATGTACAAAAAAGTATTTTACTTAAAAGAAGGAAAAATGTTTTACATTTTAATTATATTGTGTATTTTGTATTAATGTACAAATTATTTTAATTAAAAGAAATTGTATTTATCTTAAAGAGAATTTACATATAAATCAAAATAAGTTTAATGAAAATAAAAATAAAAAAAAAGTATTTTAACTAATTCCAATTCTTATGTATTTTTCAGTATTTAATGCAAAGTATTATTTTTATGTATTAATGTTTATTTACAAATAAAATTAATTTGATTAGAGAGAGAGAAAAAAAGAAATGGTTAAGTTATGTAAAAAAATTAAAATGATAAAAAAGCAAATAGGTGTTAAATGAATGGGCCAAGGGTTTATACTGGCCCAAACAGAATGTCAATCGTGGGGGGTGTGATCAAGGAAAATGGCATGGGCTTAGGCTGAGAAAGGGCGAGGCCCAATTGTTTCAAACAATGTTTTTAGGGTTTCTGATTGTTGTTTCATTTTGGGACACGCTTAGTGTTTACAGAAACGGCGCGCCGTTTGTTCATCGTTCGTTCCTCTCTCTTCGCCGTGGGTTCAGAGCATCGTTCTTCTTTGCCAAGGCCAGCCAGCGCCATCTCCGTCTTCCTCCCTCCATGAATTAGTCAACGATAATTGCAAGGTTTGATTCTCGTCTCTAACGCATTAGGGCTTTCGCTAAATTCTTCTTTTGCATGCTTAGTTTGAATTCTGATTTCACATGGTTGTTATTGTTTGTTATTGAGATTAAGGAAAGGGAACGAAAAGCTACCTTGACTCTTGGGGACGGAGGAGGAGGAACCGGAATTGGGAGGCGCTCAGGATGGCCAAGGCGATAAAGTGATGATGATGAACTGGGTGCTAGCTTTGATCCCTGGTTTGTGTATTCTTTGCTTGTATTAGGGTTTGATGATGATTATGGCCTGAGAACCTCTTGATGATATAATTTCTTTCTTCTTCTATTGCCTTGATGCTTCACTTCTGTTTGCTTCTTTTATCTCCTCTTCCTCTGTTGCCTCGTTGTATGCTTGTGCTTGGTTGCCTTGATGTTGTATGATTTGATTATTTAGCCCTATGATGAGTATCTCTGAGGGCTTGTTGCCTTTTGAATGACTTTGCTTGCTGAGTTTCTTCTTGCCTTTGATTTGCCTTGAACGTTTGCCTTGTGTTCTGATATACCTATGAAGAGATTTTCCTGAGGCTTTTAGTTGTTGGCTTGAACTTGGTTTGGATGTTATGCTATTTCCAGTTTTAGGCTTATGACAAGTCATTGGTGGTTAAGATCTTGGCTTTGGCTTGACTTGGTTTATCAGTTCAGGCTTTTACTGGTTTTAGCTAAGGGCTCTTTTGATATGGCTTTGACAGGGGTTAAGGTTTGAAACAGGTACAGGTTTTACTGGTTTATGAGCTTGGTTAAATGCTGGAAAGTTTTGACAGGCTGAGGGTTTATTGGTTTATGCTGGTTGTTTTGAGTTTGATTGCAGGGTTTTTTAGCTTGTTGGTTTTAGGCTTTATGTTGTGGTTTGTTGTTGTGAACTGGTCAGGCTTGATGCTATTTTTGGCTGGAGGTTCCTTAGAGTTCCAACAGATGGTTTGTATATTTTATAGTTTAGGCTTGATGGATTTCAGGCTTATGCTGGTTGTTTGTTGTGTTTATGCTTTTGCCTGATAAGTTTAAGTTTGCAGGTTTGCTGGCTTTAGCTCTTCAGCTTGGACAGTTTTTGTTGTCTCTCTCTGTTTGATATCCCTGCTTGTTTTATTGACAGATTGCTTTATATCTTCTTTTGCCTCTTTATCCACTGTGTCATTGCAGTTTTTGTTTTCTATATTTTTCTTGCCTAAAGCCAAACCTGTAAGCCTCCCCTCTTTTCTCTCTTCTCTCTCTCTCCAGTACAATTAAAATAATAAACAATGTTTTATGTGTACTTTTCTGAAAGGGTGACTGATGGAAAATGATGCTTTTTAATCTTTGCTTGCTTGCATACTAATCTTTCTCTGCATATCCTTTCATATCTTCTTTTGACAGCTTTGCTTCCTTGTGACAGTATCTTGTACTTTTGTATCTTTGATATCTTTGGCAGCTTTTTTGGATAATTTGTGACTTTAGTTAGGCCATTTTGTTTGCCTTTGGACTCTGTAGTTTGATTTGGACTTGGACCTTGCATCATGCTGTTTTGAACTATGCATTTTGACAATTTTGACTTGTGAATTTCAACTTTGTGCATTCATGATTAGCAAGCAAATATTCATCCCTCTTTGTGAACCGGGAGAAATCCCGTGATTTGCAGAGAGGGCTAACTGATTCCAGTCAGTTGCCCTTAATGATGAACTTTTTATCTGTCTGTCTTTTATTTATTTATCTGCTTCTAACTTTTCTTCTTTTCTTTTTGCAGATAAAAATTGAATGGGGAGGATTTAGCAACAAATGAAGAATTGAAGATTTTTAGAAAAAATTAGGATAGTCTTACTTAGATTTAAATTACTGTAAAATCATTATTGTAAACAATTTGTAAACAAAACAATTTGTACAAATAATTTAAAAATAAATAAAAAGTTTTTTTATCCAATTAATTCTTTTCCTCTTTTTAATTGTTCGTTTTATTATTTATAATTCTTTAATTATAATAATTGAAAATAAATTCCAATCATTTAATCTTAGAATAATAAATAATTAAATAAACATTGCTTCAGTATTGATTAAATAAACCTCGCGTTTCCAACATCCAAAGCAAAACAACAGCTAATCACAGCAATTGCCCAGACGTTTTTTTCCTTTTATGACTTTAATCAAACATTGCAAATTCAAACCCAATGCATCCTTTCACTGATTTAATCACACAATGCGAATTCCATTCAAGTGCAATTTTTTACTGATTAAGTCAAACAATGTGAAGTCAATCCAAATCTCAGAATAACTTAAAAAGCACCGTAGAATTAAATCTTTCTGAGGAACCGCGCATGAACAACCCTAATTCCTGATTAAATGCCAAAGAAGCGTTCGCCTGATCGAAGTTGAGCCAAAATCAACCAAAACCCTAAGCCAACTGTTTGAAACATTCTAGAGCCCTGAAAATCAGTAAAACCCTAATTTTGTCTGACTGACGAGAAAAGTCTGTTTGACTGAGTCTTGAGCCAGTTTGAAAAATCAGGAAACGCCTGAAGCTGTGATTTCTTGTGGAAAAATACGAGGGCAAATTTTGGGATACAACAGTTGCCCCTGTTCAATCTTCTTGAACCTGAATAGTTAGATTGGCAAGTTTGCCTTTTGCGACTCGAAGGTAAAAGAATATTGGCCACTAGAGTGCCCTAAAATTTGCACTCGGTGATGTGATGGTAGAGGGAACGGGCTTAAAGATGCCATTTGGTGATGGGCTTAAAGATGCCATCTGATGCGATAGAATCTTGTCTGGGGATGGGCTTAGAGATGTCATCTGAGAATGGGCTTAAAGATGCCATTTGGTGACTGCTGGTAGGAGGATGGGCTTATAGATGCCATCTGAGAATGGGCTTAAAGATGCCATTTGGAAATGTTGAACTGTATTTCATTGGTGAGTGGACGAGTATCAGAAAGGCCTCCATGTTTCGGAACATCTCTGAACTGGGGGTCTGAATAAGCAATAGATTGACATCCGTGTCTGGAGAATCCGTGAACTGTTTTCAGGAGTTGAGATTGAATAAGCAATAGATTAACATCCGTTGTTGGGAAGAATCCGTAAACTGTTTTCAAAAGTTGCATCTGAACAAGCGATAGATTAACATCCGTTGTTGGGAAGAATCCGTAAACTGTTTTCAGAAGTCTTGAGGTTGAATAAGCAATAGAGCAACATCCGTTGTTGGGAAGCGTCCGTAAACTGTTTTCAAAAGTCTTGAAGTTGAAGAGGAACCGGTGTAGGGTTTCCTGATGATGCGTCCATGTAAAACTGCATCTGAGTGAATCTGGAATAAGTATCAGAATGTCGCCGTGTCTGGGTCACATCTGAACTATTTCTGGATGAATCTCGGAAAATGATCTCTGTCTGTCGACTGATCTTACCTGAAAAGGTAAAGGGTTAGTTGTTATGCAATGTCATGATGCGTGATGCAATGTATGTTACACCAATGTTTATGATATGAATGTAATGAATGCGCATGTAAGCTTATGAGCTATCTTGCTGAGGATAAATGAATCCTGGATGGATGAAGATAAAAGAATCTTGACTGCTGCCGGGGAGAACAATTCCTTGGCTGCTGCTGTAGAGGGCAAGAATCCTTGATTATTGAAAAATGAGAAGTCTTGGGACCACTGTTGGGGAAATCAGAAGCTTGGGTTGTATGCCAAACTACTGGGGACTTCCTGTTTTGAGGAGATCTGTGTAGGATTTCCTGATGATGAGTCCGTGTAAAACTGCATCGGGTTTTTGAACACTTTTGACATTCGAATGCCCCAAGTGGTGATGTAGATAATTTCCTGGATTATTACAGGTGTTAATCCACAATCGGTCGTTCACAGATATTTTCCTGGCTTGTTACAGGTGTTGATCTCTGACCTGAGAAAGAAAGATGGTTCCCTGGCTTGTTACAGGTGTTGATCTTCAATCTCTTCAGATGTGCCCTGGCTAGATACAGGAATCGAATCTGGAAATAGTCGTCAACAGATATGCCCTGGCTGGATACAGGAATCGAGTCTGGAAATAGTCGTCAACAGATATACCCTGGCTGGATACAGGAATCGAATCTTCAAACTCTTCAGACGTGCCCTGGCTAGATACAGGAATCGAGTCTGGAAATAGTCGTCAACAGATATGCCCTGGCTGGATACAGGAATCGAATCTTCAAACTCTTCAGACGTTCCCTGGCTAGATACAGGAATCGAGTCTGGAAATAGTCGTCAACAGATATGCCCTGGCTGGATACAGGAATCGAATCTTCAAACTCTTCAGACGTGCCCTGGCTAGATACAGGAATCGAGTCTGGAAATAGTCGTCAATAGATATGCCCTGGCTGGATACAGGAATCGAATCTTCAAACTCTTCAGACGTGCCCTGGCTAGATACAGGAATCGAGTCTGGAAATAGTCGTCAACAGATATGCCCTGGCTGGATACAGGAATCGAATCTTCAAACTCTTCAGACGTGCCCTGGCTAGATACAGGAATCGAGTCTGGAAATATTCGTCAACAGATATGCCCTGGCTGGATACAGGAATCGAATCTTCAAACTCTTCAGACGTGCCCTGGCTAGATACAGGAATCGAGTCTGGAAACTCTTCAGACGTGCCCTGGCTAGATACAGGAATCGAGTCTGGAAATAGTCGTCAACAGATATGCCCTGGTTGGATACAGGAATCGAATCTTCAAACTCTTCAGACGTGCCCTGGCTAGATACAGGAATCGAGTCTGGAAATAGTCGTCAACAGATATGCCCTGGCTGGATACAGGAATCGAATCTTCAAACTCTTCAGACGTGCCCTGGCTAGATACAAGAATCGAGTCTGGAAATAGTCGTCAACAGATATGCCCTGGCTGGATACAGGAATCGAATCTTCAAACTCTTCAGACGTGCCCTGGCTAGATACAGGAATCGAGTCTAGAAATAGTCGTCAACAGATATGCCCTGGCTGGATACAGGAATCGAATCTTCAAACTCTTCAGACGTGCCCTGGCTAGATACAGGAATCGAGTCTGGAAATAGTGATAGTTGATTTGTTGGTGGTTGTAATTTCCAGCAGGTGGTGAAGGAATGATTGAACACTTTTGACATTCGAATGCCCCAAGTGAGGATGAATCTTGAATCAGATTACTCTGCGGATTGAGAGATTTCTTGAAATCTTGACTGGACTGCCCCAAGTTAACTGAACTTTGAAAGATCTGTTGAAACCTTGACTGGACTGCCCCAGGTTAACTGGATGGTGCTATGTCATGCCCCTTGTTGATAGGGGGTTTGTAATGGAAGTGTCGTCCTTTTGAAGTGGTTTTAACTCACTGAGAGATTTTTCGTTCCTTCGAACATTCGCTATATGAATTTCTTCGCTGTCAAACAAAAAGCCAAATGCAGACAGTGATATTCAAGCAATGCAAAGTTTATGTTTGTCTCGAAGTTTTGAAAAATGCATTTTTTAGCAGAAAACTTTTTATAAGACAAGTCAACACAAGATTTAGAGCAAAGCCTTACAGGAGTCAGGATACCTTTTGTAACAGTACGCTTTCAAACTAACACATGCTTCAATTAGGACTTTTGAAGGGTTGTAACGTGGCTTGGTTCACGGTTTAAGAAACAAAGGATAAAGGCTCAAAGTGTATTTGTACCCATCCGCTCTTCGCGATGTTCTTCAAACCTAAGCTCAGTTAATTGTGTGTCGCACTCTGTTTTGAGTTTGGAATGACCTTTTGGGTGATGGTTCACCAATTGACTTTGGGAGACAGTCATCATCTCCTTTTTTCTTTTTCAACATTTTTCATGTTGTTGAGGATTTTGTAATGACCTCACTATTTTGATTTTGATTTGTTATCCCTAACTTTTGCCTGACTGTTCCCATTTTTCGAGATTACAGTCAGCGGGATGCCCCCGCTTTCTTAAGCCTCCTTTACAGGTTTTGGCTTGGTGGGCTTTTCTCTTTTGAGAGATTGACTGCCTATGTGATAGGGAACCACCCTTGTCTTTTAATTCCAAAGGAATGCTTTTCTTTTTCTTTGACGTCGTTCGTTGTGTTACAAACTGAGAGTTTGCGACTTCAATGCGCGTTTTTCTTTTGAATTAACTGAGATACTACCTTGCCCCAGGTTTATATCAAAGGTTTTGATTGTTTAGAAACAGAAAACTCCTACTTCTTTGGCTCGAAGGGGTTGACTAGGGATTATCTTCCTTATAACTCCAGTGTTTGGGAATTGAAAGAAATGCCTGTACATCATTAGCGAGGTTTGTTCAAAAGCATACTGTATGAGATTACGGTATTGTTTCGTCATCCTCCCTCTAAAGGCTTGCAGCTTTTTATCAAGAGTCAGATATCATAAAGAAAAGCATAAGAGTAGTGAAACGAATGGATGATTTCAAGACAAACATATGCAATGCATTAATGAAAACAGAGTTTAACATCAACAGATAATTGTTTGACAACAAAAGAAATTACAACTTTGAAAATTCAAAATGAAGCAAAAGTCTCTCAGTTTGAGCTTCATCACTTCAGGTGGAGAACCCCTTAACGGAAGATTTTCATCTCGCCGTCTGGCATGAATTCCAGCACTCCAATGTCGATCAGATCTTGAATCTTGTTCTTCAAGGCCCAACAGTCGTTGGTGTCGTGTCCCGGGCTGTAGGAGTGGTAAACACAAAATGCGTCAGGACGATAGTTAGGAGAAGAGGTATTGAGCTTTTGAGGAGGATCCCTTAGGTTAAGCAAGTTGACCTCCAGCAGGCGCTTCATTATGAAGAATGATGGTATCTCAGTCTCCGTGAACTGTCTTCCCGATGTTTCTTACTTACGCCGATTACCCCGTTGACGCTGGCGAGGTTGTTGATAGGCTTGTGACCCTGAAGCAAGCGAAGGAGCCTTCCCCTTGTCTTCTTGAGTGGATGGAGGCTGAGCGGTGACTTGCTCTTCAACCTCAGATGTTTGCCCCAATTGGTTGTTTGGAAGCAGTTGGCGGACAAGAACTTTGAGTTCCTCTTGTCTTTGAGATAGGTCTTGGATGAGAGCCATCTGGCCCACCAACTGTGCCATCACTTGGGTCCTCAAGGTTGTCAAATCAAACTGCAGCTCCGCAAGCTGATCACTCCTGGTATTGTTGGAATTCTCCAAGCCCTTTGTGAGGAGAGCTTTCATTTCTTCTTGCCCCAGAGACAAATTCAGGAACATTTCCTGCAGCTGAGCAGTCTGGTCTTGGATGTCTTTGACAGACCTTTCTAGAGCCATCTCTTACTAAAATAAACAGCAGGAGAGTAAGGAAACCTGAAAAAAGGAAAGATTGTTAAGATGCAATGCATGATATATGGATGCATGCTTTCAAGGATCTCTTGGGGTAAACACAAGAAAATGTTAGAGGTTGAACTTTGCTCTTGGATTGGAGAACTTTGCACCGGTGGATGTCTTTCCACTAGAATCAAGCTCACCATGTCAAGTGGGTCATAGCCACTGATTCAAGTTGTTGTACTTGATCTTTGATCGGAGAACTGTGCACTGGTGGATGTTTTTCCACGAGAATCAAGCTCACCATGTCGAGTGGGTCATAGCCACTGATTCAAGTTGTTGCACTTGAACTTTGATTGGCATTTGTTAGAGGAGGAAACCTCTTGCCCTTTGGTAGACGTCTGGTTCAACGTAACCCTGCATCAAAAGAACCTTCGAGATCCTTGAAATGGTTATTGAAAATGTTATGGTATGATGTTATGATGTTATGTATATGTATGCAAAATCAAGTGAGTGTATATACAGGTAAACATATTCACACAAAGCAAACAAGTCCTTAGGTTTAGGCTTGCATGGGGTTTAGGTAAGTACCCTCTTGAAGTTAGTTGGCTCATCCTGTCCTAAAATAGAAACCGGGTTCTAAGGAGCTCAATATCATTGGATTATTTTCTGTGTTCATCGTTTCGGTTTAGCCACTTACTGGCGACCAAAATATTC
Organism: Vicia faba; assembly: GCA_948472305.1. NCBI lineage: Eukaryota > Viridiplantae > Streptophyta > Magnoliopsida > Fabales > Fabaceae > Vicia > Vicia faba. The sequence goes on from OX451736.1 coordinate 1,634,265,592, forward strand.
CAAGAAAACAAACCTCAAATGAGTGTAGTATCGAGTATCTACCAACTTTGGACTGCACCAAAGTCGGTCATCTCACTACCCCTAAAAAGGCTAAGATGGTCAATTAAGGTTCTAAGAGTTCGTTAGTGCTTCACGACATCACTCAGCGGTCCCGTACTCTCCTTGACTGAACTCAAGGGTTACCGGTACTCACAAATATGTCACACTAACATAGCTTACTGCTTCAACCATGTCGGTATACCCCACACAGTTCCCTCTCAGTTTTTTTGCTATTTACCTAAAAAGGTGCCCCAAATCCGGGTGTAGGATTTACAATAGACCCAAACAAGAACCCAAAAGATAAAGCAATCAAGTCAATCAAAGCAAGAAAGTAAAGGTGATCTAAACCCTAAGGTAACCCCACTTTTAAGTTTTCCCCAGCAGAGTCGCCAGTTCTGTGATACGGTGGGAGGACTGACTTGAGGTTTTGCGATTGTATTCGCACTTGTTCGGTTGAGCAAGAGTCGCCACCGACTTTTTATTTTATCCTAAAGGAAAGGTTTAAAAAAGCACAGCAAAAACCTTTTGAGATGTTTCGTGGGTTCGGGGGGGTAGATTATGAAAAGGGAAGGTATTAGCACCCTTTTCATCCATGGTTATCCATGGGCTCTTAGTTACTTGGTTTTTATATCACTTGCCTTGATTGCTTGAAATTGTGGTGTATGTGTGTTTTGAAAATGTTTTTGAAGAGATGCCTTGTTTTAGGCAACCAATTTAATTGACTCGTGTTTGAGTGTTTTACAAAAGTGTGTATCTTTTCGAAAAGATGTTTCAAATGTTTTTTTTGTTTTGAAAGTGTTTGTGAAGTGTGATTTTTGAAAAGAAGGCAAGTGTTTTTTGCAAGTTGATCTCAAGTAATTAAGAGTTTTGTCTACCCCTATTGTACTCAAAGGTTTTCTCTATGTTTTTAACCCTTTTTTAACAATTTTGTTCCACCGTTGAATTTGGTGGACAATCTTGCGTTTAGGAAGTTTGTTCAGGACAGGCGCCGGTCATCGTATGGACCATGAATGCAATGGTGCCAAGTGTCTTTGGCAATTTGCTTTGAAGGAACTATGATCATTCCATTTAGGCAACTTTCGAAAGCGTCATCGAGGGACTTATGATCATTTGAATTTGTTTTGCCAAAGAAACTCGACGTGCAAGCATGGCCCATTTTGGAAGGCAACATGTGGGATTACCCTAGAGGGTGCAAGTGTGATTGTGTATTGATTTCATGTATTTGTCTTGTATTAGGTTATCTAGCATTTGATTTTATGTACATGCAAACCCTAGGTCTAACCATGGTATAATTGGAAAGCGATAAATTGCAAGAATTTAAAGTCTACGCTATTACAAATAGTATCCGGGAGTGGGGGTACAAATTCACAAATGGGGATGAGACTTTAGGAATGTAGTGTCTAATAATTTACAACCAAATCGAATTGCGATAAAATGTAAATAATGTAATGTAACGTATAAGAATAGCAAATGTATATTGTCAAATGTAAAGTGTATTGTGTAAGTGTACGTGTACGTATGAGAATTATTTACAAGTTAAGATGTGATTTTAAATGTGTATTATTAAGTATTGTTTTAACTTAAAGAAAGGAATTAAATATTTTCTTTATTTAATTTTTGTAATCTTGTATATTTCTTTAATATGTATAAAAAGAAAATTTAATAAAAGAAAAGAGAATGTTCTAAGTTTGAAAATTATTATTTACATTTGATATAAATTTGTATCTTCATATTTGTTTAATATATACAAAAGAGGTATTTTAATTAAAAGAAAGAAAAAATGTTTTCAATTTTAATTATATTATGTATAAAAGATGTATTTTCATTTATTATGTACAAAAAAGTATTTTACTTAAAAGAAGGAAAAATGTTTTACATTTTAATTATATTGTGTATTTTGTATTAATGTACAAATTATTTTAATTAAAAGAAATTGTATTTATCTTAAAGAGAATTTACATATAAATCAAAATAAGTTTAATGAAAATAAAAATAAATAAAAAGTATTTTAACTAATTCCAATTCTTATGTATTTTTCAGTATTTAATGCAAAGTATTATTTTTATGTATTAATGTTTATTTACAAATAAAATTAATTTGATTAGAGAGAAGAAAAAAATAAATGGTTAAGTTATGTAAAAAAATTAAAATGATAAAAAAGGAAATAGGTGTTAAATGAATGGGCCAAGGGTTTATGCTGGCCCAAACAGAATGTCAATCGTGGGGGGTGTGATCAGGGAAAATGGCATGGGCTTAGGCTGAGAAAGGGCGAGGCCCAATTGTTTCAAACAATGTTTTTAGGGTTTCTGATTGTTGTTTCATTTTGGGACACGCTTAGTGTTTACAGAAACGGCGCGCCGTTCGTTCATCGTTCGTTCCTCTCTCTTCGCTGTGGGTTCATAGCATCGTTCTTCTTTGCCAAGGCCAGCCAGCGCCATCTCCGTCTTCCTCCCTCCATGAATTAGTCAACGATAATTGCAAGGTTTGATTCTCGTCTCTAACGCATTAGGGCTTTCTCTAAATTCTTCTTTTGCATGCTTAGTTTGAATTCTGATTTCGCCTCTGATTTCACATGGTTGTTATTGTTTGTTATTGAGATTAAGGAAAGGGAACAAAAAGCTACCTTGACTCTTGGGGACGGAGGAGGAGGAACCGGAATTGGGAGGCGCTCAGGATGGCCAAGGCGATAAAGTGATGATGATGAATTGGGTGCTAGCTTTGATCCCTGGTTTGTGTATTCTTTGCTTGTATTAGGGTTTGATGATGATTATGGCCTGAGAACCTCTTGATGATATAATATTTTTCTTCTTCTGTTGCCTTGATGCTTCACTTCTGTTTGCTTCTTTTATCTCCTCTTCCTCTGTTGCCTCGTTGTATGCTTGTGCTTGGTTGCCTTGATGCTGTATGATTTGATTATTTAGCCCTATGATGAGTATCTCTGAGGGCTTGTTGCCTTTTGAATGACTTTGCTTGCTGAGTTTCTTCTTGCCTTTGAGTTGCCTTGAACGTTTGCCTTGTGTTCTGATATACCTATGAAGAGATTTTCCTGAGGCTTTTAGTTGTTGGCTTGAACTTGGTTTGGATGTTATGATATTTCCAGTTTTAGGCTTATGACAGGTCGTTGGTGGTTAAGATCTTGGCTTTGGCTTGACTTGGTTTATCAGTTCAGGCTTTTACTGGTTTTAGCTAAGGGCTCTTTTGATATGGCTTTGACAGGGGTTAAGGTTTGAAACAGGTACAGGTTTTACTGGTTTATGAGCTTGGTTAAATGCTGAAAAGTTTTGACACGCTGAGGGTTTATTGGTTTATGCTGGTTGTTTTGAGTTTGATTGCAGGGTTTTTTAGCTTGTTGGTTTTTTGTGGTTTGTTGTTGTGAACTGGTCAGGCTTGATGCTGTTTTTGGCTGGAGGTTCCTTAGAGTTCCAACAGATGGTTTGTATATTTTATAGTTTAGGCTTGATGGATTTCAGGCTTATGCTGGTTGTTTGTTGTATTTATGCTTTTGCCTGATAAGTTTAAGTTTGCAGGTTTGCTGGCTTTAGCTCTTCAGCTTGGACAGTTTTTGTTGTCTCTCTCTGTTTGATATCCCTGCTTGTTTTATTGACAGATTGCTTTATATCTTCTTTTGCCTCTTTATCCACTGTGTCATTGCAGTTTTTGTTTTCTATATTTTTCTTGCCTAAAGCCAAACCTGTAAGCCTCCCCTCTTTTCTCTCTTCTCTCTCTCTCTCCAGTATAATTAAAATAATAAACAATGTTTTATGTGTACTTTTCTGAAAGGGTGACTGATGGAAAATGATGCTTTTTAATCTTTGCTTGCTTGCATACTAATCTTTCTCTGCATATCCTTTCATATCTTCTTTTGACAGCTTTGCTTCCTTGTGACAGTATCTTGTACTTTTGTATCTTTGATATCTTTGGCAGCTTTTTTGCATAATTTGTGACTTTAGTTAGGCCATTCTGTTTACCTTTGGACTCTGTAGTTTGATTTGGACTTGGACCTTGCATCATGCTGTTTTGAACTATGCATTTTGACAATTTTGACTTGTGAATTTCAACTTTGTGCATTCATGATTAGCAAGCAAATATTCATCCCTCTTTGTGAACCGGGAGAAATCCCGTGATTTGCAGAGAGGGCTAACTGATTCCAGTCAGTTGCCCTTAATGATGAACTTTTTATCTATCTGTCTTTTATTTATTTATTTGCTTCTAACTTTTCTTCTTTTCTTTTTGCAAATAAAAATTGAATGGAGAGGATTTAGCAACAGATGAAGAATTGAAGATTTTTAGAAAAAATTAGGATAGTCTTACTTAGATTTAAATTACTGTAAAATCATTATTGTGAGCAATTTGTAAACAAAACAATTTGTACAAATAATTTAAAAATAAATAAAAAGTTTTTTTATCCAATTAATTCTTTTCCTCTTTTTAATTGTTCGTTTTATTATTTATAATTCTTTAATTATAATAATTGAAAATAAATTCCAATCATTTAATCTTAGAATAATAAATAATTAAATAAACATTGCTTCAGTATTGATCAAATAAACCTCGCGTTTCCAACATCCAAAGCAAAACAACAGCTAATCACAGCAATTGCCCAGACGTTTTTTCCTTTTATGACTTTAATCAAACATTGCAAATTCAAACCCAATGCATCCTTTCATTGATTTAATTACACAATGTGAATTCCATTCAAGTGCAATTTTTTACTGATTAAGTCAAACAATGTGAAGTCAATCCAAATCTCGGAATAACTTGAAAAGCACCGTAGAATTAAATCTTTCTGAGGAACCGCGCATGAACAACCCTAATTCCTGACTAAATGCCAAAGAAGCGTTCGCCTGATCGAAGTTGAGCCAAAATCAACCAAAACCCTAAGCCAACTGTTTGAAACATTCTAGAGCCCTGAAAATCAGTAAAACCCTAATTTTGTCTGACTGACGAGAAAAGTCTGTTTGACCGAGTCTTGAGCCAGTTTGAAAAATCAGGAAACGCTTGAAGCTGTGATTTCTTGTGGAAAAATACGAGGGCAAATTTTGGGGTACAACACCTATTTTTTCAAAACACGCATCACAACACACTTTCAAAACAACTTTCAAAAACATTGAAAACTTTTCAAAAGACATACATCTTTGTATACATCCCAACATGGATCATTACAAAGGTTGCCACCACATTGGCCTCTTTTCAAAACATTTTCAAACCCACACACAAAGCACCATTTCAAACAATTGAAAGCACCATTTCAAACAATTGAAAATCAAGGCAAGTTGATCTAAGCAAGTAACTAAGAGCCCATGGATAACCATGGATAGAAAGGGTTCTAATACCTTCCCTTTCTATAATCTACTCCCCGAACCCAAGAAAACATCTCAAAGGTTTTTGTTATGCTTTTTAACCTTTCCTTAGGATAAAATAAAAAGTCGGTGGCGACTCTTGCTCAACCGAAACATTTGCGAAAACAAACGCAAAACCTCAAGTCAGTTCTCCCACCGTATCACAGTTAGGTTAGAAATTAGGGCCATGGAAATTCTCTTTGGTCTTTGAGAGTTAGATTAAGTTCTTTATATGGTTGGAATCGTGTTGAAAAATGTTATAACTTTTGTGTTGTGAGTTTTTGCTTTAGAGCACGCATGCAGGAGTTAGCCATTTGTATAGGAAGGCGCGCATTTTTTTGAACAGAGGTTGAAGATGAAGATCAGTTGGGCTGGGCCCGGCTATTTCTTACTTTTTGCACCCCTTATTTGCTTCTCACACCCTCTTAGCCCATTTGATTTTATTTTTTATATTTTTCATTTCTTTTTTAAGTTCTGACTTTATTTTATTTTTCTAAACTTTAAAAATTACCAAAAATATTTTATTTAATTTTCACATTTTATTTTATTATTTTTATTATTATTTAGACATAGAAATAATTATTAAATAGTATACACTTTTATTTTCTTTAATAAAAACTTGTAAATAATAATATAAAAAAAAACATTATATTTTAATTTTAGTATTTATATATACTTAAATAATATTTTCTCACATTATTTTTATTTTTATTTTTTGACATTTGTATATATTTTATTTATTTTATTGTACATTAATAAATAATATATATATATATATATATATATATATATATATATATATATATATATATATATATATATATATATATATATATATATATATATATATATATATATATATATATATATATATATATATATATATATATATATATATATATATATATATATATATATATATATATATATATATATATATATATATATATATATATATATATATATATATATATATATATATATATATATATATATATATATATATATATATATATATATATATATATATATATATATATATATATATATATATATATATATATATATATATATATATATATATATATATATATCTTAAAACAAATTAGGGTTTCCACCCTTAATAAAAATAATCTTTTATTTTCTTATTTTTAATGCATTAAATACTTTATTTTTACATACATAAAAATAATACAAAAAAAACATTTTTTTGCATATTTATTTAATTGTCCATTTAAATATTGTCAATTTATTATTTGAACAAAGAATTCAATTTGGTTGTAATAATCTTAGGGTTTTAATTTCTTGTAAATAATCCCCTATTCAAAATTGTATCCCCCTCCCATATCAATGTTGTAATAGCTTAGATTATTTTTACGCATTTATTACTTTCAAATATGCCATGATAGAGATTAGGGTTTGTATGCAATATCCAAAATCAAAACAAATAGCTAGACCTAATACAAGACATAAAAGCATGTAAATTGACAACACAATGCACACATGCACCCCTAGGGTTTCATCCACTTGTTGCCTTTAAAATAGCCATGGTATGCATGTTGAGTATCTTGGCAAAACAAAAACAAAACAAAAGATCATAGTCCCTCGATGATGCTTTATTGGTTGCCTATACAAAATGATCTAGTCCCTCAAACAAAAACCTGCTAAGATACTTAGCACAATTGCTATCATGGTCAATACGGTGACCCGCGCCTGTCCCGTTTAACATCTAAATACAAGGTTGTTTACCAAATACAATGGTAAAACAACAATGTAAAAGGGTTACAAATGTGTAGGAAAGATCTTTGAGTAGATAGGGTAGATGCTCTTAGTTACTTGAACAAAACTTGCAAACATCCTTGCTATTTTCAAAAACACATCACAACATAATTTCAAAACATTTTCCAAAACAAACTTTCAAACATTGAAACATTTTTCAAAAGACAATACACCTTTGTATACATTCAAACAAGAATCATTACAAAGGTTGCCTAAACAAAGGCCTCTTTTCAAAATATTTTCAAAACCACACACAAAGCACAATTTCAAACAATTGAAAAGCAAAAGCAAATGATCTAAACAAGTAACTAAGAGCTCATGGATAACCATTGATGAAAAGGGTGCTTGCACCTTCCCTTTTCATAATCTACCCCCCAAACCCAAGAAAACATCTCAAAGGTCTTTCCTGTGCTTTTTGACCTTTCTTTTGGATAAAATAAAAAGTCGGTGGCGACTCTTGCTAAACCGAAACATTTGCAAACACAAACGCAAAACCTCAAGTCAGTTCTCCCACCGCATCACAGTGTTGTTTGTAAAAGGGTTGAATGTTAATCTTATTAGAATTAGTCAACTGTGTCACCAAGGTTTGTTAGTCAACTTATCAAGATCAGAATGTCTAGTCAAAGATGAGAAAAAAGCTATTTTAATGAAAGGGGTAAGGTCCAAAGACAACTGCTACTTATGGGAATCTCAAATAGTTGCTTACTCTTCCACATGCTCGACTACCAATGAGGATGAAGTGAAGCTATGCCACCAGAATCTTGGACATCTTCATTTCAAGAAAATGAAAGTATTCATATCTGAATGAGCCATTAGAGATATGATAAAGCTAAAGATTGAAGAAGTAGAAGCTCGTGATCAGTGTGAAAGCAGAAAATAGTTCATGATGTCACACCCAATGTTGCAACATTAGACTACTTCTAAAGTTTTGGAACTTCTTCACATGGATATAATGGGACCATTACAGACAGACAACCTAGAAAGAAAAAGTATGTCCTTGTAATTATAGATGACTTTTTTGGATATACGTGGATGATTTTTCTTAGAGAAAAATCAGATACTTTTGAAGTATTCAAAGATCTGTGCCCAAACATTCAAGAGGAAAAGAAAAGTATGATTTTCAAGGTCATAAGTGAAAATGACATGGAGTTTAAGAATACAAGATTTTTTGAATTTTGTGATTCTGAAGGAATAAGCCATGAGTTCTCTTATTCCTGGAAAACTCAGGGAGATAGAGTTGTTAAACAAAAGACTGGAGCAATACAAGAATCAACTCAAGTGATGCTTAGTTCTAATCAATTGTCATTTGAGTTTTGGGATGAGGATATGAATATTTCTTGCTATATTTATAACACGATTATCTTAAGAGGAGGTACTGCTACTACTCCCTATGATCTATGGAAAGGAAGGAAACCTAAAGTAAAATACTTTCACACATTTTTAAGTAAATGCTAGATCTTTACTAACAAAGATCAAGTAGACGAGAAGAATCCTGTAACACCCTTCTAAACCCAAAGAATATTCATAATATTTAATAAATAAAATCAGAGTGCTCAACAAAAGGGCATTACATTTTCTTCATAAAACAACATACAAGCAAGTCTTACTCCATAACACGGGTTTTCAAAATCGTTTATGACATATGCAATTATCAACACTTCACATAACTGCAGCAGAATCATAATTTCAAACAAGCTTTATTAAAAACACTTCATAGTACTCCGTGATTCATGGTTCACAATTCAACATAACTTAAACTCCATGAAAACTATTTATATGTCATAATAAAACAAGAACAAAATAGTTTTCAAAACAAAGTGTTCCCGTCCCCGATGTTACATATCAGAGCAAGACCTTCTAGACTCAACAGAAATAAATCACACTCCAAAGCTATTCTTCCAAGCCTTTAGGAACTACTCCTGATCACCTGCATGGTACCCATGTAGAGACAACATTCAAGCGGTATGTGAGTTTTTCACAATCATTATACAAGACATAAGTAATAGACATAGCAGAATAAACCAAAAGTATCACAATGTTAATTCAGTGATATCATCTTCCGAGTACAACAACATAATACAACATCATCAAATCAACAACTATGCAATGCCACATAAGATGTAGTGCAAGGACATATACTCATGCATGTGGTACCAATTCATTTGATGGACACTGGGACATCACCCTACAAAGATCCCAATCATAGAATTGATTCCCACTTGGAACGAGAGCACATTATAGACTTCTCAAATCCACACAATGGGATTGAGACCAAATCACTGGATCGGAGTCCTAAATCATCAAAATGGACCAAAGTTGTCCAATGAATGCATGATGCGCAACAATAAATATAACAACCATAACTAGTCAATACACATAATCATTCATGTATTAATCAACATCATCACATAAAACATCATCATATATATACTCATCTAATTAAAACATCATCGTCACGTCATCATATCAACAAAAGATCAACATGTCATCATAATAACAACAATACCATCATAATTAAACGAATCGTCATTGTGAATTAACGCAGGGAACCTATATTCATTCTAACTTAGGCCTTATAAAAATACTCCTAAGTCTTCATTTAATTCCACCTAATTAAGGTTTACTACGTTAGCTACGCACTGCTTCGAACGACGCCTCAATCCGAGCTCTAGAACTAAAGTTATGCTTATTTCAAGATTTCAGTCCAGCCATCCACTTCTGTCAAACATCGCCCAGCGAAACCAACCATCGGTCGGTGAAGCTACTTTTCTCTTCCACCTTCTCCCGACGACACTAGGCGTGACACATCATAAAATACCGCCCCCATGACTTCCTCCTCTTGCCTCTAACTTTGCCTGGCGAAATACCGTCACCCGGCGACACAGGACTCGTCGCCTAATGATCCTTTGTGAACAAGGTTTTCCTGTTTGCGATTCTGCACTACATCAGACCAATTTTCTCTACTACTTCATCATGTGATAGGTCCTAAAACACTATCTAATCACATGGAATTATCATCTAACAACAACTTGGCGTATTGTATCAATTATACAACATTTACGGGTCATTATGCATCACAATTCCATTAATCCTTAACCCAACAACATCAAATCAACATTGTCAATACCTAAGGTAAACCCTACATCTATCTATCACTTAGATCAAATATAATAATCAGATAAAACCCCCTTACCTTATTGTTTCGAGTGATCAATTATTCTCTTCACACTTCTCAGTGATTCTCCAAACTTCTGTGCCCTAGCCTTCTTTTGCCTTCTCCCAATATCACGATCGTACAAAATGATCATATAACTCTCTTTTTCTCTGTTATCATAAATGACCCCTAATATCTTCTTCTATTACTCTCATTTAGCCAATTTCCAATTACCATCATGCCCTCACTCTTTCTCCTAATTACCAACATGATATTCTAATTACAATAATCCTTAAATAATTATTCTAATTATTCTATTCCCAATAATAATCCAAATAATTACTAAATAATTATTTAATTATTCCAACACTTCTAACCACCATAATTCTCCTCATGTAGTTCCTCATCATAAACAACAACATTCCAACACGCATCATATAAAACGTCATTAATTGGAAATAATCCATAAACACATCTAATAATTCACTAAATAAGCAATTTTAAAAGTTGGAGTGTTACAACTCTCCCCCACTTAAAGAATTTTTGCCCTGAAAATTACCTGAGGAAAACAGAGTCGGATACGACTCCTCCATCTGACCCTCACGCTCCCAAGTCAAACTTTCACCGGCTGGTCCACCCCATAACACCTTCACTAAGGTAATATCCTTACCTCACAATTGCTTCACTCTCGACATTCAATTCTTAATGGTAATGCTTCAACAGTCAGATTATCTTTCACCTGTACATCATCCATCTGAATCACATGTGAAGGATCCATAATGTACTTCCTCAACTGAGACACATGAAACTCGTCATGAAGGTTCGCAAGTGACAGTGATAAAGTAATTTGATAATCCACCTCACCTATCTTCTCAGGTATCTGATATGGACCAACGAAACATGGCGTAAGCTTTCTCGACTTCAGAGCTCTACCAACACCAGTTACCGGAGTAACTCTCAAGAATATATGATCATCTTTTTGAAATTCCAATGATTTCCTTCTCTTATCATGATAGCTTTTCTGACGACTCTGAGAAGCTTTCATCCTCTCTTGGATCATCTTAATCTTCTCAGCCATCTCTCGCACAATATCAGGTCTGAGTACAACACTCTCACCTGACTCATACTAACACAATGGAGTTTTGCACCTCCTACCATACAATGCTTCATACGGTGCCATCCCAATACTAGAATGGAAACTATTATTGGATGTAAATTCAATCAATGGCAAATGACTATCCCAAGTTCCTCCTTGTTCTAGAACACAAGCTCTCAACAAATCCTCCAAAGACTAGATAGTCCTCTTTGTTTGACCGTCTGTTTGCAGATGATATGTGAAACTCAACTTTAACTTGGTACCGAAAGCATTATGCAACCTTGTCCAAAATTTCGATGTAAGCCTCGGATCTCTATCTGATACGATACTCAAAGGTATCCCATGCAACTTTACAATATCCTTAACATACATCTCGACTAGATTTTCTACAGGATGATTGATCTTCATCGGCAAGAAAGGAGCCAACTTAGTCAACCTATCCACTATCACCCAAATTGAATCATTACCTTTAACAGTCTTTGGTAAACCCGACACAAAATCCATAGAAACATTGTCCAATTTCCACTTTGGAATACTCAAGGGTTACATAAGACCTGTAGGCTTCTGATTTTCAATCTTCGACTTCTGACAAGTAAAACAAGCATATACAAACTTAGTGATTTCCCTCTTCATACCCAGCCACCAAAACATTTTCTTCAAATCCTGATACATTTTTGTAGCACCCGGATGAATACTCAAATCGCTTCGATGTACTTCCTCAAGAATGCTCTTCTTAAGACCTGGAACATCTGGAACACACACCCTATCATCAAGACCTATCACACCATTCTCATCAATTATGAACTTATCTCCTTTACCTTGGTTAATCAACATTAGTCGATCCACCAAACTCAAATCAGACTTCTGACCTTCTTGAATCTCTTCAAGAATCCCACTAGTCAGTTTCATCATTCCCATCTTCACATTATTATAAGTTTCTTCACATACCAAGCTCATATCTCTAAATTATTCGATCACTCCCAACTCTCAAGCCATAAGCATTGGCATATGCAAAGACTTCCTACTCAAAGCATCAGCTACTACATTTTCCTTACCATGATGGTAACTCAAATCAAATTCATAATCTTTCAACAATTCGAGCCACCTTCTCTGCCTCATATTTAACTCCTTCTAATCAAACAGGTATTTTAAACTCTTATGATCATTGAAAACTTCAAATTTAGAGCCAAAAATATAATGTCTCAAAGTTTTCAACATGAACACCACAATCGCCAATTCTAAATCATGCGTAGGATAATTCCTCTCATGAACTTTTAACTGTCTAGAAGCATAAGAAAAAACTTGTCCATTTTGCATCAGCACACCACCAAGACCCATCTTAGAAGCATCACAATAAACTACAAAGGATTCATTCAGATTCGGCAATCTCTTTTTCAGTTCTACTAACTTTCTTCACATGCAACATTCCACGCGTAATCATGACCCTTTCGAGTCAACTGAGTTAATGGTGATGTCAATTTAGAAAATCCCTCAATGAATCTTTGTTAGTAACCTACTAAATCGAGAAAACTTTGAATCTCAGTTGCAGAACTCAGTGTCTCCCACTGCAACACTGCTTCAACTTTAGAAGGATCTACCATAATTACACCACTAGAAATCACATGGCCAAGGAAACTCGCTTCCTTCAACCAAAATTCACACTTCGACAGTTTCACATACAACTCCCTCTCTTTTAGTATTTTCAACACAACTCGCAAATGCTCAGCATGTTATTCTTCTGATTTTGAATAAATTAAAATGTCTCCAATGAAAACCACCATAAACTTGTCCAAGTACTTCTGAAAAATTCGGTTCATGTATTCCATGAAAACACCTGGCGCATTTGACACACCAAACTACATCACAATATATTAAGTGACCATACCTTGTCCTGAAGTTGTCTTCGGAATATCATATGGCTTAACTTGAATCTGATGATAACCCGACCTCAAATCGATCTTGCTAAATACACTAGCGCCAACTAACTGATCCATCAAATTGTCGATCCTCAAAAGTGGATACTTATTCTTAATAGTTACTTTATTCAATTGTCTGTAATCCATGCACAACCTCACACCACTATCTTTCTTCTTAACCAACAACGTTGGAGCACCCCACAGAGAGACGCTCGAACGAACAAACTTCTTTTCTAACAATTCCCTTAATTGCTTCTTCAATTCATTCAACTCTGAAGTTGACATCCTATAAGGAGCCGTCGACAACAGACTTGTACTTGATATTAAGTCTAAAGCAAATTCAACTTCTCATTTTGGAGGCAATTCACCAATGTCATTTAGAAACACTTCTAGAAATTCATAGACAACAGGTAACTTCATACTTGCAGCTTCACGATCAACTTGTAACGATGAAAACATCGCAAACATCAAAGCTTAATCTGCTAATAGTTCATCTACTTGCTTAGCAGATAAAAACATCAGCTCTCCACTATCACCAAATTTGGGGAATCTTACTGTCTTATCATAACAGCTGATATGAACATAATTGAATTCCAACCAGTTCATTCCAAGAATAACATCAATTTGGTGTAAGGGTAGACACACCAAATCCATCATAAAATTCTTGTTATAGATAGGTAAAGGGCACTTCAAACAAACAAGAGTAGTAGTAATAAAACCTTTAGCCGAAAGCTCTACTACCATTCCCCCATTCATATCAGACAATTTTAATCCCAACATATTAGCAGAGTCAAGTGAAATAAATGAATGAGTAGCACCAGTATCATTAATAATAATTAACTCAGTATTGTTAATAAATAGGTGACATCGTGTGTTACAAATGTGGGAAGCCAGGACATCAAAGTAATGCATGTACTGGGGAGGTGAATAGGTGTTTTCATTACGGTAAGACTGGACGTGAGATGGCTGATTGCAGACACAAGGTTCTGGTATGTTTCAACTATGGCGAAGAAGGACATATCAGTACTCAATGTCAGAAACCGAAGAGAGCTCAATCTGGTGGAAAAGTATTTGCTTTAGCCAAAACTTAGACATCTAGTGGAGACCATTTGATCAGAGGTATTTGTTTCATTAATAGTACTCCTTTAATTACTATTATTGATATTGGTGATACACATTGTTTTATTGCTGCTGATTTGTGCTAAAAAGTTGGGTCTTGTGTTATCCTCTATGAATGGAGAAATGGTTATCAACACTCCAGCCAAGGGATCGAGGACTACTTATCTAGTATGCTTGAAGTGTCATTTGTCCATACATGACAAAGACTTATTTGTTGATCTAGTTTGTTTGCCCCTGAGTGGTCTGGATGTAATTTTGGGTATGAACTAGTTAGAATATAATTACGTTCATATTAATTGTTATAATAAATCAGTGCGGTTTTATACTCCTGATGAGGAAGAGGAATCAAAATTCTCATCTGCTAGACAATTGAAGGAATTGAAGCAAGATGAAGCTCTGGTGTTTTCATCAATGGCGTCTTTATCCATTGAGAATCAGGCTGCTATCGATGAGTTGTAAATAGTGCGTGAATTTCCTAAAGTTTTCCCAGACGGAATTATAGATGTGCCGCCAGAAAGAGAAGTCGGTTTTTCTATTGATCTTGTTCCGGGTGCCAAACCGGTTTCTTTGGAACCCTATCGAATGTTAGCATTTGAATTGGAAGAGTTGAAGAAGCAACTGGAAGAATTGCTTGTGAAGAAATTTGTTAGACCAAGTGTGTCTCCTTAGGGAGCTCCGATGTTACTTATGAAAAAGAAGGATGGTAGTATGAGGCTTTATGTAGATTATCGACAGTTGAACAAAGTGACGACCAAAAACAAGTATCCACTTCCGAGAATAGATGATTTGATTGATCAATTGGTAGATGCACGCGTGTTTAGCAATATTGAATTGAGGTTGGGTTATCACTAAATTTGAGTGAATGATGAGGACATTCAGAATACAACTTTCTGAACTCGATGACACTATGAATATTCAGTGATGCCTTTTGGTGTTACTAATACGCCAGGTGTATTTATGGAGTATATGAACCGTATCTTTCATACTTATCTGGATCAGTTTGTAGTAGTCTTCATATATGATATCTTAATATATTCTAAATCAGAAGAGGATCATGCTGAGCATTTGTAAATTGTATTGCAAGTGTTAAAAGAGAAGAAGTTATATGCAAAGTTATCCAAGTGTGAGTTTTGGTTAGAGAAGGTTAGTTTCCCTGGTCATGTTATTTCAGGTGGTGGAATCGCTGTAGACCCGTCCAAGGTGGATGCAATATTGCAGTGGGAAACTCCAAATTCAATTATGGAGATCAGAAGCTTTTTGAGATTGGCTGGCTATTATAAGAGGTTTATTGAAGGTTTTTCTAAGTTAGCACTTCCGTTAACTCAATTGAGCTGTAAAGGCAGAGCATTTATATGGGACATCCAATGTGAAGAAAGTTTTGTTGAGTTAAATAAGAGGTTTACGACGGCTCTAAATTTGATATTACCTAGTCATGAATAATCATTTGTGGTATATTGTGATGCTTCTAAATTGGGTTTGGGTGGAGTACTCATGCAGAATGACAAGGTAGTGGCGTATGCATCAAGATAATTGAGGATTCATGAAAGAAACTATCCTACGCATGATCTAAAACTAGCTGATATGGTGTTTGTACTGAAGATTTGGAGGCATTACCTCTATGGCTCCAGATTTGAAGTATTCAATGATCATAAGAGTTTAAAGTATTTGTTTGATCAAAAGGAATTGAATATGAGGCAGCGCAAATGGCTATAACTGTTGAAAGATAACGACTTTGGCTTAAACTATCATCCCGGTAAAGCTAATGTTGTAGCCTATGCTTTGAGTCGAAAGACTTTACATATGTCTACTATGATGGTTAAAGAGTTAGAGATGATTGAACAATTCCAAGATATGAGTTTAGTCTGTGAAGTTACACTGTAGAGTGTGATGTTGGGGATGTTGAAGATTAATAATGATTTCTTGGATAATATTAAAGATGCTCAGAAGCTAGATGTGAAGTTGGTAGACTTGATGGTTGCGAGTAACCAGTCGGAGAATAGCGACTTTAAAGTAGATGCCCCTGGTGTGTTAAGGTTCTGAGACAAAATTTGTATTCCTGATGATGCTGAAATGAAAAAGACGATTCTATAAGAAAGCCATATGAGTAGTTTGAGCATTCATCAGGGAGCTACTAAGATGCACCGTGATTTGAAGAAGTTAATTTGGTGATCTGGATTGAAACATCATGTAGCACGATTCAAATATGCGTGTTGGATTTGTCAGAAATCAAAAGTTAAACATCAGAGACCTGCAGGATTGTTGGAATCGTTAGAGGCTCCAGAATGGAAGTGGGATAATATATCAATGGACTTCGTGACGGGGCTGCCTAATACTCCAAGAGAACATGATGTAATTTTAGTGATTTTTGATAGGATAACAAAATTAGCTCATTTCATTCCGATTAATATTTGTTTTCCTGTGCCGAAGTTGGCAGAGATTTATCTCCCCATAATTGTAAAACTACAAGGTGTTTCGTCAAGTGTTGTATATAATAGAGATCATAAATTTACTTCTGATTTATGGAAGAGTTTGCAGGATGCGTTGGGCTCTAAGTTGAGATTAAGTTATGCTTATCATTCGCAGATAGATGGTCAGACATAGAGAACTATTCACTCACTAGAGGATTTATTGAGAGCTTGTGTTCTTGAGCAGGGATGTACATGAGATAGTTGCCTTCCACTGATCGAGTCCACTTATAATAATAGTTTTAATTCTAGTATTGGTATTTCACCTTTTAAGGCATTGTATGGTTGGAGGTGCAGAACACCTTTGTATTGGTATAAATCTGGCGAGAGTGTAATGCTCGGGCCGAAAATTATGCAAGAAACTACTGAGAAAGTGAGGTTAATTCGAGAAAAGATGAAGGTTTTAAAGATGTGAAAAACACAAGAATGGGGGGGTTGAATTGAAAACTTGAATCTAAAAAGCTTAATGACACATTATTTTTATCCTGGTTTGTTTGATCTCAAACTACTCCAGTCCACCCGTCAAGGTGATTTCGCCTCTCTCCAACGAGGTCTTAATCCACTAATCTCAACAAGATTACAAAAAGCTACTTTAACCACTGTTAAAGTCTTCTTGAGTACAACCACAATCCGGTTAATCTCAAGGATCTCTTTTTCAATATGATTATACAATATGTGTTGTTGTTTTTCTAACAAAAACGGTTTATCACAACTGTGATAAGTTACACAGGTTTATAGCTTAGAAAGGTAGAATGAAATTGCTTACAGCTTAAATATGCGTGAGTGGTGATCTAGAAAAATCGTTGTATGTATGTTAGCCCATCATTTTGAAAGCTGACTCGTTTATATATGCAGTGTAATGACGTTGATCATAAAGCATGTTTAATTTCATTAACACACTTTCCTTTTGGAGAAGATCATGTCTGAAGAAAGCCATTGGAATTGATGTTGTCTTGAATGTTCATTAATGCTTCATAATCTTTTCTCCTTACTGCTGATGACGCTTCAGAATATTGATGACTTAGTTTGATATGTTCTTGTTTAGAGTCAGAGTTTACTTTGATTAAGCGCAAGTTCTAGTCATCAATCTTCAGCGTATGTTCTGATTGCTTCAGCGTAAAGCACTTATGGTTTATCTTCTGATGCTGATTTAATCAGAACTTCTGCATACATAAAACATGATTTTCAAGGAGCATATTTGTTCTTTGTATTTATTTATTCTTTGTATTTGTTATCATCAAAACTCTAACCAAGGGTTGTAGAATCAAACTATGTTCTAACAATCTCCCCCTTTTTGATGATGACAAAAACCAGATTTTTCAATTAAAAAATAAAGAATAAAAAGTTTAGAATAAAGAAGAAAAACTCCCCCTGAGTTGATTACTTCCCTTAAGTTCCTTGAGTCCTTGAGCATCCGAGTTTAACTGCGTCTTTCATCAGAGTTTGTACCTGTTCAAGCTTTTCAGAAGATAGAGGTTAAGTAGTCTAGAATGTTTGAGACTTCTGTCTCAGTAAACCGTTATTGAAAATATCTTACTTTCTCCCCCTTTTGTCAGTTATAAAAAAAACAATATAATCAGAGCCAAAATAGTTGATTTATATTAAAAAACAAGAAGCAATGATAAGTAGTCCAGAACAGAAGTGGTAAAACAAACGTTACAGATAAACAGATTTAAAATAGAAAAGAATCTAAGAGGGAGGAGGAAGGCGTGTGAACAAAGCTTCCAGCAAACCCTTGATTTGGGTGTTACATTCTTCTTGTTTGACCAATATGCTCTTGATTTCTTTGTTTGTGTCCTCCTGCTGATCCAACCTTTCCTTAACAGCATTTTCTCTCCTTAATTCTTCCAGAGTTGGCATGACATAGGAAGGAGCTGGAGATTCTTCAGTATCTGGACGCTTCTTAGAGCATTCTGCAGCTTGATCACATTGAACCATTTCCTCTGCTGAGATCATCTCTTTTGGAACAACACTCAGGGAGAGACCTTCTGATTCTGGTTGAACTTCATCTGAGGGATGATGTTCTGACCAGGGAGCATTATCCAGAGGGAGAATATCCTTCTTGAGCAGATGGCTCAGAACTTGGTCTTCAAAAACCTTTAGCATATCACTGAAATTCCGTTGAACATGTTCATAGCTCTGTTCTTTTAGCTTTAGTGTTTCAGAACTTAGCCAGTTTCTGAATCTTGTCCATAGATAATCAGAAGCAGCAGGATTAGTCATCTCTAGACTATGTTATCCATTCCTGTATTCCTGTTTCAAACATCAAAAAACTTGTACCAACATCTGGTGTGGTTTCAGTTGGTTTTGGTTTGGGAATGGAAGTTTTGTGAGATATAGAAGCTAATCTTTCCAATGCAACTGGATCAATGACAAGTCTTACGTTGTCAGCTGGATTGCTATTGGGTGAAGGAGTGGGAGAGTCAGGTATGATGATTGGACTGGTAGGGGAATTTGGAGGTTTGGATTCCAGAGAAGAAGGAATTTGTGGGATGTCCAGGATGGTGAGAGGCATACGAATAGCAAGTGGTTCAGTGATTCCTAGGATTGGTATTGTATCAGAATATGAAGTAGGTTCTTTAGATTGGTTGGTTGAAACATTGTGAGGCTCTGGTTCATGGGTCTCATATGGTTGATTCTCAGAAGTTTGAGCTTCTGGTTGTGGTTGTTCAGGTTGAGGTGATGGTGGATGAGGAATATCTTGTTGTGGAGAGAGAGGTAGTGGAATATCTTGTTGTGGAACATCTGTTGTAGTTTCGGAGTTTGGATTATTAGGGATTTGAGGATTTGGATTTTGTGGTGTGGGAGCTGAAATGTCTTGGTCAAAAGAGTCAATATCAGACAGAACTTTGGCAAGTTCTGGTTGAGTTTGTTCAGGATTTGGATTAATAGGAAGGGAGTGAGTTTCATTTAGACTTAGAGTTTCTGATGGATCAAACCCTATGTCAAAGTCATCAAAAGTTTGTGGAGTTGGATGTTCTGATTGGGTAGTTATGGTTTCAGATGTTGATATAGTTATTGATTCTAAAACAGTAACAGAGGAAGGATTACCTTTCTTTCTTACAGCTTTTAGAGTCCTCTGGGATGATCCTTCTGCTACAGCTTTCCTTTTCATGGTCTTCTTCAAAACAACTTCTGGAGTAGCCTAATGCAAGTCCTGGATATTTATTTTTGGTGCAGTGCCATCTGCCTTACACGCATCCATATATCTGACAATTATCTCTGGCTTGGAGTCAATCTCAGAGAAAAGAGGAAAATCATGCAGAGGAATTCTTCTTGAAGTGATGGTTACAAAAGAAGTAACGTTGGGTTCCTTCTTGATGTTCTCAATGATTTTCATCTTTTTCAGATTTTTTGCGTTCAAAGGCTTCCCAGTCGTTGCTTCTAGTGAGCTAATTTCTTGTGCTTCAGTCAAATGCTCTATTATCCTATTCTCTATCAGAATATCTGATATGAGTCTTCCTAGGGGTATCCAGTCCCTTTTGGTACGCTCATCTTCTCTTGTTTCCTTTACACTGGTCCTCAGATGATTAAATAGCAAGTGAGGGAGGTTTACCTTAGTCTTCTTTGAGATAAAATAGTTCAAAAATTGTTGATCAATGTTTATGTAATCAGGAGAGCTAGTTGGCTTCCTGTGGTTGATGCATCCCAGAATTATTTTAGCCCAAATTCTGTGATGATCCTTCAGATCCCTAATCTTGCTGGAGGGAAGACCAAGAGTAAATATTTCCCTTGCAATAGAAGCTACATCAGAACATCTTTCAGCCATGTCAATACATCAGACACCTCCACCATTGTAACTGTTGTACCCCAAAATTTTCCCTCTCTTTCTTCAGGAAATCATCTTGGATTCTCAGAGTCCCTCTGAAACAAATCCAAGTCCTGAATTGTCATTTTTGCCCAAACAAACCATTGACAAGAGCAAAATGATCACACAAGCTCTAAAGGCAACGCTTTTATCTTGAGAAAAATTAAATTCTAAACATTTGGAATTTTTCTCTAAAAATGGGTGTGATCGGTGGAAATAGAACTGACTGTTTTTTAAGCTGGTTCGCGAAATGTCGCGGTAAGCAAGAGTCAACACCATCTTTTATGTTCTCCAACATGGAAAGGACAAAAGCACAGCAAAATTCCTTCTTTGAGAATGTTTCTCGGTTCGGGAGGTAGATTTATAGAAAGGGAAGGTGTTAGCACCCTTTCTATCCGTGGTTATCCACGGGCTCTTAGGTACTTGCTCACTCTATGTTTTCAAAATTTGTTTGCTTTTCAAGTGTGTGTGGGTTTTGAAAAAAGTTTCGTTTGAAAAATTTCTAAGTAACTCTTGTATCTGTCCTCAAGAGTGTATGAAAAATTTGTTTGAAAACTTTTGAAAGTGTCAGTGTGAAAAGATGTTTTGTTTGTTTGAGAGAGCAAGTACCCAGGAAAATCTACCTACTCTAAGGAATTAGGCTGTGTAAGAGTCCTTTGGATAGTGCTATCCCACCATTGAGAGGTAGGTAGCACCATCGTTGGAGTTATTCGGGTCAATTCGATAATTAGGGACATGTGTAGTCACCAAAGCAATAGTAGGACGCCTTAGCGGTAACCCTAATGTCCTAGATCCTTTTTTATCCGAGGCAACCGTTTCGAGGCAACTGGATCTTAGACAGGAGGGCGACCTCTAAAACACCCTATACTTGATGACCACGTTGAGGCAACCAGTGAGGCGTACCCTAAGAGTGGTATGTGCATGTGTGTTGTTTCAGTTTATGTTTATCTTTGAACATGCATTTGTGAGCTACGCTTTGATTTTATTTTTCATACAAGTCTTTCATGCATTTTTTAACAGTTAAGAGTGCGGAAAATAAAGTGCGGAAATATGAATCTACGCTATTACAAGGTGCGGGTCTATACATCGCCAAAAACAAAAACCTGTTTGGAAATAAAGTGCGAGAAAAGTAAATAAAGCGGTAAAGTTCTAATTAACTATTACATTTCTGAGCAGATACATAAATATAAAATATTGAATTAAAATAAACTGCGCGCGAAAGAATGAATCGGGAACGTCCTAGGGTTTTGACCCTTTTTGAGAAAGAATTGAATTTGTCCTTTTTATTAAATTAATGAAATTAAGCCTAATTACTAATTAATTAATTTATTAAAAGAAAAAAAATGTTTTTTGTGTTTTTATGTTTTTAATGAAATAAAATAGAAAAAGAAAAAGTATCAAAAGAAAAACCTAAGTCTAAATTTGTTTTTATTTATTGTAAAAAGAAGATTAAAATTAAACCTAATTTAAACTAAATTAATTTAAGTTAATGTTTATTTACAAAATAATTAAGCTAAAGTGACATTAATAATAATAAATAAAATATTTACATTTTTTAGTTTTTTTGAATTTTTATGGAAAATATTAATTATGTTAATTTTGGTGATAATAATAATAATTAGAAAAAATAATTAATAACTAAATTAGAAAATATAAAACAAAAAGAAAAAAGAAAGAACCAAGGGGGGGTTCTGGGCCCAATATGGAGGTTTTTGTAAGCAAGCTGAAGCCCATTTGCCTCCAAGCCACGTTTGACTCCTGGAATCAGCTATGCATATGGTTGATTGAGGATCATGATGTTCCTTCCCTTGTGACCTTTAGATTGCTGCCTTGAGACACTTGGCACCTGGATGTCTGGGATGTATGGTGGACCGGCCTTTGGACATGCTGCATGAAATCACATTAAACAAAATAATAGCAAGTATTTGGGGGACCTGGGATTCGAACCCAGGTCCCAAGGTTCAACGCCTGTACGCCTTAGCCACTGAGCCAATTGTCTTAATTGAAATAATAATAATGAGTTAATATTATATTAGTAAATCAATGCATTCCCTGGGAAAAAAAAATAACGCGCGTTATTTATTTGAACTGGCCAATCAGACGCAAGCAAGTCTTCATCTTCTCCAACAGCCCCTGTATATTTTCCTGCGGATTCTAGTCCGTAACAAAATCCGCGTCCTCGTCCTAAAATGGTTTCTAGGTCATGAAAACACAAACCAAAGCCCTCATCTTGCTCGCCTTGTTCTCCTGAGTCCAACCATAGCCATAGCTTGTTCTAATTTCACCTGTAGTCAAAATACCTAAAACGCAAAAAGATGAACCCTAGAATCGGGCACCACGATTCAGGGCCTAAAAATAAAATTGAATAATGTAGTTACGTCAGAAATCAAACAAGCAACATGATTATGCCAATATTTTTGAGAAAAAATGCAAGAATGGAAAGTTGAGGTATCGTGTACAGGGGTGAGTTTTTGAGAACTTACAGCGCTATTCAGTGGACCTTAGGACGCGTTTGTGGTTGCTTTGGCTTCAGGGGGTGGCAAGGAAGAAGGTCACGTGCTTGCTTTGATATGAAAATGCTTGCAACACAGTTTTAGATCTCACACTTTTTTGGTAGTTTTCAGTCTTGCTTTTGGCTGTTTCAGTGATCCCTAGGTCGTGAATGAGGTTTGTACTGCTTGCATATGTAGGTATGAATGAAATTAGGTCAGCAGCTGAGCTTGTATCTTATGCAATTAAGTTTGGAGATTTTGTTTTAACACCATTGAAGAACATTCCATACTTGGAGCAAAACTTGGATTTTATGCTCAAAATGGCTTGGCACGAATTTGGTAGCTGGCACATGGTATATGAAAGTTGTCCAAATCCAAAAGATGCCATTCCATTAATTTTTAGATTTTATTTGAATTATTATGGATTTAAAATGAATTAAATCAATAAAAATTAAATAAAATGGAAAAATAAATGTTTGGTCTTGAAATTAATCACGGGACATGTGAGTGGCATGACAAGGCTGAATCAAGTGGAAGAAAGTGGGCCCTTTTGTCAAAAATTGAAGTTTTAAGGATAGTTGACTTTTGCCATTTCACAAAAATTTCCCAACTTCTCCAATGCATATCTTGCTCAATTTTGATCATATAAACATGTTCTTGGACATTTTGGAAAGATCTTGAAGTCCTCTAACCAATGCCTTTGGTCCCATGTCATTTGGATTTACCAATCTCAAGTTATGGTCTTTGACTTAAAATGCCTTTTTGTTGACTTTTGAAAATGACCTATAATGTAGAAATTGATAACTTTTTGTGAGAGCATTTCTTGGACTTGGAATGTGAAGATGAGTTGTATGAAATGTCATCCCCTTCAAAATGAGCATTGGATGGGATTTTTCTGATGAACCATGAAAAAGTTATGCCTTGGTCAAGTTACAATTGACTTTTCAACTGTCCAAAAATGGAAACTTTTGCATCTTGATGATTTTTGAGCCATTCTTGTGGAATCATGATCAAGACTTGATCAAATGATGATTGTGGCTTCAAAATAAGATGTTGACCAAATTTTTTGACTTTTGACTGTAAAATGACCATTTTACCCCTACAGTTGATTGTGAAGCAATTAGGGCTTTTGACTGTGCAACTTGATGCTGTGAGCCTTGAAACTTGGCATGTAGATGCTTGAAAATGTGTATAGGCCTATGGGATTTGATTGAGCCCTTGAAAACCTCAACTTCCTTGCAAGAGCCAAAACCCTAATTTTGACTGGCTTAGGAGGATGGTTTGACTGTGCAACCCTTGAGTAGACTTGAGCAAATTGAGATGATGCTTGTCAAAACTTTGAAGAATATGGGAGGGCAAATTTTGGGGTACAACAGTTGCCCCTGTTCAATCTTCTTAGACCTGAGGATGTAGATTGGCTTGTGTGCCTTTCGTGATTCGAAGGTGGAAGATGATTGAACACTAAAGTGCCTAGAAATTTGCACTCGCATAGTAGAGTATCAGCAGTGTGATGTCGGGAATGGGCTTACAGATGCCATTTGGAGATATGATGGATAGGAGGATGGGCTTATAGATGCCATCTGGAGATGTGACAGGATCTTGTCGGGAATGGGCTTATAGATGCCATTTGGAAGTGTAACAAAAACTTGTCGGGAATGGGCTTATAGATGCCATTTGGAGTTGTGTGTCGATCGCGTAAGAGATTCCTTAGCGAGAACTTGCGTACCTGAGAAATAAAGATAATTACCTGGCCTATTATAGGGGTTGATCTTCAAACTCCTCATGCAGATATGCCCTGGCTAGATACAGGTATTGAATCTACAATCAACTGCTCACAGATGTGCCCTGGCTAGATACAGGTATCGAATCTGAAATTAGTCGTCTACAAATATGCCCTGGCTGGATACAGGTATCGAATATGGAATTTGTCGTCTACAGATATGCCCTGGCTGGATACAGGTATCGAATCTCTAAACTCTTTATGCATACATGCCCTGGCTAGATACAGGTATCAAATCTACAATCAGTCACTCACATATATGCCCTGGCTGGATACAGGAATCGAATCCGGAATTTGTCGTCTACAGATATGCCCTGGCTGGATACAGGAATCGAATCTCTAAACTCTTCATGCAGACATGCCCTGGCTAGATACAGGCATCGAATCTACAATCAGTTACTCACAGATATGCCCTGGCTGGATACAGGAATCGAATCTGGAATTGGTCGTCTACAGATATGCCCTAGCTGGATACAGGAATCGAATCTCTAAACTCTTCATGCAGACATGCCCTGGCTAGATACAGGCGTCGAATCTACAATCAGTTACTCACAGATATGCCCTGGCTAGATACAGGAATCGAATCTGGAATTAATCGTCTACAGATATGCCCTAGCTGGATACAGGAATCGAATCTCTAAACTCTTCATGTAGACATGCCCTGGCTGGATACAGGTGTCGAATCCACAATCAATTACTCACAGATATGCCCTGGCTAGATACAGGTATCGAGTCTGGAATCGGGACTGTTGATAGTAATCATCTTTGGATTGACCTTTTTCCTGAAAAGGCAGAACATTAGTTATATGCAGTGTCATGATGTATGAAATGCATGATGTCATGATGTTCTCAAAAATAAATGAGATCGTGTGATGTGATGCGTATATGCATGCATTATGTATGTAAGCAGGATGTATGAAATGTGAAATGTCTATGAATGTATTTTCGTCTAGGAAAATAAATCCTTGACGAATGCCGGGAAGTTAAATCCTGGGCTGATGTTGAAGAGTAGAGTTCTTCGTTTCCGTTGGGGGATGATGATTGCAAGAATGAACCGGTAGGAGAAGATGACTCCGTTGGGGAATAAACTTGTTGGAGAGATTCTGCGGGGAATTACTCTGTGGGAAGAGATGCTTCACTGAGGTTTTGATGAGAACCCCGCTGGGGATTCCGTTGATAAGTTATGTTGGGGAATTGATGAACTCCGCTGGGGATAGGAAGAACTTCGCCGAGGACGATCCTTCCGTTGTAATTGGCTAAGGATAACCCAGTTATAAGCTCTGGTGGGGAATAACCTTTGAACATGGTCAGAGAGAGATACGTGTACTTTGCAGGTGATAAGCTTCCAGAATCTACTGGGAATAAGCTTTCAGAATCTACTGGGAAGGATGATTCAACTCTCCTGGGGAAACTTTGGATTGTACTGGGGAAGTGGCTCCACTGAATGTCTATATTCCGTCGGGGAACAATCTTATATTAAGACTGCCGGGGATGCTTGCTTAGGGACATTTGTATACTCCGCTGGGGAATGTTGAGATTTTCTGGGGGTACCCAACTTCCTTAAGGCTGTCAGTAGACTAACTCTGCTTGGGGAGAGTATCGCTGACTTGTTGGAGATACTGTGCCTTTTTGGGACGATTGGAGACCAACTCTGCTCGGGGAGAATTGTTGAATCTTGTCTTACTCTGCGGGGAGTGAAGGTATCCTGGTTACATTCTTCAACCGAACTTACCTTGGTACCTTGGTGGACGGAGCAACCAGATCGTTTAGACAACTCATTATTGCCCATGTTTCTGATGTCACCTGTAATTAGTCCTTTGTTTCGCATGCAAATATTTATGATTAACAATTAATGTCAAATGCATATATCAAAAATGAACATTAGACGTTCTTCGCAAGACAAAACAGATAAAGGAAAAACAATTGGCAATTTGTCTGGTAAAGTGAATTTGTATTGATTTTGAAATTTGCTTGTAAATAGGCGTTTTTGTACAAGAGGCTGACGTCCTGGTAAGAAGATGTCGCCGAACAACATAGAGTTTATACAATTTTGTGAAAAGGAAAACAAAACAGCTATGTGAAAAGAATAATCCCACTGGGTTCCAACTCTGTTATCGCCTTTATGTCTTCAAGCGTCTCATCACTTTGCTGCTTAGTTGACGATGAAGCTGACTGATTGGTGTCGTCTGAACCTGATAGTTGATACCGAATTCTGGATGCAAGGTGATCCAATGAGACATAGCATTACGCTTCAATCCCTAAATTTTTCCTGGACCGCCCTTTCGGGTTTTCAGTCCACTGGGATACTCATTTTTGCCCAAGCCGCCTTTTCAGGTTTTTGACTTGCCGGGTGTACAGATTTTTTTCATTTTTCATCCCTTATTTTTTCCCGAACCCTTTTGGTTCGCCGGGAAGCCCTTATTTTTGCCTAGGTGTGTCAACCCAGCGGGTCTTTTATTCATGCGTAGTATCTTTTTACTATGTCTGCATTGGCGGGGTGA
This sequence comes from Vicia faba, assembly GCA_948472305.1. Lineage (NCBI taxonomy): Eukaryota > Viridiplantae > Streptophyta > Magnoliopsida > Fabales > Fabaceae > Vicia > Vicia faba. Next base: position 1,634,293,080 of record OX451736.1, read on the forward strand.
GGAAGGTCGTCACCATCCATGGTGGTTAGAATCATAGCTCCTCCTGAGAAGATATGTTTAACCATAAATGGCCCTTCGTACGTAGGGGTCCATTTGCCCCTGGGATCACTTTGAGGAAGAATGATGCGCCTGATTACCAGGTCTCCGACTTGATACTCTTGTCGTATGACTTTCTTGTTAAATGCCTTGATCATCCGTTTTTGGTACGTTTGACCATGACAAATAGCGGTGAGTCTCTTTTCGTCGATTAGATTTAATTGATCAAGTCGAGTCTGGATCCAGTCATCTTCGCTCAAACCTGCATCCTTCATTATCTGGAGAGATGGTATCTGAACTTCGATAGGCAAGACTGCCTTCATGCCATAGACCAAGGAAAAGGGTGTTGCCCCTGTTGACGTCCGTGCTGAGGTACGGTACCCATGAAGAGCAAATGGTAACATCTCGTGCCAGTCTTTGTAGGTCACTATCATCTTCTGCACAATCTTCTTGATATTCTTATTTGCTGCTTCGACAGCCCCATTCATCTTCGGCTGGTAAGGAGAAGAGTTATGGTGTTGTATCTTGAATTGCTCACAGAGCTCAGTGATCATCTTATTGTTAAGATTGGTACCATTGTCCGTAATGATCCTTTCCGGGACGCCATATCGACAGATCAAGTTATGCTGAATGAACCGTGCCACGACGTTCTTGGTTACCGTAGCATAGGAAGCTGCTTCAACCCACTTTGTGAAGTAATCAATCGCTACCAGGATGAAACGATGCCCGCTGGATGCCGTAGGTCTGATCTCGCCGATCATATCAATGCCCCACATTGCAAAAGGCCAAGGTGCTGTCAAGACGTTCAGAGGAACTGGAGGAACGTGCACCTTATCAGCATAGATCTGGCATTTGTGACATGTCCGAGAATGTTGGTAACAGTCAGCTTCCATTGTGGACCAGAAATATCCTGCCGGAAGGATTTTCTTTGCCATGGTATGTCCACTAGAATGCGTTCCGAAGGTACCTTCATGTAGCTCTGCCATGATCCTTTCTGCTTCAGTCTTATCCATACAACGTAGTAAGGTCGAATCATGGTTTCGCTTGTATAGAATGCCATTGCTGAGGAAGAACTTCGCCGCGAACCTTCTCAGAAACTTTTTGTCATTAACAGATGCACCCTCGGGGTATTCTTGAGCTTCTAAGTACCTCTTCACTTCATGATACCAAGGTTTTTCAGTTACCACTTCAGCCTCAAGATCGCAGCAATGTGCAGGTTCGTCCAATTTCCAAATGATGATCCGGGGAGCCTCGTTATCCCATTTGACTTTGAACATAGAAGACATCGTAGCCAGCGCGTCCGCCAACTGATTATTCTCTCTTGGGAAGTGTTCAAAAGTTATCTCCTCGAAGTGGGGAATCAACGTCAACACATACTCTTTGTAAGGAATAAGATTTGGGTGTTTCATATCCCACTCGCCTTTGATCTGATTGATCACAAGAGCGGAATATCTGAAGACACTCATAAACTTGATCCTTAAGTCAATTGCAGCTTGAAGACCCATGATACATGCTTCATACTCTGCCATGTTGTTGGTGCAGTTGAAACATAGTCGGGCAGTGAGTGGAGTATGTGTGCCTTTAGGGGATATGATCACAGCGCCAATACCGTTACCCAAAGCGTTTGAGGCTCCATCAAAGTGCATAGACCATCGAGATCCTTCCTCAGGTCCTTCATCCGGTCCAGGTACTTCACAATCAGTCACTACCATGATATCCTCGTCTGGAAATTCAAAGTTCATAGATTGGTAGTCATCCACTGCCTGGTGTGCCAAATGGTCTGCCACTACACTTCCCTTGATTGCTTTCTGAGTCGTGTACTGGATGTCATATTCTGTCAAGATCATCTGCCATCTTGCTATTCTTCCGGACAAGGCAGGCTTTTCGAATATGTACTTGATTGGATCCATTTTTTAAATTAACAGAGTTGTGTGAGTCAGCATATACTGCCTCAGCCGGCGAGCAGCCCATACCAAAGCGCAACAAGTTTTCTCGAGCAGTGAGTATCGGGTCTCACAGTCGGTAAACTTTTTGCTAAGGTAATAAATGGCGTGCTCTTTTCGGCCAGACTCGTCATGCTGTCCCAGCACACACCCCATTGAGCTGTCAAGTACTGTCAAGTATAAGATTAGAGGTCTCCCTTCAACCGGTGGCATAAGAATGGGTGGTTCTTAGAGGTACTCTTTGATTCTGTCAAAAGCGGCCTGACATTCATTGTTCCAACGTACTACTTGATCTTTCTTCAGTAGCTTGAAGATTGGTTCACAGGTAGCAGTTAGATGTGAGATGAATCGGGCAATGTAGTTCAGCCGTCCCAGAAAGCCTCTGACTTCTTTCTATGTCTTGGGAGTTGACATCTCTTGTATGGCTTTCACTTTGGCAGGGTCCACTTGAATACCTTTGTCGTTCACGACGAAACCTAGTAGTTTTCCAGATCTCACCCCAAAGGTGCACTTGTTTGGGTTCAACCTCAGCTTGTACAACTTCAGACGGTCAAACAGGTTCTGTAGATGGTCAAGGTGTTCCTCCTCTGTTTGGGACCTTGCAATCATATCATCGACATACACTTCAATCTCATGATGGATCATATCATGAAATAAAGCAACCATGGCACGTTGGTAGGTTGCCCCAGCATTTTTCAACCCAAAAGGCATAACCTTGTAGCAAAAGGTGCCCCACTGAGTGACGAAGGTGGTCTTCTCCATGTCTTCGGGATCCATCTTGATTTGATTATAACCGGAGAAGCCGTCCATGAAGGATAACACCTTGTGCTGAGCAGTGTTGTCAACCAGAACATCGATATGAGGTAGAGGGAAATCATCCTTAGGGCTCGCCCTATTCAAATCCCTGTAATCAACACACATTCGGACCTTACCATCTTTCTTAGGCACTGGAACCACGTTGGCAACCCACTGAGGGTAAGAAGTCACTGCTATAAAACCGGCGTCAAATTATTTCATAACCTCAGCTTTGATTTTCTCGGACATCTCTGGACGCATACGGTGGACCTTCTGTTTAACCGAAGGGCATTCTTCCTTGGTAGGCAGGTGATGAACCACGATGTCGGTATCCAACCCAGGCATGTCTTCGTAAGACCAGGCAAATATTTCCATGTAGTCATGCAGCATCTGAATCAACCGCTGTTTCACACTAGCCTCCAGATTGGCACCAATCTTGACTTCCTTTCTGTCTGTCTCAGTACCCAGATTTACCGTTTCCATTGGCTCTTCATGTGGCTGAATGGCCCTCTCTTCCTGGAGTAGCAGTCTTGCAAGCTCAACAGGCACTTCGCAATCATCTTCACCTTCGTCTTCGGCTAAGTTGATCGGATTTTCAAAGTCATAACTGGCAGTAGCATAGTCGTTACCAGTGGGATCCAGAGTGGATTGGAACCTGTATAAGTGAGTGTGTGTAAATATAGTTGTTTTGCAATATATAATAAAGAAAGAAAAGGAGCGCAAGATTTGAAATGTGAAAAACGTCCAATGCTTTTATTCATGATATATGAAAGTGACAAATAACAAGCCCTCACAAATGAAACCACGGTGCCCCGGGTAAGACACCGGGCCATAAAGTTTCAAATTATTGTTCATTACAAATTTAAAACAAAGGAGTTCATTACTGAGTGACAAAAGTAATAGGTGTAAAGTCTTTGGCAATCCAGTTGCTTGGTCCACCGTTGGTCGTTGGGTAGATCCAGCCGTCGAATTCAGATTCCTCCACTTCGTCATCCTCCCTAATAGCATTTACTCCATGGTTGGGCATGGGAGCTGTCACCACATTAGGCCTCTAGGGCGCCTCGAACTGAACCTCTTTAGCATCAATAAGGTCTTGAACCTTATTCCTCAGAGCCCAACAATCATCTGTGTTATGCCCCGAGCTATCAGAGTGATAAGCGTAGCGGGCGTTGGGATTGTACTTCGGGGATGTGGTCTTCACTACCTTCGGAGCTTCTTTGACAGTTACCAAATTGGTTGACAGTAGTTGCGGCAATATCTGAGACAGGGTCATGCTGAGCCGAGTGTACTGCCTTTTGGGTCTCTCACCCCTTGGTTGGTTATATTGCTGAGGAGCAACAGCAGGCTTTGAGATTAACAACGCGGCGGCGTTCTGGTTTGTTCTGTCTCCTTGGACCATAAACAGCAGTAGCTTCCTTCTTGAAGGGCTTCTTTTCAGCACTCGAGGAGGCACCTTTCTGTATCTTCCCCGACTTGATACCAGCTTCTATCCTCTCCCCGGTTAGGATCAGATCTGTAAACCCAGCAGAAGAATTACCAATCAGGTGGTTGAAGAATGGACCAGACAGGGTCCCCAAGAACATGTCCACGAGTTCACGGTCAGTCAACGGTGGCTGCACCCTGCCAGCCAGGTCCCTCCACTTCTGCGCGTACTCCTTAAAACCTTCACCCGTTCCTAGTGACATACCCTGGAGTTGGGTACGCGTGGGAGCAAGGTCGGAATTATACTGATACTGCTTATAAAATGCAGTAGCCAAGCCCTCCCAGTTACGAATATTGGTTCCATCCAGCTGATAGAACCATTCGAATTGAGTCCCTAAAAGACTCTCCTGGAAGAAATGGATCCATAGGTTCTTGTCTGCAGTGTAAGGTTGGATCTTCCTTACATAAGAACAGAGGTGCAGCTTAGGGCAGGAAGCCCCATCGTACTTCGCAAAGGCATACGCCTTGAACTTGTGTGGGATCACCACCCCAGAAGATAAACCTAGATCTCCAAAATCCAACCCAGGCACGCGTTGGATCTCCATGGCATTTAACCGGTCCTCCAGCTGTTTGTATCTGTCCTCAGCAGGAGGGTACTGCTCATCATTGTAGTCTGTCTCGTTGTCGGAGACCGCAGGACTAGGAACCTCTCTCTCTTGGGGACTATCCTTCCCTGCAGAGGAAGTAGCCTGATCAGCCTCATTCTGCAGTGTATTCCCAAACCTCCATCCAGTGTTAAACAACACAGTCCTCCTCCTCTTCTTCTTCTTCTCCTTCAAGAGCAGAGTCTTCAACTCCTGTTGACCCTGGGCTAAGCTCATGACCAGCTCCTGGAACTGGGCGTTCTGGGCCTGGAGGGCCTTGATAGCTTGTTCGGTAGTAGGCTCAGGATTCATGATGACTGCTGAAATAAACAGCGAAGAAGATTAAGCAACCTGTAAAAAAGGGGTACCTGTTATGCATATGATGCATGATATGTTGTTTATGCAATGCATTCAAGGGTTCGAAAGTTCAAATTCGTTGTAGACAAAAAGGAACACACGTCATATTAAGAAATAATATGTTCAGTACATCAGGGCCTCATGGGTAAAACATTACAAAATAATTAATCCCAAAAGACACTGCGTATCCTCTTTGGAGCAATGTAAGTGTTGAGGGTCTTTTCCTCATGAAGTAGACGGGTGAGCTCCAAGACCTTCTTCTCACTAGCATGTAGACTGGTTTCAAGAGAATTCCGTTCTTCCTTGAGTTGGATCCAGCTTTTTTGCATTTCTTCCCAAGATGTTGGCATGTCAGGATGTTGAATGGTATAGGGCACTGTTGCACCCCAAAATTTGCCCTCCCATATTCTTCAAGAAATTGCCAAGCCAAGTCACAAAATTCCCCAAGGGTTATGCAGTTCAACTGTCTCCTATACAGTCAAAACTAGGGTTTGTGTTCTGATCAAAGAAAGGAAGTTTTCAAGGACCCAATCAAGTCTCATATGCCTACAAAGATGGTCAAGTATCCTCATATCAAGTTTCAAGGCATTCAGCTCAAAATTGCACAGTCAAAACCCTAAATTGCACTACAGTCAACTGTAGGGGCAAAATGGTCATTTGACAGTCAAAAGTTCAAATTTTTGGTCAACATATCATTTTGAAGCCACAAACATCATTTGATCAATGCTTGATCATGATTCTCAAAATTTGGCTCAGAAATCATCAAAGATGCAAAAGTTACTATATTTGGACAGCTGAAAAAGTCAACTGAAATTGACCAGGGCATAACTTTCACATGGATTATCAGAAAAATTCCATCCAAAGCTCATTTTGAAGAGAAAGACATTTCCTACAACTCATCTTCATATTCCAAGTCCAAGAAATGCTCTCACAAAAAGTTATCAATTTCAACATTATAGGTCATTTTCAAAAGTCAACAAAAAGGGACTTTAAGTCAAAGGCCATAACTTGAGATTGGTAAATCAAAATGACATGGGACCAAAGGCATTGGTTAGAGGACTCAAAGACCTTTCCAAAATGTCCAAGAACATGTGAAAAGCTTAAAAATTGAGCAAGTTATGCCTTGTGGAAGTTGGGAAATGTTTGGATATTTTGAAAAGTCAACTTTGATCCAAATGACCTAAAATTGCTAATGGGCCCATTTTTCTTCCATGACTCATCATTCTAAGCATATGCACGACCACTTGGCCCAAAGGGAAGTATTTTCTCATTTTTTATTTATTTATTTGAATTTCTATTAATATTAATTCATTTAAATCAATTAAATATGTGGAAAATGTCTAAATGAACCAAACAAATCTTTTTGTACACATTCTAGACTCAATATCTCGTGCACATCCCAATATGGCAAGATTTGGTTTGATTTGGCATGATTGAACAAAAATACACTTGAAAAAGATTTAAAAAGATCTTAAGAAAATCAAATATGCAAAACAATGAATGCCTTGGATTTGTGCTAGTTTTGTTAACCTAATGCCTTCCATACAAATACTAGATCATAAACCTAATGCTAGAAGATCCTAAGCTGCGCTAAAGAACAGATTGGAAACTTGAAAAAATTGCTTGAAAACAAAATTCTGAAATCATTGTTGGAGGACGATTCAAGCCTTAATCTTGATTCCAATAGCTTCATTGTGGTTCTCTGAACGTGTGGCAATCAAGAACAACAACCAAAGCTCCAAGAATTGGTAGATTAAACTCAAACTGTGTCAAGCAATTTTCAGAAACGTATATCATAATTCACGCATCCTTTTGCATTTTTATTTATGGATTCTTGTTCAGTGTGATGTTTCGAAGCTAACCAATGCTTTTGATTTGATTATAACGCTGTGTATGAGATTCTACCATGCTTAAATTTTAGGGTTTGCAGGGTATCAATTTAGGGCTTTGGTAACGAAGCAAAATTAGAATTCCAGACTATGGCCATTAGACTCAGCGCTTGAAGACAAAGAGGATGGAACCCTCGCGCTCAATTTATGAGCGTCGAGGGGCTATTCGCTATTTTCTGGTATATGGTCTTAGGCAACGTTTGCAAAACCGTTGCCTCATGTTTTTTATTTTCAGGAACATGGAGGAGACGAAGACGTGGCGGAATGTGACGGGCTAATTCGAATTTCGCGCGCATTGGGGGCCACTGACGTTCTTTCCTTTTATAATATTTACTAACTATTATATGACAAACGCATATGTAGTGGTTCAGTGGTGCACGTGGTGGTTTGCAACGTGAATGACCTGGGTTCGATCCCAGGTCTTCTTCCTTTCCATTTATTTCTTTTCAATTAATGTTCATGTATAGCGCTTGGATTGAAGACCATGATACACCCCTAGATCAGAGCCATACACGCGTCTAGCTCCATCAATCTAAAGGCCATGGATTAGAGATCATGATGAACTCCAGTCAACGCTGAAGCAGGCTAGCAAAAAAGTCAAAGAAGGCCATGCTTAATTGGGCCAGACTATTCCAAGTTACACCTTACTATTGGGACTGAACCCCCCCCCCCCCCTGGTTTGCAATGTTTTTAATTTTCTTTATGTTTTATTTTATTTTCAATTATCTGTTTATTTGTTTTGTTGTCTTAATTTAATTAATTGTTTTTTTTAACAAAATATAAAAACATCATAAAAAACAGAAAAGGCAAAAAATATAATAAATACTTTATTTTAATTATTTTTCTAAATAAATGCTTGTAATAAATTTAGTATTAAATAGGTTTTAATTTTAATTCTTTTCAATAACTAAAAATCAAAAAATATAGAATTAGGTTTAATAACTTTTATTCCTTTTAATTCTTTCTTTTTATCATAATATTATTTATTTTCATAATTAGAATGTACATAAGTAAAAATTAGGGCTTAATCTAGGTTAATTTAACATTTTTATAATAATTAAAAAATAATTAGAATTAGGTTTTGACATTTTATTTTCATTACAATTAATTCTCTTTTTTCTATTAAACCTAAAAAACATAAAAACACCAAAAACATTTTCTTTTTAATTTTTAATTTTAATTCCTCATTGACATTAATTTTTGCAAAAAGGGTCCAACGCCCATATTTTTAATTGTTTAATTCGCACATTTATTTTATTTCGCTTAATTAATTATGTATCTCTCCCAAAGCCGTGTAAACAATTTCTCGCACTTTTATTTCTTTTGCTTTATTTACTTTCCGTCAAATCGGGTCCGGTTTAATTTTGGCGATGTGGACCCGCGCCATTTGTAATAGTTTAGAATTTACTTTTCCCGCAAATATTAACTGTTAAATAAGCATGCAAGAATGAATGGCCCTAATTAAAATCAAGCGTAGATTACAAATGAATATGATAAGAAAAATATCAATGAAAACGACACATGAATCGCACACACCACCCCTAGGGTACGCCTCACTGTTGCCTTGCCTCGAAAGGTGATCGTCGAGTAGAGGATGTCTTAGTAAGTCCTCATGATCCGGGAACCTGGCATGAGGGTAGCTTCTAAGGTGTCTTCCCATTGCTCTGGTGATCACCATGTCCCTACAAACTCGAATTGACCCGAACACCTCCAACGGTGGTGCTACCTACCTCTCAATGGTGGGATGGCATTACTTTAAAGGACACTTACACAGACGAATTCCTTAGGGTAGGTAGGTTCTCGTAGATACTTGCTCTCTCCAAAACAAAAATTCAAAGACTTTTCACACCGACACTTTTCAAAAGCTTTCAAAACAAATTTTTCAAACACTCTGACGTACGAGTCGAACTGAAATTTTTCAAAGAAACTTTTTAAAACCCACATTGAAAAGCAAGCAAACATTTTGAAAACACAAATGAGCAAGTATCTAAGAGCCCATGGATAACCATGGATAGAAAGGGTGCTAACACCTTCCCTTTCTATAACCTACCTCCCGAACCGAGAGCGATCTCTATAAGGAATTTTTCTGTGCTTTTGTCCTTTCCATTTGGAGAAAATAAAAGACGGTGGCGACTCTTGCTTCCGCGACATTTCGCGAACCAGCGTTAAACAGTCAGTTCCAGATCCACCGATCACAGAACTGGCGACTCTGCTGGGGACACTTTATAAAGTGAGGTGTACCTTAGGGCTAGCTCATAACTATGTTTTCAATTGTCTTCTTTGCTTGCTTTATTATTGTGGGTTGCTTGGGAGTTCTATAGATCCTAAACCCGGATCTGGGGGATACCTTCTTAGAAAGTAGCAACAAGGCTGTGAGGGAACTGTGCGGGGTATACCGACATGGTTGAAACAGTCTGCTACGTTGATGTGGCACTTTGGTGTGTACCGGTAACCCTTGAGTTCAGTCAAGGAGAGTACGGGGCCTCCGCGTGGTGTCATGAAGCATCAACAGACCTTAGGAACCTTAATTGAACTATCTTGGCCTCTTTAGGGTAGTGAGATAACTGACTTTGGTGCAGTCCGAGGTTGGTTGATACTCGATACTACACTCAATTGAGGGTTGCTTTCCTGGAATATTTTGGTCGCCAGTTCAGTGGCTAAATCGAAACGATGAACAATGAAAGCAATCCCGTGATATTGGGAACCTTAGAACCCGGTTACTTTGATTAGGACAGGTTGAACCCACCAACTTCAAGAGGGTAATACCCAGACCTCATGCTGGCCTAAACTCTAAGGGTTTCTCTTGTGTGACTTGTGTGCCTTCGTACTTGACTACTTGCATGCTTGTTATCTGACACATGAACTATCTGTAGGTTTTGTTCATAGTCCTTAATTGGGACTCATAACAGGGTACTAAATTTCTTGCAGGTCTTGTTTATAGTCCTTAATTGGGACTCATAACAGGGTACTAAGTTTCTTGCAGGTCTTGTTTATAGTCCTTAATTGGGACTCATAACAGGGTACTAAATTTCTTGCAGGGTTGTTTATAGTCCTTAATTGGGACTCATAACAGGGTTACTCACATTACCCCATGCATAGCATGACATCATACCATTGCATACCATTGCATACATCCTAACCCATTTCAAGGATCTCAAGGGCTTGTGATGCAGGTCATGATAAATCAAACATCTAGCCAGGGGCAAAGAGGATTTATTTTCCTCTAGCCAAGGGTGTCAGGGGCTATGACCCACTGGATATGGTGAGCCTTTGACCCTTGAAGAAGGACTCTCAACAACATGAAGTACCTTCAATCAAGTTACCGGTTTCCAACTCTAACAAGTTTCTCTGTTTACCCCGTGAGGTCCTTGAAAACATTACATGCATGTCAAACACCTCATTGCATTGCAGGTATCCCTTTGACAGGTTGCTTACCCTTCTCCGCTGTTTATTTCAGCCGATCGTCATGAATCCTGAATCATCAGCCGAGCAGACTATCAAGGACCTCCAGGCTCAGAATGCCCAGTTCCAAGAGCTGATCATGAATTTGGCCCAGGGGCAACAAGATCTGAAGGCTCTGCTCTTGAAGAAGGACAAGAAGAAGAAGAAGAGGACTGTCTTGTTCAGCCCTAGGCACAGATCTGGGAATGCACCGCAGATTGAAACTGAGAGGACAATTCCATCTGTGAGGGGAGGTAGTCATCAGGGGGAAAGGGTTCCCAGTCCAGTGGTCTCCGACAACGAGACAGATTTCAACGACGAACAATACCCTCCTGCCGAGGACAAGTACAAGCAGTTGGAAGACCGTCTGAATGCTATGGAGATCCAACAGGTACCCGGGCTGGATTTTGGAGATCTGGGTTTGTCAACTGGTGTGATTATTCCTCGGAAGTTCAAAGCACCATCCTTTACCAAGTATGACGGGGCGTCTTGTCCCAAGTTACATCTTAGGTCCTATGTTCGGAAGATTCAACCATATACGGTGGACAAGAATTTGTGGATCCACTTCTTCCAGGAGAGTCTTTCAGGGACTCATCTCGAATGGTTCTATCAGCTAGATGGGACCAAGGTTCGTAACTGGGAGGAGTTGGCTACTGCTTTCTACAAGCAGTACCAATATAATGCCGACCTTGCTCCTACGCGTACCCAACTCCAGGGTATGTCGTTAGGATCAAGTGAAGGTTTTAAAGAGTATGCGCAGAAATGGAGGGATCTTGCTGGAAGGGTACAACCACCTCTGACTGATCGGGAACTTGTCGATATGTTCTTGGGGACCCTGTCTGGTCCGTTCTATAACCACCTAATTGGGAATTCGTCTGCCGGATTCACAGATCTTATCTTGACTGGAGAGCGAATAGAAGCTGGCATCCGGTCTGGGAAAATTCAAGAGGCTGCATCTTCTGATAAAAAGCCTCATCATGGAAAGAAAGAATCCAATGTTGTGCACGGTAAAAAGAGCCGTCATGAGGTAGGGGCAATCCAGATCTCCAATCCTGGACCTGCTCAACAAGGACAGGGGCAGCAGCGAAAGGAGAAACGACAGTACACCAAAATCAACATGTCGCTGGATCAAGCACTGCAACAAATGTTGAAGGCAGGGCTGATCACCTTAAGGGCTCCCCTTTGGAATCCGAACACTTCTGCTCCCAACTATCATCCCAATGATAGGTGCGCATATCATTCTGATAGCCCGGGGCATACTACGGACAACTGCTGGCCTCTCAAGAACAAGATTCAAGACATGATCGACGCCGGGGAGATTCAGTTTGAAGTGCCTGAGACTCCGAACATAATCACTGCTCCGTTACCCAATCGTTGAAGACCTTGTGTTTATTTGAATTTCTGAGTTGTATTTTTGCTTATACAAACAATTAATGTCATAGCAAACTCGTTTATTCTATCAATGCATCGCATATGTCTGTTTTGGGAATTAATACAATTGTTTTCATTATATTCAAAATTCTTTTCATATTTTTTCTGATGATCAACTCTTGGTTAACAATTCTAAGCCTCTTGAGGGAGGATGACGAAAACGATACCGCTATCTTTACAGTATGCTTTTGAACAGACCCCGCTGATGAGGTACAGGCATTGTTTCAAATCCTAAACACTGGAGTTATAAGGAAGATAATCCCTCGTCAACCCCTCTGAGCCAAAGGAGTAGGAGTTTTTCTTTTCGAAATTTAAAACCCTTAATCATAACCCGGGGCAGGGTAGTCTCTCAGTGGATCCAAGTGCATAACGAATGGCACCAAAGAGATCCTTAAAAAATGAAGAAAGACAATGATGGTTCCGAATATTCAATAAAGAAAGGCAGTCATTATCTCAAAAAATAAAAAAAAAACCATTAAGTCCAAACCCATGAAGGAGACTTACAAAACTGGGGCATCCCGCTGATTGTAATTCCAAAAAAAAAAGGAAACAGTTCAGGCAAAAAAGAAAGGGATAACAAAAATCAAGAAAGAGGTCTTACAAACCCTCAACAAAAACAAAAATGACCGCCTATTCAGAATAAATCATCAATATCTGAACCATCATTGGAACATCAGGACAAAAACTCAAAAAAGGTCTAACGCACGATCAACTGAGTTTAGGTTTGGAGAACATCACGAAGAGCGGGTGGGTACAAATAAAATTTGAGCCTTTATCCTTTGTTTCTTAAACCGTGAACCAGGCCACGTTATAACCCTTAAAAGTCCTAGCTGAAGCATGGGTTAGTCCGAAAGCATACTGTTACGAAAGGTATCCTGACTCCTTAAGGCCTACGGTAAATACGGAGTTGACATCACATTTTACAAACATTCACCTGTTTTATGAAAAAAGAATGTATTTTCAAAATCTTCAAGACAGACATAAGCTTTGCATTTTTAACATAACTTTGTTTGCATATGACTTTTTGTTTGGACAGCCTAGCAATTCGCATGACGAAAGTCTAATGAACAAGAGTATCTCCAATCAAGGGGCATGGCATGACTATTGTCCATCATCTGGGGCAGTTAGGTCAAGATCCAGAGAATCTCTCAAAAGGCCAAAAAGCCTGGGGCAAATCTCTGCCTGAGTCACTTGGGGCACTCCAGCAACGAATCTTGCACGATCAGACGCCTTCTGGTAATATGGCAACACAAGCAGCCAGGGGCACCTACCTGCATTCTAAGAGCGTGGACATAGTCGAAAAATACTACGCAAAATCAAAGACCCGCTAGGTTGACACACCTAGGCAAAAATAAGAGCTTCCCAGCGAACCAAAAGGGTTCGGGCAAAATGAAGGGATAAAATGAAAAAAAAACTGTACACCCGGCAAGTCGAAAACCTGAAAAGGCGGCTTGGGCAAAAATGGGTATCCCGGTGGACTGAAAACCCGAAAGGGCAGTCCAGGCAAAAGTTAGGGATTAAAGCGTACGACTATGTCCCGCCATCTGCCTACCAGAAGAAGGTTTGTCCATCAACGACTATCAGCACCCCACAAATGCCTCCCTCATAGAAACAGGGGCAATAAAGAATGGTCTAAGCAATCTGATTGTTCTATCCTCCAAGGTATCAGGGTAGGTTCCGTTGAAGAACATAACCGATACAGTTCAATACTTCCCCAGGAAAGTTGGGATTCATATCCCCAAGCCATAAGCATATCCCTAGTAAATTTTGGAAGCTTGTCCCCTCGCAGAACACGAACACGTCGTCCGGCTTGATTTAAAGAGTTATTTCCTCAACAGGATATAACTGGGTTATCCTCAGCCAAAAGCTATGGAAAGATCGTCGTCGACACCGTCTTCTTACCCCAGCGAAGTCCATCAATACTTCCAACAACAAAGATATCCTCAGCAAGTTACTATCAACAATTCAGCAAAAGTATCTCTCTTCCCACAGAGTATCACTCCCCAGCATGGTCGCTAGAGTCTTTTCTCTCCGCAGAACCTTCCATTTGCCAAGTTTTATTCCGCAATGGAGTCATCTTCTCCTACCGGTATTCTTGCAGTTATCATCCCCAGCGGAGCAAGATCTAATTCTCCAGCATCAGCCCAGGAGTGACCTCCCGGCACCCGTCAAGGACTTATTTTCCTAAGACGGAAAAATACATTCATAAACATCACATCTTCATACATTATAGCATGCATATGCATCATACTACACGAATCTCATTAATTTTGAAGACATACAGTTCATGCATCATGACTTTGCATACAATTATGTTTTGCCTTTTTAGGAAAAAGATCAATACAAAAATGACTACTATCAACTATCGTAATTTTTTCTAGATATAGTTTCAGATATGACCCAGATATGGTGACGTTCTGACGCTGCTTCCAGATTTCCTTCTAGATATAGTTTCAGATATGACCCAGATATGGTGACGTTCTGATGCTGCTTCCAGATTTCCTTCTAGATATAGTTTCAGATATGACCCAGATATGGTGACGTTCTGATGCTGCTTCCAGATCTCCTTCCAGATATAGTTTCAGATGTAAACCAGATATGGTGACGTTCTGATACTGCTTCCAGATTTCCTTCTAGATATAGTTTCAGATATGATCCAGATATGGTGACGTTCTGATACTGCTTCCAGATTTCCTTCTAGATATAGTTTCAGATATGACCCAGAGATGGCGACATTCTGATACTGCTTCCAGATTTCCTTCTAGATATAGTTTCGGATATGACCCAGAGATGGTGACGTTCTGATACTGCTTCCAGATTTCCTTCTAGATATAGTTTCAGATATGACCCAGATATGGTGACGTTCTGATACTGCTTCCAGATCTCCTTCCAGATATAGTCCAGATGTAAACCAGATATGGCAACGTTCTGACACTTATTCCAGTTGAAGATATTTCAAGGCCTTCTCTAGTCCAGCCAAATCGACTCCCAACAGATTTTTCTGATGAAGACTCAGTAGAAGTTATTCCTATGGTCCCCTCTCCGACAAGTGCGTGAGGTGGTAATTCCTTCTTCAGATGTTTCCCTCTCTGACGATGAGTGTGAGGTGATAGTCTCCTATGGTCCCCTCTCCGACAAGTGCGTGAGGTGGTAATTCCTTCTTCAGATGTTTCCCTCTCCGACGATGAGTGTGAGGTGATAGTCTCCTATGGTCCCCTCTCCGACAAGTGCGTGAGGTGGTAATTCCTTCTTCAGATGTTTCCCTCTCCGACGATGAGTGTGAGGTGATAGTCTCCTATGGTCCCCTCTCCGACAAGTGCGTGAGGTGGTAATTCCTTCTTCAGATGTTTCCCTCTCCGACGATGAGTGTGAGGTGATAGTCTCTTATGGTTCCCTCTCCAACGGTGTGTGAGGTGGTAAGTCCTTTTCAGATGTTTCCCTCTCCGACGATGAGTGTGAGGTGATAGTCTCTTATGTTTCCCTCTCCGACAGTGTGTGAGGTGACAATTCCTTTTCCTATGATTCCCTCTCCGACGGCGAGTGAGGTGAGTCCCTTTCAGATTATAATGGTCTATGGTTCTCTTCCCAATACTGCGAAGATAATAATTCCCATCAAGATTTTCTCAACGAGCGTTGTTGAAGTTAAAGTCGCCCAAGGTTCTCTTATCATTCATGCTAAGGCAGTAACCATCCCTGGTTCATTCATCGCTATTTGAAGCTTCAGATTCAGCTCCTGTAACCAGTCAGGACATATCTATACCAAGCATCTAAAAATCAACTCCTGCAACGTGTCAGGTACTCATTTGTTTCTTTTGCAGGTATGTAGGTTCTCGCTAAGGAATCTCCTACGCGATCAACGTCCAGATGGCATCTATAAGCCCATCATCCTATCCAGCAATCTCTAAATGGCATCTATAAGCCCATTCCCCCATCACACTGCTAACATGCGAGCGCAAATTTCTGGGCACTCTAGTGTTCAATCATCTTCCACCCTCGGATTACGAAAGGCACGTCAGCCAATCTGCATCCTCAGGTTTAAGAAGATTGAACAGGGGCAACTGTTGCACCCCAAAATTTGCCCTCCCATATTCTTCAAGAAATTGCCAAGCCAAGTCACAAAATTCCCCAAGGGTTATGCAGTTCAACTGTCTCCTATACAGTCAAAACTAGGGTTTGTGTTCTGATCAAAGAAAGGAAGTTTCCAAGGACCCAATCAAGTCTCATATGCCTACAAAGATGGTCAAGTATCCTCATATCAAGTTTCAAGGCATTCAGCTCAAAATTGCACAGTCAAAACCCTAAATTGCACTACAGTCAACTGTAGGGGCAAAATGGTCATTTGACAGTCAAAAGTTCAAATTTTTGGTCAACATATCATTTTGAAGCCACAAACATCATTTGATCAATGTTTGATCATGATTCTCAAAATTTGGCTCAGAAATCATCAAAGATGCAAAAGTTACTATATTTGGACAGCTGAAAAAGTCAACTGAAATTGACCAGGGCATAACTTTCACATGGATTATCAGAAAAATTCCATCCAAAGCTCATTTTGAAGAGAAAGACATTTCCTACAACTCATCTTCATATTCCAAGTCCAAGAAATGCTCTCACAAAAAGTTATCAATTTCAACATTATAGGTCATTTTCAAAAGTCAACAAAAAGGGACTTTAAGTCAAAGGCCATAACTTGAGATTGGTAAATCAAAATGACTTGGGACCAAAGGCATTGGTTAGAGGACTCAAAGACCTTTCCAAAATGTCCAAGAACATGTGAAAAGCTTAAAAATTGAGCAAGTTATGCCTTGTGGAAGTTGGGAAATTTTTGGATATTTTGAAAAGTCAACTTTGATCCAAATGACCTAAAATTGCTAATGGGCCCATTTTTCTTCCATGACTCATCATTCTAAGCATATGCACGACCACTTGGCCCAAAGGGAAGTATTTTCTCATTTTTTATTTATTTATTTGAATTTCTATTAATATTAATTCATTTAAATCAATTAAATATGTGGAAAATGTCTAAATGAACCAAACAAATCTTTTTGTACACATTCTAGACTCAATATCTCGTGCACATCCCAATATGGCAAGATTTGGTTTGATTTGGCATGATTGAACAAAAATACACTTGAAAAAGATTTAAAAAGATCTTAAGAAAATCAAATATGCAAAACAATGAATGCCTTGGATTTGTGCTAGTTTTGTTAACCTAATGCCTTCCATACAAATACTAGATCATAAACCTAATGCTAGAAGATCCTAAGCTGCGCTAAAGAACAGATTGGAAACTTGAAAAAATTGCTTGAAAACAAAATTCTGAAATCATTGTTGGAGGACGATTCAAGCCTTAATCTTGATTCCAATAGCTTCATTGTGGTTCTCTGAACGTGTGGCAATCAAGAACAACAACCAAAGCTCTAAGAATTGGTAGATTAAACTCAAACTGTGTCAAGCAATTTTCAGAAACGTATATCATAATTCACGCATCCTTTTGCATTTTTATTTATGGATTCTTGTTCAGTGTGATGTTTCGAAGCTAACCAATGCTTTTGATTTGATTATAACGCTGTGTATGAGATTCTACCATGCTTAAATTTTAGGGTTTGCAGGGTATCAATTTAGGGCTTTGGTAACGAAGCAAAATTAGAATTCCAGACTATGGCCATTAGACTCAGCGCTTGAAGACGAAGAGGATGGAACCCTCGCGCTCAATTTATGAGCGTCGAGGGGCTATTCGCTATTTTCTGGTATATGGTCTTAGGCAACGTTTGCAAAACCGTTGCCTCATGTTTTTTATTTTCAGGAACATGGAGGAGACGAAGACGTGGCGGAATGTGACGGGCTAATTCGAATTTCGCGCGCATTGGGGGCCACTGACGTTCTTTCCTTTTATAATATTTACTAACTATTATATGACAAACGCATATGTAGTGGTTCAGTGGTGCACGTGGTGGTTTGCAACGTGAATGACCTGGGTTCGATCCCAGGTCTTCTTCCTTTCCATTTATTTCTTTTCAATTAATGTTCATGTATAGCGCTTGGATTGAAGACCATGATACACCCCTAGATCAGAGCCATACACGCGTCTAGCTCCATCAATCTAAAGGCCATGGATTAGAGATCATGATGAACTCCAGTCAACGCTGAAGCAGGCTAGCAAAAAAGTCAAAGAAGGCCATGCTTAATTGGGCCAGACTATTCCAAGTTACACCTTACTATTGGGACTGAACCCCCCCCCCCCCTGGTTTGCAATGTTTTTAATTTTCTTTATGTTTTATTTTATTTTCAATTATCTGTTTATTTGTTTTGTTGTCTTAATTTAATTAATTGTTTTTTTTTAACAAAATATAAAAACATCATAAAAAACAGAAAAGGCAAAAAATATAATAAATACTTTATTTTAATTATTTTTCTAAATAAATGCTTGTAATAAATTTAGTATTAAATAGGTTTTAATTTTAATTCTTTTCAATAACTAAAAATCAAAAAATATAGAATTAGGTTTAATAACTTTTATTCCTTTTAATTCTTTCTTTTTATCATAATATTATTTATTTTCATAATTAGAATGTACATAAGTAAAAATTAGGGCTTAATCTAGGTTAATTTAACATTTTTATAATAATTAAAAAATAATTAGAATTAGGTTTTGACATTTTATTTTCATTACAATTAATTCTCTTTTTTCTATTAAACCTAAAAAACATAAAAACACCAAAAACATTTTCTTTTTAATTTTTAATTTTAATTCCTCATTGACATTAATTTTTGCAAAAAGGGTCCAACGCCCATATTTTTAATTGTTTAATTCGCACATTTATTTTATTTCGCTTAATTAATTATGTATCTCTCCCAAAGCCGTGTAAACAATTTCTCGCACTTTTATTTCTTTTGCTTTATTTACTTTCCGTCAAATCGAGTCCGGTTTAATTTTGGCGATGTGGACCCGCGCCATTTGTAATAGTTTAGAATTTACTTTTCCCGCAAATATTAACTGTTAAATAAGCATGCAAGAATGAATGGCCCTAATTAAAATCAAGCGTAGATTACAAATGAATATGATAAGACAAATATCAATGAAAACGACACACGAATCGCACACACCACCCCTAGGGTACGCCTCACTGTTGCCTTGCCTCGAAAGGTGATCGTCGAGTAGAGGATGTCTTAGTAAGTCCTCATGATCCGGGAACCTGGCATGAGGGTAGCTTCTAAGGTGTCTTCCCATTGCTCTGGTGATCACCATGTCCCTACAAACTCGAATTGACCCGAACACCTCCAACGGTGGTGCTACCTACCTCTCAATGGTGGGATGGCATTACTTTAAAGGACACTTACACAGACGAATTCCTTAGGGTAGGTAGGTTCTCGTAGATATTTGCTCTCTCCAAAACAAAAATTCAAAGACTTTTCACACCGACACTTTTCAAAAGCTTTCAAAACAAATTTTTCAAACACTCTGACGTACGAGTCGAACTGAAATTTTTCAAAGAAACTTTTTAAAACCCACATTGAAAAGCAAGCAAACATTTTGAAAACACAAATGAGCAAGTATCTAAGAGCCCATGGATAACCATGGATAGAAAGGGTGCTAACACCTTCCCTTTCTATAACCTACCTCCCGAACCGAGAGCGATCTCTATAAGGAATTTTTCTGTGCTTTTGTCCTTTCCATTTGGAGAAAATAAAAGACGGTGGCGACTCTTGCTTCCGCGACATTTCGCGAACCAGCGTTAAACAGTCAGTTCCAGATCCACCGATCACAGTCACCTCTCTTTCCACCACAGGTTCTTTGATCACGGGGAGAACATGAGGATATGGCATTACCAGCTTCTGGGAGCGGGCTCGTACCCACTTGAGATAAGGCTCAAGGGGGATGGAGTTCTTGTGCCCCAGTGTCTTACTATCTACCCTGTTGGGCATCCTCCAAGCTCTGATGAATCTCTGGCGAAGTCCTTGTGCATCATTGTCGAAGTCAAAAACTATGTCAGGAATCAACATGTCATGAGGGTCGTCCCTCCGAGCATATCCAAACTGTCTCAAAGCCAGACATGGGTTGTAGGTGATGCCCCCTCTAATTCCAAGTAAAGGAACATTAGGAAACTCTCCGCAATGATCAATAATAGTGACATTTTCTCTGGACCGAGAACACAAATGTATATCAGCATGTGTAAGAGTCATCAATCGTTGTGACCATCTCAAACCCCGCTCGTTCTTCAAAACTGATTGTGGAAGGTGCGAAATAAACCACCTTGCCAGGAGAGGAGTGCAGCACATGAGAACACCTCTTTTCTCATGGTTCGAGTGTAACATGAGTGGAGGATGTCCCCAAGCAATGTAGGTATGGGGTTCCTGGACATGAAGATCTTGACAGCATTGATATCTATAAGCTGATCTGGATTCGGGAACAACACCAACCCATAGACAAGGAGTGCCACAACTTCTTCAAAGGCTTGTAGATCAAGGGCATTCCAACATTCTTGTGCCTTCTCAAACATAAACTTTGCCAATAATCCTTTGATACCACTTCTAACTTCCCAATGTCCCTTGATGTCATATGGTTGTAGGCATAATGCTTTAGCAACCTCTTCAAGTTTTGGCTCCTTTTATGTATCGTTGTAGGGTAGTTGACTAAGGATAGGGACCTTCAGAAGCTGGGAAAACTCTTCCAAGGTAGGCACCAATTGATAATCCGGGAAAGTAAAACAGTGGTGCAAGGGGTCAAAGAACTGGAACAACACTTTCACCATATCCTCTTCAATGTTGGTGTTGACCAAGCTGATGAGTCTACCATGCCTTTCACTGAAGGAAGAGTTCTCGGGAATCCTGGATGTAAGCTCCTTAAGCTGAAGAGGGACCCTTACAAGGTTGATCTGAATTGTCTTTCTACGGAGAGATTCCATGTCCTACAAAACAAGAACAAAGATGAAGATTCGAACCCTTGAAGTGGTTAGTAAATGCATATGATGCTGTATGATGCTATGATGTTATGATAAAAACACACCACAAGTATTCACAAAAGGCAAACATGATAAGGCACACAAGTCACACCAGACAACCCTTAGAGTTTAGGCCAGCATGAAGTTTGGGGTACTACCCTCTTGAAGTTGGTGGGCTCAAAACCTGTCCTATCAAAAGTAACCGGGTTCTAAGGAGCTCAATATCATTGGGTTATTTTCTGTGTTCATTGTTTTGATTTAGCCAATGAACTGGCGATCAAAATATTCCAAGAAAACAACCCTCAATGAGTGTAGTATCGAGTATCAACCAACTTCGGACTGCACCAAAGTCGGTCATCTCACTACCCCTAAAGAGGCCAGGATGGTTCAAGTAAGGTTCCTAAGGTCAGTTGATGCTTCACGACACCACGCGGCGGCCTCGTACTCTCCTTGACTTGACTCAAGGGTTACCGGTACTCACCAAAGTGCCACATCAACGTAGCAAACTGCTTCAACCGTGTCGGTATACCCCGCACAGTTCCCTCATAGTTTGTTGCTACTATCTAAAAGGTATCCCCCAAATCCGGGTTAGGATCTATGAAACTCCAAGACAGGCCCACAATTTTTAAAGCAAACAAAACAAGCAATTGAAAACAAAGAGTGGTCTAATCCTAAGGTACACCTCACTTTTATAAGTCCCCAGCAGAGTCGCCAGTTCTGTGATCGGTGGAAATAGAACTGACTGTTTTTTAAGCTGGTTCGCGAAATGTCGCGGTAAGCAAGAGTCGCCACCGTCTTTTATGTTCTCCAACATGGAAAGGACAAAAGCACAGCAAAATTCCTTCTTTGAGAATGTTTCTCGGTTCGGGAGGTAGATTTATAGAAGGGGAAGGTGTTAGCACCCTTTCTATCCGTGGTTATCCACGGGCTCTTAGGTACTTGCTCACTCTATGTTTTCAAAATTTGTTTGCTTTTCAAGTGTGTGTGGGTTTTGAAAAAAGTTTCGTTTGAAAAATTTCTAAGTAACTCTTGTATCTGTCCTCAAGAGTGTATGAAAAATTTGTTTGAAAACTTTTGAAAGTGTCAGTGTGAAAAGATGTTTTGTTTGTTTGAGAGAGCAAGTACCCAGGAGAATCTACCTACTCTAAGGAATTAGGCTGTGTAAGAGTCCTTTGGATAGTGTTATCCCACCATTGAGAGGTAGGTAGCACCATCGTTGGAGTTATTCGGGTCAATTCGATAATTAGGGACATGTGTGGTCACCAAAGCAATAGTAGGACGCCTTAGCGGTAACCCTAATGTCCTAGATCCTTTTTTATCCGAGGCAACCGTTTCGAGGCAACTGGATCTTAGACAGGAGGGCGACCTCTAAAATACCCTATACTTGATGACCACGTCGAGGCAACCAGTGAGGCGTACCCTAAGAGTGGTATGTGCATGTGTGTTATTTCAGTTTATGTTTATCTTTGAACATGCATTTGTGAGCTACGCTTTGATTTTATTTTTCATACAAGTCTTTCATGCATTTTTTAACAGTTAAGAGTGCGGAAAATAAAGTGCGGAAATATGAATCTATGCTATTACAAGGCGCGGGTCTATACATCGCCAAAAACAAAAACCCGTTTGGAAATAAAGTGCGAGAAAAGTAAATAAAGCGGTAAAGTTCTAATTAACTATTACATTTCTGAGCAGATACATAAATATAAAATATTGAATTAAAATAAACTGCGCGCGAAAGAATGAATCGGGAACGTCCTAGGGTTTTGACCCTTTTTGAGAAAGAATTGAATTTGTCCTTTTTATTAAATTAATGAAATTAAGCCTAATTACTAATTAATTAATTTATTAAAAGAAAAAAATGTTTTTTGTGTTTTTATGTTTTTAATGAAATAAAATAGAAAAAGAAAAGGTATCAAAAGAAAAACCTAAGTCTAAATTTGTTTTTATTTATTGTAAAAAGAAGATTAAAATTAAACCTAATTTAAACTAAATTAATTTAAGTTAATGTTTATTTACAAAATAATTAAGCTAAAGTGACATTAATAATAATAAATAAAATATTTACATTTTTTAGTTTTTTTGAATTTTTATGGAAAATATTAATTATGTTAATTTTGGTGATAATAATAATAATTAGAAAAAATAATTAATAACTAAATTAGAAAATATAAAACAAAAAGAAAAAAGAAAGAACCAAGGGGGGGTTCTGGGCCCAATATGGAGGTTTTTGTAAGCAAGTTGAAGCCCATTTGCCTCCAAGCCACGTTTGACTCCTGGAATCAGCTATGCATATGGTTGACTGAGGATCATGATGTTCCTTCCCTTGTGACCTTTAGATTGCTGCCTTGAGACACTTGGCACCTGGATGTCTGGGATGTATGGTGGACCGGCCTTTGGACATGCTGCATGAAATCACATTAAACAAAATAATAGCAAGTATTTGGGGGACCTGGGATTCGAACCCAGGTCCCAAGGTTCAACGCCTGTACGCCTTAGCCACTGAGCCAATTGTCTTAATTGAAATAATAATAATGAGTTAATATTATATTAGTAAATCAACGCATGCCCTGGAAAAAAAATAACGCGCGTTATTTATTTGAACTGGCCAATCAGACGCAAGCACGTCTTCATCTTCTCCAACAGCCCATGTATATTTTCCTGCGGATTCTAGTCCGTAACAAAATCCGCGTCCTCGTCCTAAAATGGTTTCTAGGTCATGAAAACACAAACCAAAGCCCTCATCTTGCTCGCCTTGTTCCCCTGAGTCCAACCATAGCCATAGCTTGTTCTAATTTCACCTGTAGTCAAAATACCTAAAACGCAAAAAGATGAACCCTAGAATCGGGCACCATGATTCAGGGCCTAAAAACCAAATTGAATAATGCAGTTACGTCAGAAATCATACAAGCAACATGATTATGCCAATATTTTTGAGAAAAAAATGCAAGAATGGAGAGTTGAGGTATCGTGTACAAGGGTGAGTTTTTGAGAACTTACAGCGCTATTCAGTGGACCTTAGGACGCGTTTGTGGTTGCTTTGGCTTCAGGGGGTGGCAAGGAAGAAGGCCACGTGCTTGCTTTGATCTGAAAATGCTTGCAACACAGTTTTAGATCTCACACTTTTTTGGTAGTTTTCAGTCTTTCTTTTGGCCGTTTCAGTGATCCCTAGGTCGTGAATGAGGTTTGTACTGCTTGCATATGTAGGTATGAATGAAATTAGGTCAGCAGCTGAGCTTGTATCTTGTGCAATTAAGTTTGGAGATTTTGTTTTAACACCATTGAAGAACATTCCATACTTGGAGCAAAACTTGGATTTTATGCTCAAAATGGCTTGGCACGAATTTGGTAGCTAGCACGTGGTATATGAAAGTTGTCCAAATCCAAAAGATGCCCTTCCATTAATTTTTAGATTTTATTTGAATTATTATGGATTTAAAATGAATTAAATCAATAAAAATTAAATAAAATAGAAAAAAAATATTTGGTCTTGAAATTAATCATGGGACACGTGGGTGGCATGACAAGGCTGAATCAAGTGGAAGAAAGTGGGCCCTTTTGTCAAAAATTGAAGTTTTAAGGATAGTTGACTTTTGCCATTTCACAAATATTTCCCAACTTATACAATGCATATCTTCCTCAATTTTGATCATATGAACATGTTCTTGGACATTTTGGAAAGGTCTTGAAGTCCTCTAACCAATGCCTTTGGTCCCATGTCATTTGGATTTACCAATCTCAATTTATGGTCTTTGACTTAAAATGCCTTTTTGTTGACTTTTGAAAATGACCTATAATGTAGAAATTGATAACTTTTTGTGAGAGCATTTCTTGGACTTGGAATGTGAAGATGAGTTGTAGGAAATGTCATCCCCTTCAAAATGAGCATTGGATGGGATTTTTCTTATGAACCATGAAAAAGTTATGCCTTGGTCAAGTTACAGTTGACCTTTTAGCTGTCCAAAAATGGAAACTTTTGCATCTTGATGATTTTTGAGCCATTCTTGTGGAATCATGATCAAGACTTGATCAAATGATGATTGTGGCTTCAAAATAATATGTTGACAAAAAAAATTTACTTTTGACTTTAAAATGACCATTTTACCCCTATAGTTGATTGTGAAGCAATTAGGGCTTTTGACTGTCCAACTTGATGTTGTGAGCCTTGAAACTTGGCATGTAGATGCTTGACAATGTGTATAGGCCTATGGGATTTGATTGAGCCCTTGAAAACCTCAACTTCCTTGCAAGATCCAAAACCCTAATTTTGACTGGCTTAGGAGGATGGTTTGACTGTGCAACCCTTGAGTAGACTTGAGCAAATTGAGATGATGCTTGTCAAAACTTTGAAGAATATGGGAGGGCAAATTTTGGGGTACAACAATGGGTGTTTAAGAAGAAAATAGCGCTTCAGAACTTCTGGACCAAACTCCAGACAAAAACGGTCAGAAGTTGTAAGCTTGGCTCAACGCAGTCAGAAGTTGGCTCTTCAGCAGCTACATCAACTCAGAAGTTGCAAACGTGGTTCAACACGTAAGCCTCAAACAGAACATGACTCTTTCAGTAGTTACGTAAGTTCAGCCAGAGTTTGCTAAAGGAATGCAAAGGAAACAAGGAAGTCTGAAGGCTTCTTCAGAACATGCTGAAATCAGAAGATGAAAAGGTCAAAAGAGTGGGTGTTACACTGACACAGAATCTCTAAGTTCAGGATTTCCAAAAGCAAATCCAAGGAACGTGTCAGAAGGTCAGGAGAATCCCCAGAATTTGCTAAGACAACAGGAGGCCAAGACTAGAGCATGGTTTACATTGTTCTTGGTAAAACAGAACTGCTGGTTCAAAGTTTTGTTTCTACTACCAGAATATTGGTGTTGATAAGTCTTATCACTATTTAATGCTCATTAATGCTCCCAACCACTCCTGAACATTCATCCAAGTAGTCCCTTCACGTGTGGCTTGGTAAACGCCTTTATGCAGGTTCTGGCATGGGTCTACGTGCCACCGTCCACCTAAGAGGTCACTTCTCCCCAATCCATGTCTATTGTTCCAGCCTAGGCTGAAAGGCTATCTGTTATCACAACTTCCCAGGAATTTCTTTCAAAGAACAATTCAACCTCTGTTGGCGCCTTTAATGTTCAAGAAATCCACAAGAGCTTTGCCTATAAATAGAGAACCATTGTCCACTTAAAAAGGGCGCCCAAAAAACAGAAAAATTGCTAGAAAAGAAACAGAAATCTTTAGCAAGAAAGTGCTGTGAAACTCTGCCAAAATCTCCAGTGTTTCATAACTTTGAATTTCTTACCTTCAAACTTCATCAATACCCAGTTTTCTTTGTGACTAAAGAACACCCTTTCAACTTCTGACCATATATACGCATACACCTTCATCTACCCTTTTCAAAAAGAACCTGTCCAGAACACCATCAGAGCCAAAAGCTAGCTCTCATCCACAAACTTTTCCAACAGCCAGGTAAGCACCTGCTGACCTTCATCACGCTGCTAAGCATCATCAGCTTTGCATGCTCAAATGAACATAATGTAAATATCATATTGCTGCTGTTTGTGTTCTGAGGATTTTCATACCTCAGAACGTTTACCTCATAACGTTTTGAGCCAGCATAGAACCTGCCTGTGACCTTGTTGGTTCTGTCCCCTGAAACACTTTGACAGTTGTTGAAGCTGTCCCAAACATGTTTTCTGTTTTGTGGAAAAATAACAAAATTGCAGATGTTCTGATTAACACAGGGAGAAACCAAGTGCTGACTTTGATGTTAGCACATCTGAAGCCTGTTTTGCTGTCAATAATATCATAACTTCTGAGAATTATTGTATTTCCAGCAGGATCAGAACTTCTGATTTCCCCACTAACAAACTTTTGTCTTGCAGCGCAGGGGGGTCAGAACTTCTGATCTTCCCACTAACAGGTTTCTGTTTTGCAGGTGCCAGAGTCAGAAGTTCTGACTCATACAGTTTAACCAAAAGGTTGATCATCTGGCAGCGGGCCTGAGTCAGAACTTCTGATGACCTCTTAGTAGCGCGCTGGCTCCCTCTCTCTTTCTCTCTATATTGTTTTTGTTATTTTCTTTTCTTGTCTATTTTTCTCGTTGAACCACCCCATGTACAAATGTGTATCCCCACCCCCCTAATTGTTGTAATAGCGTAGGATTTTATGTTTCTGCTTTTTATTACTAGTAATTAGGGTGTGTATGGCAAGATAAAATCAATGAAATAGAAGATCCTAATTCAAAGATAAACTCTTGTATGCAATAAAACACACTTGCACACTAACACCCCTAGGGTTACATCCACTTGTTGCCTTCAAAAATGGGCCATGTTACACATGCAAAGTATCTTGGTAAAACAAATAAAATCAAAAGATCATAGTCCCTCGATGACTCTATCCAAAGTTGCCTTACAAAAATGATCTTAGTCCCTCAAAAGAAATACTAAGATACTTTGCAAAATTGCTATCATGGTCTATACGATGACCCGCACCCGTCCCGTTTACATCCTAACACAAGGTTGTTCACCAAATACAATGGCGAAACAACACTGTTAAAAGGGTTAAAAACATAAGAAAGATCTTTGAGTAAAATAGGGTAGACAACTCTTAGTTACTTGATCAAAAATCTTGCAAAACATCCTTGCTATTTTTCAAAACACACTCTACAACACAATTTCAAAACAACTTTCAAAATATTGAAAACCTTTCAAAAAGACAAACACCTTTGTATACATTCAAACAAGAATCATTACAAAGGTTACCACAATGATGGCCTCTTTTTCAAAACATCTTTCAAACACACACACAAAAGCATCATTTCAAACAATCAAAAAATGCAAAGCAAGTGATCTAAGAAAGTAACTAAGAGCCCATGGATAACCATGGATAGAAAGGGTGCTAATACCTTCCCTTTCTATAATCTACTCCCCGAACCCAAGAAAACATCTCAAAGGTTTTTCCTGTGCTTTTTAAACCTTTCCTTAGGATAAAATAAAAAGTCGGTGGCGACTCTTGCTAAACCGAAACATTTGCGAATACGAACACAAAACCCCAAGTCAGTTCTCCCACTGTATCACAGTAACCAATAAGCCTTAAAATTAGGTCTTCTGTAATGACAATCTTCTTCCCCATTACATAAGAGGTAACTTAATGATTTGAGGAGGAAGCATGTATCCAGAATTCTTTGACAAGACTTAAAAATGTTGGCCCTAGAAGACAGTCAAAATATCTGTTCCAACCTTGAGCATTGACGTCTTCATACAGATTGAAGTTGTTCTCTTGTAAGCTTTCAAAGTCAACAATCAGTTCTGAAAGAACTTCCAGATTATCAATGGGATTGAGTAGCGTTCTGTATGGTTCTTCGTACTGTTCTATAGAAGCAGTTTCCTGAGTACTGATGTTTTGGGCGCTTGAAGAAGCCATGTTCACACAAGAATTTTTGAGAAGGATGAAAGGGTTTTTGAAAGTATGAACTGGAAACAATATAAGGTATTTGAGAGAGTAAAAGTGAAAGAATTGTAAAGGGTGAAATTTCGAGTTTAAATAGATTTTCTTGAAAGCATAAACAGTAATAGAGAGAGAAATAATTAGTCATGATTATAAGCATTAATGACAGCTGATTTTAGGGGATTCAGAAAGATATTGGAATGGTTACCCATGACGTGTGTCTCAATGCACCCAATCAGTGCTTTTGACCTTTCAGAAAAGTGAACGCGTGTTCAGCCTCAGAAGGTAGCTGATGAATGGATGACAACTGTTTACTTACGTGAACAACACACTTCTATCTTTGAAATGAAACGTTCAGATCTTCATGGATAGATTCTGATGCAATCTGTACTTCTAAAACTCTGAAGGCAGGTTGATCAGTAGTTCACAGGAAATAACTAAGTTCTGAAGGTTAAGATATGTAAATAAAACAATTTATTATGGGCAAAGCTTCATGCTGAGATGTTTCAGAATGAAGTTAAACCTATCTTCAGAAAGAGGTTTTGTAAATACATCATCCCATTGATGGTCTGTGTCAATGAGCTTTAAGTTAAGAATCCCTTTCTGAATATAGTCCCTAATAAAATGATGTTTTATTTCTATATGCTTAGCCCTAGAATGCAAAATAGGATTTTTACTGAGACAAATAGCAGAATTATTGTCACAGAGGATAGGAATGTTACTCTCAAATATATTGAAGTCTTCAAGTTAACTTTTCATCCAAAGCATTTGCGTACTACATCCAGCAGCTGCTATGTATTCAGCTTCTGCTGTTGATAGTGCTATTGTGGATTGTCTTTTGCTGGACCATGAGATCAGATTTTCTCCCAGAAACTGACAGCTTCTAGAAGTGCTTTTGTGTTCTACTCTGTCTCCAACAAAGTCAGCATCACAATATCCTACTAAGCTGTAATCACTTGATTTTCTATAAAACAAACCCAAATTAGCAGTAACTTTCAGATACTTGAAAATTTGCTTAACTGTTGTTAAGTGAGATTCTCTAGGATCTGATTGGAATCTAGCACAAATGCAAACACTGAATAGAATGTCAGGCCTTGAAGTCGTCAGATAGAGAAGAGAACCAATCATACCTCTATAGACCTTTTGTTCTACCTTTTTACTTACCTCTTCCTTTTCCAGAATGCATGTGGGATGCATTGGAATCTTTGAGGGCTTACATTCTGAGAGATTAAATTTCTTCAGAAGTTCTTTGACATATTTGCTCTGATGAATGTAAGTCCCTTCTGCAGTTTAATTTATCTGAATGCCCAGAAAGAATTTGAGTTCCCCCATTAGGATCATCTCAAACTCTGCCTGCATACATTTAGCAAACAAGGTTGTTATCATGGTCTATATGATGACCCGCGCCCGTCCCGTTTACATCCTAACACAAGGTTGTTCACCAAATACAATGGCGAAACAACACTGTTAAAAGGGTTAAAAACATAAGAAAGATCTTTGAGTAAAATAGGGTAGACAACTCTTAGTTACTTGATCAAAAATCTTGCAAAACATCCTTGCTATTTTTCAAAACACACTCCACAACACAATTTCAAAAAAACTTTCAAAATATTGAAAACCTTTCAAAAAGACAAACACCTTTGTATACATTCAAACAATAATCATTACAAAGGTTGCCACAACGATGGCCTCTTTTTCAAAACATCTTTCAAACACACACACACAAAAGCATCATTTCAAACAATCAAAAAATGCAAAGCAAGTGATCTAAGCAAGTAACTAAGAGCCCATGGATAACCATGGATAGAAAGGGTGCTAATACCTTCCCTTTCTATAATCTACTCCCCGAACCCAAGAAAACATCTCAAAGGTTTTTCCTGTGCTTTTTAAACCTTTCCTTAGGATAAAATAAAAAGTCGGTGGCGACTCTTGCTAAACCGAAACATTTGTGAATACGAACGCAAAACCCCAAGTCAGTTCTCCCACCGTATCACAGAACTGGCGACTCTGCTGGGGAGTTGTTTAAAAGTGGAGTAACCTTAGGGCTTAGATCACCCTTTTGCATGACTAATTGTTTTCTTTGATTGCTTTATATTTTGGTTCTCTTGTTTGGGCTTGAAATCCTACACCCGGATTTGGGAAACATTCATAGATAGCAATACGTTGTGGAAACTGTGTGGGGTATACCGACACGATTGAAGCAATAGCTATATTAGTGCGACATATTTGTGAGTACCGGTAACCCTTGAGTTCAATCAAGGAGAGTACGGGGCCGCTGAGTGATGTCACTAAGCACTAATGACCTAGAACCTTACTTGACCATCTTGGCCTTTTATTAGGGGTAGTGAGATGACCAGCTTTGGTGCAGTCCGAAGTTGGTAGATACTCGATACTACACTCATGGAGGGTTGTTTTCTTGGAATATTTTGGTCGCTAGTTAAGTGGCTAAACCAAAACAATGAACATGGAAAACAATCCAATGATATTGAGCTCCTTAGAACCCGGTTACTATTAATAGGACAGGTTTTTAAGCCAACTACACTCAAGAGGGTACTTACCTATGAAACCCATGCAAGCCTGAAACTAGGGTTTTGTGTGAATTGCTTGTACATATGTTTGTGCATACATCATGAACATCATAAAGCATCATATGCATCCACTAACCATTTCAAGGATTTAGATCTTCATCTTTGTTCTTGTTTTGTAGGTCATGGAAATTCTTCGCAGGAAAACTATCCAAGTCAACCTTGTGAGAATCCCTCCTCAACTCAAGGAGCTCACATCCAGAATTCCGGAAAGCTCTCCCTTCAGTGAAAGACATGGTAGACTGCTCAGCCTAGTCAACACCAACATTGAAGAGGACATGGTGAAAGTGTTGTTCCAGTTCTTTGACCCCCTTCACCATTGTTTCACATTCCCCGACTACCAATTGGTGCCTACTTTGGAGGAATTTTCTCAACTTCTGAGAATTCCTATTCTTAATCAACTACCCTACAACGGTACGGAAAAAGAACCAAAGCCTGAAGATGTTGCTCGAGCACTACACTTGCAACCGTCTGACATCAAGGGGCATTGGGAAACTAGAAGCAGTGTCAAAGGCTTCTTGGCAAAATTCTTGTTTGAGAAGGCACAAGAGTGTTGGAATTCATTGGATCTACAAGCCTTTGAAGAAATTGTGGCACTCCTCATTTATGGGTTGGTCTTGTTCCCAAATCCTGACCAGCTTATAGATGTCAACCCCGTCAAGATCTTCTTATCCAAGAATCCCATACCAACATTGCTTGAGGACATCCTCCACTCATTTTACACACGAACAATGAGAAAGAGGGGTGTTCTCATGTGCTGTACTCCTCTCCTTGCGAGGTGGTTTATTTCGCACCTGCCACAATCTGTTTTGAAGAATGACCAAGGCTTAAGGTGGTCACAACGATTGATGACCCTCACACACTCTGATGTACATTGGTGTTCTCGGTCCAGAGAAAATGTCATCATCGTTGATCGTTGTGGAGAGTTCCCTAATGTCCCATTACTTGGCATTAGAGGAGGCATTACCTACAACCCTTGTCTAGCTTTGAGACAATTTGGATATGCACGGAGGGATGGCCCTCATGACATGCTGATTCCCGACCTGGTTTTTGACTTCGACAACGACGCGCAAGGACTTCGCCAAAGATTCATCAGAGCTTGGAGGATGCCTAACAAGGTAGATAGCAAGACACTGGGGCACAAGAACTCCATCCCTCTTGAACCTTATCTCAAGTGGGTACGAACCTGAGCCCAGAGTCTAATAATGCCTTACCCTCATATTCTCCCTTTGATTAAAGAGCATGTTAAGGAAGGAGAGGTTCCCTACACCATCCAATATCCTGACATGCCAACATCATGGGAGGAGATGCAGAAGAGTTGGATCCAACTCAAGGAAGAGCAGAATACTTTTGAAGCCAGCTTCTACGCCAGCGAGAAGAAGGTTTTGGAGATCACCCGTCGACTCCATGAGGAAGAGACCATCAACACCTACATCGCGCCAAAGAGGACGCACAACGTCTTTTTACCTTGAGAAGTTTTTGTAATATTTGGCCCATGGGGCATTTATGTACTGACAAAATTTCTTCTTATTAATATGACGTGTGTTCTTTTTGTTTGCAACAATTTTGAATTTCTAAATCCTTGAATGCATTGCATAAATGAACATATCATTCATCATGTGCATAAGCAGGTCTCCACACCAGGTTTCCTTATCTTTCTGCTGTTTATTTCAGTAAGATGGATCTCGAACAGACGGTCAAAGATCTACAGGCTCAAAACTCACAGTTTCAACATCTCCTAATGACCTTGGCAAAGGGTCAGGAGGATCTAAAAGCACTGCTTGGGAACAAAGAGCAAGAGAAAGTGAAAAAGAATAAGAAAAGAGTGGGGGTAGCTACCCTGGGAAGAAGGTTTGAGGGTGAAGCCAGAAGAGTTCTTGAATTTCCCTCCGCATCTGAAGAGGAAACCAGTAAAGGAAAAGGGGCTGCGGTACCTTCTGAATCCGAATCTGAAGAGGAAGAGGCTGAAGAAGATGAAGACTACTCTGAGCAACAATACCCGCCCGCAGACGACAAGTACAAAAACCTAGAGGATAGGTTGGCAGCTATGGAGCTGCAAAGGGTTCCCGGGTTGGATTTCGAAGATTTGGGATTAGTTGCTGAAATTGTGATCCCTCCAAAGTTTAAGGTGCCAATTTTTGCAAAGTACGACGGGCTGTCTTGCCCGAAGATGCACTTAATGTCGTACGTCCGAATAATTCAACCTCACACATCCGACAAAAATCTTTGGGTGCACTTCTTTCAGGATAGCTTGTCTAGTACTCAGCTAGACTGGTTCTACAAGCTCGAGAGGTCAGAGATACATAGTTGGGAAGACTTGGCAGCTGCCTTTTATCGCCAATATCAATATAACTCTGACTTGGCACCAACCCGTACTCAGCTACAGAGTATGGGGATGGCCTCAGGTGAGGGATTCAAGGAATACGCCCAGAAATGGCGCGATCTGGCCGGAAGAGTGCAGCCACCTCTTTCTGATAGAGAACTAGTTGATATGTTCCTGGGAACACTATTTGGCCCGTTCTTCAACCACTTAATCGGGAGCTCTTCCGCAGGGTTTACTGAATTAATTCTGACTGGCGAACGGGTGGAAACCGATATAAAGAATGGGAAGATTCAAAAGGATGCCTCTGCATCTACAACTGTCAAGAAATCATTTCCGGCTAAGAAAGAAGCAACTGTGATTTATTCTCAGAAAAGAGCGGGAAGAACAGCGCCGGCCGACTGTGGGGGCCGTGATGATCCAAAATTCATCAAATGATCAGCCTCGTGGCAATCAGTCCAGATCAAATCAGCAATGGGGAGAGCGGCCACAACGGCAGTTCACCCGCATCAATATGACGCCCGCACAAGTTCTTCCACACTTGTTGAAGCTGAATCTCACAAATATCAAAGAAGCGCCGAAAAATGTGAATACAACCTCACCAGCTTACAATCTGAATGCTAAGTGTGCCTACCATTCTGATAGCGCCGGACATGACACCAACAATTGTTGGGCGTTAAAGAATAAAATTCAAGACTTGATAGATGCAAAAGAGGTTGAGTTCGATGCTTCAGAAAAGCCAAACGTAATATCCTCTCCGATGCCGAAGCATGGTCGAAATGTCCATGCTATCGAAGAAGATCTGTATGTTTCTGATGTTGATGACCTGATGACTCCGCTGTTAACGATCAAGTTAAATCTGTTGAAAGCTGGGATTTTCCCAGGATGCAAAGAAGATTGCCACTATTGTTGCTCTCTACCAATCAACTGTCCATTTCTGAGGAAAGGCTTCCAAGGCCTGATGGACAGTCACCAAATTCTGTTTGAAAAGATTCCTGCTATTCCAACCCCTATCGAAGATGTTTCAATAATCACCATTTCCACCAATCTTTCCAAGGCCGTCAAAAAGCCTGTTAAGATTACATCCTCTACAAAGATTGTTCCCTTGAAAATAACCATGCCTGGGCCTGACCCCTACAGTTCTGATAAGTCAATACCATGGAATTACGGTGGAGAAATCTACTACCATGGTGTTAAACAAGTTGAGATAACCGAGGAAAGCTCTGACAAAGAAGATACCGGTATTGGAAACATTGCTGGTACAAGCAAGATCACCCGAAGTGGGAGAATATTTTCTCCAGAGATTGCCCCTCCAAAGGCAATCTTTGGACCCTCAGCTGCTGCCAAAGTTACTCCTGCACCGATAAAACTTTCCGCAAGAACTCTGTTGATTGAAGAAGTTGTTATTCCTATTGTTGTCCCTCCTACTTCTGCTGATAAGGGGAAAGGGATCCAAGATGAGCTCGTCAGGACGAGGGCTCAACCTTTGATCATCCCTGAAACCTCTAAGAAAGAGATGGAGGAGATTCTGAAGATAATTAAGAAGAGTGATTATGACGTGGTAGAGCAACTGAGGCAAACCCCCTCGAAGATCTCCATGTTAGCATTACTACTTTGTTCAGAGGCGCACGCCAAAGCATTGATAAAATTTCTGAAGACAACCCATGTGCCCCAGGAAACCTCGGCCGATCAATTCCAAGATTGTGTAGCCAGCCTTACCCCAGACAACGGCCTAGGTTTCTCGGATGCTGACCTGACCCCAAAAGGAAGAAAGCACAATGACGCATTACATGTGTCAGTAGAATGCCAAGGAACTACTCTGGCCCATGTTTTGGTCGACACGGGTTCTTCTCTGAACGTGCTGCCTAAGAAGGCTCTCGACCGATTGGACTGTGAAGGCTTGGAGCTAAGACTAAGTAATATCATTGTAAGGGCGTTTGACGGGTCGAAGAGAATGGTACATGGGGAGGTTGACATTCCCATTAAGGTAGGCACGGAAGTGTTCCCCTCAACTTTCTATGTGATGGACATCCGTCCGTCATACTCATGCTTGCTAGGGAGGCCATGGATACATAATGCTGGCGCGGTCACTTCCTCCTTACATCAAATGCTGAAGTACCCTGTCAAAGGAAAAATCATAATCGTGCACGGTGAAGAAGAATATATGATCAGCCACCTGAACTCCTTTGGGTATGTAGAGGTGGAGGGCGAATTCATTGAAACACCACTCCAGCACTTCGAGGAAGTCTCTCCTGAAGTGGCAGTAGCAAAAGTGGTAGCTGAGAAGCCCAAGCAGGTGGCCAGGATGGCATCTCTAAAAGACGCAAAGGCTGTGATGAAGGAAGGGAAGAGCTCAACATGGGGGCAGTTGCCTGATATTCCTCACAAAACAGACAAGTTTGGTTTAGGATTCACTGCTGCAAGGCAGAAAGCTATGCGCCACTCAAAAGTTGAAAGAAGACCCATCAAGATTTCTCCTTTTGGAATCAATGCTTTGGAAGGTGAAGACGAAGAGGCCAACATTGAAGATTGGATCTTCCCAACCATCGAAGGAGGACTACGCAACTGGGAGGCAAAAGACTTTGTCCCCATTACTTTTATTAATCAGTAATCATCTGTCAAACATTTCCTGTGGTCTGTAATAATTACTTTTGAACAATCTGCACGCTACTCTTTCACCTCATGCCTTGCCCGGGGCATGTAGGTCCATTTGTAAGGGTTTTGATTATCTTCATATTCATATGCCATTTTTAATGATTCATTTGACGTTTTTCATTAATAAACTGCTATGTTCATTTTTCTTTCCTTTTGCATTTTTGTTTGTTTAAGGATGGCTATCCCTTACACACACCCACACTCACAAATGCAGGTACACATCCACTCCAGATTCTATGGGTGACTATTCTGCTATGTCCTTCAATAACTCTGAAGATCTGGTCAATCAGGCTGAGTATGAAGATGACGAAGGTTGTGAAGTACCAGGGGAACTAGCCAGACTTCTACAACAAGAAGAAAGGACCATCTTGCCTCACAAAGAGTTGTTGGAAACTGTCAACTTAGGAACAGAGGAAGACCGGAAGGAAATACAAGTGGGTGCCAATCTGGAACCAAGTGTCAAGGAGCGCTTGATACAGCTGATAAATGAATACATCAAAATCTTTGCCTGGTCTTATGAAGACATGCCGGGTTTAGACACAGATATCGTGGTTCACTGTCTCCCTACAAGAGAGGATTGTCCACCGATCAAGCAAAAAGTCCGCCGAATAAGGCCCGACATGTCTGAGAAGATTAAAGCAGAAGTAATGAAGCAATTCGACGATGGCTTTCTGGCTGTTACATCCTATCCGTAATGGGTTGCTAACATTGTGCCAGTACCTAAAAAAGATGGCAAGGTCAGAATGTGTGTGGACTACCGGGATTTGAATAGGGCCAGCCCTAAAGATGATTTTCCGCTACCGCATATCGACGTTTTGATCGACAACACAGCTCAGCACAAGGTGTTTTCCTTTATGGATGGATTCTCAGGTTACAATCAGATCAAAATGGCCCCCGATGACATGGAGAAAACAACCTTTGTTACACAATGGGGTACCTTCTGCTACAAGGTGATGCCGTTCGGACTGAAGAACGCAGGGGCAACTTATCAACGCACCATGGTAGCTTTGTTTCATGATATGATACATCATGAGATCGAAGTTTACGTAGACGACATGATAGCTCGTTCACAAACAGAGGAGGAACACCTTGAGCATTTACAGAAGCTGTTTTCCAGGTTGAAAGAATACAAACTCAGGCTGAATCCAAGTAAGTGTACTTTTGGAGTTAGGTCTAGTAAACTTCTGGGATTTATTGTCAGCAACAAAGGCATTGAGGTCGATCCAACAAAAGTAAAAGCTATACAAGAAATGCCTGCTCCCCGTACTGGAAAGGAGGTTAGAGGGTTCTTGGGGCGCTTGAACTATATTGCCAGATTCATCTCTCATCTGACTTCTACCTGTGAGCCAATTTTCAAGCTATTAAAGAAAGATCAGGTAGTCGAATGGAACGACGATTGCCAAGCTGCTTTTGATAAGATCAAGGAGTATTTGCTAGAGCCTCCTATTCTGATGCCACCCGTTGAAGGAAGACCGTTGATCATGTATCTGACCGTGTTGGATAACTCAATGGGGTGCGTATTGGGCTAGCATGACGAGTCTGGTCGAAAAGAGCACGCCATTTATTACCTTAGCAAAAAGTTTACCGACTGTGAGACTCGCTACTCACTGCTCGAGAAAACTTGTTGCGCTTTGGTATGGGCTGCTCGTCGACTAAGACAGTATATGCTGACTCATACCACCTTGCTGATTTCCAAAATGGATCCTATCAAGTATATCTTCGAGAAGCCTGCTCTATCTGGAAGAATCGCTAAATGGCAAATGATCCTAACTGAGTATGACATCTAGTACACCACCCAAAAAGCTATAAAAGGGAGTGTACTAGCTGACCATCTAGCTCATCAAGCTATCAAAGATTATCAATCCATGAGATTTGACTTCCCGGACGAGGACATCATGAATTTGGACAACATTGAAGGTAACGGACCGTATGACGGACCTGAAAAAGGATCCCGATGGACCCTGTACTTTGATGGTGCTTTAAATGCACTGGGAAACGGTATCGGTGCGGTACTCATTTCCCCGGAAGGTTGTCACACGCCTTTCACGGCCCGACTTTACTTCAGCTGTACCAACAACATGGCTGAATATGAAGCTTGCATCTTTGGTCTCAAGGCTGCTATAGACTTGGAGATCAAATCTTTGATTGTATTTGGGGACTCGGCTTTGGTTATCAGTCAAATCAAAGGAGAGTGGGATACTAAACATCCTAATCTTATCCCATACAAAGAACATGTCCTAACATTGTTGCCTCATTTCGAGCAAATCACCTTCGAGCATTTCCCGCGAGAAGAGAATCAGCTAGCAGATGCTCTGGCCACGATGTCTTCCATGTTTAAACTCAACTGGGATAACGAGGCTCCCCAAATCACCATCGAGCGAATGGATGAACCTGCGCATTGTCATGAGATTAATACTGAAGAAGTAGTGGAACAACCTTGGTTTCACGAAATTAAGAGGTATCTCCAGACTAGAGAATATCCCGAAGGGGCTTCTGTAAATGACAAAAAGTTCCTAAGGAAATTTGCTGCCAAGTTCTTCCTGAGCAATGGCATCCTCTATAAATGCAGTCATGATTGTGTTTTACTCCGATGCGTAGACAAAGCTGAAGCAGAGTTAATCATGACTGAGATACATAGCGGTACATTTGGCACCCACTTGAGCGGGCATACGATTGCTAAGAAGATTCTAAGGGCAGGCTATTACTGGTCTACCATGGAAGCAGACTGCCATCAACATTCCCGTACTTGCCACAAATGTCAAGTCTACGCTGACAAGATTCACATCCCTCCTGTTCCTCTCAACGTTTTGACAGCTCCTTGGCCATTTGCAATGTGGGGCATTGACATGATTGGAGAGATCAAGCCCACGACATCCAACGGACATCGCTTCATCCTGGTTGCTATTGATTATTTCACCAAATGGGTCGAAGCAGCTTCCTTCGCCTCTGTTACTAAAAATGTGGTTGCCCGCTTCATCAAGCAGAACCTCATATGCCGGTATGGTGTCCCCGACAGGATCATCACAGACAACAGTACAAATCTGAACAATACTATGATCACCGCATTGTGCGAACAGTTCAAGATTTATCATCACAATTCATCTCCCTATCGGCCGAAGATGAACGGTGTTGTTGAAGTTGCAAACAAAAACATTAAGAAGATCATTCAGAAAATGACAGTCACCTACAAAGACTGGCATGAGATGCTACCGTTTGCTCTACACGGATACCGTACCACGGCGCGTACTTCAACCGGGGCAACCCCATTTTCTTTGGTATATGGCATGGAAGTTGTCCTGCCCATGGAAGTTCAAATTACTTCCTTAAGGATTATGAAGGACGCGGGTTTAAATGAAGACGATTGGATTCAGACCCGACTTGATCAACTCAATTTGATCGACGAGAAGCGACTCGCCGCTGTTTGCCATGGTCAGACGTATCAAAAATGGATGATCAAGGCCTTCAACAAAAAAGTCAGACGTCAAGTATATCAAGTCGGAGATCTTGTAATCAAGCGGATTATATTACCGCAAAGTGATCCCAGGGGCAAGTGGACTCCTACTTACGAAGGACCATTTGTGATCAAGAGTATATTTTCTGGTGGTGCAATGATTCTGACCACCATGGACGGCGACGATTTGCCACACCCTGCGAACACAGACATAGTCAAAAGATACTACGCATAAAATAACCCGATAAGTCGAAAACCCGAAAGGGCGGCTTGGGCAAAAATGGGTATCCTGGTGAACCGAAAACCCGAAAGGGCGGTGCAGGCAAAAATTAGGGATAAAACAAAAAAATCTGTACACCCGACAAGTTGAAAACCCGAAAGGGCGGCTTGGGCAAAAAAGGGTTTCCCGGTGGATCGAAAACCCAAAAGGGCGATTCAGGCAAAAGTTAGGGAATTAAAGCGTATGACTATGTCTCGTCGGATCACTCTAAGGACAATCTCTTCATCAACCAGCTCCAAGCTTCTGATCAATCCAGTCATCGGCGGACGAAGCATTGAATGGACAGATATTCAGAGTTGTGAAGGCTATAGCAGAATGGGGATCCCATGGAATTGTTTCACATAACCATCTTTCTTTTGTATAAATCTTTCAATTTTTACGACGACATCCTCTTACTAGGATGGCTGTCTCCTTTGTACAAATATACTCATAGAAAGTTAATACAAATACTTTTCCAAATACAGAAATTTGCTTTGTCTTCCTTTTCTTATTGCACTTATGTTTTATTTTGAGAAACGTCCAATGTTTTGTTAAATAGGCATATGCATTTGAACATAATCATTTTCCTTACAAATCAAGAAAGATGATTACTGATAGGTTGAAGGTACAAATAGATATCTTGATGCCCTTTCAGAAGGAATCCTCAGCAGAGTTAAACTCCAAATTCCTCGATCCAGAACTTAATTCCCCAAACAGACTTAAACTTTAGGATCCTCAGCAGAACAGGAGCTTTCTCAAAACTGATCTCCCCAACCAGAGGGCCTTCCAGAACTCAATTCCCCTCAGAGTTTCAGTATCCCCAGTGGAGCCTCAAAAATCCGAAAATCCAATCCCCAGTGGAGCTAAACATTCCAACTATCAATCCCCAGCGGAACCAAACTAGTGAACCTTCTCCCCACAGAGATACTTCCCACCAAACTGAAGATTCTCAGTCATGCCTCTCCAGCATAAGTCTATCAGGTTCTGAACTCCCCAGTAGAGATCATCATAAATTCTCATTCCCCGCAAGTCACCAAGGAATTCCAATTCCCCGCAGTAGTCCTAAGATCCCTCAATAATTGAAGATCTTGCATTCCCCAAGCAGAGTGAAGACTCTCATTCTCAGTTCCTCACAGGATATTCAGATGTTCCCCAGTAAAGATCTCCTCAGGACAGGAATCCCCAGCAGATTGGTATACAACCCAAGCTCCTGATTCTCCAGCAGTAGTCAACAAGGATGTCTCATCCCCAGCGATCAAAATTATGATAATCCCCTGCAGCAGTCAAGGATTCGCTTTCCCTGGCAGCAATCAAGATTCTTTTATCTCCAGCCATCCAGTATTCATCTATCCACAGCAAGACAGCTCTTCAGCTTACATGCACATTCATTTACATTCATATCATAAACATTGATATAACATATATTGCATCATACATATCATGCAACATAACTTGGTGTTATAGATAACATTTCATCCTTTTTAGGATAAGATTAAAAGGCTATCATTAACAATTATTCAGATACAGTATGGATACACCCCAGACACGGCGGTCATTCTATTACTCATTCAGAATTTCAAGTCAGATACAGTACAGATACACCCCAGACACGGCAGTCATTTTACTACTCATTCAGACTACAGCAATCAGATACAGTATGGATACACCCCAGACACGACGGTCATTCTATTACTCATTCATAATTTCAAGTCAGATACAGTACAGATACACCCCAGACACAACGGTCATTCTACTACTCATTCAGACTACAGCAATCAGATACAGACTAGATACGCTCCAGACACGGTAGCCATTCTATCTCTCATTCAGATTCACTTATCCACCTCAAGGTTCAATGCATTCCAAGCACGGATACCATTCTGACCCTTATCACAGCAGTTTGATTCTCCCCAGTGCGTTCGCCACGGAAGTCATTCTGTCATTCATTCAGATCCTAGTTACAGTTTCAGATACACTCCAGACACGGAAGTCATTCTGCTAATTCATACAGATCTCAACTCCAAGATACAGTTTCAGATACACTCCAGACACGGAAGTCATTCTGCTAACTCATACAAAATCTCAACTTCAAATACAGTCCATATACGCTCCAGACACGGTTGACATTCTGTCACTCATTCAGAATTTGTCCCCAGCACGCAGTTGCTCCATACAGATATTTCTCTGTTACCCGGATACAATACAGATACACTCTAGACACGGCAGTCATTCTGGTATTCATTCCTCCTTCAAACACAGTTACAGCTCAGATACGCCCCAGACACGGAGGCCATTCTTTTGCTCATACAAACTCAGTCTCCAGATACAGTTCAAATGCATTCCAGACACGGATACCATTTTGATCCTCCTTCTTTTGACCAGTCACATTGCAGTTCAACAAGCATTCCAGATGGCATCTTTAAGCCCATCCCCGACAAGATTCTGTCACCCCTCCAGATGGCATCTTTAAGCCCATCTCCAAATGGCATCTCTAAGCCCATTCCCGCATCCATTATTTTGACGAGTGCAAATTTAAGGGCACTCTAGTGTCCAATCTCCTTTTACCTTCGAGACGCGAAAGGCAAGCCTGCCAATCTAACTCTTCAGGTTCAAGAAGATTGAATAGGGGCAACTGTTGTACCCCAAAATTTGCCCTCTCTTTCTTCAGGAAATCATCTTGGATTCTCAGAGTCCCTCTGAAACAAATCCAAGTCCTGAATTGTCATTTTTGCCCAAACAAACCATTGACAAGAGCAAAATGATCACACAAGCTCTAAAGGCAACGCTTTTATCTTGAGAAAAATTAAATTCTAAACATTTGGAATTTTTCTCTAAAAATGGGTGTTTAAGAAGAAAATAGCGCTTCAGAACTTCTGGACCAAACTCGAGACATAAACGGTCAGAAGTTGTAAGCTTGGCTCAACGCAGTCAGAAGTTGGCTCTTCAGCAGCTACATCAACTCAGAAGTTGCAAATGTGGTTCAACACGTAAGCCTCAAACAGAACATGACTCTTTCAGCAGTTACGTAAGTTCAGCCAGAGTTTGCTAAAGGAATGTAAAGGAAACAAGGAAGTCTGAAGGCTTGTTCAGAACATGCTGAAATCAGAAGATGAAAAGGTCAGAAGAGTGGGTGTTACACTGACACAGAATCTCTAAGTTCAGGATTTCCATAAGCAAATCCAAGGAACGTGTCAGAAGGTCAGGAGAATCCCCAGAATTTGCTAAGACAACAGGAGGCCAAGACCAGAGCATGGTTTGCATTGTTCTTGGTAAAACAGAACTGCTGGTTCAAAGTTTTGTTTCTACTACCAGAATATTGGTGTTGATAAGTCGTATCACTATTTAATGCTCATTAATGCTCCCAACCACTCCTGAACATTCATCCAAGTAGTCCTTTCACGTGTGGCTTGGTAAACGCATTTATGCAGGTTCTGGCATGGGTCTACGCACCACCGTCCACCTAAGAGGTCACTTCTCCCCAATCCATGCCTATTGTTCCAGCCTAGGCTGAAAGGCTATCTGTTATCACAACTTCCCAGGAATTTCTTTCAAAGAACAATTCAACCTCTGTTGGCGCCTTTAATGTTCAAGAAATCCACAAGAGCTTCGCCTATAAATAGAGAACCATTATCCACTGAAAAAGGGCGTCCAAAAAACAGAAAAATTGCTAGAAAAGAAACAGAAATCTTTAGCAAGAAAGTGTTGTGAAACTCTGCCAAAATCTCCAGTGTTTCATAACTTTGAATTTCTTACCTTCAAACTTCATCAATACCCAGTTTTCTTTGTGACTAAAGAACACCCTTTCAACTTCTGACCATATATACGCATACACCTTCATCTACCCTTTTCAAAAAGAACCTGTCCAGAACACCATCAGAGCCAAAAGCTAGCTCTCATCCACAAACTTTTCCAACAACCAGGTAAGCACCTGCTGACCTTCATCACGCTGCTAAGCATCATCAGCTTTGCATGCTCAAATGAAC
Organism: Vicia faba; assembly: GCA_948472305.1. Classification (NCBI taxonomy): domain Eukaryota; kingdom Viridiplantae; phylum Streptophyta; class Magnoliopsida; order Fabales; family Fabaceae; genus Vicia; species Vicia faba. Next base: position 1,634,336,676 of record OX451736.1, read on the forward strand.
ATAATGTAAATATCATATTGCTGCTGTTTGTGTTCTGAGGATTTTCATACCTCAGAATGTTTACCTCCGAACGTTTTGAGCCAGCATAGAACCTGCATGTGACCTTGTTGGTTCTGTCCCCTGAAACACTTTGACAGTTGCTGAAGCTGTCCCAAACATGTTTTCTGTTTTGTGGAAAAATAACAAAATTGCAGATGTTCTGATTAACACAGGGAGAAGCCAAGTGCTGACTTTGACGTTAGCACATCTGAAGCCTGTTTTGCTGTCAATAATATCAGAACTTCTGAGAATTATTGTATTTCCAGCAGGATTAGAACTTCTGATTTCCCCACTAACAAACTTTTGTCTTGCAGCGCAGGGGGGTCAGAACTTCTGATCTTCCCACTAACAGGTTTCTGTTTTGCAGGTGCCAGAGTCAGAAGTTCTGACTCATATAGTTTAACCAAAAGGTTGATCATCTGGCAGCGGGCCTGAGTCAGAACTTCTGATAACCTCTCAGCAGCGCGCTGGCTCCCTCTCTCTTTCTCTCTATCTTGTTTTTGTTATTTTCTTTTCTTGTCTATTTTTCTCGTTGAACCACCCCATGTACAAATGTGTATCCCCACCCCCCTAATTGTTGTAATAGCGTAGGATTTTATGTTTCTGCTTTTTATTGCTAGTAATTAGGGTGTGTATGGAAAGATAAAATCAATGAAATAGAAAATCCTAATTCAAAGATAAACTCTTGTATGCAATAAAACACACTTGCACACTAACACCCCTAGGGTTACATCCACTTGTTGCCTTCAAAAATGGGCCATGTTATGCATGCAAAGTATCTTGGTAAAACAAACAAAATCAAAAGATCATAGTCCCTCGATGACGCTATCCAAAGTTGCCTTACAAAAATGATCTTAGTCCCTCAAAAGAAATACTAAGATACTTTGCAAAATTGCTATCATGGTCTATACGATGACCCGCGCCCGTCCCGTTTACATCCTAACACAAGGTTGTTCACCAAATACAATGGCGAAACAACACTGTTAAAAGGGTTAAAAACATAAGAAAGATCTTTGAGTAAAATAGGGTAGACAACTCTTAGTTACTTGATCAAAAATCTTGCAAAACATCCTTGCTATTTTTCAAAACACACTCCACAACACAATTTCAAAACAACTTTCAAAATATTGAAAACCTTTCAAAAAGACAAACACCTTTGTATACATTCAAACAAGAATCATTACAAAGGTTGCCACAACGATGGCCTCTTTTTCAAAACATCTTTCAAACACACACACAAAAGCATCATTTCAAACAATAAAAAAATGCAAAGCGAATGATCTAAGCAAGTAACTAAGAGCCCATGGATAACCATGGATAGAAAGGGTGCTAATACCTTCCCTTTCTATAATCTACTCCCCGAACCCAAGAAAACATCTCAAAGGTTTTTCCTGTGCTTTTTAAACCTTTCCTTAGGATAAAATAAAAAGTCGGTGGCGACTCTTGCTAAACCGAAACATTTGCGAATACGAACACAAAACCCCAAGTCAGTTCTCCCACCGTATCACAGTAACCAATAAGCCTTAAAATTAGGTCTTCTGTAATGACAATCTTCTTCCCCATTACATAAGAGGTAACTTAATGATTTGAGTAGGAAGCATGTATCCAGAATTCTTTGACAAGAATTAAAAATGTTGGCCCTAGAAGACAGTCAAAATATATGTTCCAACCTTGAGAATTGACGTCTTCATACAGATTGAAGTTTTTCTCTTGTAAGCTTTCAAAGTCAACAATCAGTTCTGAAAGAACTTCCAGATTATCAATGGGATTGAGTAGCGTTCTGTATGGTTCTTCGTACTGTTCCATAGAAGCAGTTTCCTGAGTACTGATGTTTTAGGCGCTTGAAGAAGCCATGTTTACACAAGAATTTTTGAGAAGGATGAAAGGGTTTTTGAAAGTACGAACTGGAAACAATATAAGGTATTTGAGAGAGTAAAAGTGAAAGAATTGTAAAGGGTGAAATTTCGAGTTTAAATAGATTTTCTTGAAAGCATAAACAGTAATAGAGAGAGAAATAATTAGTCATGATTATAAGCATTAATGACAACTGATTTTAGGGGATTCAGAAAGATATTGGAATGGTTACCCATGACGTGTGTCTCAATGCACCCAATCAGTGCTTTTGACCTTTCAGAAAAGTGAACGTGTGTTCAGCCTCAGAAGGTAGTTGATGAATGGATGACAACTGTTTGCTTACGTGAACAACACACTTCTATCTTTGAAATGAAATGTTCAGATCTTCATGGATAGATTCTGATGCAATCTGTACTTCTAAAACTCTGAAGGCAGGTTGATAAGTAGTTCACAGGAAATAACTAAGTTCTGAAGGTTAAGATATGTAAATAAAACAATTTATTATGGGCAAAGCTTCATGCTGAGATGTTTCAGAATGAAGTTAAACCTATCTTCAGAAAGAGGTTTTGTAAAGACATCATCCCATTGATGGTCTGTGTCAATGAATTTTAAGTTAAGAATCCCTTTCTGAATATAGTCCCTAATAAAATAATGTTTTATTTCTATATGCTTAGCCCTAGAATGCAAAATATGATTTTTACTGAGACAAATAGCAGAAGTATTGTCACAGAGGATAGGAATGTTACTCTCAAATATATTGAAGTCTTCAAGTTGACTTTTTATCCAGAGCATTTGCATACTACATCCTGCAGCTGCTATGTATTCAGCTTCTGCTGTTGATAGTGCTATTGTGGATTGTCTTTTGCTGGACCATGAGATCAGATTTTCTCCTAGAAACTGACAGCTTCTAGAAGTGCTTTTGCGTTCTACTCTGTCTCCAACAAAGTCAGCATCACAATATCCTACTAAGTTGTAATCACTTGATTTTCTATAAAACAAACCCAGATTAGCAGTAACTTTCAGATACTTGAAAATTTGCTTAACTGTTGTTAAGTGAGATTCTCTAGGATCTGATTGGAATCTAGCACAAATGCAAACACTAAATAGAATGTCAGGCCTTGAAGTCGTCAGATAGAGAAGAGAACCAATCATACCTCTGTAGACCTTCTGTTCTACCTTTTTACTTACCTCTTCCTTTTCCAGAATGCATGTGGGATGCATTGGAATCTTTGAGGGCTTACATTCTGAGAGATTAAATTTCTTCAGAAGTTCTCTGACATATTTGCTCTGATGAATGTAAGTCCCTTCTGGAGTTTAATTTATCTGAATGCCTAGAAAGAATTTGAGTTCCCCCATTAGGCTCATCTCAAACTCTACCTGCATACATTTAGCAAACTCTCTTCCCATAGAGGGTTTAGTAGATCCAAATATGATGTCATCAACATAAATCTGACATACTAACATGTCATTCTTAACTGTCTTACAGAACAGGGTTGTGTCCACTTTCCTCTGGTGAATTCCTTCTCTAACAGGAAGTTACTTAGTCTTTCATACCAAGCTCTGGGAGCTTGTTTCAGACCATAAAGTGACTTCTTTAGTTTGAAAACATATTCTGGATTTTTGGAACTCTCAAAACCATGAGGTTGGTGCACATATACCTCTTCATCTATATAGCCATTTAAGAATGCACTTTTGACATCCATCTGATGCAGAGTGATGCCTTTATTAGCAGCAAATGATATTAAAAGTCTGATAGATTCTAACCTGGCGACTGGAGCAAAGGTTTCTGTATAGTTTATCCTCTCTTGTTGACTATAACCTTGTGCTACCAGTCGTGCTTTGTTTCTGATGACTTCACCTTGCTCGTTCAATTTGTTTTTGAACACCCATTTTGTACCAATGACGTTGAATCCTTTTGGTTTGGGAACCAGATCCCATACGTCATTTCTGGTGAATTGATTTAGTTCCTCTTGCATTTCCAGAATCCAGTCATTGTCCAGAAGTGCTTCATCAATTGTTGTTGGTTCAATCAAAGAAACCAATCCCACGAGGGATTCTTCAGAGTTTCTGAATGTTGATCTTGTTCTGATTGGATCTTCCTTCTTTCCCAATATTATATCTTCTGGATGATCAATGCTGCTTCTGGATAGTCTTTTCTGGAGTTGATCAACAGAAGGTGCTGGATTGCTTGCAGTGACTCTTTCTGTTGTTGAGGGATTTTTTCTGTTGAGAACCTCTGATGAGTTATCTTCAGTACCTGTGAGTTCAACTTCCATACCTGCAAGGAGTTCATTTTGCTTTGACTTTTGAGAGTCAAGCTTATCATCAAACCTAACACTGATTGACTCTTCAACAATATGTGTTTCTGTATTGTATACTCTGTACCCTCTCTAGCGTTCAGAGTATCCTAACATAATACACTTTTGTGCTTTAGAGTCAAACTTGTTCAAATGATTTTTTGTATTCAGAATAAAACATATGCATCCAAATGGGTGAAAATAAGAAATGTTGGGCTTTCTGTTCTTCCACAATTCATATGGAGTCTTTTCCATAATAGGTCTTATGGAGATTATATTCTGAATGTAACACACTGTGTTAATTGCCTCTGCCCAGAAAATCTTAGCAACGTTAGTCTCGTTGATCATGGTTCTGGCCATTTCTTGCAATGTTCTGTTCTTTCATTCTACAACTCCATTTTGCTGGGGAGTTCTAGGACAAGAGAAATCATGCAGAATGCCTTTTTCATTAAAGAATAATTCAAAATCTTTATTTTCAAATTCTCCACCATGATCACTTCTGACTTTGACAATTCTAAGATCCTTTTCATTCTGAACTTGGTTGCAGAAGGTAACAAACATAAAGTGTGACTCGCCCTTGTGTCTTAAGAACTTTACCCATGTCCATCTGCTATAGTCATCTATGATTACTAACCCATACTTCTTGCCACTGACTGAAGCAGTTTTTACTGGTCCAAATAAGTCAATATGCAGAAGTTCTAATGGCTTAGAGGTGGAAACAACATTTTTGGATTTGAAAGCAGGTTTTGCAAATTTGCCTTTCTGACATGCTTCACACAGAGCATCTGAATTGAACTTCAAGTTAGGAAGTCCTCTGACCAGATTGAGTTTGTTAATTTGAGATATTCTTCTCATACTAACATGTCCCAATCTTCTGCTCCAGATCCATTGCTCGTTGTTAACAGACAATAGACATTTTACATTCTGACTCTTTAGTTCAGAAAGTTTTATTTTATAAATGTTATTTTTCCTCTTTCCATTAAATAGGATAGTCCCATCTTTCTGACTAACAGCTTTGCATGAATTTTGATTGAAGATTATATCATAACCATTATCACTTAATTGACTTATGGATAACAGGTTATGCATTAATCCATTAACTAATAAAACATTATTTATAGAGGGAAGATTTCCATTACCTATTGTTCCAGAGCCAATGATCTTTCCTCTCTAATTGCCTCCAAAGCCCACATGGCCTCCAGGCTTAAGTTCCAGGCTTTAGAATATATGCCTTCTTCCTGTCATGTGTCGTGAGCAGCCAGAGTCCAGGTACCATGATTGGTGTCTTAGTCTTGCTGCTAAAGATATCTGCCACATGTATGATTTTATCCTTAGGTACCCACATTTTCTTGGGTCCTGATTTGTTAGTTTTACCAAAATTCTGATTGAATTTTGGTTTGACAGAATAATCACTACTTGTGTATTTTATGTCATGTGTGTGCCCATATATAAAATGTGAATTGAGTGGTGTGCGTTTTGAGGTTCATCTTCTTCTAGCTCTATCTCGTGACTTCTGAGGGAGCTAATAAGTTCCTCCAGAGAGATTTTGTTGAGATCTTTGTCTAGCTTAAGTGCTGTGACCATTTGCCTCCATTGTTTGGGTAAGCTTCTGATGATCTTCTTAACGCGATCAGTAGTAAAATACCCTTTGTCAAGAACTTTTAGTCCAACAACAAGATTTTGAAATCTTGAAAACATAGTTTTTATTGATTCACTATCTTCTATCTTGAATGCCTCATACTTATGAATGAGCGCAAGGGCCTTGGTTTCTTTGACTTGAATGTTGCCTTCATGCGTCATTCTCAGAGATTCAAACATATTCTTGGCAGTTTCTCTATTTGATATTTTCTCATATTCTGAATATGAGATGGTGCTGAGGAGAATTGTTTTGGCCTTGTGGTGGTTTCTGAATTCATGCTTTTGCTGATCAGACATCATTTTCCTGTCTATCTTCTAACCACGTCCATCCACTGGATGCGTGTATCCATTAGTCACCATGTCCCACAGATCAACATCATGGGCCAGAAAGAAACTTTCAATTCTGTCTTTCCAGTAGTCAAAGTTTTCTCCATCAAAGACTGGAGGTTTACCACTGAATCTATCCTTGTCTTCATTGTTGTCATTGTTGATGTTTTGGCTTGGTCCCACTATAGTGTTTTTCTGATGCTTGGATCTTGTACTGACACGGTTAAGTGTTTAAGCTCAGAACCAGGCGCTCTGATGCCAATTGAAGATGTGAAAAACACAAGAAAGGGGGAGGGGGTTGAATTGAAAACTTGAATCTAAAAAGCTTAATGACACAATATTTTTATCCTGGTTCGTTTGATCTCAAACTACTCTAGTCCACCCGTCAAGGTGATTTCGCCTCTCTCCAACGAGGTCTTAATCCACTAATCTCAACAAGATTACAAAAAGCTACTTTAACCACTGTTAAAGTCTTCTTGAGTACAACCACAATCCGGTTAATCTCAACGATCTCTTTTTCAATATGATTATACAATATGTGTTGTTGTTTTTCTAACAAAAACGGTTTATCACAATTGTGATAAGTTACACAGGTTTATAGCTTAGAAAGGTAGAATGAAATTGCTTGCAACTTGAATATGTGTGAGTGGTGATCTAGCAAAATCGTTGTATGTACGTTAGCCCACCATTTTGAAAGCTGACTCATTTATATAGGCAGTGTAATGACGTTGATCATAAAGCATGTTTAATGTCATTAACACACTTTCCTTTTGGAGAAGATCCTCTCTGAAGGAAGCCATTGGAATTGATGATGTCTTGAATGTTCAGTAACGCTTCAGAATCTTTTCTCCTTACTGCCGATGACGCTTTAGAATATTGATGACTTGGTTTGATATGTTCTTGTTTAGAGTCAGAGTTTACTTTGATTAAGCGCATGTTCTGGTCATCAATCTTCAGTGTATGTTCTGATTGCTTCAGCGTGAAGCACTTATGGCTTATCTTCTGATGCTGATTTAATTAGAACTTCAGCATACATAAAACATGATTTTCAAGGAGCATATTTGTTCTTTGTATTTATATATTCTTTGTATTTGTTATCATCAAAACTCTAACCAAGGGTTGTAGAATCAAACTATGTTCTAACAGGTTTCACAGAGTAGACAAAAGAGTTAACATGATAAGAGGAGGAAAGACCTTGAATTTCAAGAGGGAGAACATGTATTCCTGAGGGTATCTCCGGTGACCGGTGTAGGTCGTGCTTTGAAGTCAAAGAAACTGACTTCTCGGTTTATTGGTCCTTATCAAATTTCAGAGAAAGTGAGAAGTGTTACATATAGAGTAGCATTGACACCTAATCTGTCAAATTTGCATGATGTGTTCCATGTGTCGCAACTCCGAAAGTATATTTCAGATTCATTACATGTGATTCTAATGAATGATGTACAAGTGCAGGATAATCTTACTGTTGAGACCGTACCAATGAGAATCAAAGATTGTAAAATAAAGAAACTAAGAGGCAAAGAGATTGCTCTTGTGAAAGTGGTTTGGACAGGAGTTGCTGGAGAAAATGCAACGTGGGAGTTAGAAAGCAAGATGTAAGAGGCTTATCCAGAGTTATTTGCCTCAGGTAATTTTCGAGGACAAAAATCTTCTAAGTGGGGGAGAGTTGTACATCCCGATTTAATTAGGATCATTTTTATTTAAAATAATTCAATTATGTGAAGTGTTTAATTGAGTTGATGAATTTTAAGATGTGTTGCAATGCAAATTGTGGGAATTAGAAGCTGAGATGATGAGGGTGTATGACTAAAAGTGTAGAGGCCTATGGGTGAATAGACAATACTATTATTATTAGTAATATTATTATTATTATTATTATTATATTTGCTATTGTTATTATTATGAATAAAGTATTATTTATAATATTAGTAATTAAATAACTAATTAATTGAGGTATGAAATAATTGGGATATAGATATTAGAGGTATAAGTTTTGTTATTAGAAAAACAAGAAGTGAGAACACGATATATCGATCATAGAACGGGAAAAGAGAAGAGAAGGTAAGAGCTAGAGCAAGAGGATTCCACAACCTTGGGAAGATCAAAGCTTCGAATTAAGGTAAGGGGGTGAATGGGTTCTCTAATTGGTGACTATAACATGAGAGGATCGTGAGGGTTCCTTTCCCTCTTAGGTTTTGTATGATTGATATATGATTCCTTTGTTGATTTATTTTGATGTTGATTGCATGTGATTATACATGAAATTGTGATGTTTATGTTGTGATTGTTGTTAGTGATCACTATTATTGTGATGATTGTTCCATAAAACCCCAATCTAGAAATTACAGGTTGTGAAGATTTGGAACTGAGGAATTGAGATGAGTAGTGACCCATAATTGGTGTATAGGTGGTAGTGAATCATAATGTATTAATAGATGATAAAACCATGTGTTTAGTTGATGTTTTAGGACCTCTAATACAATGAAAATTGCAGAAAATTGGACCGGTACAATGCTGAGATCACAACAGGAAAATTCTGATGGTATAGGATCGTCGGGCGATGCACGGAGCGTCGCCAGGTGACGAGACTTTTGCCAGGCGAAGATGGGAGCAAAGGGAGGTAGAATGGGAGATGGCCTTTAGAGTGTGTCGTGTCTAGTGTCACCGGGAGAATGGTGACGTGAAGGCAGCATTGTCGGGCAACGTAGGGTGTCACTGAGCGACAGATGGCAAAAATTGTTAGTTGTTTTAGACTTTCTTAAAGTGATCATAAATTTAGTTTTAGGAGCCCGATTGACGTGTCGTTCGAAGCGGTAGTTAGCTACCACTATAAAATTTAATTTGAAGGAGAAAAATGTAGGATAAGGATTATAGTTCTAAGACCTAAGTTAGGATAAAAATAGTTTCCCCTGTGTTGAATCGAAACGATAGATTGTTGATCATGGTGATTGTTTTGCTTACGATGATGTTACGATGTTATGTTGATGACTATGATGATAATGATGTTGATAGCCTAAACTGGTACATTGTTGAAGGCGCCTTGTAGTTGTATAATTTATGTTGTTACATGTTAATGTTGCATGCATTCATCGATGAGGGCTTATGCTCTGTTATTGGCCTATAAGAACATTGTGTTGAGGGCTTATACTTTAGTGTTGCCCAATTGGAACTATGTCGGAGGCTTATACCTAGATGGTACCATATGCATTGAGCTGATGTAGGTTTCATTACATTGCATTGATGATTGAATTGACATTGCATGATGTGAATGATGATTGTTTTTGCGAAGTGTTGTGTGAATTGCATGATTTACTACTCCTTAGCGTGTATTATTCACCATATAATTATTGAATGTAATTCTCACCCCTTTTGTTTTGCTGTGTTTGTACTCTTCGGGAGTACAGATAATCAGGTACTCGAGTAGTGCTTAAAGTGATGTTACCAAATCGAGTCATGGGAGTCGCTCTGATATGTAACACTATATTTAGGAATTTTTACTATGTTTTGCATGATTTCATTTGTTACATATCTCATTTTACACTTATGATGGACCACGTATTGTGGAGTTTTATTTGTTGTTGAGGCTAGAATGCCATTGAATTTAACTAAGTTGATTTTCTGCTACCGAATTAACTATTTTGAATAAATGAAGTGATAAAGTGTTTTGAAATTTTATGGATTTTTTTGGATTATGTGATATCCCATTGTGGACTCTGATGTATTTTTCATGAATTATATTATAATTATTATTATGGGAAAGTGGGGTGTTACACATGTAAACATGTCACTCCCAATGCTGGATCATTTCAACGGTCAAGGCTTGAAAAATAGAGATAGAACAAATATGTGTTTCCCTCCTAATATTGAGTGGTGCACTGTATGACCTTATCTTCATTGAAAATCGCCTGCATTGACCGATCTTGGCAGTGTAAACAAGGCAGCGTTACAATCTATAGTAACCCCCTTTATGTTTAAATACCTCTTACTAGCTGTTTCCCCCTAGTTCTGTTCATCTGTGTGTGCTTTGTTGCTCAATTTCTATCAATTTTAGCTAAAAAGGGGGAGAGTAGTATTGTGTCAGTAATATACAGTGTTGATGAGTTATACTGTGTTGATGAGTCCTTTTTTGGTTGCTGAATGTTGTTACTCCTTGAATGCAACAATTAAGGGGGAGTATAACCTTATGTCATAAGGGTTTTATGTTCCTTCATTTGATGAGTCTTATGTTGTGGGTGTATATAAAATGTTGTTCGAGATGCTCTAACATCTTGTCTGGTCTGGTGTGTCTTTTTGCTTCTGTCACATAGTCTTATAACTTAGGTTGTTCAAGTTAGAATTCTTTTTGGTTTCTTGAGGCTAAAGGAAAATTCTCCCGAGACTCTGTGTCAATAGGTGATTCTGAGTTTGAGGGGGAGTATGTTGGTTGTTCTTGAAGACAATGTTTATCTTCTTCCTCATGTACACTAAATATCTTCATGATCTTCTTTCCTCATCCTAGGTGTACCGTGTGCTACTCTCTGAAGTGGTACTTAGTAGGTTTAGTAGGTTTCGAGTTCCTGTTCTGGAATGTTGTGAAGATTTGTCAGACATTATGTCCTGACATGTTGAGAATTTGTTGTTATTCTCTTGATTATTATGATGAGTAGCTTCTACTAGCTGTGCTCATATATTTGCTTTTGTTATTGTGCCTCTGACTGTTTGTATGTTTGAGGTTCATATCAAACCTGAGCTTGAGCTGCTTTGTTGTTGTGTGTTTGGAAGATGTGCTAAGTTGTTTTATCTAAAATAAGCCAAAGGGGGGGATTGTTAATTCTCCGTTTCAGTAGTTGGCATTATGTTTGATAAAACTAACTTAGCTTAAACATGTTGAAACAAGATGTTCTATCAACTGAAGCAACACATCAAATACGATGTCCTATATAGTTCTTTTGATATCGTGATTGTGTAAAGTTGGGATGTTGGATGTTTTAGTTATTTTAGGTACATAATATTCTCGAAATATTATGTTGTTCTATGTGGCGCTCTGTTTAAAGATTGAAGAAGATTCAAGAAGATTCAAGCTGATTTCAAGGAGTCTTATAAGTTTCTATTTGTGGAGACAAATTATGAAACTAATTATTGATGTCCTATCCTTGATGAGATAATTCTGCAGCGCCTATTACTTATCCAACTGCGATTTGTGAAGCCCAAGTCCAATTCATTGAAGGTTATAAAAAGAAGGCTTCAACCCTAGATTTATTTATGAGCTTATAGTGTATTTTTATTAGGGTTTGTATGTTTATTGTGAGCCTCTCGATTATTATCTTGATGAAAGAGTAGGACTTTGTTTTTGAGTTGTAAGTTCTGTCAATCATTCCAAAGCTGTTAAGCAGTGAATGACTGTGTGTTTTAGAAGTGTAAGTTCTGATATTTTTAAGTGTTTAGAATTGTTCGATCACTAACTATGGTTGGAGGGGATTTGAGAAAGGTATCATACCGAGGCGAGTCTTAGGTAGAAGTTAAACAAGGGTAGTGATTAAGTGAGAAATTATAAATGGGGGAGTTTAGCTTCAAATTGATACTATTTTAGTTAACTTGATCCCCGACTTGGTATCTCTCAAAGTAGGTGTTACTGTACACCGAACTGGGTTAACAATCATGTGTGTTCTTTACTTTTCTGCACTATTTATTGTTACACTTGTTCATTGTGTATTTGCTCAGAGATAAGTGTCTTGACATCTCTTAGGACATATGAGATATGAATACCAGAATTTCAATAACATCCTGATAGAAATAATGAATTTCCAAATCAATCTCTATCTACTTGGAGATGTCACTACTATGGTGAATCTGGTCATATAAAGCCTTTATGTTTCAAATTATATGGAGATCAAAAGTCTCCAGTGCATTCAAAGGCTAATAAAATAAGCAGAAAGAAAAGTGTTGAAAATAAGGATATTAACCTTATTGCTCATACTTCCTTGAGAGACTCAACTAGTAAAGATTGTTACTTTGACAATGAATGTTCTAGACATATGATAGGGGTCCATAAGATGTTATTGGATGTCAAACCATATCCCACAGGTTATGTGAGATTTAGTGATGGGTTTAATGAAGAAATCAAAGGGGTTGAAAAACTGATGTGTGATGGTTGTCTCAGGTTAGAAAATGTGTTGTTGATCAAAGGATTGACTGTTAATCTTATTAACATTAGTCAACTGTGTGACCAAGGTTTGTTAGTAAACTTCTCAAGATCAAAATGTCTAGTCAAAGATGAGAAAGAAGTTGTTCTAATGAAAAGGGTAAGGTCCAAAGACAACTGCTACTTATGAGAATCTCAAATACATATAGTGTTTATATGATATCATCCGTAGTTAGAGCAACAATCCTCCACATGTACTCCAACAGAGCGCTTAAATGAGAATCATTGACTTCCATCTGGTGGCTCGTGACGAGCCATCAATGATAGAACCACGATCACACTTGTCACAAATGAACGGGAAATGTCTGTATATCCAACACTGCACAAAAAACTCAAATTACATATACAAACTGTGTTTGATGAATAAGAATGAAATAAACAAAACATAATAAAAATTCATACTTGAAATAGACTCATAACCAGTATGTTGTCTCATCTCAAATGCAATCGCCTCTCAAAGGATAATATATAATACCGTCAATGCAACACAACCTTACGCCCAATCGAGTTGCTTGAAGTAAAAAAATAGGGATATATGTTTGGCATTAATGTAAATATAATACTGATTTGCTAAGATAATACATCCTACAAGACTCAACATGTATTCCCCAGCGTTTTCCTTATACATAGAATGCACCACCAGTGACTGATACATATCAAAGAGATTGAAATGAGCACATTGCTAACCTTGAACTCCTCAAATACATTCCCTTATGTACCTACGTATGTATCAAGAATCATACATGTAATCTTCTAGTACATCAACGGAGGGGTGGAAAAGTTACCATCAATGGGGATATGGGAGAGACTGAAGACACCATCCAGAATAATCGTCATCTCACCAAAAATAAGATGTCTCCTTATGTCATTTCTCAACAAAAGAAGACAACAAGAGAACATCAAGCATAATGAGCAAACAGTCCACAGCGACAACAACCTAATATCCATGGCAATCACTCTGACCTTATCTAACATCTCCACTTCAGATGTAAATATAAGATTTGGCAATGATATATGCATCTATGTATCTAAATTGCTATGTAAATATCATGTAAATATTATTTTCAAGAGAAATACTAGAAACACTCTCTTTTCAATACTCTTTATAACATTCACTTTTTAATAGGGTAAAACACATGTGAGTCCTACCACTCTATATGAGACCCATTTCCAAAGTGAGGAGCCTACATGTGTTTCACCCAATAAAAAAGCGAATATTCGAGATAGTAGTATTAAAAAAAGAGTATTCTTAATACTCACCTTATTTGCAAAGTGATAATATTGACGTCCTAATATCAATGATGACATATGACCGTTCTTGTTATGCTACAAAATTTTGTTTTTCTAAATTTTAAGTAATTCATTTTTCTAATTTTCTAAAAAAAATCATTATAATTAAAAATTAATAAAAATGACATGAAACTAATTATTCTAAAAGTGCAGCGACACATTAATAATTGGACTACCATGTCACCAAAACTTGACCTTAAAGGGACTAAAATCCCCCCCCCCCCCCCCCCAAAAAAAAAAAATTTAAGAACTAAATACTTGAATTTTAAAATAAATGGATCGAAATTAAAAAAATGATAATAGGGGATCAAAATTAAAGCAAAACTTTTTTTTTTTATAGATATTAAATCGTATATTCATTGACCACACAAATGTCAAGAGTTGTTACAATTTTGAACTAGAGTTTTTGGATGTCTAATTTTATTGAGAAAAATCAACTATACTATTTTTCTATAAAATCCAAATTAGTTTTAATTAATGGTTATGTTTAACCTAAAAAAACCAAATAATTTTAAGACGGGTGCAAATAGTAAACGTATTCCATTCAGCCCAATCACAATACCCGACCCACTAGGGTTTCAATCGACCACGTATAATAAACCTAAACTCTACCTCCATTTTTCTTTTGCCAAGGTTGTTAGCAGCATCAGAATCCCAAACCCTAGCTTCTTCCAATCTCGGAATCGCAATTTCAACCATGGTATGTAGCAATTTTGATACATAGATGCATAGATTTTTCCTCAGATTTTTGTTTGTTATGTAATTCGACATGTGATACTGATACTGATTCGATGTAACCAATGATGTTTTTGTCTTAGTAATGTAATTAGAATCATGAAGCTGATTCGATGTAACTAAAGATGTTTTTTGTTTTGTTTTGTTTTTGATGTTTTTGTGTAGTCGTCAAAGAGAAAGGTTAGGGAGCCAAAGGAAGAGACAGTGACTTTGGGTCCAGCGGTTAAGGATGGGGAACATGTTTTCGGTGTTGCTCGCATTTTTGCCTCCTTTAACGACACCTTCATCGTTAGTATATGAATCTGAATCACTTTTTTTCTTTTTGTTTTTTAGTTTGAATTATGGATTTTCTTGAAGTTAGATTTTGATTATTTGAATTGTTTGTACTGCAGCATGTCACGGATTTGTCTGGCAGGGAAACACTTGTTCGCATCACTGGTATGCACCTGTGTTTCATGTTTCTTGTTTTAATAAACTTTATCATTTTACATGTTTTTATCTTAATTTAGTTAAGATCCTTTTGTTTTGAAATTGTGTTTGTGTGGATATTTTAAAATAGCTGTTTTTCTCATGTGTATGTTTCCTAAATTCAGGTGGAATGAAGGTTAAAGCTGACAGAGATGAGTCATCTCCTTATGCTGCTATGCTTGCAGCCCAGGATGTTGCTACCAGATGCAAGGTTACTATTAGTCTATGCCCTGTCGTTTTTTCATTTAACGTTAACTTTTCACTACTCAAACACACTTCTATTTTGTGTGAAGTTAAGCAAAATTTGAACTTTATTTACCCCTTTTAATCGTTTATTCAGACTTGTGATTTGAGTGCTAATGTTTTGTCATAAAATGTAAAATCAGAGTAGTATGTAGCATTTTTTATGTGAAGCTGTCGAGTTTATTGTACTAATTCAAATGTTCTGGAGCAGGAGCTGGGTATTACTGCACTCCACATCAAGCTACGTGCCACTGGTGGAAACAAGACCAAGACACCTGGCCCTGGTGCTCAGGCTGCTCTCCGTGCTCTTGCTCGGTCTGGAATGAAAATTGGCCGTATAGGTATAATGAATTTCCTTGATTTTTCTTGACTACATGATCACTAGTTAGTTTTGGCTTTTTTGTCTTAGATAATCATGTTAAAGAATTATGAAATTACCTTAGACAAGTGATCAAACCAAACAGTATCGTCGGACTTTAGAAAAACCATAGGTAGGGTTTGACATAATGGAGTCATGTTAGATGTCAATAAGTATTAGAGAAACATTTACAGATTGTCTATCCTTAGACAAGACTCTAGGGCTATCCTTGGTGGTGGGTTTTGTAGGTAAATCCTTTAGTCCCATGTTGTGTAGTATGTCAGGAGCTTGCCGTAGTTGCATCAATATAATTTGGCAATTGATCATTGCCTAACCTCTATTTGCATATTACTGAATCGCCACTTAATGCTATTTCTCACTAAAATGATGACTGCTTCATACTTTAAAGTGTAACACCAGAGAATGCGAGTGTTCTGTCTTGAACAAATGGACTTTTGGAAGACATTGGCATGAAACTAATGGACTTTTGGAAGATATTGGCCCTAATTGTCTGGTGGCATGAAAATGGATTATTGTAGTCAATTTTCATTCCCTTTTTTTTTTTTTAATTTTGTTTCTTGCTCTATATTCTAAAGATTTTTTTTGTATCTTAATTTTTCAGAGGATGTTACTCCCATTCCTTCTGACAGCACCCGTAGAAAGAGCGGTAGAAGAGGTAGAAGGCTCTAGGTTATCTCTTATGGTCTATGGAAAGCTGGAGTTGTATCTTTTACTTTCCATGCAAAACATAATTGTGGCATTTTGAAATTTGATATTTAGCCAATTTTAATTTGGAACATTAAAACATCAAGTATTTCTTGTGTTATGTTTAAGAATGAGTTTTATCCGTATTAATTTTAGTATTTCTTGTGTTATGTTTAAGAATGAGTTTTATCCGTATTAATTTTGGAAGACTTTTGAAATTTTTGAATTTTGCTCCATTGCTTGGAATGTTGCCCCCTTCTAACGGATAGGATTCATTCTTTTGTTGTTTTACTATTTTGCTCCTTTATAATTCTGAAACCAATAATACTTAGCAACACTATATACATCTTTTTTTTATTAAAAATTTGTTTGAATTCGATGTACCTTAAATTGAAGCTTGCGTCAGCTTCAGTTTGTTATATTTTTCTTAAGCAAAACATTGTGCAATTTTCAGTCTTCGGCAGTAGTATGTGCAGGGGTGTGGATGGTTGGTTATTTTTGAAAACCAAACCATAACTATTTTCAAACCTTTTAAATGGTTTGAATTTATAACCAAAACCAATCAAAATTGGTTATAAAATCGGTTATAAATTTGGTTATGGTTATATGGTTTCTTTTGGCGCTTGGGCTTTGCCTAGGCTCTGTACGATTTCAATATGGGTATTCTATGTCTTTGCCTCTAAATTGTTGCCGCTGCTTCCAATTATTTGAATCGGTTGATCCGATAACGTGACATTTGTGATTTTTATTATTTTAAATAAATATGCAAAATTAATATATAACTACTAACCATTGTCTTAATCTTTAATCTTTATCAGAACTACTAGAATAATATTTGACTTTATATATTTTTAAGACTACGCGTTGTTGCTTGTTTTTTTGAAATCATTTCAAACTTATAGGTTTTTTTTACAAAGGATGGGTTTTTATCAAATTTGTTACTCTTACTAATTGTTATAACAAATGAGTGAATTTTGTTAAAATTTATATAATGCATTTTATCTAAGTATTGAAAAATTATATATACTTGTATTGAATTGTGTGATAGTTTTTTTATAATTAAATTTTATTATTATTATTTTATTTTATGCACAATCTGTGAATCCAACCTAACTTATAAATGACTAGCTTGATTTAGTTCAATTTTGATATTGGCATAACAAGTTAGACAAGGAATCCAATCCATTCTAATTTGAATGGATCGAGTAGCAAATTATGTCTAACCCTGTCCAATCTAACAAGTGTACACCTCTATATATTTCTAACCCTCACTCAAATTCAAAAAAGAAGTCCAATTAGTGTACACCTCTACATGTCTCCCTCTACATGCTCAAATTAAAAAAAGAAGCTAAGAAATTACAACTACTTGTTATGGATAATTAGAGAATAATAACAATAATCACTTAAGTCGATAAATTCCAAAGCTTCGACCTAAACTGGAGAGGCATAAAAGCGAACACACATAAGTGTGAGACGATCATCAAGATGGAAGCACTAACGACGGAGGAAGGGTTGTGAAAATAAATAAGATGCTCACCATCCGGAGCAAGTTGATTACCATGATGTTATTGTGCATAGGTATGAATCTTCTTTATGCTGAATTATTAGTAAAATATTATGCAATTATGATTGTATAAGGAATGTAAGTGATATGGACTTGGTATTATGGGGTGTCCGGTACAGTATTTAAGTGACTTGGTCCTTCCTGTTTAATAACTAGCTTTTAAGAATGTGGTCGGTGACTCGGAAAGAGCTACCTACGGGGGGGGCTGACTGGAAGGGCAGTATAAAGCGTCTTTGAGTGTAACTGCTGGGATGTTGGCTCTCAGTGGCGGTTCTATGATAGGGACTTGGGTAGTTGGGTATACAGGGTGTTCAAGTCCTACGTTGAGGAGTAAGGAATGCTCAGTTGAGTATTTAATTGAATTGGTTCTTCCAAACTATAGCTAGTTGTTTCCCCCCTAACAAGCTGAGTTGTGTCTGCTTTCTTCAGGTTTATTCTACATCAATGACTAGGCCGGGTTTAACGGAGACCAGTCTCCAACAACATGGCGAATCAGGGTTCGAATCCCGGGTGGAGAGGTATCCACATTTCGTGTTCGGTAGTTCCTTAAAGTCCGTGGAGGGAACCCTTTAAAAACAGAGTCAAATCTATATTGCAGGTAAATTTCCAGCATCTTATCTCTTCTTTTTGCCTAATTTTCTCAGGAAACATACTGTTACGAATTAAGAATTGTGGCTTGGGCCTAACTCAACCTTATCAATTCGGCTTGTGTGGTGAGGATTGCCCCCACTTATAAGTACATGTTCATGACATATATTGTCTGATGTGGGACTCTTAGCACATACTTTGCTTTTTCCCTAGGACATATATTTTGTTAATCCTTCCTTTTCTAATTTAGTGTTGTCTTGTCAGTTGGATGAGAAATTGTCTGCAAAACCCCTGATGGTCCAACCAAGATGAAAATAATGACTGCAATAGATGAGAAGCATGCTATCAAATGAGAGCCCAAGTCATTTGGAGACACTGATATATAGGCCTCTTAAGACTTACTGGTAGGCTTTATATGTTCTAGATTTTCTGTAGTTTCTTTTGATTAAAAAAATTGTTACTGAAGTCCATTTTTTTGGCAGTATTTTTATGTCAAGGTTGGCCAAACTACTGAGAAGGCTGCTTATGTGGAACCTTTTGAGAACATCAGCTTCACCAAAAACTGGTACAAGTTTAAGTTCTAACCATGCTCCTTTATCTGAGGCTCCTGGTTCAAGGCTTGGGTGGATGGAATCTTCAAGGGTTTCTCACGAGAGCTCTGAAAATCGGGGAGGATCTAAGCATGGAGTAGCAGAAAATGAAACTTCAAAAACAAATAAATCCTTGGATAAGGAAATTGTGAATTCATCTTCAAAGGTGCAACCTTCCAGTTCTCTTCCTAATCAAGATATACAAGATATTGATAAGATTCAAAGTACTTAAGGAATAAAGATGGTGATCTGATTGATGTTTGTTAAATGCGAACTACAATTAAGGTTGATTTCATAGTATGAGAATTATGACCTGAAAACAATAACTAAAGCTTTTAGGGAGAAAGAAAAGAGAGTTAGAACATTTTGTTCTTAAGCACAAAAGATGGGTTTTATTCTTATTGCTTTTGTCTTGAAATGTTACAAGAGGTCTTCTTTTATAGCCAAGGAGATTCATAAAAGACAACCACACTATTTACAAACATGACATCATTAATGCCTTTTTTCAAAAGACTGACACACTTATCCCTTATGGATATATTATTGTAGTATTATTACACAAAAGAACGAAATTTAACTATTTATAAACATGCTTGTGATATATAAGAGACACTTGTCCAATTAGTCTTTAAAGATAAGTTCATGACTTGGAGACATATTCTGATCGGATAAGTATTTTTCTGAAAAACAGTCTCTGTATCGAGATGTCTCTTTTTCCCACACGTCATCCATCATGTAAGCATGGTCTGATATTTTTCTATGAGCTTCTTCCACGTGTCTTTTTGAGAATTCACCTTCCAATGGGGAATTTGCTTTTTGTTGTGTGGCTTGAACTGACCTCTCGACTTTTGTACGGAGTTTGATGACTTATACAAGTGGAATTATTATTCATATTGTCTGATTCATGGAGGTTGATGAAGTTAACATATTCTATTAATTCTCTTGTAACTTTTAATTTGGAGGATAATCATCAATGGTTTCCCATATATGAACATAACTTTTACAACCAAGTAACTTAGTGGCAAGATCTGTTTGACAGGGCCTGTACATAAAGAAAACAATCTTGAATTTGCTAATAGTCTGAGGCTAACCCTCTTTCGTTGATCTCGTCTAGGACTGGTTTTAATTGATTTCTCCATCATGTTAGTGGAGAGTACCATTCAAGAGTAGTCCAAATCAAGGATTTGTGGTTCTTAAGATCCATTATGTGTTCATGCATGGCTTCGGTGGGTATGAAGACAGACATAAAATACAAAGCAGTGGCAAACCAGACATACCACAAATGTTTTTTTTTTGTGAATTTAACATTAGGGTTTATTAAAATTGGTAGGAGAAATAGCGTGTCTAGGAAATAAGGAGTATGGCCAGGGAGTTTATTCCTTAAAAAGATTATTCTTGGCATACTGCTTGAGTTGTGAGGGTGATGAGGATATAGTTATTCCTGGAGGAAAGTCTTTGGTCCTGGAGGCACGGGTTGGCAATGATTTAACAATGAGAATCAAAGGAAAAATGTGCTTGGTAATAATCATCTGAATGAGTTTCATAGGCCTAGAAAGTAAATCAGGAATCACATTTTCAGTTTCTTTGATATGTTTCACAATAAAATCATATCTAGAAAATCAATCTTTGAGTCTAAGAGTTTGAGGATCAAGAGGCATCTTATTTTTGAATTCGAGGATCTTAAGGAAAGAGAAATTATCCATCTGGACTTCAAACTGATGACCTCTTAGGTGAAAGTCAAACTTTTGGATACCCATCTTAACTGCAAGAGCTTCCTTATAAGTGGTATGGTAATGTTTTTCAACTTCTTTGAATTTACCACTAGCATGACCACAATAATACTTTATTCCATCAATTTCTTCTATCCAGACGGCTCCCCAATAATGATCACTGGTATCCGTCTGTAAGATTCTTTTACCGTCTCCCAGAATCTTTAAGGCAGGTGGGGTTTGTGCGATCTTTTTAAGGCTCTTACTGCTCCAGTTTACTTTGTTCCCCATGGTGGAGGATATTTCTTCAGCATTTGAGACAAAGGACTCATATATCTTGCCAGTTTTGACAAGAAATCTCTGATATAATTAATTATACCAAGAAATTGCTGAATTTGCTTAACTGTAAGATTTTCATCGGGAAAGTTTAACAATTCTCGAGCAATATGAGGCTGAGGTTGATATTTCCCTTGATAAAAATGTATTCCTAGAAAATCAATTTCTATTTAGCCCAATTGGCTTTTCTTTTCAAAGAGCATCATTCCATGTCATTTGACTATTTGAAGGAATTGTCACAATAATTATTTATGGAATTTTTCATCTTTTGAGAATAAGAGCACATCATCAATATAAATGAGGATACTATTGAGAATGAGCTAAAAATTCTAGTCATGGCCTTTTAAAAAAAAGATGGAGCTACCTTAAGACCAAATGGTAACACAGTTCATTGGTATTATGCGTTAGAAATGCATAACTCCGTTTTGTAACAATCCTCGGGGTCAATACCCAATTGCCAAAATCCTGACTTAAGGTCGAACTTGGAATAGATCTGGGCATCTTTGATGAAAACATTTAAGGACGATGCCTTTTTGGAATATGAAATTTATCCTCCTCGAGGAAAGGATTTAGAGGTTTATAATCAATTACTAGCCTCTTTTTTCCACCTAACTTTTCAGATCTTTTTTCCACATAAAATTCTTGGCAAGCCCATTCTGATTTACTGGGTTCTATTAGACCTTGTTAGAGCAATTGGTTGCATTATTTTCTGGTCAATGTATAATCTGATGGACTCATTCCTGGATGAGTGGCCTTGGTTTAATTAACATCTTCATTGAGCTTAAAAGGAAGTTGAACAAAAAATTCTTTATTCTTCCATAGAGGTTTTGGATGGAAGAATGTTTCATGGCTGTCTGCATAGAGTTTGAGTAGGTTGGACTTGATTTCTTCATACCCAACATGGATTTTAGATAGTGAATATAACTTCAATATTCCAGAATAAGGTTTGAATTCTCTTTTAAATTTTATTCCTTTGGGAAGAATTTGAAGTCTATTGGCTGCTGAATATACATCTATCCATACTACAATATCTTTATTTAGAAGATTTCTTCCTATGACCTTGGTCCAAACTATGCATTCAGGGAAGAATTTGATTCCTATCTTTTCCTTGGTCATTAAATTTGTCCTGAAGACTTTCCCATCTGCTGCTACAAAGTATGCATCATGTGTTACCCATGATTATGTTGGGAGAATGCTAGGATTCATCATTGTAATATGTGCCCCAGTGTCCATATGAGCTTCAACACATGGGAGCGGTGGAGTAGGAGAGAACTTCCTATCTCTTTAAAGAAGTAAACAACAAAATATTTGTCATCTTCTGATTCAGAAAATGATGCTTCATCAAACGCAGTGTCTTGAAGGGAAAATATTGTTTCTTCATCAGCAAAGCTTTGTTCAGAATACAAAGATTCTAAGTCTCCTTCTAGAGGTTGAAGATAGTTGATCAATTTTGGGTCTTTGTGGCTATTATTAGGACATTCCTTATAAAAGTGTCTATTTTCCCACAAATAAAGCATCTCTTATATTTCCCCTTTTCTCTGAAAGATTTTCTTTTAAAGAACTTCACAGCCTTCTTTTTCTTTCTCTTAAAGGTCCTATGAGATTTGGAGTATTTTTGATGTTGATGTTTCATTTTTGTTGCACAACTGCACCTTTTGTCTTTACACTTAATCTCTAGATAAGGTTTTTTGCATACCTTGGTGAATTTTGACTTTTGTTGTATAACTTCTTGAAATTGATGATGAAAGCTGCAATGATTTTCAAATGCTTCCAATGTCCCCTGATGAATCTGGCCAAGACTCATAGTTGCAATATACTTTTTAGTTGTTGCTGCCATCCTATGGATTTCTTGCAAGAGTTTGTATGGTAGAGAAGATACATAGGTATTCTTGAGACTAGGGTCGTTGTACCCATTGAGGATATAAAACCTCTGTGTCATCCTGTGATAGTGTTTGTCTAGGTCTTTTGTTTTAAGGGAACAACACTTTGTCTAAAAGAATTCCTGTATGTTTTTCTATCAAACATATCCATATCTCCGACAAATTCCTGGTGGAGTACGCCAAGGATATTAGTTTTGCTCTCTAAATGATGTAACTCATCTTGTTTTTAAAGCCCCAAGATTGTGATACCATTCCTTCATCGTTCCTGTCATTCTACAGCAAAATTCTTTAATGACCTTATAGCTATCTACATTTATTTTCATCATCCGGGTGTCAAGCCATGCTCCAAATTCGAGCATCCTCTTTCTCCAACGACTAGGCAGTATATCATCAAATGTGAACCAAGGACCACCATTTGGTTTAGTCCTTTCAGGGACTAGAGTTTCTTCAGGAGATTCTTCAAAAATTAATCTTCCTGTTTTATATTTGCCATGAAGAGTCTTAGGATGTAGCTTAGTTCAAATTGCGATTCTGATGAAAAGGATCTTGGTGTTTCATCACTAGACGTTTCTTGATAGGAGTCTTTGTCATCATTCGAGGAGGACTCGTCTTCTTTTTGTGCTGATGATTTAGCCAGAGAGTAACTTTTCTGGGGAAATTCATAATTTCCAGTGATTGCCATGGCTTGGAAACCTTTATAAGAAATTTCTTCTTCCTTTTGGAATTTTAGAGGAGGTGTTTCAGGGAAATCCTGAGATTCTGAAGATGAAGCGCTTAAACATGAAGCCTTTCCTTTTGTCTTGGAGGTTATGGTAATGGTAGTTCTGGTGGTGAAGAAACATAGGTAGGGAATAAAGGAGAAGGTCTTTCTGGTCGTTTGATATATGTAGGGAAAGTATGAGGATCAAAGAAAGGGTTTTCAACAGGGTTAGGATTTCTTTCATGTGAAGCTCTTAAGAAATCATCTATTTCTTTTACTCAACCTTGTAGATTTCTGATTTCTCTTTCCTTTTGGTCAAATTTTTTGCCAAAAGTTCTTTCTTCTAACATCTGTCACAAATTACGATCCAGCTGAGACACCGAGCCTTTAAGCTTTTGTAATGCTTCTACTTTTTCTATGTTAGAACCTTAAGATAATCATCTGTCTCATCTATTTTCTCTGCAATCTTATCCACCTTTTTGTCGAGATTTTGGAGGATATCATTTTGGGAAATCATGTTTTCCGATTTCAAATTTAGAACTTCTTCAGCCTGAGTTAAACGTTTGAGTTTTCCATTGGGTTGTACTTCATTAGGATGAATGAAGGGGTTTGGATGTTCTGCGAGTGATTGGATCCATATTCCTTTTTAGAGCAGGAAATTGTTGGCTATAATTTGGTGCAGTAGTTGAGTACATAAAGCAAGGGATTAACTCAACATTTTTTAGAGGGTCCAAAGGTTTGCAGTAGTCTGACGGTGACCACGTAACTAGAGTAGGATCATCTGGTAGAAAAAGTTTTTCTTTCTTAAGGATTTTGAGAACTTCCTCATAAATAGGAAAAGGTTTCTTTTTCTCATGGATTCCTACCCATGGACCATTAACAGGATCATATCTTCTTTATGGAGGAAGAGATAGTTTGCACGCTCTGTTGTTTGTTATATTTGGAAGGATAATATCTCTGTCATAATCATTAACGTGCATCCAAAATTCACATCCTGTGTCGCATTTATTAGGATCTATGTCCCAAATAAAATGACCATGTATCTTGTTAGTATAAATAGGTTCTCTTTTACTAGTAACAATATGAACTGGGCACCAACCTTCTTTGAGAATCGGTCGGATTATCATGGTCTGGAAAATAGAAGAAATTGAACTCGGTCCTTCATCTGGTTTTTTTAAAATTGTTTTGACCATTTTGTCAACAGATCTTCTGAATGTGGCCTCTTGAGATTGTATTTGTCTTCTATCTTGATGGGTTTTTTCATAATTTGTTATCCACTTAAGGGGAATTAAGTGAGTTAGTTCTTCCCTTGTGATATTTATTGAAATCTAAACGATAGAGGGTATATCTTCTTCTCTATTAGTAACTACTAACAGAGAATCAGAAGAACATCCCATGAGAGGCAAATCTATCGAATGATTTTGTAGGTGATAGATTATCTGGTGATGGAGAGTAGCAGACATGGCCTCTGGAACTTGGTCAGATCCAACAATTTGAACTTGGACTTTTAATCTTATGGGTAGAGTGCTGTCATTGTGGCTTACATTATAATTTGGAAAAATAATAAGGACAATAGTTCCTACATAAAGTGAAGTTAGAACAGTCCCTATGACAACATTTTCATGATGGAAATAGCTCGAATCTAGGAGAGATAATTTGCAGAAGACATGCTGATTTTTCCTTCCATGGAGAGAGAGGATGAGTATAATTGCTCCAAAATATAAAGCTTTGTATCCTTCAGAGTTCCAATGATTTATGAGACTCTGAGTAATCTCTAAATCTATATACTGCTCTTGGTTCGTAGCTCTCAAACTACATTGGTCTAGTCGGGATGACTGGACGTACTCTTTCATATAAGGGAGATTGGTAGAGATTGGGTTTCTAATGGATCTGGTAATTGTTCTATTTTATGGGTATCAGTCTTTTTACTAAGTTTAGGAAGTGACAGGGAAGAGGTGGTGGTAATAGGATGAGTGTTTGGTTGTGATAGTTCCATGATTAAGTAGTTTTCTCCCTTACTTACTCTCTTTATTATATTCATACGATATACACCTCTTCTTTTTGTTGAGGCTCTGATACCATACTGTCTGGGAGCCTCACATACAATGAAACCAACCTTAACTATATCGTTATTAAACAGTCAACCATAGGCATGCAAAAAACCTTATCTGGCCATCGATCCATACTACAGTCCTCGCTATTATGGAATGCCAGTTTTAATTGTTAGTCTATGTTATGCATATAGTTGGCTGTTTAATGACGATATAATTAAGGATGATTTCATAGTATGTGAGGCTCTCAGACTATGTGGTATCAGAGCCTCAACAGAAAGAAGGGGTAAATATGGTATGAATATAATAAAGAGAGTAAGTAAGGGAGAAATCTACTTAATTATGGAGCTATCAAAACCAAACACTCATCCTATTACCACCACCTCTTCCTTATCACTTCCTAAACCATGTAAAATGACTAATACCCATAAAATAGAAAACCTTGTTAAGTATTCTTATGTTCCAGAAGATGCTCAAATTATCGAAATAGTACCTCCCCTTTTAAGCCCTTATAATATCTTACAAAAACAAAGAACAATCGCCCTCATATGAAAGAGTACGTCCAATCATCCCGACTAGACCAATGTAGTTTGAGAGCTACAAACCAAGAGCAGTATGTAGATTTAGAGATTCCTCAGAGTCTCATAAATCACTGGAAATCTGAAGGATACACAACTTTGTATTTTGGAGCAGTTAGACTCACCATCTCTCTCTATGGAAGAAAAAACTAGTATATATTCTACAAAATAACTCTCCTAGATTTGAGCATTCTCCATTATGAAAATGTTGTCATATGGATTTTTCTAACCTAACTTCATGCAGGAAGTGTTATCCTTACTGTTTTTCCAATTTATAATGTAAGCCTCAATGATGACACTCTATCTAAAGGACTAAAAGTTCAAGTTCAAATCACTGAATCTGACCAAGTTCTAGAGGCCATGTCTGCTACTCTCCATCACCAAATAATCCATCGCCTACAAAATCATTAGATAGATTTGCCTCTTACGGGATGTTCTTATGATTCTCTGTTAGTAGTTACTAATAGAGAAGAAGATATACCCTCTATTGTTCAGATTCCAAGAAAGATCACAAGGGAAGAACTAACTCAGTTAATTCCCCTTGAGTGGATAACAAACTATGAAAAAATCCATCAAGATATATGATAGATACAATCTCAAGAGGCCACCTTCACAATATCCTTTGACAAAACAGTCAAAACAATTTTCAAGAAACCATATGAAGGACCAAGTTTAATTTATCTTATTTTCTATACCATGATATCCGACCGATTCTAAATGAAGATTGGTTCCCAGCTCATGTTGTTAATAGTAAAGAAGAACCTATCTATACTGACAAGATAAACGGTCGATTTATTTGGGACGTAGATCCCAGTAAATGCGACCCAGGATATGAATGTTGGATGCACGATAATGATTATGATAGAGATATTATCCTTCCGAAAAGAAAAAACAACGGGGCGTGCAAACCGTCTCTTACTCCACAAAGAAGATATGATCCTGATAACGGTCCATAGGTAGGTATCCATGAGAAAAAGAAACCTCTTCCTATATATAATAAGTCTCTCAAGATCCTAAGGAAATAAAAATTGTTTCCACCAGATGACCTTACTCTAGTTACATGGTCATCGTCAAACTACTGCAAACCTTTAAACCCTCCAAAAAATGTTAATCTAATCCCTTGCTTTATGTACTCAACTACCACACCAGATTATAGTCAAATAGTTCCTTCTCTAGAAGGGAATATGGATCCAATTATAAGCAGAACATACAAACCCTTCATTCATCCTAATGAAGTACAACCCGACAAAAAACTCAAACCTTTAACTCAAGCTGAAGAAGTTCTAAATTGGCAATCAGAAAACATGATTTCCCAAAATGATATCCTCCAAAATCTCGACAAAAAGGTGGATAAGATTGCTGATAAAATAGACAAAACAAATGATTATATCAAGGTTTTATCACGGAAAATGTAGAAGCATTACATAAGCCTAAAGGCCCAAGTGTCTCAGCTTGATCGTGATTTGCGACAAATGTTAGAAGAAAGAACTTTTGGCAAAACTTTTGACCAAAAGGAAAGAGAAATCAGAAATCTACAAGGCCAAGTAAAAGAAATAAATGATTTCTTAAGAGATTCACATGAAATAAATCCCAAGCCTATTGAAAATCCTTTCTTCAACCCTCCTACTTTCCCTACATATTTCAAACGACCAGAAAGACCTTCTTCTTTCTTCCCTACCTATGTTTCTTCACTACCAAATTAGGTCAAATACATACCTATAGCTTACAGACCAAAATCTACCAGAACTACCATTACCTCAACCTCCAAGACAAAAAGGAAAGGCTGCCTGTTTAAGCGCTTCATCCTCAGAATCTCAGGATTTCCTTGAAACACCTCCTCCAAATCTCCAAAAGGAAGAAGAAATTCCTGATAAAGGTTTCCAAGCCATGACAATCATTGGAAATTATGAATTTTCCCAGAAAATTTACTCTCTTGCTGAATCATCAGCATAAAAAGAAGACGAGTCCTCCTCGGATGATGACAAAAAATCCTATCAAGAAACATCTAGTGATGAAACACCAAGATCCTTTTCATCAAAATCGCAATCTGAAGTAAACTACATACCAAGACTCTTCATGGAAAATATAAAAGAGGAAGATTAATTTTTTGAAGAATCTCCTAAAGAAACTCTAGTCCCTGAAAGGACTAAACCAAATGGCGGTCCTTGGTTCACATTTGATGATATACTGCATAGTCGTTGGAAAAAGAGACTACTCAAATTTACAGCATGACTTGACACCCATATGATGAAAACAAATGCAAATAGCTATAAGGTCATTGAAGAATTTTGCTGTAGAATGGAAGGCACGATGAAGGAATGGTATCAAAATCTTGGGGATTTCAAACAAAATGAGTTACATCATTTAGAAAGCACATCTAATATCCTTTGCGTACTCCACCAAGAATTTATCGGAGATATGGATATGTTCGATAGAAAAACAGATAGCAATTCTTTGAGATGAAGTGTTGTTACCTCAAAATAAAAGACCTCGACAAACACTATCACATGATGGAACAAATGTTTTATCTCCTCAATGGGTACAACTATCCTAGTCTCAAGAATACCCATGTATCCTCTCTATCGCACGAACTCCAACAAGAAATCCATAGGATGTTAGCAACAACTAAAAAGAATATTGCAAGTATGAGTCTTGGCCAGATTCATCAGGAGAAATTGGAAGCACTTGAAAAGCTTTGCAGCTTTCATCATTAATTTCAAGAAGGTATACAGCAAAAGTCAAAATTCACCAAGGCATGCAAAAAACCTTATCTGGAGAATAAGTGTAAAGACAAAAGGTGAAGTTGTGAAACAAAAAAGAAACATCATCATAAAAAATATTCTAAATCTCATAGGACCTTTAAGGGAAAGAAAAAGAAGGCTATGGAGTTCTTTAAAAGAAAAATATTTAAGAGGAAAGAGGAAAAATCAGAGATGCTTTATTTGTGGGAAAAAGGGACACTTTTCTAAGGAATGTCCTAATAATACCCTCAATGCTGCAAAACTGATCAACTCTATTCAATCTCTAGATGGAGACCTAGAATCTTTGTATTCTGAACAAATCTCTTATGATGAAGAAACAATTTTTGCCCTTCAAGACTCTGCGTCTGACGAAGCATCATTTTTTGAATCAGAAGGTGAGAAATATTTCCTTGTTTAATCCTTAAAAGAGATAGGAAGTTCTCTTCCTACTGCACCACTCCCATGTGTTGAAGCTCATGTCTTCGCGACAAAGTTTTCCCGTCCGAAGAAAGTTATAGCTTATATGGAAACTGGGGCCATGATTAAAATGATGAATCCTAGCATTCTCCCTGCAGAATCATGGGTAACACATGCTGCATACTTTGTAGTAGCAGATGGGAAAGTCTTTAGGAAAAATTTAATGGCCAAGGAAAAGATAGGAATAAAATTCTTCCTCGACTGCATAGTTTGGACCAAGGTCATTGGAAGCAATCTTCCAAATAAAGATATTGTAGTAGGGATGGATGTATATTCAGCAGCCAATAGACATCAAATTCTTCCCACAAGAATAAAATTCAAAAGAGAATTCAAACATTATTTTGGGATATTTAAGTTATATTCATTATCTAAATTCCCTTTTGGGTATTAAGAAATCAAGTCCAA
Source organism: Vicia faba (assembly GCA_948472305.1). Taxonomy (NCBI): domain Eukaryota; kingdom Viridiplantae; phylum Streptophyta; class Magnoliopsida; order Fabales; family Fabaceae; genus Vicia; species Vicia faba. The sequence continues at coordinate 1,634,366,430 of OX451736.1, forward strand.
CATACTCAAACTCTATGCATACATCCATGAAACATTCTACCATCCAAAACTTCAATGGAAGAATAAATACTTTTTTGTTCAACTTCCTTTAAAGTTCAATGAAGATGTTAATCCAACCAAGGCTACTCATCCATGAATGAGTCCATCAGATTATACATTGTCCAGAGAAGAATGCAACCAATTTCTCAAACAAGGTTTGATAGAACCCACCAAATCAGAATGGGCTTTCCAAGCATTTTATGTGGAAAAGAGATATGAAAAGTTAAGAGGAAAAAAGAGGCTAGTAATTGATTATAAACCTCTAAATCATTTCCTCAAGGATGATAAATGTCCTATTCCAAAGGTCCTGTCTTAAATGTTTTCATCAAAGATGCCCGGATCTATTCCAAGTTCGACCTTAAGTCAGGATTTTGACAATTGGGTATCGACCACGAGGAACGTTACAAAATGATGTTCTGTATTCCTAACGCCCAACACTAATGGAATGTGTTACCATTTGGGCTTAAGGTAGCTCCATCGCTTTTTCAGAAAGGTCGTGACTAGAATTTTTAAGCCTGTTCTCAACAGTATCCTCATGTATATTGATGATGTGCTCTTATTCTCAAAAGATGAAAAATCCCATAAACAATTATTAGGATAATTCCTTCAAATATCCCAGCGACATGGAATGATGCTCTCTGAAAAGAAAAGCCAATTGGGCCAAACATAAATTGATTTTCTAGGAATGCATTTTTCTCAAGGGAAATATCAACCTCATCCTCATATTGCTCAAGAATTGTTAAACTTTCCCGATGAAAATCTCACAGTTAAGCAAATTCAGTAATTTCTTAGTATAATTAATTATATCAAAGATTTTTTTCCAAAATTGGCAAGATACACGAGTCCACTATCTCAAATGCTGAAGAAAAAAACCCTACCATGGGGAACAAAGCAAATTGAAGCAGTAAGAGCCTTGAAAAAGATCGCACAAACCCCACCTGCCTTAAAGATCCCGGGAGATGGTAAAAGAATCTTACAGATGAATGCCATTGATAATTATTGGGGAGCCGTCTTGATAGAAGAAATTGATGGAATAAAGTATTATTATGGCCAATTCAAAGAAGCTGAAAAACATTATCATACCACTTATAAAGAAGCTCTTGCAGTTAAGTTGGATTTCCAAAAGTTTGACTTTCACTTGAGAGGTCATCAGTTTGAAGTCCAGATGGATAATTCATCTTTCCCTAAGATCCTCGAATTCAAAATTAAGATGCCTCCTGATCCTCAAACTCTTTGGCTCAAAGATTGGTTTTCTAGATATGATTTTATTGTGAAACATATCAAAGGAACTTAAACTGTGATTTCTAATTTACTTTCTAGGCGTATGAAACCAATCCAGATCATTACTACCAAGCACATTTTTCCTTTGATTCTCATGGTTAAACCATTGCCAACCCGTGTGTTGTACCCCAAAATTTGCCCTCTCATTCTTCAAGGCCTTTCTCACAAGGATTCTCAAGGTTCAAGCTTGCACAACTACTTTGGAATTTTCCAGTACCAAAATTAAAAGGAAACTGTCAAAAAGGGAGAAAACAGATAAAAATAACATTTTGAAAAATTTGGAGGAAAACATGTCTCCTTTGATTTAGCACCCTTCGACTGACTCTTGGCCTCCTTAGAATGCAACTTGGATTACATCCTTCATTTTGAGCAAGAGCCTCCTTCGAATGCAGCTTGGATTACATCCTTCGTTTTGAGCAAGAGCCTCCTTCGAATGCAACTTGGATTACATCCTTCGTTTTGAGCAAGAACCTCCTTCGAGTGCAAGTTTGGAAACACCCTTCGATTCAGAAGCCAGGAACTTCCCTCATGCTAAAAGGCAATGACTCCCTTTATGTTTGTTTCGACCCAAGCTTCGATTGGGCAATATGCTTCCTTCGAGCATGAGCTTTCGATTTGGTAATATGTTTTCTTCGATACAAGCTTCGACTGGGCATTAGCTTGTTTCGACCATAAGGCTTCGACAAAACATTGACTATGTTTGTACTAGCTTCGACTGGACAACATTTAGTGTGCTGCATTTCCATCCCTAACAAACTTCAGCACATGGTTGATGGCCCCTTCAAACGATGCACAAAGGTGATTCGTTCGAAGGACACTTGTTGGAAGAAAGTCAAACAATATGTTGGAAGAAGAATCTGGTTGAAGGAGGGTCAAAATGAAAGGATAAAATATTCAAAGATGCTTGCTGCCAAGTTCAGGCATGGTACACTGGCCAAAACTGCTGCACAGCAGTCCTGAAACACTGCCCTATTCTTGCACCAAAATGGCAATAAAGCACTGTCCCTCGAAGGCTACAAAGAGCAGTTTACTCAAATTGTTCAAATTATTTTGTTTTCCCTCCAAAAACTTCAGCCAACTTTGCCTATAAATAAGAGGCTCCAACACATGTTTAAAGGGAGGATTTTTGGACCAGAGGAACGAATCCCCCAAATTTTCTCAAACACAATAAAACTCTCAAAGTTCATCAACACTTGAGAAATAAAAAAAAAAACCCAGAATCACATTCATCTCCTTCGACTCTGAAGAACAGCCACACTTCAGTCTCCTTTGAATCAAAGAAGCATCACACTTGCTTTTTCTTTTCCTTCAAATCCAGCGTTCCAAGCACAGCTATTGACCCCTCTTTCGAATCCAGCATCTAGGGCCACCACTCAAGGCCCCACATCTATTCAAGGCCTCAAGCAAGGTAAGTTATTCTTACCTTTGAACTTTTCGTTTCATGGCATAATAATTTTCCCTTTCGTTTGAAACCTGTACATACCATTGTTCCTTTCCTTTCCACCCTTTTAACATATTTTTTAGAGCTAAGCCTTTCGTTTTGCTTTCTGTTTACCTGAACTTGCTTTAACTATTAAACTGTTTACAAGACAAATACTAGCATGGCCTCAGGCCATGTTGCCATTTAATGCTTGAAATGAAAGAAATAGGAAACAGGAAATAGGAAACGAAGCTTCTGGCTTCTACCCTCTTTCTCCAGGTCAAACGAAAGAGACAACCAGGAGGAAAAACCATGTTGACTTCTAAGCCCAAACGAAAAGCATGCCTTCACTGACTTCCAGGCTCAGTCGAAAGGCATTCCCTCACTGACTCCAGGCCCAGTCGAAGGAGGCAGAAAGGAAGATTACATCTTGCACAAATTCCAGGCCTAGTCGAAAGGCACAACATGCTGTCCCACTGGTCCCAATCGAAAGGCACAACATGCTGACCGTAAGGCCTCAGTCGAAAGTCATGCCTTCACCCTTTTCAGGCCAAATCGAAGAGAGCCAGAAAGTGCAGAATCGAAGGGTTTTCTGCCTCAATCGAAAGACCCTCACTTTTTTTGCTTTTTATTTTATTTTTGCCCTTATATTTTCATGCAATTCAATATGGTTGTAATAGTGTAGGATTTTATCTTTCTGTGCTTTATTACTTTTATATGCTTGCTAGTAAATAGGATATGTATGGCAAGATAATATCAACAATAGCTCACCATAACATGTACAAAGATAATATATCTAAAAAACAATACACTCGCACATGCCACTCTTAGGGTACACCTCACTTGGTTGCCTCGAACGTGGTCATTGAGTATAGGATGTTTTAGAGGTCGCTCTCTGTCCAAAGATCAAAGTTGCCTCGGATGAAAATGATCTAAGACATTATGGTTACCGCTAAGGCGTCCTAACATTGCTTTAGTGACCACACGTCCCTTAATCGAATTGGCCCGAAAAACTCCAACGACGGTGCTATCTACTCCTCAATAGTGGGATAGCACTGTCTAAAGGACATTTGCACAGTTTAATTCCTTTTTGAGTAAGTAGAGGTTCTTAAGTACTTGCTCTTTGGAAAACAAAACAAAACTTTTCGCACTTGCACCCCTTTCAAACAAAAAACTCTTTGCAAACCCACAAACACAAAGAAAATCAAACTTTTGAAAACATAATGAGCAAGTACCTAAGAGCCCATGGATAACCATGGATAGAAAGGGTGCTAACACCTTCCCTTTCTATAATCTACCTCCCGAACCCGAGAAACATCTCAAAAAGGAATTTTTCTGTGCTTTTGTCCTTTCCTTGTTGGATAAAATAAAAGACAGTGGCGACTCTTGCTTACCGCGACATTTTGCAAAAAAAAACGCAAACGCGAACCAGCATTCCAAAACAGTCAGTTCTCATTCCCACCGATCACACCGTGCCTCAAGAACCAAAGAATTTCCTCCAGGAAAAACTATATCCTCTTCACCCTCACAACTTAAGCAGTATGCCAGGAAAATATATTTTATTATATGAAAATAATCATAAGGAATAAATTCCCTGACCATACTCCTTATTTCTCAGACACACCATTTCTCCTACCAATTTTAATAAACCCTAATGCTAAATTCACAAAAAAAAACATTTGTGGTATGTTTGGTGTGCAACCGCTTTATATTTTATGCCTGTCCTTATACCCACCGAAGCCATGTATGAACATATAATGGATCCTAAGAACCACAAATCCTTGATTTGGAATACTCTTGAATGGTACTCTCCACTAACATGGTGGAGAAATCAATTAAAAACAATCCTAGACGAGGTGAAAGAAAGAGGGTTAGCCTCAGAGGCTATTAGCGAATTCAAGACTGTTTTCTTTATGCACATGTCCTATCAAACAGATCCTCCCACTAAGTTACTTGGTTGTAAGAGTTATGTCTATATATGGTAAACCATTGAGGATTATCCTCCAAATATAAAAGTTACAAGAGAATTAATGGAATGTGTTAACTTCATCAACCTCCATGAACCAAAGATGAATGATAATTCCACTTGTATAAACAATCAAGCTTAGTATAAAAGTCGAGAGGTTGGAGAAAGCTCAGTTCAAGCCACACAATAAAAAGCAGATTCCCCAATGGAAGCTGAATTCTCAAAAGAACACGTGGAAGAAGCTCATAGAAAAATATCATACCATGCTTACTTGATGGATGATATGTGGGAAAAAGATACATCTCGATACGGAGACTGCTTTTGAGAAGAATACTTATCTAATCAGAACATGTCTCCAAGTCACGAACCTATCTTTAAAGACTAATTAGACAAGTGTCTCTTATATATCACAATCATGTTTATAAATAGTTAAATTTCGTCCTTTGGTGTAATAAGACAACAATAATGTATCCATAAGGGATAAGTGTGTCAGACTTTTGAAAAAAGACACTAATGATGCCATGTTTGTAAATAGTGTGGTTTTTGTCTTTTGAGAATCTCCTTGGATATAAAAGGAGACCTCTTGTAACATTTCAAGACATAAGCAATAAGAATAAAAACCATCTTGTGTGCTCAAGGACAAAATGTTCTAAATATCTTAACTTTCTCCCTAAAAGCTTTAGTTATTGTATTCATGTCATGATTCTCCACACAAACGCAAGTATGCTCTACATTTGCCTCAACACGAGGATCTTGTGTATCAGAAAACATTTGACCATCGATCCATACTACGGTCCTCGCTATTATGGAATGTCAATTTTAATTGTTAGTCTATGTTATGCCTATGGTTGGTTGTTTAATGACGATACAATTAAGGCTGGTTTCATAGTATGTTAGGCTCTTGAATAGTGTGGTGTCAGAGCCTCAACAAAAAGAAGGAGTGAATATGGTGTGAATATAGTAAAAAGAGTAAGTAAGGAAGAAAACTACTTAATCATGGAGCTATCATAACCAAACACTCATCCTATTACCACAACTTCTTCCTTATCACTTCCTAAATTCTTTTAAAAATACTGATACCCATAAAATAGAAAACCTTGTTGAGTATTCTTATGTTACAGAAGATGCTCAAATTTCTGAAACAGTACCTCCCCTTTTAAGCCCTTATAACATCTTCAAAAAACAAATAACAATTACCAGATCCATCAGAAACCTAATCTCTACCAATCTCCCTCATATTAAAGAGTACGTCCAGTCATGCCGACTAAACCAATGTAGTTTTAGAGCTAAAAACCAAGAGAAGTATGTAGATTTAGAGATTCCTCAGAGTCTCGTAAATCACTGGAAATCTGAAGGATACACAACTTTACATTTTGGAGCGGTTAAACTCACCCTCTCTCTCTGTGGAAGAAAAAATCAGCATGTCTTATGTAAAATAGCTCTCCTAGATTCGATCTATCTCCATTATGAAAATGATGTCATAGGGAATTTTCTAACCTCACTTCATGCAGGAAGTGTTGTCCTTACTAATTTTCCAAATTATAATGTAAGCCTCAACGACAACACTCTATCCATAAGACTAAAAGTCCAAGTTAAAATCCCTAGATCTGACCAAGAATTTTTCAGTCAACTCTATCCATAAGAATTTTCCAAATAACTCTTGATGTCATATGATTTCAAGAGTTAAATTGCATCATCTTGACCTAATAACATGATTCAAAACATTACAAATTCATTGGATTGACAGATGAATTTTTCAGTCAACTGATCAAAAGTCAACTGTATACTAAAAAGTCAAACTTTGACCTTTTGGTTAAATTCAAGTGCCAAGGATCACAATTCATCAAAACATGTAAAAATTTGAAACTTTTTCATCAAGAAATCAAGGATTGAAGATTTTGTTTTGAAATTTGAAATTTCTTAACTAAGAAATTTTTCTAAGTATAGAAAATTTCTTATTTTTTCTCAACTTTAGGCCAAATTTTCACCATGATACAAAATGATGCAAAGGAAGTTCCCAACATTAAAGTTGTAGATCTCCATGAAATCTACAACTTTGCTTCACACAATTTCTCCTAAAGATGCTTGGATCTCAAGATATAATTTTGTGAATACATGCTCATGAACTAAAATAACTTAGTGAAATTTTACCCTAGTTAGGCAGGTTTTTGGCCTAACTTCATGGCAACTTTTCACCTAGTTACAAGAGGAATTTTTAAAAGCATTTAAAATATGGGTTGTAGAGAACATTACAAGTTTCCAAAATGTCCAAGAACTCCATGAGATAATTCTTGAGTAGGGAGAATCAAAGAGATGAAGTTAGGGTTTTATCACTTTAATTATAGGTCATTTTCATGAAGAACAAGTTTTCAAATTTGCAAATTGGCTGTACAATCTTCACTTTTCAGGCCTCAAACTCGTTTTTCACTCCACCATTAATGAATTGCACAAGGTTTCATGCCCTAAAGCCAAGCATTCAATGCATTGTACAAGAAAATAGCCATTTTTGGAAGAAAGGCAACATTGCCATTTTGGAAAAGCATGTTTTTTGCATTTTTTTTCATTTCTTGAGTCTTGGACTTGTTCTTTCTGCATAAAACAAGCCTCTAAACATGAACAAAACATGTTTAAAGCTTCAACCCACCCTACAAGGTCAGAATCATGCCTTAAGAAGTCACTTCTCACACTTGCTTCAAAAACAAGAAATGTAGCAAGACATGTGATCTTGTACTTCTGAGCAAGCACAAGTCCTCCAACCTTTTGTTCTATATAAAGCCATCATTTTGCAACTAAAACCACGCATGCCCAAGCCTTAAAACATCCTAGAATCATAAGTTGCATACCAAGCCTCCAAACTTGCCATTTCTGACCTGTGAACTGAATCTTCCATTTCACTCGTGCGTTTTCAGGCCTTTTGCTTTCCCAAGCTTCCTTACCTTACAAGTAAACCATCCCACACCCTGAAACATCACTGTAACTCCATCTTCCCCATTGTTAAAGTTCAAAAACAGAGTAACACAGGTGGACTTCTCCAGAGCATTCCAGCCACCCTCAAGACAAGCTAAGCATTGCATTAGCTTCCTAGAGGTTCAAGGAAGCTAACCTGATCATCATAGCATCCTAAAGCAAGCTCATTTTCAAAACACGATTTTTATTTTCAAGGTGAGTTCTCTGTTTTTCTAACTCTTGATACAAACATAGTTAGCTTTCCATTTGTGAATATAGAATGTAGACATCATTGCTACGAAGCTGTACATATCCATAGCTTGCATTTATTTGGTTTGGGTTTAGAGAATTTTAAGTTTGAAGTTTCTGAAAAAATTAGGTTAAGAATTAGGGCCAACAAAATTCTCTCTGATCTTGGACTTATAGTTTTAGTTACGCTCATGGTTAGAATCATGAAGTAAAATGCTGTAATGTTCATGTTATCACTTTCCATTTTTGTTGAGAAATGAAAAAGTTACAGGGGGTCCGACTGGCCAAAGGTTGAAGATGAAGTACATGGCAAGGAAATGTTTTGTGTTATGTATTTGTGTTTTCACTTAGACTAACGGATGTACAGCCACCCCAGTGGTAAGGCAGCGCGCAAAAATGCCCTAGGTCGTGGGTTTGAGCCTTGGCGTTGCCTTTTGCAATTTTTTATATTTTTCCAATCTCTTTTTTGCTAGTTAGCAGCGTGGGCCTCTGATTGTTGGGCTTGTTGTTTTTTTACTAACTTCCTATCCCCGTTTGCTGGTAGCACCCCCTGGCCCAAATATTTTATTTACTTATTTTACTTTCATTTTATTTTATCAAATATTTTTTTCTTAATAATAAAATCATAAAAAATTATAAAAATGATAAATATTATATTTTGTTTTATTTTGTTTTATTTTCTCATAAAAAAATATTTTTTTTAGTTATATATTATCTATTTTTGTTAAACAAACTTGTAAATTAAATTAAAATTAGGTTAAATACTTATTTTTTCTTCACACCTATTAAATATTTACTTTAACATATAAAAAGACCAAAATACTTCATAAATACCATATATTATTTTCAATACAAAAATACAAAAAATACAAAAATACTTAAAGAAATTTATTTCCTTTTAATAAATTAGAATTAGGGTTTAATCAAAATCTTTTCTGAAAAATAATTTCCTTCTTTAATTAATTTAAGTTTAATCTTGATTTGTTTATTAGGCTTAGGTTAAAACTTTTTTTTTTACATAAAAAGAACAAAAACAAAATCTTCTTTTGCATTTACATATCTTTGCATATTTAAATTATCTTGTACATTATTTATTCTAATACTTGTATAAATTCAATTTGGTTGTAATAGCTTAATTAAGTTTATTTATTGCAAATCCCCATTCATAATTTGTATCCCCCTCCCACAAAGTATTGTAATAACGTAGTAATCTTTAAATTTTTTCGCAATTTATCGCTTTTATATAAAATGCTAGTAATTAGGGTTTGTATGGCAAGATAAAATCAATCAAATAGAAAACCCTAATCCAAGACAAAATCAAGCATGAAAATGACACACTTGCACACAAGACACCCCTAGGATTATCCCACTTGGTTTCCTTATACAAAATGGCCATGTTATGCATGTAAAGTGTCTTAGAAAAAACAAACAAATACAAGATCATAGACCCTCGATGACGCTATTCAAAGTTGCCTTACAAAATGATCTTAGTCCCTCAAAAAATGCTAAGATACTTTGCAACATTGCTAATCATGGCTATACGATGACCCACGCCCGTCCCGTTAACATCCAAAGATATGGTTGCTTACCAAATCAATGGCAAGACAACAATGTCAAAGGAAAAGAAAATGAACAAGAAAGACATTTGAGTAGCTAGATTACTTTTAGTTACTTGCTCCATTTCAAAACAGATATCCTTGCTATTTTTAAAACAAACACAAACATTTCCAAACATCTTACAAACATTAAAAACATTTAAAAAAAAAATACAAACATCTTTGTATACATTCTTACGAACGAGAATCATTACAAAGATTGCTTAAACAATGGCCTCTTTTACAAAATACTTTTAAAACCACACCAAGCACAATTTCAAGCAACAAAAGCAAGTGATCTAGCAAGTAACTAAAAGCCCATGGAAAACCATGGATGAAAAGGGTGCTAATACCTTCCCTTTTCATAATCTACCCCTCGAACTCAAGAAACAATCTCAAAGGTCTTTCCTGTGCTTTTTTACCTTTCCTTTTGGATAAAAGAAAAGTCGGTGGCGACTCTTGCTAACCGCAATATTTGCGATAAAACGCGAAACCTCAAGTCAGTTCTCCCACCGTATCACACCAAGGATAGTAACCAAATAGTCCAAGCAACCTTAAACTTTTTTATTGTTCAAGTTGGTTATTAAGTATCTTCAAAAAGAAAATGAAAGCTCAAGTGAGCAAAATAAAAATGACATAAAGATAAATGCTCAAGTGAGCAAAGATGAAAATAGCATGAAATGTAAATGCTTAAAATAAATGGTACGTAAAATTAAAGGCGTAAAGTCAAAGCATAAAAATAACAGTCAGTTGTTAATGGCTTAGAAATTAGAGGTTAGTTGAATGACCATCTTGAAACTTGCATTTGAAAACTCATTAGAAGATTGATAAAATCAAAGCCTCTTAACAACAAGTTTCATTTGCTTTTTGTCAAGTATATCATTCATTTCAAATTTTCGAGGCAACAACAAATGATCAAGGATGTTTAAATGATTCACTTAGACCAAATTTTATGAAAGTTCATTAGAGGATTGATAAGACCAAAGCCTCCTAACAATGAACCTCAAGGTTATTGGATCAAAGGTTTCAAATTAAATATACTTGGGCTTGCAAACATAGGTTTGGGTCACGAATGATCATTTCTCGAATTGGGACAAAATTTAGCGCTATGTTAAGCAATCGTAAATGGACTTATATAGAAGTAACACCTATTTTGAGGCCGGTCAAAGCAATCTATGTACCATATGTTTGGAGAAATGATATGTAGATCTCCTCTAATGATATGTAGTACAAGTAAGAAAGGGATAAGATGAAGAGGGAGGAGATAAGAATTAAATTTCACATTTGAACCAAAGAATTTAATCAAGCTATCATTAAAATCATTCATCCATTTTGATGGAGTTAAACTCAACACTCAAGATCCAATGATGTTAATGAAGCTCATGATTAAAAATCTCATAGTTCAAGATCAGCCCCAGAATATATACAAAAGTAAAATTACATTTAATAAGTAAGATAGAATGAGAAAATGATTTTTAAAATAAAAATAAAAGGCAAAATAGCAATCTATATTCAAAATATCAAATGAAAATTAAAAGAGGCCATATAAAAGTCAGAAATGATCTCAAGTATTTTTACAAATTTTTTGGTAATTTTTAAAAACAAAAAAGTGTTTCTAAACTATTTAAAACCAATCAAGTAAATGAAAAATGATTAAAAATAGTAAAATCAAAATAAAATTCTAAAAAAAAATCAGAAAGTCTGAAACAAAGAAAATGATTTTTTTTTAAATTTTTTCAGAATTTTCGGAAGAAAAATGAATTTATTATGAATTTTAGAAGATAAAATAAATTAAAATTAAAGAAAGTAAACCAGAATAAATCTCAGACATCTGATCTAGTCAACTTCAGTGTAATAATTGCATCAGAAGGTCCAGATCTGTAGTACACAGTAAGTATAATGTATATAGGCGCACAGAGATCAAAAATCTATCATCTTCTCAGACGAGGACAAGTGTAAGAGGGACCATTTGTCCTCCTATGGCTGCCTGGCGCAAATCTCGAGGCAGTGAGAGGAAGAGACAAAAAATTTCAGTAAACAATGTTGTTTAAGTTTCCAAAACAAGCAACATTAATTGTTTTCAATTGTTCAAAATGTACTCCTCTCTCTTTCTCTACATCATCTTCATCTTTTTCTATACAAACCAAACAAAAACCAAATAATGAAACTTATGAAAAGAAGATTGATCACAGCAGCTAAAGAAGAACAGAGGCGGTCAGAGACGGACTCACGGTGGTCGCCGATGAGGGCTCGTGGCGACGCCACCGTGAGTTGCTCGGAACATAATTTTTTTACATTTTCCAGTTCGATTTGTCACCCTTATTTCGAAAATCAAGTTAGTTTTCCATAAAAAGTCACCAAAAATCTTAGATCTATAGAGGAAGTTTGAAATTATTTTATCCCAAACTCAAACAGATCAACACAAAAACGAAAATTAGAGGATGGAATAGTATTCAGAAGAAGATTAATCAACCTTCTGGAGGAAGAATGAAGAGCAACGGTGGTCTGAGGAGGTGTTTCGGTGCGGTAGTTGCAATTTCTGGCGCGGTGGTTGCGTTTTCCGGCTTCTTTAGGATGAGATCACTCTTATCTCTTCTTGCGAACTTTTTCTCTTCTCTTTCTCTATAATCAGAACTTGTAATTTCTGAAAAGAAAATTTCTGAAGGGTTTGTAGATAGGAAAATGATGAAAAACCAAGGGTTTTTGATGTTTTGCGCATCTTCTGTTTCTGATATTTTGTAAACAGTCCCCTCAAATTTGTACCAATTGAATTTTTATATAACCTGGTCAGAATTAAGGTGTCTGTAATTAGAACTTGTGATTCGTTAACAGGCTTTGTTTGAATTTTGTATTGGGCTTCTAATTTGCTGCTTTGTTATTTCTTTTGTGGATAAAAACCTGTTTGTTGTAGTGACTTGCTTGTTGGGCTTGAAATCTGATTTCTGACTTTGTTTTTGCTCCAAACTATAACAGTGATTTCGTGGCCTTTTACTGAGTTTGCAGTAACTTTGCCTCTTTGATTTTATCTTACTATGAACCGCACATGTTTGTGATTTGTAGTAGGAGTCAGGCCTATGATTTGTAATTCTGATTCTTAAATGAACAAATATGAGGCTTTGAATTTTGGGCTGGGCTGTTGCGATTCCTGACTTGTTTCTTTCTACTGGATGCTTTGATATTGTTTTTGAACTCGTATTTATGTAGAAAATTTCTTTTTCAAACTCTATTGTGAACGAAATTCGTTTGTGATTTTCAGTAGACAAAATTAGGCCCATGATTGAATTATTGAAACCCTGACTATGTGAAACAAAATTGTTTATGAGGCTTTGGTTGCTGGGCTTTACGATTCATGACTGAATAACCCTCAAATCTGATTCCCTTCACAACCCTAATGATGAAATTGAAAAGAGACCTTTCTTTGGAAATTTTTGTTGATGCTCGAGTTTTGTTTCTTATTCTAACCACTTTTTCTTTCTTTGTTTCATGTGTGGGAACAATGATGAGGATAGCAAGACAAGAAGAAGAGGAATATGTGGCTTAACATGAAGTTTGAAAGGATATGGCAACTTGAAGTTTGGAGAAACTCTTTTGTAGTTTAGGAAAACTTTGCATCTATTAGGCCATAGGAATTTTGAAATTCTTGAATTCAAGTAGTATAAACTTGTAACATCCTTTTTTATAATTGGAAGCTGGTAAGAAACTTCAACATTCTTGTATTTGTTAAATCGTAATTACAACTTGAAGAATTTGTTTATGGATTTTGAATGACCCATGAGATAAGTTTGAAGGGATGATGAATGAAAAATACTTGGAATTTAGGCTTGAATGATTTATCTTGAAAATTTTGGCCAAAGAAACTCTTCAATTGGTTCGTGTGGCATAGATAGGAAACTTAAGATATTCTTGTAATATGATGGAGATTGGAATACTCTTGTAAATATTGCTTCAAGTGATGGATATTAAAGAAACTTTCCTTCCATCTTTTGAACTTTTGAATTCTTGGCGCAAAAATCTTATAAGTGACACGAATTCAAATAAATGAATCTTTCCATTTGAAACAAGTAGACTTAGGATTTGGATTTTGAGAACATCCTGAACCAAATGCCTTAGGAATTTTGATCGAGAATTCAATTTTAATTTAATAATTATTAATGCTTCAACACAAATTATTCGTATCATAAGCAACAAACAAGCTCTGTTGATATTGTAGTATATTCAACAGCCAATAGACTTCAAATTCTTCCTGTGATCGGTGGAAATAGAACTGACTGTTTTGAAATGCTGGTTCGCGAAATGTCGCGGTAAGCAAGAGTCGCCACCGTCTTTTATGTTCTCCAACATGGAAAGGACAAAAGCACAGCAAAATTCCTTCTTTGAGAATGTTTCTCGGTTCGGGAGGTAGATTTATAGAAAGGGAAGGTGTTAGCACCCTTTCTATCCGTGGTTATCCACGGGCTCTTAGGTACTTGCTCTTATGTTTTCAAAAATTATTTGCTTTTCAAGTGTGTGTGGGTTTTGAAAAAGTTTCGTTTGAAAAATTTCTAGGTAACTCTTGTATCTGTCCTCAAGAGTGTATGAAAAATTTGTTTGAAAACTTTTAGAAAGTGTCAGTGTGAAAAGTATTTTGTTTGTTTTGAGAGAGCAAGTACCCATGAGATCTACCTACTCTAAGGAATTAGGCTGTGTAAGAGTCCTTTAGATAGTGCTATCCCACCATTGAGAGGTAGGTAGCATCATCGTTGGAGTTATTCGGGTCAATTTGATGATTAGGGACAGTGTGGTCACCGAAGCAATAGTAGGACACCTTAGAAGTAACCCTAATGTCCTAGATCCTTTTTATCCGAGGCAACTGTTTCGAGGCAACGGGATCTTAGACAGGAGGGCGACCTCTAAAACACCCTATACTTGACGACCATGTTCGAGGCAACCAGTGAGGCGTACCCTAGGAGTGGCATGTGCATGTGTGTTATTTTTCAGTTAATGTTTATCTTTGATCATGCATTTGTGAGCTACAGATTAATTTTATTTGGCATTCTGTCTTGCAGGCATAATTAACAGTTAAGAGTGTGGAAAATAAAGTGCGGAAATATGAATCTACGCTATTACAAGGCGCGGGTCTATACATCGCCAAAAATAAAAACCCGTTTTGAAATAAAGTGCGGAAAGTAAAGAAAGCGGTAAATCCTAATTACTATTACATCCTTTGAGCAGATACATAATAATCAAAAGTAAGAATTAAAATGCGAAAGAAAATTAAATCGGGACGTCCTTAGGGTTTTGACCCTTTTTGAGAAAAGAAAGTGAAGTTGGTCCTTTTTTTTGTAATTAAATGAAATATTAAACCTAAAAACTAATTAATTATTTAATTAAAAGAAAAAAATGTTTTTGTGTTTTTTAAGTCTTTAATGAAAATAAAAGAAAATTAAAAGTCAAGAGAACCCTAATTCTAGATTGTTTTTATTTATTGTAAAAAGTTAAAATTACCTAATTAAACTAATTTAATTAATTTACATTTTAGTTACAAAAATAATTATTAATAATAAATAATAAAAATAATTACATCTTTTGATTATCTGAATTTATTAAGAAAAATAATTATTTGTATTAATTAAATAGTAATAATAATAATAATCAATAAAAAGAAATTATGAGTAAAAGAAAATAAAAAAAAGTAACAAAACCAGGGGGGGTGTTGGACCCATTAGAGGTGCGAGTTGCAAATTCCAGCCCATTAAGCCTAAAAGCCTGCGCTGACTTTCTTGAATCGTCCAGAGGCACGTTGACTAAGGAGCATGGTAGTCCCCCTTTCTTGGCCTTCAGATTGTTGATTGGGACACATGGCATGATGATGCCTGGAGGCATATGGTGGACATCATTGCAAAGCCTGCACATGAACACATTAGGAAAAATATAATCAAAGGTTTGGGGGACCTGGGAATCGAACCCAGGTCCCATTGATTACCAGACACGTCCTCTTCCACTAAGCCAACTGCGCGCTTTTGTTATAATAATAGGCAACAAATATATTATATAAAACAACAGCATATGCTAACAACTATGAAAAAGCGCGCGTTATGTTTAAATGGACCAACCACCTGCTTCCACGCATCATCTTCTCCGCTTGACCTGTAACAAAAACAATCAAATAGCGGGGGTTTTTAACCCCCACAAACTGCAAAATGCAAAAATAACGATTAGATCTGTGCGTTATATAAATAGGGCGCGAGGGTTGGGTTGAGTTCGTCTGGCCTTGCCGAATTCAACCATATTCGTTATGAGGTCCAATTTTACTTATGCTGTAAAGCCCCAATTGAGAGCTTCGAAAACCCTAGAATTCAACAATGGTAGTTTACGTTTCAGGGCGCCATAATGCAATTCAATCACACTAATAGCTTCGCATGAGTCCTATAAACACAACACAATCAATAAAAGATGTTAAAAATGCATGAATCGATGATTATGATTTTGAAAAAAAGTGGTAAACCATATGAATGTGTAGAACGATTCTCTGAGTGTTAAGGCTTGTTTGTGATTGCTATGCGTTCCTGAGTATCCCAGCAAGGTGTTTGAATCAAGAAAAGGCTTTGAATTGTGCTGGAAGGTTGATTTCAGTTTTCAACTTTTTCTTGATTTTTGGGAATTTGGTTATGGTGTTTTGCAGCAGCTTTCACGTTCAAGGCTTTAGGGTTTGCTTCAGTATTTGTATTGGAATGGAATTGGGGTACAAACTAGGTCAAAGATCCATGGAATTATGTTTTCAATCTTTGATTTCCAATCAAATCCTTTTCAATCTTTTGATTGATAAAACTTGCCAAAATTGGGTGATTTTGTCTCTTTGATTGGCAAACGAAATTGCCAGCTTGCCCTGAGTGTATTTGCTCCACAAAAGATTTGAAAAACATATCTTTTGATTTTTCCTACAATTAAATTAATTAAATGAATTATTAATCAATTAAAAATCCAAATAATTAATAAAAAATAAGGAAATAATTCAAATTAATCTCAATGGGTCGTGCATAGGCCTTGGACAAAGTTTCAAGAAAGAATTTGAGGCCCATTATCAAAAACAAGGTGTTTTAGGCAAAGTTGACTTTTGCAAATTCCCAAAAATTTCCCAACTTCTCCAATGCATATCTTGCTCAATTTTGATCATATGAACATGTTCTTGGACATTTTGGAACGGTCTTGAAGTCCTCTAACCAATGCCTTTGGTCCCATGTCATTTTGATTTACCAATCTCAAGTTATGGTCTTTGACTTAAAATGCCTTTTTGTTGACTTTTGAAATTGACCTATAATGTAGAAATTTATAACTTTTTGTGAGAGTATTTCTTGGACTTGGAATGTGAAGATGAGTTGTGGGAAATATCATCCCATTAAAAATGAGCATTGGATGGGATTTTTCTGATGAACCATGAAAAAGTTATGCCTTGGTCAAGTTACAGTTGACTTTTCAGCTGTCCAAAAATAGAAACTTTTGCATCTTGATGATTTTTGAGCCATGCTTGTGGAATCATGATCAAGAATTGATAAAATGATGATTGTGGCTTCAAAATAAGACGTTGAGCAAAATTTTTGACTTTTGACTGCCAAATGACCATTTTGCCCCTGCAGTTGACTGTGAAGCAAATGAAGCTTTTAACTATGCAACTTGATGCTGTGAGCCTTGAAACTTGCCATGTGGGTGCTTGACAATGTATATAGGCATATGGGACTTGATTGAGCCCTTAAAAATCCCAAAATCACTGAAGGAACCAAAACCCTAATTTGACTGGCTTATGAGGCATTTGAACTGTGCAACCCTTGAGTAGTCTTGAAGCATTTGAAGATTGATCTTGACAAATCTTGAAGAATATGGGAGGGAAAATTTTGGGGTACAACAGTTGCCCCTGTTCAATCTTCTTAGACCTGAGGATGTAGATTGGCTTGCATGCCTTTCGTGATCCAAAGGTGGAAGATGATTGAACACTAGAGTGCCCAGAAATTTGCACTCGCATAGTAGGGTATCGGCAATGTGATGTCGGGAATGGGCTTACAGATGCCATTTGGAAAGATGGTGGATAGAAGGATGGGCTTATAGATGCCATCTGGAGATGTGACAAAATCTTGTCGGGAATGGGCTTATAGATGCCATTTGGAAATGTGATGGGTAGTTGTGGAGATGGGCTTATAGATGCCATCTGAAGGTGTCGATCGCGTAAGAGATTCCTTAGCGAGAACTTGCGTACCTGAGAAAGAAAGATAATTTCCTGGCCTGTTGCAGGGGTTGATCTTCAAACTCTTCATGCAGATATGCCCTGGCTAGATACAGGTATCGAATCTACAATCAATCGCTCACAGATATGCCCTGGCTAGATACAGGTATCGAATCTGGAACTTCAAAAGGTGGATGAGTTGTCTCTACTGACAGATTATCTCAGAAAAATCTTTAGAAATTTGATTTAACTGAACCATAGGAGGTTTTGTCTTCTCTGACGAGTTGTCTCTTTGGACGGGTTGTCTTCATGGACGAGTTGTCTATAACGACGGGTTGTCTATAACGACGGGTGTCTATAACGAAGGGTGTTTATAACGATGAGTGTCTATAACGACGAGCGTCTATAACGACGGGTGTCTATAACGACGGGTGTCTATAATGACGGGTGCCTATAACGACAGGTGTCTATAACGACAGGTGTCTATAACTACGGGTGTCTAGAACGACGAGTGTCTATAACGACGGGTGTCTATAACGACGAGTGTCTATAACAACGGGTGTCTATAACGACGGGTGTCTAGAACGACGAGTGTCTATAACGACGGGTGTCTATAACAACGGGTGTCTATAACGACGGGTGTCTATAACGACGAGTGTCTATAACGACGGGTGTCTATGACGACGGGTGTATAGAACGACGAGTGTCTATAACGACGAGTGTCTATAACGACGGGTGTCTATAACAACGGGTGTCTAGAACGACGAGTGTCTATAACGACGGGTGTCTATAACGACGGGTGTCTATAACGACGGGTGTCTATAACGACGGGTGTCTATGACGACGGGTGTCTAGAACGACGAGTGTCTATAACGACGGGTGTCTATAACGACGGGTGTCTATAACGACGGGTGTCTAGAACAACGAGTGTCTATAACGACGGGTGTCTATAACGACGGGTGTCTAGAATGACGGGTTGTCTATAATGACGGGTTGTCTTAAATGACTTTAGGAATAAATTTCAACTGGACTTGTCTTCTTTGACTGGATGAGCATCAGAAAAACCTTTGGGATTTAACTATACTTGTCTTTTTTGACTGGATTTGTCTTCTTTGACTGGATTGTCTACTTTGACATAACTGATCATTTAACTGCATCCTTCCTGAAAGGTAAAGGTCAGTCATATGCAATACATGATATGGATCAAGCACTAATGTTCTTAACATAAATGAGATTGTATGATGTGATGCGTATATGTATGCATCATGATGTATGACAATGTGATGTTCATGAATGTATCTCCTGTCTAGGAAAATAAATCCTTGGCTGATGTTGAAGAGTAGAGTTCTTCGCTTCCGCTGGGGATGATGGTTGCAAGAATAAACCGGTAGGAGAAGATGACTCCGTTGGGGAATAAACTTGTTGAAGAGATTACTCTGCGGGGAAATACTCTATGGGAAGAGATACTTCGCTGAGGTTTTGATGAGAACTCCGCTGGGGATTCCACTGATAAGCTATGTTGGAGAATTTGACGAACTCCGCTGGGGGATAGGAAGAACTTCGCCGAGGACGATCTTTCCGTTGTAATTTAGCTAAGGATAACCCAGTTATAGGCTCTGGTGGGGAATAACCTTTGAATATGGTCGGGGAGAGACGTATGTACTCTGCAGGTGATAAGCTTCCAGAATCTACTGGGGATAAGCTTCCAGAATCTACTGGGGATATTGATTCTACTTTCCTGGGGAAACTTTTGGTCTGTACCGGGGAATGGCTCCACCGGGGTGTCTGGAATTCTGCTGGGGAACAATCTTAGATTAAGACTGCCGGGGATGCTTGTAGAGGAATATCTGTATACTCCGCTGGGGAATATTAAGATTTTCCGGGGATACCCAACTTCCTTAGGGCTATCAGTAGCCTAACTCTGCTTGGGGAGAGTACTGTTGAATCTTGTCTTACTCTACGGGGAGTGAAGGTATCTTGGTCAATTCTTCAGCTGAACCTACCTTGTACCTTGGTGGACAGAGCATCTTGTACAGCTTGGACAATTCTTATTGCCCCAGTTTCTGTGGGAGGAGGTACCTGTGGAGGTGTTTGATAACTGCCGACAAATCTTCTTCTGGTAGGCAAGTGACGAGATGATGGGACATAGTCGTACGCTTTTGATCCCTAATTTTTTCCTGGACCTCCTTTTCGGGTTTTCAGTCCACCGGGATACCCATTTTTGCCCAAGTCGCCTTTTCAGGTTTTCGACTTGCCGGGTGTACAAATTTTTTCATTTTCATCCCTTATTTTTGCCCGAACCCTTTTGGTTCACCGGGAAGCCCTTACTTTTGCCTAGGTGTGTCAACCTAGCGGGTCTTTGATTATGCGTAGTATTTTTTTCCGACTATGTCCATGCTCTTAGGATACAGGAAGTTGTCACTGTCAGTAGTGCTGTGTTGCCCTACCACCAGAAGATGTTTGATCATGCAAGATTCGTTGTCGGAATTCATGTCCAATGCCCCAAGTGACTCAGGCGGAGATTTTCCCCAAGCTGGTTGGCCTTTTGAGAGATTCTCCGAATCTTGACTTAACTGCCCCAGATGATGGACAATGATCACGCCATGCCCCTTGATTGAAGGTGCTTTTGTTTATTAGACATTCGTCGTGTGAACTCCTATGCTGTTCAAACAAATAGTCATATGCAAGCAATGTTATTTTAAGAATGCAAAGCTTTATGTCTGTCTTGAAGTTTTTGAAAATGCAGTTTTTTCAGTAAAACAAGCAAATTTTGTAAAATGTGATGTCAACTCGTTATTTTTTTCCGCGAGCCTTAAGGAGTCAGGATACCTTTCGTAACAATATGCTTTCGAACTAACCCATGCTTCAACTAGGACTTTTTGAGGGTTATAACGTGGCCTGGTTCACGGTTTTTTAGAAACAAAGGATAAAGGCTCAAAACGTATTTGTACCCACCCGCTCTTCGTGATGTTCTTCAAGTCTAAACTCAGTTGGTCGTGCGTTAGATCTTGTTTGAGTCTTTGCTCTGATATTCCGGTGATGGTTCGGATATTGATAGTTTATTTTGAATAGGCAGTCATTCCCCCTTTTTTTGTTGAGGGTTTGCAGGACCTCTTTCTTTTTGATTTTGTTATCCTTTAATTTTGCCTGAACTGTTTCTTTGTGGTTACAGTCAGCGGGATGCCCCAGTTTTTGTGTAAGTCTCCTTCGTAGGTTTTGACTTATTGGGCTTTTATTTTGAGATGATGACTGCCTGTCTTTATGATTATAGGGAACCATCACTGTCTCTGGTTTTGAAAGGACTCCTTTGATGCTGTTCATTGTGCACCTGGATCAACTGAGAGAACTACCCTGCCCCAAGTTATGATTATGGGTTTTTAATTTTTGAAAAGAAAGAAAAAACTCCTACTTCTTTGGATCGAAGGGGTTGACGAGGGATTATCTTCCTTATAACTCCAGTGTTTAGGAATTGAAACAATGCCTGTACCTCATCAGCGGGGTCGGTTCAAAAGCATACTGTAAAGATCGTGGTATCGTTTTCGTCATCCTCCCTCAAAAGGCTTAGAATTATTAATCGAGAGTTTGAACATCACAAAAAATGAAAGCAGTTTGCATATAGTGAATACGAAATAATTGCTTCAAAACAGACATGTGTAATGCATTAATGAAACAACAACGTTTGCTATGACATTAATTGTTTGTATAAGCAAAAAATACAACTTGAAACTTCCAATGAACAAAAGGTCTTCTCGCCTAGGGATAGTAGAAGAACTCAACCTGACCATCTGGGG
Source organism: Vicia faba (assembly GCA_948472305.1). NCBI lineage: Eukaryota > Viridiplantae > Streptophyta > Magnoliopsida > Fabales > Fabaceae > Vicia > Vicia faba. The sequence goes on from OX451736.1 coordinate 1,634,387,911, forward strand.
TGAATTCCACTGCTCCTTCGTCAATCAGGTCCTGGATCTTGTTCTGCAGAGTCCAACAGTCGTCTGTAGCATGCCCCGGGCTGTCAGAATGATAAGCGCAGTGGGCGTTGGGGTTGTACCTTGAAGGTGTCCTATTGGGATTCTTAGGAGGGTCCCTTAGTGTGATCAGATTCAATCTCAACAAGCGTTGTAAAGCTTGAAACAACGACATGTTGAGCTGGGTGAATTGCCTCTTAGGCTTGTCTGGCTTGCTCTGATCCACCCATTGTTCTTGGAGAGGTTGTTGTTGGACCTGTGAAGTAGTAGCAGTTCGGAGAGGTCTATTCATCAAACCAAACCTTTGACTTCTTAGGGGCTGATTACCGGTTTGGTCTCCAACCCTGACTACTTGCTTCATACTGTCTTGCTGAAGCTGGTGAGGTTGATGCTGGATTTGTGACCCTGAAGCAAGTTGAGGAGCTTTTCCCTTGTCTTCTTGTCTCAAAGGGAATTTAATGATGACTGGCTCTTCAACCTTAAATGTTTGCCCCAGTTGGTTATCCCGAAGCAGTTGGTTGACGAGAACCCTGAGCTCTCCTTGTCTTTGAGATAAGTCTTGGATAAGAGCCGTTTGCCCCAGCATCTGGGTTCTCATTGTATCCACCTCAGCTTGTAGACGTTTCAACCGTTTGTCCTTATCGTCCTCAGAACTGTTCCTGACCAAAGTCCCCATGAGGAGTGTCCTCAACTCTTCTTGCCCCTTGGATAGGTTCAGGAGGATTTCCCTGAACCGAGTCTCTTGAGCATGAATATCCTGGTTATCTTGTTGGGAAGCCATTACTGAAATAAACAGCGAAGAGGGTAAGTGACCTGTCAAAAGGGTACCTGTAATGCAATGATATGTATGTATATATATGCAATGTTTTCAAGGATCTCGCGGGGTAGACAAGAAAATTGTTAGAATTTGAATCTTGTAGCTTGATTGAAGGAACTTCATGTTGTTGAGAGCCCTTCTTCAAGAGTCAAAGCTCACCATATCGAGTGGGTCATAGCCCCTGACTCAAGTTACCTTGGCTGGAGGAAAATAAATCCCCCTTTGCCCCTTGCTAGACATTTTGATTCATCATGACCTACATCACAGACCCTTGAGATCCCTGAAATGGGCTAGTCTTTATGCAGGATGTATGCAATGGTATGATGGTATGATGTTATGCTATGCGAGGAGTGATGTGAGTAAACCCTGTTATGAGTCCAGATTAAGGACTGTAAACAAAACCTGCAAGTAACTCATGTGTCAGATAACAAGAACATGCAAGTAGTCAGGTTTGAAGGCACACAAGTCACACAAGACAACCCTTAGAGTTTAGGCCAGCATGAAGTTTAGGTGCTACCCTCTTTCAGTTTCGTTGGTTAAGACCTGTCCTAGAAAATAGTAACCGGGTTCTAGAGGATCTCAATATCACTGACAACCCTCAATCGGTCATAACTCCAGCGTCGCAATCTTTTCTTGCGGCCAGAACCATCGCGAGAGTTTAGCCTCAATGAGTGTAGCATACTGCTACTGTTCTATGGCCAAGTTGGGTTAATTTAGGGTTCTAAGGTCGGTTGGTGCTTAATGACTCCTCAGAAGACCCATATTCTCCTCGTTGCAACACAAGGGATATCAGTACAGACCAAGGTGTCACACCAACGTAGCCACTGCTTCACCCGTGTCGGTCTATGCCGGACGGGTCCCTCACAACTTATGCAACCTAAAGGGTATTCCCCAGATCCGGGTTAGGATCTATGAAACTCCGATGCAAAACCCACAATTATAAATCAAATAAAGCATGTAATTGAAAACATAGGGTGATCTAATCCTAAGGTACACCTCACTTTTATTATAGTCTCCCCAGCAGAGTCGCCAGTTCTGTGATCGGTGGAAATATAACTGACTGTTTTGAAATGCTGGTTCGTAAAATGTCGCGGTAAGCAAGAGTCGCCACCGTCTTTTATGTTCTCCAACATGGAAAGGACAAAAGCACAGCAAAATTCCTTCTTTGAGAATGTTTCTCGGTTCGGGAGGTAGATTTATAGAAAGGGAAGGTGTTAGCACCCTTTCTATCCGCGGTTATCCATGGGCTCTTAGGTACTTGCTCTTATGTTTTCAAAAATTATTTGCTTTTCTAGTGTGTGTGGGTTTTGAAAAAGTTTCGTTTGAAAAATTTCTAGGTAACTCTTGTATCTGTCCTCAAGACTGTATGAAAAATTTGTTTGAAATTTTTTAGAAAGTGTCAGTGTGAAAAGTATTTTGTTTGTTTTGAGAGAGCAAGTACCCATGAGATCTACCTACTCTAAGGAATTAGGCTGTGTAAGAGTCCTTTAGATAGTGCTATCCCACCATTGAGAGGTAGGTAGCACCATCGTTGGAGTTATTCGGGTCAATTCGATGATTAGGGACAGTGTGGTCACCGAAGCAATAGTAGGATACCTTAGAAGTAACCCTAATATCCTAGATCCTTTTTATCCGAGGCAACCGTTTCGAGGCAACGGGATCTTAGACAGGAGGGCGACCTCTAAAACACCCTATACTTGACGACCACGTTCGAGGCAACCAGTGAGGCGTACCCTAGGAGTGGCATGTGCATGTGTGTTATTTTTCAGTTAATGTTTATCTTTGATCATGCATTTGTGAGCTACGGATTAATTTTATTTGGCATTCAGTCTTGCAGGCATAATTAACAGTTAAGAGTGCGGAAAATAAAGTGCGGAAATATGAATCTACGCTATTACAAGGCGCGGGTCTATACATCGCCAAAAACAAAAACCCGTTTTGAAATAAAGTGCAGAAAGTAAAGAAAGCGGTAAATCCTAATTACTATTACATCCTTTGAGCAGATACATAATAATCAAAAATAAGAATTAAAATGCGAAAGAAAATTAAATCGGGACGTCCTTAGGGTTTTGACCCTTTTTGAGAAAAGAAAGTGAAGTTGGTCCTTTTTTTTGTAATTAAATGAAATATTAAACCTAAAAACTAATTAATTATTTAATTAAAAGAAAAAAATGTTTTTGTGTTTTTTAAGTCTTTAATGAAAATAAAAGAAAATTAAAAGTCAAGAAAACCCTAATTCTAGATTGTTTTTATTTATTGTAAAAAGTTAAAATTACCTAATTAAACTAATTTAATTAATTTGCATTTTATTTACAAAAATAATTATTAATAATAAATAATAAAAATAATTACATCTTTTGATTATCTGAATTTATTAAGAAAAATAATTATTTGTATTAATTAAATAGTAATAATAATAATAATCAATAAAAAGAAATAATGAGTAAAAGAAAATAAAAAAAAGTAACAAAACCAGGGGGGTGTGTTGGACCCATTAGAGGTGTGAGTTGCAAATTCCAGCCCATTAAGCCTAAAAGCCTGCGCTGACTTTCTTGAATCGTCCAGAGGCACGTTGACTAAGGAGCATGGTAGTCCCCCTTTCTTGGCCTTCAGATTGTTGATTGGGACACATGGCATGATGATGCCTGGAGGCATATGGTGGACATCATTGCAAAGCCCGCACATGAACACATTAGGAAAAATATAATCAAAGGTTTGGGGGACCTGGGAATCGAACCCAGGTCCCATTGATTACCAGACACGTCCTCTTCCACTAAGCCAACTGCGCGCTTTTGTTATAATAATAGGCAATAAATATATTATATAAAACAACAGCATATGCTAACAACTATGAAAAAGCGCGCGTTATGTTTAAATGGACCAACCACCTGCTTTCACGCATCATCTTCTCCGCTTGACCTGTAACAAAAACAATCAAATAGCGGGGGTTTTTAACCCCCACAAACTGCAAAATGCAAAAATAGCGATTAGATCTGTGCGTTATATAAATAGGGCGCGAGGGTTGGGTTGAGTTCGTCTGGCCTTGACGAATTCAACCATATTCATTATGAGGTCCAATTTTACTTATGCTGTAAAGCCCCAATTGAGAGCTTCGAAAACCCTAGAATTCAACAATGGTAGTTTACGTTTCAGGGCGCCATAATGCAATTCAATCACACTAATAGCTTCGTATGAGTCCTATAAACACAACACAATCAATAAAAGATGTTAAAAATGCATGAATCGATGATTATGATTTTGAAAAAAAATGGTAAACCGTATGACTGTGTAGAACGATTCTCTGAGTGTTAAGGCTTGTTTGTGATTGCTATGCGTTCCTGAGTATCCCATCAAGGTGTTTGAATCAAGAAAAGGCTTTGAATTGTGCTGGAAGGTTGATTTCAGTTTTCAACTTTTTCTTGATTTTTGGGAATTTGGTTATGGTGTTTTGCAGCAGCTTTCACGTTCAAGGCTTTAGGGTTTGCTTCAGTATTTGTATTGGAATGGAATTGGGGTACAAACTAGGTCAAAGATCCATGGAATTATGTTTTCAATCTTTGATTTCCAATCAAATCCTTTTCAATCTTTTGATTGATAAAATTTGCCAAAATTGGGTGATTTTGTCTCTTTGATTGGCAAACGAAATTGCCAGCTTTCCCTGAGTGTATTTGCTCCACAAAAGATTTGAAAAACATATCTTTTGAATTTTCCTACAATTAAATTAATTAAATGAATTATTAATCAATTAAAAATCCAAATAATTAATAAAAAATAAGGAAATAATTCAAATTAATCTCAATGGGTCGTGCATAGGCCTTGGACAAAGTTTCAAGAAAGAATTTGAGGCCCATTAGCAAAAACAAGGTGTTTTAGGCAAAGTTGACTTTTGCAAATTCCCAAAACTTTCCCAACTTCTCCAATGCATATCTTGCTCAATTTTGATCATATGAACATGTTCTTGGACATTTTGGAAAGGTCTTGAATTTCTCTAACCAATGCCTTTGGTACCATGTCATTTTGATTTACCAATCTCAAGTTATGGTCTTTGACTTAAAATGCCTTTTTGTTGACTTTTGAAATTGACCTATAATGTAGAAATTGATAACTTTTTGTGAGAGAATTTCTTGGACTTGGAACGTGAAGATGAGTTGTGGGAATTGTCATCCCCTTAAAAATGAGCATTGGATGGGATTTTTCTGATGAACCATGAAAAAGTTATGCCTTGGTCAAGTTACAGTTGACTTTTCAGCCGTCCAAAAATAGAAACTTTTGCATCTTGATGATTTTTGAGCCATGCTTGTGGAATCATGATCAAGACTTGATGAAATGATGATTGTGGCTTCAAAATAAGATGTTGACCAAATTTTTTGACTTTTGACTGCCAAATGACCATTTTGCCCCTGCAGTTGACTGTGAAGCAAATGAAGCTTTTGACTATGCAACTTGATGCTGTGAGCCTTGAAACTTGCCATGTGGGTGCTTGACAATGTATATAGGCATATGGGACTTGATTGAGCCCTTAAAAATCCCAAAATCACTGAAGGAACCAAAACCCTAATTTGACTGGCTTAGGAGGCATTTGAACTGTGCAACCCTTGAGTAGTCTTGAAGCATTTGAAGATTGATCTTGACAAATCTTGAAGAATATGGGAGGGCAAATTTTGGGGTACAACACTTCCCACAAGAATAAAATTCAAAAGATAATTCAAACCTTATTCTGGTATATTGAAGTTATATTCAGTAACTAAAATCCCTGTTGGGTATGAAGAAATCAAGTCCAACCTTCTCAAACTCTATGGAGACAGCCATGAAACATCCTGCCATCCAAAACCTCTATGGTAGAATAAAGACTTTTTTGTTCAACTTCCTTTTAAGCTCTATGAAGATGTTAATCCAACCAATGCCACTCATCCAGGAATGAGTCCATCAAATTATATTATCCATAGAAGAATGCGAAAAATTACTCAAACAAGGTCTGATAGAACCCACCAAATCCGAATGGGCTTGCCAAGCATTTTATGTGGAAAAGAAATATGAAAAGTTAGGATGAAAAAAGAGGCTAGTATTTGATTATAAACCTCTAAATAATTGCCTCAAGGATGATAAGTTTCCTATTCCAAAGGCCTCGTCCTTAAATATTTTCATCAAAGATGCCCAGATCTATTCCAAGTTCGATCTTAAGTCAGGATTTTGGAAATTGGGTATCGACCCCGAGGACCGTTACAAACGGAGTTTTGTATTCTTAACGCCCAATAGCAATGAACTGTGTTACCATTTAGGCTTAAGGTAGCTCCATCGCTTTTTCAAAAGGCCACGACTAGAATTTTTGATCCCATTCTCAATAGTATCCTCATCTATATTGATGATGTGTTCTTATTCTCAAAAGATGAAAAATCCCATAAACAATTATTGAGACAATTCCTTCAAATAGCCCAATGACATAAAATGATGCTCTCTTAAAAGAAAATCCAATTGGGCCAAACAGAAATTGATTTTCTAGGAATGCGTTTTTCCAAGGGAAATATCAACCTCAGCCTCATATTGCTAAATAATTGTTAAACTTTCTCGACGAAAATCTCATAGTTAAGCATATTCAACAATTTCTTGGTATAATTAATTATATCTGAGATTTCTTGCCAAAAATGGAAAGATACACGAGTCCTCTATCTCAAATGCTGAAGAAAAAATCCCCCACCATGAGGAACAAAGCAAACTGAAGCAGTAAGAGCCTTGAAAAAGATCACACAAACCCCACCTGCCTTAAAGATCATGGGAGACGTTAAAAGAATCTTACAGACAGATGCTATTAATCATTATTGGGGAGATGTCTTGATAGAAGAAATTGACGGAATAAAGCATTATTATGGTCATGCTAGTGGTCAATTCAAAGAAGCTGAAAAACATTACCATATCACTTATAAGGAAGCTCTTGCAGTTAAGATGGGTATCCAAAAATTTGACTTTCACTTGAGAGGTCATCAGTTTGAAGTCCATATGGATAACTACTCTTTCCCTAAGATCCTCTAATTCAAAAATAAGATGCCTCCTGATCCTCAAAACTCTTAGGATCAAAGATTAGTTTTCTAGATATGATTTTATTGTGAAACATATCAAAGGAACTCGAAATGTGATTCCCTCTTTACTTTCTAGGCCTATGAAACCCATCATGATCATTACTACCAAGCACACTTTTTATTTAATTCTCATGGTTAAACCCTTTCCAACCCGTGCCTCCAGGACCAAAGACTTTCCTCCAGGAATAATTATATCCTCTTCACCCTCACAACTCAAGCAGTATGCCAGGAACAATCTTTTTATTATATGACAAAAATAATAAGGAATAAACTCCTTGACCATACTCCTTATTTCCCAGACACACCATTTCACTACCAATTTTAATAAACCCTAATGCTAAATTCACAAAAAAAAACCATTTGTGGTATGTCTGGTGTGCCACCACTTTGTATTTTATGCATGTCCTCATACCCACTGAAGCTATGTATGAACACATAATAGATCCCAAGAACCACAAATCCTTGACTATTAGAAAATTCAATGTTAGGAGGTGTTAGTCTCATACCACCTAGACGAGGTTAAAGAAAGAGGGTTAGCCTCATAGACTATTAGAAAATTCAAGACTGTTTTCTTTATGCACATACCCTATCAAACATATCCATTCACTAAGTTACTTGGTTGTAAGAGTTATGTTCATATATGAGAAACAATTGATGATTATTGTGATACGGTGGCAGAACCGACTGTTTTTACTGGTTTGTGTTTTGCGTTTTCTATTTGCAAAATGTCGCGGTAAGCAAGAGTCGCCACCGACTTTTATTTTATCCAATCAGGAGAAGGAAAAAGAACAGAAAAAACCTTTTTTCGAGAATATTCTAAGTACGGGGGGGGGGTAGATTATAGAAAGGGAAGGTGTTAGCACCCTTTCTATCTGTGGTTGTCCACGGGATCTTAGGTACTTGCTCATTTTTCAAATTGCTTGTGTGTGCTTGTTTTGAAAAAGTTTACTTCGTGATAACCCTTGTATCAGTCCTCAAGGATGTGACGAAGTTGTTTTGAAAATTGTTTTAAAAGGTGTTGGTGTGAAAAATCTATTTGTTTGAGCAATTACTTAAGAGTTAATCTACCTACTCAAAAAAGACTGTTCATTTTCCTTTAGACAACACTATCCCATTATTAAGGAATAGATAGCACCATCGTTGGAGTTTAAAGGGACATTTGAAGGGACAAATACGGTCACAAAAGCAATGTTAGGAGGTGTTAGTAATCATCCTAAAGCCTTAAAGATCTGTTTCCGAGGCAACATCCGAATGGGTCATTTGAGATCTTTCGGGGCTAGAGGACGACCACTAACAAACCCTATACTTCATGACCACTTAACCAAAGGAAACCGAAGTGGAGTAAACCCTAGGAGTGAGCATGTGCGAGTGAGCTTTTTTTAGTTAATTTGTCTTTGCACATTTAGGTTATCTATCGTTTTAATTTTCAGATATTCTTGCCATACAATCCTATTAGCATACATCTAACAGTTAATAATTACGGAAATTTAAAGTGCGGAAATAGAAATCCTAACTATTACATGGCTTTCGTAGATACAACGTTATTTAACTGAAAACAAAATGCGGCAATTGAAAACCCTAATTAAGATCTATTACAACCTCGAAACAGTTACATAAATAATAATCGAAACGATAATTAAAACGCGCGACGAATTGAATGCGAAGAATTAATTAAGAGACCTAAAATCTAATTAAAAAATAATTTGGTTATTTTTTGGAGAAAAATTAATTATTTACAACCCTAATTTCTAATTAGTTTTAATTATGAAAAGGAATTAAATTACCCTAATTTAAACTAAAATAATTAATTAAAGAAAATAACTATTTTATGAAAAAAATGATTTTTTGGGTGTTTTTGCGACTTTATGGTTTTTTGTAGTTAATAAAAAAAAATTAATTAATTTGTGAAAGTAAATAACTAAATAAAACAAAATAAATAAAAGAAATAAAATAAAAGAAATTAGATTGGGCCTGTGATGAAGAAATTAGGGGGTGTATCACTGAATTGTTGAGCCCAGGATGTGCTGAGCCCAGTCAACGCATTGGGAATTTTTTTTATTAATAACCATGTATTAAAATAATATTTCGCAAATAACCGGGTTTCAGAAAAAATTACGCAAATAACCATGTTTCAGATGGCTCCACATAGGAGGAACCATCTCACTTAGCGCCTCCACCTAGGGTTTTGCCCTAGGCGCCATCTCACTTGGCGCCTCCCTTGGCTTTTAGCCAAGTGAGATGGCGCATGCTCCTTAAAAAAGAGAGGAGGCGCCATCTCACTTGGCTCCTAGGGCAAAACTAGGGCAAAATGTTGTTTTATAAATAATTCGTCCGTTTCTCCGAAATTTCTCACACTTTCTTGCACTGTATTTTTATTTTGTACTCCGTTATTTGCGTAATGACGTCGCCTATGATTTTTAGCAGAGATGGTTACATTATATTCTCCGCCACGAAACCTGCGATGAAAATGAAATTCTGGCACATTCACTCCATGGAGCGTCTGAAGCGGGAGTTGATGCGGTGGCTAGATGGAGACATCGCGGAGGGGGAAAAAATTCGAAGGATCCAACGGAAACGAACAACAACCTCACATGCGACAAGAAGACCTAATGTGTGGTTGGAGGAAGTCAAAACAGACAGTGATGTAATGCTGATGATGCATGGGTCAGATGAAATTGTGTTAACAGTTGTAATTTCCTAGATTGAATATCGTTAATTATTGTTGTACGCGTTTTATTAACTGTAGCAAAATCTGTTAACATAAAACCCTAATGTTTACAACATAAATATTGAAAAGATTTATTGTATTACAATATTTATGTGGTCGAGCCAGACGCCCGATTCGGACAGTTTTTGCGACTGTGTCCGACCTGACGGCATAAACCACACTTTCTTTCCAACCTGTCAAGATCGTCCATTTCTGTTGTGATGCGCCTACTTTTGGGACAACCCTTCTTGTTCCTTCGCATTTGGTCATTGTGCCAAACTATATCACCGTTGTATTCAGGCCAATAATCCGGTTTTGCCACCAAAGGAAAGTTGTTGTTGTAAACAGTGAGCAACGTTTCAGATTTGTAAACGTTTGACAGCAGTTGAAGCGCGTCTTGATGGGTATGAGCACAAGCAGCAATGACATGAGAGCAAGGCATACGAAATGCTTGAAACCTGCCACAATCGCACCATTGAGAAGGTAAAATGACCCTGTATTCTTGTCTTGGCAGGCCTTCATTGTGGTCGATTGTCTCTTTCACAATGAAGTTGTGGCTGTGTCGGTCAAACCGTATAACCATGTGAGTGTTGGCTTTAGCACTTTCAGCCTTAATGTATTTCATGCATCTTTCACTCCATAGTTGTCCAGATTGCAACACCGCATTCCACATTTCACCTCTTTTGGCAAATAACGCAGCCATCCTAAAATACGTAGATTTTACCAAGGCAGTGATTGGGAGGTTTCGTATGCCATTGAATACCCCATTCATTGATTCAATAAGATTCGTTGTCATATGCCCCCATCTTTGGCCATTGTCGTATGACCTAGTCCACTTTTCCACCGAAATATTGTCGATCCACCTACCGGCTTCTGGATTAGACAAACGGATCTCGTTGCGGTAATATTTGAATGTGGGTTGTGTCAATGCATATCCCGCATTCATAACCGCTTTCCTCAATGTTTTGTCCTTGACCTCCCTCGAGAAATTCTAGACGATATGCCTGACACAATAGACATGCGTAGAAGGAGGGTCATGCCAACCATTTGCTGGATTATTGTAGGCACTTTCAATGGAGGCATGTCTGTCCGAGATCAAACAGAGATCTGTTTGAGGAGCCACGTGTGTCCGAAGATTTTTCAGGAAAAAGCTCCAAGCACCACCGGTCTCCCCCTCGACAAGGGCAAACGCAACGGGGAAAATGTTGTTGTTGCCATCTTGTGCAACTGCCATCAATAGCGTGCCTTTGTACTTCCCATACAACCAAGTCCCGTCAATTTGTAGAATTGGTTTGCATGATGCAAACCCTGTGATGCATGGTTGAAATGCCCAAAATACGCGACTGAATATTCCGTTGCCATGCAGTTGACTACCATCTTGGGCGTACGCTGGCAATGTTTCCAGAACATAAACACTACCTGGAGAATACGTCTTGAGTGCATTCAGGTAGCGGGGAAGTTCTCGGTATGACTCCTCCCAGTTTCTGTACACCCTTTCAATAGCCTTAGTCTTTGCTAACCACGCCTTACGGTAAGACGGAGTGTAGTTAAAAATCGTGGTGATGTGGGAGATGATTGTTTTCACCTTCAAAGATGGGTCGTTGCTGACCAGGGGTAGGATTTCTTGACAAATTAGATCATAGTTGAGTTTTCGGTGGTCCCGTGATTGAGTGGAACTTACACAAGTGTGGATAGTCATGGAACCAATGACCCAGCAGTCACCCCTTAATCTGTATGATGCGGTCAACTTGAACATACAGTCAGGGTGGACACACTTGATCTTGTACCTTTCCGGGTTGACACGATCCACCTTAAAATCAACCGAGTTGAGCATGTGAAATTTTTTAATGGCCCTGATGCATTCCTCTCTGTTACGAAACTTGTCCTTCTCTTTTAAATTTTCATCCGACTGCATATACGGTTTGAAAAATAAGTCAGTAGAAGGTTCATCTCCGCCCATGTTGAAGTTTGTCATGTGCGAAGGTGGTGTGTAGATTTTGTCTGTAGGAATACTAGGGATGCCATCATCGTCAGAATCATCGTTCACCATTTCATCAAACTCTAACTCATTATCTTCTTCTTCATCATCAACTGCATCTACCTCATCTTGTTCATTCTCCAAAGGATCAACCTCCTGTGTCACCGGAGGCTCTACCTCTTGTGTCACCGGAGGCTCTTGAAGCAAAACGTACAACTCAATAGAGTCGTATCCATAATAGACATGGCTGGAAATCATATTCTGGAGATCCTCGTCATCTTGAACTTCAACCTTATAAAAAATTACTTGGTTGTTTCCAAAAAAAACTGGATTCTGATAAAATATCTGGGACACCGGGCCTCGTTCAAGTTTGGCCTCCAATCTTTTCTTGAAGTACGAGAAATTGGCTTTCCCGTTTAAGAGAAATCGAACGTTGTCGGTGTTTCTAAACAAAAACCCAACTGTGGGACAAATGTATGTCTCACCGTTGAAATGTGCTTTGACGACAAATTGTGGTGAAGAGGCCATTGCGTATAATTGTTTTAAGGTTTGAAGGTTGGAATGTTTGAGGTTTATTGATTGTATGAAGGTATGAATGCTGTAATGTTTGAAGGTTGGAATGTATGAATTTGATGACTGATTCGAAGGTTGGAAGATTTGACAGATTATGTGAAACAATGTTATGTTAAACGTAAGGCTAAAAATTTCAATTAAGTAAGGATGCAACCCCCCAAGGCTGCCAATAATATTACATGCAATAATGAAACCCCATAGGCTGCCACCTAGCCTGGCCCTATTCTGCACATATACATGTTTTTTGTAAGACTCCACCCATCAACTCCAATGGGCTTGCATGCAATAATGAAAGGAATCCCAAAGGCTGTCACGTAGCCTGAGCCTATGCTGTAACAAATGACACCTCTTATTCGCCAAATGGGGTGGCGACACCATTCATTTTTGTACTCTTTCGCCAAGTCCAATGGCGCCTCCCTTACTGTCCAATCGTGATACATGCATGGGCTTATGAAACCCCATAGGCTACCACCTAGCCTGGCCCTATTCTGCACATATACATGATTTTTGTAAGACTCCACCCATCAACTCCAATGGGCTTGCATGCAATAATGAAAGGAATCCCAAAGGCTGTCACGTAGCCTGAGCCTATGCTGTAACAAATGACACCTCTTACTCGCCAAATGGGGTGGCGACACCATTCATTTTTGTACTCTTTCGCCAAGTCCAATGGCGCCTCCCTTACTGTCCAATCGTGATACATGCATGGGCTTATGAAACCCCACAGGCTGCCACCTAGCCTGGCCCTATTCTGCACATATACATGTTTTTTGTAAGACTCCACCCATCAACTCCAATGGGCTTGCATGCAATAATGAAAGGAATCCCAAAGGCTGTCACGTAGCCTGAGCCTATGCTGTAACAAATGACACCTCTTATTCGCCAAATGGGGTGGCGACACCATTCATTTTTGTACTCTTTTGCCAAGTCCAATGGCGCCTCCCTTGCTGTCCAATCATGATACATGCATGGGCTTATGAAACCCCATAGGCTGCCACCTAGCCTGGCCCTATTCTGCACATATACATGTTTTTTGTAAGACTCCACCCATCAACTCCAATGGGCTTGCATGCAATAATGAAAGGAATCCCAAAGGCTGTCACGTAGCCTGAGCCTATGCTGTAACAAATGACACCTCTTATTCGCCAAATGGGGTGGAGACACCATTCATTTTTGTACTCTTTCGCCAAGTCCAATGGCGCCTCCCTTACTGTCCAATCGTGATACATGCATGGGCTTATGAAACCCCATAGGCTGCCACCTAGCCTGGCCCTATTCTGCACATATACATGTTTTTTGTAAGACTCCACCCATCAACTCCAATGGGCTTGCATGCAATAATGAAAGGAATCCCAAAGGCTGTCACGTAGCCTGAGCCTATGCTGTAACAAATGACACCTCTTATTCGCCAAATGGGGTGGCGACACCATTCATTTTTGTACTCTTTCGCCAAGTCCAATGGCGCCTCCCTTACTGTCTAATCGTGATACATGCATGGGCTTATGAAACCCCACAGGCTGCCACCTAGCCTGGCCCTATTCTGCACATATACATGTTTTTTGTAAGACTCCACCCATCAACTCCAATGGGCTTGCATGCAATAATGAAAGGAATCCCAAAGGCTGTCACGTAGCCTGAGCCTATGCTGTAACAAATGACACCTCTTATTCGCCAAATGGGGTGGAGACACCATTCATTTTTGTACTCTTTCGCCAAGTCCAATAGTGCCTCCCTTACTGTCCAATCGTGATACATGCATGGGCTGCCACCTAGCCTGCAAGAGTGTCACCTTTAATTTTGTGTACATGCATGCATGCATATGTGTAACCCCCTAAGCATGCAAATGTGACACTTCGCAGGCATGCAAGCACAAGCAACCCCTACATCAAACTTATTTGCCTATAAATACATACCATATGAAACATCTCTCACACCCACACAAGTCTCACTCTCTGCTACGAAATATTTCATAAGTCTATCATACTCTCTATCACTTCCTAAGTCTTTCATACTCTCAAGCATTTTAAACAATGACTCTTCTAACAATGGGCGATACTCACAGAGGCACAAGGGAAAACATTGCTGCATTTGTAAGTCTCTTCTTTGGTTATACATTTTTCATACTTCAAATAACGCGTTGTTCATCTGAATTAATCTTACACATGTTAAATTATGATCTCAGGACACAAAAAGATTCAGAATCCGTTCGCACAACTACCTGGCTCCCGACCCATTTATCGTCCCTTATCTGGAATATGCAGGTTTTGGACATGTGATAAAGATCTCCAACTGCACCATTGACTCGAAGTTCATTCTTGCAATGTTGGAAAGGTGGATACCGGAGACCCATACATTTCACCTACCAATAGGTGAATGTACCATCACGCTAGAGGATGTGTACATGCTACTGGGCCTCCCTATCGACGGTAAGGCGGTGAACGGGTCGGTTCAACAACCCAACTCACAGTGTGAAGAACTGTTGGGTAGGGATATGGTAGAAGGTGGTGGAGCAAGAGGGCAGGGAATACTACTCACTGACCTGAAACGTCATTATGCAAGTATGGAATTAAATGAAAATTCCTCAGATAATGACAGAGTATTAAAAGCCAGAACGTATCTTATGATACTTTTTGGTACATTTTTATTTCCCGAAAGTACGGGAAATAGTGTAAATTTTATGTACTTACATTTACTAACAAATTTTGAAAAAACTAGAAAATATAGTTGGGGTTCTGCAGTATTAGCCCACCTATACAGTTCCTTGTGCAAAAACGCAGTCAAGGAAAAATGTACATTTTATGGGTGCGTATTTTTACTACAAGCCTGGGGTTGGTGGAGGATGAAGTCGTTAAACCCCGTCAACAACAACACTTTCGGTTTCCCGTACGCAACAAAGTAAGTCATCAAGTTATAGCATTTATAACTATTCTGCTCTTCCCAAAATATATGCTAAGAATAACATGTTTCTCATTTCCTTTAGGTACTGCGTGAGGGGTATGGATTACGACAAGAATCCAAGATTCAATGTCGCACTCTACCGCAATCTGTTGGATCACTTAGGCCCAGATGACGTACGTCGTAGCTTTTAACTTTTGTTCATTTAAATTATTTATAAATTACTTTTGCGCTAACCTGATTTAAATTTTATCGCAGTTCGTCTGGAGACCATATTTGGGTTTGGGCCATGATCCAAACCCAGAGGATGCAGCAACTTGGACTGCAAAGACTGCACTCATTCGGTTCAACATTGTGGAGATGCACCACAACGACCGTGTGAAGATGCAGTTCGGAATGCATCAAGATATACCAAGTGATCCAACAGATTTGTCCCCATGGCATCTTAAAAGGGTCGACGCCCAGTGGGGTCTTACCAACTGGAAAGACTTCGCTCCGGAATGGTGTAAGATGTGGCAGAGGCGTCACCGCTACGTCTTGCAATTCCCGGTTTTCCTTACTCAAGGTAACATGCGACACACGAATCAATATTTGTCGTGGTACAGGTCGGTTAGTAACCCAGATATGCACGTGTCTCATCCGAGGTACTTGGTTGACCCACGCACATAATGGGCACAACCCTCGATTCCACATCAACAAACCCAAAACCCATCAACCTCCCACCAACCCCCAAGAAGAAACAGACCCACAACCACCCAACCACATTCCCCACCACAACACAACTACAATCAAATGCCGTACAACCAACCACAATCACCACCAAACTACCAATACCCCGATATGCCTCAAATCCAACCACAATACCAACCCCAATACCAGCACACCCACATACCCCACACACAATTTCAGTCTTCCATATATCCCAATATGGCGCCCTCAACATCCAGCCTTAGCCCTGATATGGGAATGTCAGAAGATTATGACCAAGCCGACCAAACCTACCATCACCCACCATATCACCAAACCACCCAACATCCTCAATACCAAATACCCCAAGATCCATTTCCTTTCTACCCCCCATACTCAGACGACCAATGCTACAGACCAACCATGGAACCCCACCCACCGCCAACACGACCAAACTTTGAGGGTATGGGTAACCGACTGTACCAGAGCAGATCTTCTAGATATGGAGATCTGACTGATTTTATGGATTCGGACTGCATTGACTTCGCTGGGCCATCGACCTTGCCGCAGCAGGAAACGCGACGACACCCAACAAGAGAAAGGCGAGGACAGGGATGCGGAACCGGGGGTCATTACCGGGTTCCGGGGGATCACTGATGTATCTTTTTTTTTCCCAGTATTTTTGTATCCATTTCTTTTACTGTTATTTTAATGTAATACAGTTGGATGTAATTATTTTTTTTTTAATAAAAAGTCCATTTTGTTGATCTCTGTCCAACAGGCAATGCACAGGAAAAAAAATAAAAAAAAATTTTTTTTGCCCTAAAATTACACTTAGGCGCCATCTCACTTGGCTTAGGGCATGCCCTAAGCACATAGGCGCCAAGTGAGATGGCGCCTCCCTTAAAAAAGGAGGTGCATGCGCCATTTCAGATGGCTCCTCCTTTGGGGAGTCATCTGAAACATGGTTATTTGCGTATTTTTTTCCGAAACCCGGTTATTTGCGAAATATTATTTTAATACTTGGTTATTAATAAAAAAAATCCACGCCTTGGATTTCATGCTACCTCCTCCTGTTGGTGCACCGTGGTCCTTTCTTGCATGGGCGTTGGATTGGATTGATAAGGGAACCGTTGGCTAGATGATGACAGTGCATGGTATTCCCCTGGGACGCGTATGCATAGGACCTGTAGTTATAAAGTTAGAAAACAAGAAAATGTTGGGACCTGGGATCGAACCCATGTCATCTACCTTTCCAACCACATGCTTCACCACTGGGCCACCTGTATCTGTTTGTTATAATATTGAAACGAAAACAAAATAATGCAAACTGGTCACGAGCTTCAGAAAATGCGAGAATATTCAAATTGTCCAATGGTGGTTAGCCACGTTGTTATCTTCCTCACCCTTCATCGTGTTAGCTAAGGGACTTTTACCTACGGCCAAGCTTCCATGGCTATAAACCTATAAATTTCCAAAATCTACTACAAGCAATATAAATCAATTCTAAGCATATAGATCAACTCGTTTTGATCTCAGGAGTATTATGGCATCCTTCTTTGGGCCTAATTATACCTGTATCAAGAAACCCTAAAATACGACCTCAAACCCTAGCAATGGCAACTATTAATATATGCGCTAAAACATCAATTAAACCAATCCAATACGTTACAAACATGATAACAAACACATACATACCATTAAAACATGTTTATGATGCAAGAATCGTAGTAATCGAATTTGAAATAAAGGACAAACCGTATGAGCTGCAGCTCGCGATTCTTGATGCTTCAGGCCTTGCAAATGATTGGGACAACTTCAGTGCACGCTCAGGATGCAATTGTTGGCCTTAAATTGCTTTGAAAGGTCCTGTGGAGTGAAATCCGATCCCTACTTTTTGATAACTTTTTTGAGTTTGATCTTGCTCTTTCACGACTGCAAAACCTTGTTTTATCCTTGGTTCTTGTTCATTATATATGCTAGAGCGAATTAGGGTTGAAAAAACAGATGATATCTTTGGAATTTTGGAAGATTTGATTTGATTTGTCATCCATATACAAACCTTCTATATTGAGACAAATTATCCCATTTTTGTACCAATCATGCTTGATTCGATTTGGTCTTGATATCTAGCATAATTTGATTGAGATCCTGTCCAAAAATCATATCAAAATATACCTTTGATATTATTTACCAATTATTTGATTTTATTTAATTTTTAATTAATAAAAGTCAAAATAAA
The DNA here is from genome assembly GCA_948472305.1 of Vicia faba. NCBI lineage: Eukaryota > Viridiplantae > Streptophyta > Magnoliopsida > Fabales > Fabaceae > Vicia > Vicia faba. Next base: position 1,634,405,920 of record OX451736.1, read on the forward strand.
ATGGACAATGAAGCAAATGACATGTGGGTGGATATTTGGGTCGTGGACCATGTTATGAGTGAGGTGCAAGCATAAAAAGTTAGGCCCATTTGGCAAAAAAATGCATTTTTGAGCACATTTGACTTTTGGCAATTTTGCAAAAAAGGTCAACTTTGACAAGGCATATCTCTTCCAATTTTAACCCTAGAGAGGTGTTCTTGGACTTTTTAGAAATCTTAGGATGTCCCCTAAGCAACCCTTTCGGTATCATCTCAATTGAATCTTCCATGTTCATGTAAGAAGCTTTGACCCAAAAAGTGTTTTTGTTGACTTTTCAAAATGACCTATAATGTAGAAATTCATATCTTTTTGTGAGTGCACAATTTGAACTTGGGGGATAAAGATGAATTGTAGGGAATTGCATCCTCTTCAAAATGAGCTTTGAATGGAAAATTTCTGATGAAGTATGAGGAAGTTATGCTTGGTTAAAGTTTGGTTGACTTTTCCTGACACCCTAATTTAGCAACTTTTGGATTTTGATGAATTTAGGGCCTTCCTTGAAGAATCATGATCAACCCTTGATAAAATGATGAAAGTCACTTCAAAATGTTGATGTTGAACAAAAATCTTGAGGTTTGACTGTATGTGGGTCACAATTGACTTTTGACCTAATACAGTCGATTCTCAAGCATCTGAACAGTTGACTGAGAAAACTTCTTGTGCAAGGCATGAAACTTGACATGGATGATCTTAGGAACATATTAGAACCATGGAAAGCATTTGGGCCCTTTGTGGTTCACACATCTTGATGAAAATAAAAACCCTAATTTGAGGTATATTGCCTTAGGAGAGAGTTTGTCTCCTCAACTCTTGGGCTTCCTTGAGCAAATTGGGGACCTCAATTGACATGTGTTGAGTAAAATGAGAAGACAAATTTTGGGATACAACAATTATCCTCTAAACCTAAAAGTTACAAGAGAATTAATGGAATATGTTAACTTCATCAACCTCTATGAACCAAACAAGATGAATGGTAATTTCACCTGTATAAGTCATAAAGCTCAGTACAAAAATCGAGAGGTTGGAGAAAGCTCAGTTCAAGCCACACAACAAAAAGAAGATTCTCCAATGGTAGCTGAATTCTCAGAAGGACACGTGGAAGAAGCTCATAGAAAAATATCAGACCATTCTTACATGATGGATGACGTGTGAGAAAAAGAGACATCTCGATACAGATACTTCTTTTCAGAAGAATACTTATCCGATCAGAATATGTCTCCAAGTCACGAACCTATCTTTAAAGACTAATTGAACAAACGTCTCTTATATATCACAAGCATGTTTATAAATAGTTAAATTTCGTCTTTTTGTGTAATAATACTACAATAATGTATTCATAAGGGATAAGTGTATCAGACTTTTGAAAAAATACATTAATGATGCCATGTTTGTAAATAGTGTGGTTTTGTCTTTTGTGAATCTCCTTGGCTATAAAAGGACACCTCTTGTAACATTTCAAGTCATAAGCAATAAGACAAAAAACTATCTTGTGTGCTTAAGAACAAAATGTTCTAACTCTCTTTTCTTTCTCCCTAAAAGTTTTAGTTATTGTATTCATGTCATAATTCCCCACACAGATGCAAGTATGCTCTACACATGCCTCAACACGAGGATTTTGTGTATCAGAAAATATTTGGCTATCGATTTATACTACGGTCCTCGCTATTATGGAATGTCAGTTTTAATTGTTAGTCTATATTATACTTATAATTGATTGTTTAATGATAATACAATTAAGGTTGATTTCATAATATGTGAGACTTTCACACAGTGTGATATTAACTTCAACATAAATAAAAAATGCATATGGTATAAATATAATAAAGAGAATAAGTAAGAGAGAAATACACAGTGAGAATCATTATTAAATTAAAATGTTCAAACCGCATATTTCCTAGTTATCACTTATCAGTGGTCATTATTATTGTTACAAAAGAATTTACTTTAATTTTTCTTGGTATGTAGATGTTCTATACAATTGTTTGTTACTTTATTTAATAATAATTTAACCAGAGCTTGAAAAGGGCAACAAACACTTTCCAAATTACATAAAAGTTATAGAACATCCTATTTTACACCAAAATTTTGACATCCAAGAATCATTTGTCTTTTTTTTTGTTGGTATTATCATTTCTCATTTCTAATTAGAGAAAAAAAAATTGTAGTGACAGTGTAATTTTCTATGGAAGCTTATGGAAGCTTGAAAAGAGACCTAAAAAGTAGCTTATGGAAGCTTGAAAAGAGACCTAAAATTTTCTATATCCTTAATCCTATGTACATAACATAATTGTGTTTTAGAAGAAAAGAAGAGAGAATTTAATTAATGCAAATTAAGTAGTTTTATGGTTAAACCCATATCCATATTCATATCCAAAACCAGATTTATATTAAAAAGGTTTAAACAATTGGATAATATGATTTTCACAAGCAGTTATACAGTGGATATCCAAACTATGTTCTTTGCAAAACAGTAACCAGAGCATTTCATATTATACAAACAGTGACTCAAGGGGTTGTGTAAGAAAGGTGATGATTTGATTCACGCGTCTCGGGTTTTTGACGAGATGGTGGAGGCCGGGGTGACTCCGAACTCGTATTGTTGCGCGGCTTTTATCGAGGGGTTGTGTAAGAATAATATGTCTGATTTGGGGTATGAGGTGCTTCAAGAACGGAGAAAGAGTAATGCTCCGATAGAGGCTTATGCGTATGCTGCAGTTATTCATGGGTTTTGTAATGAAATGAAGTTAGATAAAGCCGAGAGTGTGTTTTTCGATATGGAATGGCAGGGGATTGTTCCTGATTTTCATGTTTATTCTTTGTTGATTTGTGGATATTGTAAGATCGGTGATTTGCGTAAAGCTGAAGTGTTATACGACGACATGATTTCGAAGGGTATAAAGACAAATTGTGTGATTGCTAGTTGTATTCTTCATTGCATGAGTGGGTGTTTACAGTTGTATTTGGTAAACAATCGCTGGTCTCCAAAAAAGGTAAGTTTTTGGTTTGCTTGCGGGATCGACCAAACTAATCCCAGAACATATGCTAACCTTTAGGTAAAATGAGTGAGAAGGAAGAACGCACGTTCGTCCCAGGGGAGAGATGTTTAAGATTGTTGAACAGTAAATGAAAACATAAAAATGCAAGTAAAAGAAGTAAAAAGAAGTAAAAGATGACTTTGCAAGATAATGGTAAAGTAAAGTGAAAAGACTTTTATTAAGTAAAAAATGTGTTTTTAACGTACATTGTTCTGCTTTTTATCCTTTCTCACGCAGTAGTTAATAATATTTGAGAGACTTTGTACTATAAGTTGCACACACTAAAAATTATACAAACTTCTTAATTTATACTAAAAATAGGTAACCGTCGAGGGGACATTCTGCGCTAGGATGAAGACAAGTGTCTCCTGCATGCCTCTCGACCCATAGCCTTTTGCCACGTTTTCTTCCTTTAGACGCTGATAAAAACCACCTTTCCCTCCAATAATTCAAATTTCGAAATGGCCTTCGTCCCATGTGCCAAGGCGCGAACACTTCCCTTCAGTCGAAACAACCTACATCTGCCTCGATCGAATGAACATTTGGTTGAAGCTTTCTTATTATACCTTGGACCCTTTCTTTAATTTATCTCATGCGTCGAATTACATCTCCTGGTGTAGTTCATTTCCAGTTGTTTGGTCAAAGAGTCCAAATATAGCAAGTGTCGAATTTGGGAGCCAACAAATTGCCCCCCAAGAATGTCTATTTCGACGCCCAAAGAAATAGCCATTCTTTGAACTTCCCATTCGACACCTGTCTTACCAGTTGTCTACCAGGCTTTGACGTGTACCTGTTCATTGGCCTTGGAAGCCACATATTTAACTTCAGCCTCTAAAGCCGCTATCATTCTGCTTTCGGTCACATAGGCCGAAATCTTTTGGAGAGTTGATGACTCAGTCATCATCATCAAATTCGCTGCCCCAGTCTATTGGCCGTATATCACTGATTCCTTCAAAGTCTATGTTGGATAAATCTTCTTTATCCCACCGGAAACCATAATCAGAGTGCAGGTATAGAGAGCAGAACACATTTGGAGTTGGAGTTAAATCGAACTCTGGTGGGTTACAAGGCCCTATGTGAGCCAAATTCCTGTCGAAATCATTCTTTCCGACACTATTTATTTCACCCAAGTAGTAACTCTGGTCTGCTTCAATGTTCTCGACAATGCCATCTGGGCGCCTGATTATGACCCTTTGGTGCATCGAAGATGACACTACTCCAATGCCATGTATCCACTCTCGACCAAGGAGTAGATTGTAGTTGGGCTTTGCTGAAATAACCATGAACATGGTGGGTCGAAGGATTGAGCCCACCTTGAGGTCGAGTTGAATGACACCCATTGTGGTGCCAATGCCCCCTTCATAGTTGGATAAGACCATGTTGTGTGGCTTTATGTCGGCATCTCCTTTGCCTAACTTTTCCAGCATAAATTGTGGTATGATATTAATGGTTGCCCCACAATCAACCAGAATTTTGTTTATGGTTATCTCCCCAACTTTAGCTCTAATGAACAGTGGTTTCAGATGGCTCTTCATTGTCTCTGTTGGGGATTCAAAGAATGCATTTTGTTCTTCCACGCATTTATTGTTCATTATATAATAACATACTGGCTTATGTCTAGCCAGTTCCTGTTCAACCATTAGGTCAGTCTCTTCGACTTCGACCTCTCGGTTATATTCTTTGGGCAGGACATATATGACATTTACCATGATGTCCAAACTGTCACTACAGTCGGAGTCATCATTATTCGACCCACACTCTTCCGCATAGGGCATAGGATTTCTCTCCAGAGGTTTCCTTTGTCTTTTCTGCACATTGGTGCTAACTTCTGGATGGGGCCCAGCCGCCTCTTTCTCAGCTTTTCGCCGTCTTTGAAACCTCCTCTATTGTGAACGAGACATATGATTCTTTCCTTTATAATTTCTCGACACATGGGTCATTTTGTTCGATGCAGAGGCATGGTATTCCTTTTTGTAATCTAGAGAGGAACCTCTAGGTACGTCGAATGTCTGCCACTTTTCTTCATTTGGCCGTTTTCTTCCTATGGTGTTTATCCAGGTATCAGTAGGCACATTAGTTGGAGGCCTAAAAGTTGGTGGCCTCCTTTCTTGAGTCATGGGTCTTTGTTGATGTCCCCTTCTAGGGTCAAATCGAATTTCTGGACACATTTTTTGTTGGGCATTGGTACCCTGTTTTGCTTTTACAGCCCGCATCACCTGTATGTGTTTAACGGCCTTTTTATCAAAAATAGAGCTACACCTGGGGCATAGCATAACCTCTGATTTCTTCTTTTGGCATCTATGCAAAAAATCTGCCAAATTTTCATCCTCCTTTGGGAATGCAGTTTTATTTACCTCCTCTTGTCGAAGGGTTTCCTCTGAAACTCTAGCTCCAGAGACTTCGACCACATTAACCCGCAGGTTGCTTTTGGAAGTCAGGTTCATCTTCTGCATTTTGGTCTCCAAGGCTTCTATCGAAGCCTTTGCACCATCCAAATAAGAACCCGTGATGGTTCTTTTGCTGGAGCTTTCGGTAACTCCTTTGATCAATTTCAGGTCAACAACAGCCTTTTCGTTTGACGCCTGGTCAACTTCTTTTTTCGAATCCAGGCCTTCAGTAGCCTTTCTCACCCCTTCGATTGTTTTCCTGGAGATGTTCCCAGTGAAACTTCCGAAGATGGGTTTGGTGATGAAATCTTCAGACACTTCTATCATATGAATGCCAACTGGTTCGGCATAATGAGCTTATGCTTGTAGTGGGTTGGTGTCGATTTTCATTGCTGGTTTATCAGCAAATTTCAGCCTTCCTTCATTCAGTGCCTGTTGAACGAGATCCCTGAAAAGGAAACACTGTGAGGTCTTATGTCCTAAAAAATTATGGTATTTACAAAAACCTCTTTTCTTTCTCTGTTCTAAAGGAGGCAATTTGGCCCCTGGGGGCACTATCATCTGTCCATCTTTAACTAATAGATCAAATATTTCGTCACACTTGGATATGTCTAAACTATAAGTTTTCTTAGGAAATTTATCACTGCTTTTCTCAGGTTCCACAGGATTTTTTCCATTTGATGGCACCAACAATTTACAAGCATATGGTGGTCCATTTTTTAATTCAGCTAGATCGATTTTGCCTTGTTCGATATCTACAGGATCACTGTATGCCTCTGGATCGTCATCATCCATTTCAACATAAGCTACCCTTTCTCGTCTAAGAGTTTTAGTATTTTTGGCCTTTTCATCCTTAAGGCGTTCTACTTGTCGAACCCTATCAGCAAGTTGGGCCATGTCTCTTAGGTATTGTGTATCCAACTTTTTCCTAATCGAATAATCCAGGCCACCTGCTGTTATTTCAACTAATTCATGCTCAGGTACTTGGGTAAAGCATCTGACTTTGAGTAGTCAAAATCTATTTAGATATTCATCAATTGGCTCAGTGAACCTTCTTTTTACACTAGCCAATTCTTTTAGACTTATCTTGGTTTGACCCATGCAAAATTGTTCATGGAACAATCTTTCTAATTGGTTCCAGTTGTGGATCGAATTGGCTGGGAGGGTAGTGAACCAAGTAAAAGCATTTTTAGTTAATGAACTTGGGAAGTATTTGATTCTAAGGTTTTCATTATTTGCTATTTCTCCCGCCTCTATCAAATACCTAGCCACATGTTCGACAGTCGACTCTGTCGTATCCCCCGAAAATTTAGTGAATTTTGGGACTTTTCCCCTAGGTGGTAAGTCTGTTTGCAGAATATATTCTGACAATGGGGATGTAAAGTTTGGTCTATGGAAACCAACATTTATCCCGTTTTGAAGCATGATTCTCTCGATCATAGCAGTTAAATTATTATCCGCCCCATAGTTCTGGTGTCAAACTTGTTGTATTAATTCGTCAGCATTTTGGTTTTTATTTGCCAGAATAACGCCTTGATCGATTTCTCGATGGTTTCGAGGTATCTCTAATCTTGGTTGTTCTACTTCAATCCTTGGAACTTGGGGGTTTAGATTAATGGTCAAATCTTCTTCCATGATTACCTCTTGATTTAATCTTATAGGTACCCTCTGGGACTGTCGAACAACTTGGGGTAGTTGAGCAACTTGAGGCACCCCAAAGAATTCAACCATGCACGTTATTTGCGCTGTCATCTGTTGATTCGACTGCGTTGCAGTCTGAATGAGGGGATTTAGTACTGTACTTAGAGTTTGTGCTAACATCTGTACCATTTCATGGTTACTTTCGTCCATCTGTTGCCTCAAAATTGTTGTCGAAGCATTTATGAGACTTGGTATCATATGAGATGGCCTTCCTAAAAATTGGTTTCTACTGGCTCCAGATCCCTGTAATGGTAATGTAGCATTTACCAAAGGTTCTGAGAAAGTAGACGCAACATTCATAAGGCTAGCCATTTCAGTAGTTGGCATGCCATATGGCTGCTCTCGACCCATCCAGGTTGTCGAAAAGCCTGGGGGTACAGTTGATCGAGACCCTAGGTTCATCCTTGGTGGGGGTGTTCCTGAAGGACCTCTTGGACCCATATACGTATGTAAGGGTCCAGTTTGATTCATGGTTAACGCTGGCATGGATCCGACAGAAGTTGGGATAGTCCCTTCGACAACAGTAGTAACTGTTGTTCCTGTGATCGGTGGAGGTATCTCTCCATGGTTTGGCTCATTAGCCATACTATTCTCTCCGCTTTCTTTCCTAACAGTATATTTGTTGGTTATTCTACCACTCCGTAATAACATGCAATGTTATAACTGTACAGAAAAAAAAACACAATAACATAGACAATTAGCAACGTTCCACCAGGTGTGCCAATTTGTTTACCGTTGTTTTTGGTAAACAACCGCTGGTCTCCAAAAAAGGTAAGTTTTTGGTTTGCTTGCGGGATCGATCAAACTAATCTCAGAACATATGCTAATCTTTATGTAAAATGAGTGAGAAGGAAGAGCGCGCGTTCGTCTCAGGGGAGAGATGTTTAAGATTGTTGAACAGTAAATGAAAACATAAAAATGCAAGTAAAAGAAGTAAAAAGAAGTAAAAGATAACTTTGCAAGATAATGGTAAAGTAAAGTGAAAAGACTTTTATTAAGTAAAAAAGGTGTTTCTAACGTACATTGCTCTGCTTTTTATCCTTTCTCACGCAGTAGTTACTTGGATAATATTTGAGAGACTTTGTACTATAAGTTGCACACACTAAAAATTATACAAACTTCTTAATTTATACTAAAAATAGGTAACCGTCGAGGGGACATTCTCCGCTAGGATGAAGACAAGTGTCTCCTGCATGCCTCTCGACCCATAGCCTTTTGCCACGTTTCCTTCCTTTAGACGCTGATAAAAACCACCTTTCCCTCCAATAATTCAAATTTCAAAATGGCCTTCGTCCCATGTGCCAAGGCGCGAACAATTCCCTTCAGTCGAAACAACCTACATCTGCCTCGGCCGAATGAACATTTGGTCGAAGCTTTCTTATTATACCTTGGACCCTTTCCTTAATTTATCTCATGCGTCGAATTACATCTCCTGGTGTAGTTCATTTCCAGTTGTTTGGTCAAAGAGTCCAAATATAGCAAGTGTCGAATTTGGGAGCCAACAGTGGGATGGGGATGGATTCGAGAGTTGTAGATAGGTTTAAAGAATTAAAGCGTTCAGGTGTGTTTCTTGACGGGGTTGCTTACAATATCGTATTTGGTTCTTTGTGTAAATTGGGTAAGGTGGATGATGCGGTAGATATGTTGGAGGAGTTGAAATCTATGCGTATCGATTTAGATATCAAACACTACACAACCTTTATTAACGGTTTCTGTCTTCAAGGTAAACCCGATGTAGCTTGTATATATTCAAAGAAATGGAAGAGAAAGGATTTAAACCTGATGTTGTTGCTTATAATGTACTAGCCGCCGGTTTGTTTAGAAATCATCATGCTTGTGAGGCGATTGAGCTTTTGAATTGTATGGATAGTCAAGGTGTGGAGCCGAACGCTACTACGCATGAGATTATCATCGAAGGTTTGTGTTCGGCAGGCAAGATAACGGTTTGTTCAAATTCCACTATGCCATAGCGCCACTATTTGACAACATTGGCTAATAGCTAACTACTACGACCGTCGAGCTGACCAAATCATGGAGATTAAGAAAGTTGATAATATTGTTAGATTTATTAACAATCGATATTGCAGTGTCAATGTTTATGAACAAATGAAATCATTCAAGATGACATAGGATGTTCAATATAATTGTTACTTTATATTCACATTCCAAAAATACATAAACGTTATAGAATATTGTACGTTACATCAAAATTTTGATTCCAAGAATCATCTCTCATTTCTAATTATCACTATACATCATGGAAGAGAAATACAATCTAAATAACTTTGATACATTTTAGAATACAATCTAAATGCTTTTGATACAATATGATTAGTCTGTCATCTGAATTTGAGATCTAAACAAATCAAACCGACAAAATTTGTGTGAAGGATCTTAGAGAAGCTTCTTTCTCTCAAAGAATGTCTTCAAATGCCATAGTTGCAAACCAGCAACAGACAAGCAAACTGTGATAGAAAGAAAAATGAATGTAAACATCTTATTATCAGTCGTTCTGTTAAGATCTTGCATCTCTTCCTCCCTATATCAATGTCATGGAGAAAAGAACATCAAAATTCAGCAAAAAAACTCTTATTAGAATGAGTAATAAGTTTTCTCCAATGAATAATATCTGTACTACACATAAGTCATAACACTTATACCTTCCACGAAGATAAAACATCTCATCGTGGATGAATGAGACACTCTCATACAACCTACGTAACTCGTATTCCATTACCTAAAAAGGAAAAAACACTACTTTAGAAAACACATAGATCAAATCAAAAAGACATGCATGCCTACCCAACATTTTTTTATTTTTGCAGAAGGGACCAAAGTTATAGGTCTGCATCCTCAACTATGCCGCATGTTATTACGGGATAGATTTAAACGGAGCACACATACCCATTTGCCATCATATCCAATTTTTCGATCACGATATCGCAGAGATAAAATCGTGGTGAATTCCTAAGCCACCGAAATCCTCTTCTATAATACCAACCGTACGCGTGTAAATGCCAAGTCAAAAACTTACCTCAACCTGATCTTTTTTCGCAATCTTATACCAGTACTTCTCCGCCGTACCAGTTCTCCACTCAAAATCTATCGTGACAGTTATCGCCGGTTTGCGTTCCAGCACTGAAAAACAAGCTGTGTAGTCACCCGCTTCAGTTGTTGTAAATGCAAAATTACCAGAACCCACATGATTCCCAAAATGGAAATTATTCCCATAAGGTGATCGAACCTGAAAGATAATCAACCACATTACACAAACCCATCATAAAAATCACATTTTTCGAGGTTAATTCATAACATAACAACATTAATCAATACAAAAACAACAAAAGTTTCAAAATTTTGATATCAAAACGTTGAATGATCATGTCTCACAAACATACCCTGACAGTTATCTTGTGAGAATCAGGAATTGGATACCCTTCTTCACCGGGATTAACGACGGAGTAATTACCGACGGTCATGGCATTTCCTTTGATATCCTCACTGATACATTTGGGTTCACCTGATTTGAGGGTAAACCGCATTGAATTGACAGAGGTAAACAACAATGCATGGATGATAGGAACGAGAAGAAGAATTGAATTGAACATTGTGATAGTGAATTGTTGTCAATTTGGGTGGATTCGGAATTGGAAGGGTAAAGAGAGGGAGATATTTTTAAGATTTGCATGGAATATAGAAAGGAAGAAGAAAGAGAAAGGAATGTAGTGTTAACGGTTAACCGCCATGAATAGGATATTTCTTTAACTATTTTTGGGTTAGCAAATGTAGCAAATTATGAATATTTTATAGATTTCATCGGTGTGAGAGTTAATTAAATCTTCACGTCACAATAAAAAGATTTTTTTTTTCAAGATGATTTTTTAATAAAGATTATAATAAACCTAACCACCAAACAATAGAAACAAGCTCCACAAAACTATAAAAGAAAAGGCACATAAACCAAATCCGAACAAAGTTAAAACCCTCCAATTCAAAACACATGCAAACCACAAAAGACACCACAAGAATATATTTATGATTAGTTTAGAAATGGGATAAACTTTTCAAATCAGGTTGAGAAGGCACAATTTTTTTTGATAAATCTACAAAAATACTATTTTCAAGTCAGGATCATACTTATGTCTTCTACATTTTTTAGTGTCATTGATAAACTAGAAAAAACTATATCATTTTGAGATTTTCAAATCGATCAAACTACGACATGTTAAATCATTCTCAATCCCCTCTAGACCTGAAATCTTCACTCGAAAGAATAAACATCTTGAAAAGAGTCAACATATCTCTAGATAAAACAACACACCACCTCAACCACCTAAAAATCTTGTATCAGGCAGATGATGTAACTTCACAAGTCATAAAGAGATAAGAGGCTGACTCAATGGAAACCAAATAGAGAGGACAGGAAATAATTTCAGAGGACAAATAAATTCCTCTCTTAAATAAGTTATATCTAATTGAGATAGGATTTTGAAATTATTAAGAAAAAACCATCTTTAAAGAAAATATAATTAAATTAAATAGGCAGAAGGACTAACTCCACAAAAGTCATTGCAGATATATTCATGTCGGTGTTGATTTTGTCTAAGGTTAGTCTGCTCTGATACTTGATAACATCTCTCCCATTTGTTTGAATTATAAAATGATTGTGATAATGAAGAAAATATAAATATTTTTTTAAAAAAATTATAATTAATTATTTGTAAACCTATTTATATTTATATTTGTCTAAGAATTTTTTTAATATAATATATTTTGTCGTATTCGTTGCACCGTAAACAATGGTCACCAACATTAACACTTTTATCATTAAGTCTAGTATGAGTTGGTAGACATTGTAGGCAAGTCTCTAAACAAAATTCTTCCACTTCAATTGTATTGAAAGCTAACAAATCACCCACAAGTTCTATTTTGCTTTCAAGTGGCCATTGTTTGTTAGTTCTCAACTTCTTTTCTAGGGAGTTAGAAAGCCTTTAAACTCTTTTGTTGCGAGCTTTGTCGTCCACTAAAGGGAATTCGTCATTTTTATCAATTTTATTCTCAATCAAGGACATGGTTAAAAAATTGATCATATAATATCTATACTATATTGTACTATTTACAAATAGGGTGAACAATAATGTTTAAATTTTTTATTTTTTTCCATCTTTTTCCTTTCTCTTTAAAATAATTTTGGTTAATAGAATATAAATATTTAGTTAATAAAACATATAATCCGGTTAATGTGTCTTGACATTAAAAATTGAGAAAATAAAATTGATTAATTGAGTGTAGTAAATTAATTAATATAGATCATAATTTGGTTAATATAGATCATAACTTGGTTATTGTGTTCCTAGACATTAAAAAATAAAACCTTACATAGTAAATCACTTATAGTTAATGGTATCTATAAGATTGATTAATACATATAATAATTTAGTTAATGAGTTTTCAAATATAAAAGTGTATTTAAGTAATAAAATAATATTGGCTAATGAGTGTAAAGATTGGTTAAGACATTTTATAATTGGGTTAAATAGGTAGAGGTCTCTATATGTATCATAATTCAATTTTAATCTCTCAAAAAATTCCTTCAAACAATGGTTTTTTTAATGTTTTCCGTCCATAATTTTAGTCTCTTCCATTAACTTTCATTAACGAAAGCTGACGTGGCATGCCATGTAGAAGACTGACTGTCAATAAAAGTAAAAAATTGTCACTAAAACTATCTTCAAAGATGAAGATTCATGACAAACCTCAAAACTGTCACTAGAACCCAGAAACAGTCACTAAAACTATCTTAGAAGATTTTCATGACAAAACCCAGAAATTGTCACTAGAACTCATAAACTGTCACTAAAACTATCTTAAAAGATGAAGATTCATGACAAACCCCATATTTTTTTCACTAAAACTCATAAACCATCACTAAAATTATTTATGAAGATTATGATTCATGACAAAACCAAAAATCTGTCAATAAAAGTATTTGAGAAGATGAAGATTCATTTCCAAAACTCAAATTCCATCACTAAAGCCCATAAACCGTCATTAGAAATATCATAGAGGATGGATTTTCATGTCAAAAACTCAGAGCTCGTCACTAAATCTTAGAAACCGTCACTAAAAGTATCTTAAAAGACGAAGATTCATGTCCATAAATCCAGAATCTGTCACTAAAGTCTAAAAATGGTCACTAATAGTATCTTATAAGATGAAGATTCATGTCCAAAACCTAGAATCTGTCACTAAAGCCTAACAGTCGTCATTAAAAATATTTTAGAAGATGAAGATTCATGTCCAAAACCCATAATTTGTCACTAAATCCTAGAAACATTCTCTAAAAATATCTTAGAGGATGAAGATTCATGTCAAGAATCTAGAATACATCACTAAAACTATCTTCCTTTAATTAAAGATTCCCACTATTAAAAAATATTTCTTTAATTAAAGATTTCCACTATTATTATGAATCTTCAAATCAATTATCATTCATATTAGAATACTAATTTAAAACCATGGTTATAAATTAATCATATTAAGAGTTGTCATTTTAAGATTCATTGTTACTAAGAATCATGGTTACGTTGAATGCTAACTTTAGTGACAGTTTTTGTTGTCCGTAGGTAAAATTATTTTTCTGTCATAAGAAACTCTTCCACGGGCCATGTCATGTCAGGTCTCGTTAAAAGAAGTTAATAGAAGTGACTAAAAGTATGGACGAAATACTTTAGAAGAATCATTGTTTGAAGGAAAATTTTAGAAGGATTAAAATTGAATGTTGACTTATTTACAGGGACTAAAAACAAATTTAATCCTTTATAATTTAGAGAAAAAAAGGGTTATACAATGATAATGTAAATTAATTTTACACTGTCAACCAATAAAGACCATGTATGCCGCCACATCATGCATATATTTTAAAAAAATTAATGACATGACAAACTGTTAGTTTTCTATCCAGTACATCTCCATTAAACCCTTATAATTTAATATTTGGAAATATTATATTTTTTTATTGGTTAATGAGATAGAGAAAGTGATTAATAAACTATAAGAAAAATAAGTAATTAACAATGTATATTTTTATGATTAATGCAATGATAAAATTGATTAATAGCATAATATAATATTTGTGATAAAATAATTTTAAAAAATATTTTTTATTATAAAAATATTTTTCAATAAAACAATGTGCATTGTATAAATACGATAAACAATATTTGATGTAATTATTAGTGTCACTTTTGGGTTTCAACATATCATTGTTGTTTTAGATAATGAATAGTATCGATGGATGTTATATCATTATAAAGAATGGACCATCTCGACATTAATCTCGATGATGTTAGAAGTAATTCTTGTTCATAAGTTGAATATTCAAAAGTAGTATTTTGACTTAGAAGCAGAAGCTTCTGAGGCTGTTGTTCTAGAAGTTGTGTTTAGCTTTTGGGGTCTATTTTATTTTAGCTTTGTTAGTTGTGCCTACATGGAAAATTTAGTTTGTGTATTTAAATAAGTTAGTAACCAATTTTTCATAACGTGAATTTATAAGAGATTTTCACATTAAAGTTTCTCTCTCTAAAAAATTTGTTACAATCGTTTTCTCTCTCTTTTCTTCCTCTTTCTTCTTCCATCTTCATCTTCATCTTCAACCTTGTGCTCCAAAAATTGGTATCAGAGCTCTGGCTCAATTCACATGGAAACACGTGTGTATGTGAGGCGTGTGTAATTGATTTCTTTTTTCTTGAATCTGCATTAAATTTACGATCGATATCATAACAAAATTGCATTTCTTGATTTTGAGGGATCGGGAAACACAAGTGTTTTGGTGAGTTACGTTTGAGTTTTAGTACATCAGAACGAAGATGAGTTGCATAAAAAATTTGAATACAAAGTTTCTGATGTTTGATAGAAAGAATTAGAATCAGTGGATAATTTAGATGCGTGTGTTGTTCGATGCTCAAGATGTTCTTGATCTCGTCATTGAAAGTTACGTTCTGGTTGCAGCGGATGCGATGGAAGAACAGAGAAACACATAGAGAGATACAAGGAATAAAGATTAGAAAATGTTGTTCTACGTCCATTAGTGTGTGGATGCGAACATGTTTAAAAAAACCGTTGATTTGACGATGATAAATGTTGTGTGGGATATACTAACACGGTGATACGACGATGATGTGTTAGTGAAAAAAGGTGAAGCTTTAGTCTCTATGTAAGAAATATAAGAATCTCAACATGAAGAATAACGAGAAGGTACCTGATTAGATCTAGAGTGATTTTGATGACAAATAAAATGAAATCTTGTGGAGAAACTATTTCTGAACAAGTAATCATTGAGAAGGTATTGAGATCTCTTACTCCTCAATTTGATTAAATTGTTGTAGCAATTGAACATTCTAAAAATCTAAGCACCATGAAAATTGAAGAGCTGCAAAGTAGTCTAGAGGCACAAGAGTTGCGCCTGACTAAGAGAACCTCTAAAAGAGAGGACGGACAGGCTTTGCAAGTTTATTTTTTCAAGAAGGAATAGAAGCATTCTTGGTTAGAAGCCATGTGAAAATTTGGAACTGACAGGATGAATGTCATATACCATGTCACGAAACCAGGATCAGGACATTGTCACAACACAGTAAAACAATGAACAATTAAAACAACTAGCTGGAAGTAAATAACACATGTTAATTTTTAACCCAGTTTGGTGCAATGTCACCTACATCTGAGAGCATCCAAGCTAGGAAGAAAATACATTATAGTGGTATTAGTTTAAAGTTCTAAAAAACCTCTAGTTTTACAAAATTCTCACCTAATCACTACCCATGCTATTTCTATCCAAGACATTCCTAGATATGAGACCATTCTCACTACCCTTCAATCACACAATAATGATAAACCACGAAACAATCAAAGAGACACACTCCAATAAATAGACTAAACTACTTCTTATAAGCTTATGAGTGATTCACAATTATAACTCAAAACTCATTCCAACTTAAGCATCAAAATGATACAAGAGTGCTCACAATGAACAACGAACAATGAAAAATGAACAAACTAAACCCTAATTGACAGTATCACACATGCATATTTTTCTTTCTTATGTTTAGAGTCTTCTTTAAATAGCATGAATTCACTTGGGCTTGATGAAAAAATCAGGCTAAAACAATCATAAGAAATGATACAATCTTCTACACACAATCAGGAAAATAATATAATGTTTCCTTAAATGTTTTAACATCCATTCTCGTGAAATAAGGAAAAACAGATCAAATCTTATATTCATTATAAATACATCCTTATTGAACCATAGAATGCACATATCATATCTCCATCAAATTTGCAATGATCTTGCGTTAAAAACAAATCTTCACAAAAGTAAAAAAAATCTACGCTACAATGTCATACCTAATGTCAAGACATCCTATTCAACATCTTGTTCAACTACTTGTTTTAACAAATGTATCTAATCACACTTCAGCCAACCTAACAATCTCCCCGCTCTGGCAAAATTTGGCTAAAATAACTTGTGCAGAACATAACTTGCATATATAAATAAAACTCCAGCAAGACATACTTAAAAAAAAATAACACAGTAAACAACCAACTTAGAAATACTCCAAGACATATTAGAGGCATACACACCAGAAAGGGATAAACACCCAGCCTCATAGAATACAACATCAGAGGGAAATAAACTCTCACAGGAAAAAATCAATTCTCCAGTCAGGATGTCAAGACATCATGAATGACTTCTCAAGCATCCACACATAAATCAAAAAGAATTTCATCATCAGTCTAGTAAAGAACTCCCCATGAATGGCATATTTACATCAGGCTAGAAATAAATACTACTCCCCTTCAAGGAGACAACATAATGGTGGATCTATCAGTACTCAGCATTGTTCCCCCCTTTTAGCCACAATAACCGGCATAATATTAAAGCATACAAACAACAAAAGCACATAGTATGGAGTCATAGGTTACAAACCAAAGGCACACAAGGTGCAAAAATATCCAGGACATAGCCCATAAAATAAAAAGTACAAGATCAATCAAAAGAAAATAGCACAACAGCATCTTCAGTTGTCATCCCTGCCATTTGTTTTCGTATCTGTTTACAGTGATTTCTAGTAAACAACCGCTAGTCTTCCAATTTACTAATTTATTATTGGTTACTTGCAGGATCGACTAGATTGATCCTAGAACACATGTGTCATAACTTATTTTTATGTTCATATCTATTATATTGATAGACTTATATTGTATGTTAAGTTTGAAGACGAGATTCTTAGGAAAGATTTCTAAAATGGTCTATAGGAATAAACTAAATGAATGTAGGCAGGAAAGGCTTCGAATTAGACTTGGGCTTGAATGTAAAGATAATTCTAAAATGGCTTGAATGTGAAGATAAGTGTTTGACTAAAAGGATAAAGTAAGAGTAAATCGAAGGATTTAAGGGTAAAAATACTGTCTAACAAAATGACTGTGTTTAAAGGCAAGTAAAACAAAGGAAATGCAAGGAAATCGAAGTATTTAAGGACAAAAATTCTGTAATCGAAGGATGTAAAGGGCAAGGAAATACTGTAATGCAAGGAAATCGAAGGATGTAAAGGGCAATGAAATACTGTAATGTAAGGAAATCGAAGGATGTAAAGGTGAATTAAATATAATAAGACTTGTATTGAAATTGTAAAAAAGTAATGATGTTCAAGACGTACATTGTATCTTCTGACTCGTTTTCCTTAATTCACGGAAGTATGAGTATTTTGAGATCTTTTAGTACATAAAAGTGAACATTATTAAATCTAACATAAGAACACCTATTTATAGTGTTTCGACCCTAACGACCCTACTCTAAAATCACGCCACGTTCGAAGCATGCAGGCTTCCTATGCTTGCTGACTTCCACGCGTATTCTAGGATGGCGCTCTTAATTTGAAATTCGAAATCTGTACTAATCGAAGCATCTTGCTTCTTCATTGCTTTCGAAATAACCCAATTACTTGGACCGTTTCCAACTTCTGGCACCTTTACATAAAGGAGCTCTTTTGTAATTCGAACACCAAAAAAGTCCAAATCGAAATCTGTTGGAACTTGAATAATCCTTTAGCATAATGACTCCATATCTCCTACCAATATCCAATATTGATATTAATCTCCTTAGGTACTGTATTCGAAATATTATTTCGATAGTGATTTCTTCCTTATTCGAAATAGCCAGCTAACAAATTGCCCCCCAAGAACATGTATTTCGACAGATATAAAGAAATACTTGTTTTTTGACTCATCCAGGCTATTTCGAGAGTATCAAAAACTCATGCATTATCCTGCAGTGATTCTAACCTCTTGCAAGCATGGTTTATACCTTTTTAAGTATTTCCCATTTACCCTCAAGATTCTTCTATCTTCTGCTAATTCTTCTATTTCATAAGCATTATTCGAAAATGTTTTCAATACTCGAAAGGGACCTTCCCAATGGGGTGACCACTTACCTAATAATATGTTACTTTTATCCATGGGTAATATAACTTTCCATACCAAGTCATTGGTTGAGAACAACTTACTTTTAACTCTTTTGTTGTATGCTCTGGCTACTCTTTCTTTCTGTCTTCTCATAACTTCTAAAGCATGTAGCCTATCTTCATCCACGTCCACTAATTCATTCATCATAATTTCCCAATATTGATCAGTTGGTATTTCATTTTGTCTTTGGATTCTTACTGATTGTAAGTGTATTTCGACTGGCAATACTGCATCATGTCCAAAGGTAAGTCGAAACGGAGTAGTATTCGTTGCTTCTTTAGGAGATGTTCGACATGCCCACAAAGCTTGGTCCAAAGTTTTGTGCCAATTTCTTGGCTTTCGTCCTACATCTTTCTTTATCAAACCTATAATGACTTTATTGGCTGCTTCTACTTGTCCATTAGCTTGAGCATAGTAAGGAGTTGACGTGAGTAATTTAAATCCCATTTCTTTTGCAAACTCTTGCATTTTTCGCCCCGTGAAAACTGAACCTTGATCTGTTGTGATACTTTCTGGTATTCCGAACCTGTAAATTATTTTCCTCTGGATAAATTCCATAATGACCTCTTGATCAACGTTCACTAGAGGAATTACTTTGACCCATTTTGTAAAATAATCTATACCCACAAGGATATATTTCTGTCCTTTGGATGATGCTGGTCGAATTTTACCAATTAGATCTAATGCCCATCCTCTAAAAGGCCAAGGCTTAACAATTGAATGTAACTCACTTGTAGGAGCATGTTGGATACCTGCATGAACTTGACATTGTTTGCAACCTTTAGCAAATTCTATGCAGTCTTTGAGCATAGTGGGCCAATACATTCCATATCTAAACAACAACCATTTCATTTTGTGACCGGCTTGACGTGCCCCACATGCCCCACTGTGCACACTGGATACTGCTAAATATGCTTCATTTTCTCCTAAACACTTGAGTAATATACCTTCTGGGGTTTTCTTGAAAAGTTCATTTCCTATTAGGACATAAGACAATGCCCTATATTTGGTCTTTTTCTCTGTACTTACTGAAGGTTCTTTCAGGTAATTTACTATGGGACTTCTCCAATCTGTATCTGCCAAAGTATCAATATTTAGAACTTCGAATTCTTTCTGATCTGCATAACCTAGTTTCGAAGTTTCCAAGTCTAATGGTGATAATTTGGTAGCCAATATTCTGCCTCTTGTTTCTATGAGATATTGGAGTTTTTCTCTAGATATCTTATATCCTGAAGCTATTTGAGCCAAGTCATTTGCCTCCTGATTATCAATTCTGGGAATATGTTTTATATCCACATATTCAAATTTCTTGAGTAATCTATTAGCAACAACAAAGTACATGATACAATTTTCCTTGACACATTTGTATTCTTTGGTTATCTATTTGATGACCAGCTTTGAGTCTCCCTTAATTTCGATTCTAGTTGCCCCTAATTCTAGCAAAGCTTCAAGTCCAGTAATTAATGCTTCATACTCAGCTTCGTTGTTCGAACAAGGAGGGCCTTCTAACTTGTACTTGAATTTCGTTGGAATTCCCTCAGGAGAAATTATAAGGACTCCAACACCACTTCCATGTTTATGTGTTGACCCATCGAAGGATAATTTCCAAGACTGGATCTCAACATAATCCAACACGAAGTCCTCACTCACAAAGTGATCCACTATGAAATCTGAAACTACTTGTCCTTTCATAGCTTTTAAAGGCTTGAAGGTCAAATTGTACTCAGTGAGCGCTAAGGCCCATTTGCCAATCCTGCTGTGCATGATTGGTTTCGAAAGCATATGTTTAATAACATCAAAGTGAGATGAAACATAAACATCAACAGGTTTAATATAATGTTTAAGTTTTGTACAAGAGAAATACAGACAAAGGCATAGTTTTTCAATGCTACTATACTTAGCCTCTGCTTTATTTAGGACCCTACTAAGATAATAGATGGCTCTTTCGACGCCATCATCATTTTCTTGGGCCAACATACTACCTATAGTTACATTGGAGGCAGAGATATACAGCCTCATTGGTTTATCTTTCGAAGGGGGAGCAAGTATAGGAGGATGCATCAAATAAGCTTTGATTTTCTCGAATGCCTCCTGATGCTGCGCAGTCCATTCAAAGTTCCCTTGGTTGAGGCGGAGCAGTGGAGAGAAAGCTTGAGTTCGCCCACTCAAATTAGATATGAATCTCCTTAAAAAGTTAATTTTACCCAATAGAGATTGCAACTCTTTCTTGGTTGAAGGAGGCTTCGTCTCCATAATAGCCTTCGTCTTGTTCAAGTTAATTTCGATCCCCTTCTTGTGGACCACAAAGCCTAGGAAATCCCCAGCCTTAACAAAGAAAGCACATTTAAGAGGATTCATTTTTAAGCCATGTTTTCTCATTCTTTCGAATGAATGGCAAAGGTGAGTCAAATGATCCTCACCAGAAACAGATTTAACCACTATGTCATCTATATAAATCTGCATAAATGACTCAATGAAATCATGAAAAATAGTGTTCATTGCCCTCTGATATGTTGCCCCAGCATTTTTTAGTCCAAAGGGCATAACTACCCATTCATAGGTGCCTAAAGCGCCTAGACATCTGAATGCAGTTTTGGGATCATCATCCTCAGCAATAAAAATCTGATTATACCCAGAGTATCCATCTAACATACTCAGGTATTCGAAACCCGCAACACAATCAATCAGCATTTCTGCTATAGGCATATAATATTCATCTTTTGGGGTGGCAGTGTTTAAATCCCTAAAATCTATGCAAATTCGTAAAGAGCCATTTTTCTTAATAACAGGTACAATGTTAGCAAGCCATTCTACGTACCTTGTGGTCCTGATAAATTTGCATCGAAGGAGTCGTTCCACCTCTGCCTTTATTTTTGAGAGAATTTTTGGAGCGAGTCGTCTAGGCATCTGCTTGATGGGCTTCTTGCCATCCTTGATTGGAAGCCTATGTTCTACCAGTTCCCTCTTTAAACCAGGCATTTCATCATAGTCCCAGGCGAAGCAATCTTTATTTCGTTTGAGTATTTCAACCACTTTGCCTTTTAAGTTGGGACTAAGTTTCACACTAATGTATGTAATCCTTTTTTCAACACCATCCCCAATGTCAACTTCCTCCAAAGGATCTTGGGCCAGCATCTTAGCACTTGATGACTCTGGATCCTTTTCGAACCCCAAGGGCTCTTGATCATAAATGGCATCTAGTCTTTGATTCATCAGTTCAGAAGTTTGTCCATCACATGGTGAGGATGAATGGTTTCCTTCAGGATTTTCTATTTCTTTGTCTATGGCTTCGACAACCATGTTTTGTATTTCGGCTTCGAGAGCCGTTCTTCGTTTGTTCTCAGTCAAATAGGCCGAAATCTTTTGGTAGTAATTCGATTCAGTCATAATAACCTTCGCTTGCCCAACCAGTTGGCCGTATCGTCGAAGTCTCTCCATCTCTCTCAGTCACCTACCCATTCCACATGATTTCCCTATCCCGTTGGAATCCATTGGGACGCAAGGTTAGGGAATAATAAGCATTCTCATTTGGCTCGAAATATTCCTCAGGTGGGTGGCATGGCCCTATGTTGGCCATATTTCTGTCGAAATTCCTTTTGTCCACATTGTTGATTTCTGCCATATAGTAGCTTTGGTCTGCTTCTATATTTTCAACAATCCCATCATCTCTCCACAACACCATCCTTTGATGCATTGAAGAAGGTACAACTCCAACTGCATGGATCCATTCCCTGCCAAGCAACAAATTATAATTTGCTTTTGCAGCAATGACCATAAACATTATTGGCGTTGTGAGGGAACCAACTGTCAGATTAACTTGTATTACTCCCAAAGTTTGGCCAACCTTCCCTTCATAATTTGAAAGCACCATGTTGTGAGGTCTGACATCTGAATCCTGCATTCCTATTCTCTTCAGCATGAATTGTGGCATCAGATTGACAACAACTCCACCATCTACTAGAACCTTGTTCACACCATATTGTTCTACCTTTGCCCTGATGAATAAGGGTTTGAGATGGTTTTTCATTCCTTTGCCTGACTTTTCGAAGAAAGCATTCTGCTCTTCGACCGCTCCATTGTTCATCACATAATAGCATACTGGCCTATGTCTGGCCATTTCGTCCTCATCAGTCCCCTCATCAGCATAAACCTCTGTTTCCTGATTGTACTCACAAGGCAATACTGAAACTACATTGCAGTTTGCATTGAAGAAGGATTCCCCTTCATATTCGAAGGCATCAGTCATCAAGTCCTCTTCGTTCGCAGCTTCCTTCTGAGTCCTATTTTCTTTAGTGTCCTTCTGTGGAGAAAAAAGTCTCCTAGATACTGGGGGTTTGCCCCCAGTCTGGTTCAGTGATGTTGGTTTATTGGTACTGGATTCTCCTACTCCCATAGGTTTCGAATCCCTTGCTGCTTTTTGGTTTCTCTGGTGTCTGCGCCAATGAGAGCGAGACATTGGGTTTCTGCCTTTATAATTCTTCAATCTTATTTCTTCCCTCCTGTTCGAATTGAATTGCCTCATGTACGCCATTGCAGTCCTGCCTCCTCGATCGAAGCTGCGCCACTTCCCTTTTCCCTTATCAGCATTTACTTGCAGCCATCTATCAATGGGGATTTCTGCAGGTAGTTTAAAGGAAACTCTCTTTGCTCCCATGGGATAAGGGCTATCTGGCCTCCTTGGCACACTTCTGGCTGTGCTAACAAGATTCAAAGGCATTCCGCCTTGGTTCCCCCAGCCTGACGCAAATGGAATTCTCTCGAATGCTTCGGCCATCTCCTTATCATACACTGCTGCACATCTGGGACATATCAAGCATTCTGTTCCAATCTTGTGGCAACGAACCAGGAATTCGAGAAGACTTTCATCAGCTTTTGGATAAACTTTGTATAATTGGTTGTCTTGCCTCCAGTTGACTCATGTTTGTTCATGCTGGGCCCTTTCGTATTCAGCAGCAATTCTGTGGTTGCAGATGATATTGCACATTGGGCATAGCAACTTCTCCTGATTTTTCTTATGACAGTGGAAGAGGTATTCACGCAAACTTGCGTCCTTTCTAGGTAATTTCTCTCTTCTCTGTTCTCTTTCCCTCTCCAGACAGCGTTCCACTTCTTCCATTTCAGCATTAGGCTGTTCGAAATCCACCATATTCACTCCCAGCATTTGGTCATCAGAAATCTTGACTTCTTCAAATTTCATCCTAAGACCTTCAGTGGCCTCAGCTAATTTTCTATCCCTTAATATCTTTGCTTTGAGCACCTTTGGGAGGCCATCAGTGGCTTCTGTTTCGTTTTTGATCAATGGAAGGCCATCAGTAGCCTCTTTTTCGTTTTCAATTAGGATGAAGTCCCCATCCTCTTCAAATTCCTCCTTTGACTCAGCTTTCCCCTCAGCAATTTCTACCACATTGATGTCTAGAGGTTCAGCATAGTTAGTCTCCGCCATCAGCAACGGATCAGTATCAACTTTCATTGGATTCTTTCCCTTGTCTGAGAACTTCAACCTGCCATCTTTGATTGCATTCTGTATCAAATCCCTGAAAAGAAAACACTGTGAGGTTTTATGGCCTAAAAAGTTGTGATATTTACAAAAGCCCCTCTTTTTCCTTTGTTCCAACGGAGGAATCTTAAGGCTAGGAGGAACTATTAACTGACCATCTTTAACAAGTAGATCAAATATCTCATCACATTTAGTTATATCGAAAGTATAGATTTTCTTGGGGAATTTATCATTCCTTTCACTTTCGACAGAATCCTTTCCATTGGAAGTAAGTAGAACTTTGCAAGCATAAGGGGGTGCTTCTTTTAGTTCTGCAAGATCTATTTCGAACTGATGGAAATCATAAGGGTCTTGAGAATCATCTATGTTTTCTTCTTCAGCCTCTATGTAGGCTATTCTTTCTTTCTTATGATTTTTACTAGCCCTGGCTTTTTCAGCTTTTAATCTTTCGACCTGACGCACTCTGTCTGCTAGTTGGGCCATATCTCTAAGATATTGTGTATCCAATTTCTTTCGAATGGAATAATCTAGGCCCCCAGCAGCCATTTCGACCAATTCATGTTCAAGGACCACTATGAAGCATCTGGATTTTAATAAATGGAATCTATTCAAATATTCATCTATTGGTTCCGTGAATTTTCTCTTAATGCTTGCTAGTTCCTTGAGACTGATTTTAGACTGACCCATGTAAAATTTTTCATGGAAAAGTCTTTCTAAATAAGGCCATGTGTCTACAGATCCAGGGGGGAAGGTGGTGAACCAAGTAAAAGCGTTCTTTGTCAAAGAACTTGGGAAGTATTTTATCCTAAGATTTTCATCATTTTCTATATCTCCTGCTTCTGTTAAATATCTTGCTATATGTTCCACTGTTGATTCACTTGTATCTCCAGCAAATTTCGTGAATTTAGGAACTTTCAAGCCCCTGGGTAATTCTGTTTGCAAAATATAATCCACAATAGGAGATGTGTAATTTGGCCTCCTAAATCCTGAATTTAAACCATTCTGGGCCATTATTCTCTCAATCATGGTGGTGAGGTTATTTTCTGCCACTAAATTGTCATTCCTAATTCTATGAACAATCTCGTCTGCATTTTGGTCCCTATTCACCATCAGTATAGGTCTAGGCTGTTCATTCTGAACTTCCTGAATTCCTTGGTCTCTTAATCTTACCCCTATATTTCTTTCTTCGACCACTTGCACAGGGGGTCGAACTTGTTCAATTATGGGTTCTTCATTTTGAATTACCACTGGGTTTTTCCTACACCTCGCAGGCGCATTAGGGGCACCAAAGAAATCTGCTATTCTGGCCATCTGGGCTGCATTTTCTTGGTTTGTTCTATTTATATTCTGGATTAGGGGATTGAAAAATCATTCATTTTGCGGGCTAATATTCCCACCATGTCATGATTGCTATCATCCATCTGTTGTCTAAGGGCTTCCTGACTATTGGTTGTAAGAGTAGGCAATTGGGCGAAGTTTCCTATATTCTGGAAATTTGTACCCAAATGGTTCATTCCTGAACTAGATCCTTGGAGTGGGGACGAAGTTGATGTGTTATGTAACCCTGCCATAAACGAAGTTGGCATCCCATACTGAAGATTTCTGGGTCTCAAAGGTTCGAAACCTGGAGGCCTAGGGGGGTCGAATACTGTTGATTCCCTATGTGTGGCGCAGTTTGCACTGAAGACACGTTTGATGGCATGTCTAATGTACTCACTGGGATTGTATTCTAACTGCCAACATGAATGGCATTGGAGGCATCAATCGAACTTGAAACGATTGTTGCAGCCCCCTGTGAAGGATTCTGTACCCCATCTTGGTTGGTTGTATTAACCATTGTTTTGGTATGCTGTTTTCTGGGTATATGTGGATTGTTATTCTTTATTTTGCCGCTTCAAAGGTTCATGTACCGAAACGCGCTCCACACTCAGAAAATCCTTAAAACTTCTCTAATATGTTTGATAAAACTTTTTTGTTATGACACTGTCCCACCAGGTGTGCCAATTTGTTTACAGTGATTTCTAGTAAACAACCGCTAGTCTTCAAATTTACTAATTTATTATTGGTTACTTGCAGGATCGACTAGATTGATCCTAGAACACATGTGTCATAACTTATTTTTATGTTCATATCTATTATATTGATAGACTTATATTGTATGTTAAGTTTGAAGACGAGATTCTTAGGAAAGATTTCTAAAATGGTCTATAGGAATAAACTAAATGAATGTAGGCAGGAAAGGCTTCGAATTAGACTTGGGCTTGAATGTAAAGATAATTCTAAAATGGCTTGAATGTGAAGATAAATGTTTGACTAAAAGGATAAAGTAAGAGTAAATCGAAGGATTTAAGGGTAAAAATACTGTCTAACAAAATGACTGTGTTTAAAGGCAAGTAAAACAAAGGAAATGCAAGGAAATCGAAGTATTTAAGGACAAAAATTCTGTAATCGAAGGATGTAAAGGGCAAGGAAATACTGTAATGCAAGGAAATCGAAGGATGTAAAGGGCAAGGAAATACTGTAATGCAAGGAAATCGAAGGATGTAAAGGTGAATTAAATATAACAAGACTTGTATTGAAATTGTAAAAAAGTAATGATGTTCAAGACGTACATTGTATCTTCTGACTCGTTTTCCTTAATTCACGGAAGTATGAGTATTTTGAGATCTTTTAGTACATAAAAGTGAACATTCTTAAATCTAACATAAGAACACCTATTTATAGTGTTTCGACCCTAACGGCCCTACTCTAAAATCACGCCACGTTCGAAGCATGCAGGCTTCCTATGCTTGCTGACTTCCATGCGTATTCTAGGATGGCGCTCTTAATTTGAAATTCAAAATCTGTACTAATCGAAGCATCTTGCTTCTTCATTGCTTTCGAAATAACCCAATTACTTGGACCGTTTCCAACTTCTGGCACCCTTACATAAAGGAGCTCTTTTGTAATTCGAACACCAAAAATGTCCAAATCGAAATCTGCTGGAACTTGAATAATCCTTTAGCATAATGACTCCATATCTCCTACCAATATCCAATATTGATATTAATCTCCTTAGGTACTTTATTCGAAATATTATTTCGATAGTGATTTCTTCCTTATTCGAAATAGCCAGCTAACAATATCTCTATCATCACCTGCATCAACATCTTCTTCATCCTCCCTATGTCCTTCCTTCTCATCCCTATCTGAGTTCTCAGGAGCATCCTCTTCATACAAAGCTTTGATCAGACTCTCAAATCAACACAAAAACAATGAAAGTTTCGAAATTTTGATATCAAAAGGTTGAATGATCATGTTTCATAAGCATACCCTGACAATTATCTTGTGAGAATCAATAATTGGAAAGCCTTCATCGAGGTTAACAATGGAGTAATTGCTGACAGTCATTGTGTTGCCTTTGATATCCTCACTAATACATTTTGGTTCACCCGATTTAAGGGTAAATCGCAGTGAATTGTCAGAGGTAAACATCAATGCATGGATGATAGGAACGAGAAGAAGAATTGAATTGAATATTGTGATAGTGAATTTCTCAATTTGGGTGGATTTGAAAGAAGGGTAAAAAGAAGGAGATATTTTTAGGATTTGCATGAGAACATAGAAAGAAAGAAGAAAGAGAAAGAAATGTAGTGTTAACGGTTAACCGCCATGAATAGGATAGTTCTTAAACTATTTTTGAGGTTAGCAAATGTAGCAAATTATGAAAGTTTTATAGATTTCACCGGTGAAATACTTAATTTAATTCTCACTATACACGTTACTATAAAAAAGACTATATATATATATATATATATATATATATATATATATATATATATATATATATATATATATATATATATATATATATATATATATATATATATATATATATATATATATATATATATATATATATATTAATTCTTACAAATAAATATATGTCCAATTAAAGATTAAATTTGACATTATATAATAATCACTATAAGAAGATTACTTTCGGTGAAAATGTGAGAAAGTCGTTTTAGGTATGTTCATGTGGGTGTTGATTTTGTTTTAAAATGTCAATAAACCAAACAAACATTATACACATCGTAACTATCTAGCTTAAAGACTCATTTTTCATGAATAAAATAATGAAATACAAGTGTATGAAGGACATCAAACATTATTTGAGTGCTTAGAAGTGTTTGAAGCACATTGTGTTCCCTAAATCTTTTGCTCCGATGGCAACAAGTCTCTAACAATTATATTTAAGTTTGGAGTTATATGACTTGACGATTGAGCCATACATCCTTTAGTTATATATTTTTCGTAAAACACTTGGGTATTTTCTTCGCTTCCAACTTAGCATTGTGTATCTTGCTTGACAATTATAATGACCTTATGAATGATTTTCTAAATGAAACTAGAGTTGTTCCTTTTCTTTGTCAAGAGTATATCATATCTTAGGTAATACCAGGCCTAGAGAAAATGCTCCCTTTCTTTGCTTTGTCCTCATCCTCTAACATTGTTTTCTTAGCAATCCCATATCTCTATTATTCATGTATAAGTTACTGAAGCTCATACCTCAATTATATTTTCTTGGTAGTTAATTTATCCAATGAAAACCATTAAACTTCTTTGTTGAAAGCTTCGTCGTTGTACCCTTAAAAGAATTCGTCATTTTTTCAATTTCGTCCTCTATCAAGGACATTGTTAAAAAAATTAATCATAAAGTAAGTCAATATAACTTGAAGAATCAGCTTTATCATCACCTTTTTGTTCGCTTTAAACAATGATTGACAACTCATAAGTTGATATTTTTGAACGCCTTATCCTTAATAAACATGAACAAATCCTTTTTTCCCATCTCTATCATTGATAAAATATTTAAATACTTGCACGTACCTAGAGCAATATTGGCTTGAGTACGGCCGTTATGTTGACTTTGACATCCACGCCACATTCGTATTAACGAAGACCGATGATTTTTGAAACTTCACGTGAAGATTCTTCATATATTCCCACAAAATAAAAAAAATTCGTCCAAAAATAAAACGTGAATGAATTTAGATGCCCCTACATATACAAACACCATGTAAATCTCATCTTCCTTTATCTTGATAAATCATTGTAGACAAACATAATGATAACATTTCTCTTCCCCTAAGGCCCAACTTTATGTCTCGCTCGGGCCCTTGTTAACCAAAACTTTACATTAAAGCGACTCCACACACATCATAATCCACCATATCCATTTAACATAAAACCCGACCTCCCTAACACTCCTAAAAGATTACCCCACTTGACTTACTTATATCTATTGTTAGAGCCACAATCCTCACTCTTCCAATAGTTTTGCTTTTTAGATAAGAAAAACTTTATTTTGACATCAAATTCTTACACCTTCGCTATATTTTACTGTTCAAGAATAAGATGAATGATAATATTCACAATTTTAGTTTTTCTTCATCTTTTTTCTCCCTCTCTTCAAAATGATTTGGTCAAGGGTTTAATAGACATGCACTGTCGATGTAATGAAATTTTACACGGTCGTCTAATTAGAAATCACCAGTCTATCAAATCATCAAATTCGTTTAAAATTATTAGTATAATGTGATGGAATGTACGTCGTTCATTGGATGACAGTGTACAAAAAATTTATACTATCAGTGTATCACCTATTTTCTCTTTAGTTAATGGTGTGTAAAATTTGGTTAATACAATATATAATTTGATAATGTGTCTTGACATTAAAAACTAAAGAAATAAAATTGATTAATTGAATGTAATAAATTGGTTAGTATAGATTATAACTTGGTTATTGAATGCAAATACATTAAAAATTAAAATCTTAGTAAGTAAATCAACTATGATTTGTTGAAATATTAAATTAGATTAGATTAGATTTGATTAGATTTAATATTTAATA
The DNA here is from genome assembly GCA_948472305.1 of Vicia faba. Lineage (NCBI taxonomy): Eukaryota > Viridiplantae > Streptophyta > Magnoliopsida > Fabales > Fabaceae > Vicia > Vicia faba. The sequence continues at coordinate 1,634,435,998 of OX451736.1, forward strand.
TAATCCAAGTTGTGTTAGCCCAAGCCCAATTAGGGTTGTATATAAATAGTCATAGTGTGTATCATTATTTGTACACTTAAATACTACAAATCCTTATTTCCTTTATTATTCTCTCTTTCTCTCCTCACTAAAAGTGCCTCACGCACTAACAAATTGGTATCCAAAGCTTCCGGTTATTGTTCTTGATCAAGTTTTCAAGAATTTCACGTCAGAGATCGTTTTTCTAGGGCGACAAGTAAATCAACCACTAAGAAGATGGCTAGTGATAAGGGCATTCCAAATTCTCTTCCAATGCTTGACGGTAAAAATTGGATCCGATGGAAAAAATAGATGCAATCCTTATTTGGCTTCCATGAAACCCTAAAAGTGGTTACCGACGGCGTTCCAACATTGGCTACAAATGCAACTAATGAACAGAAAAAATCCCACAACAAAGTCAAGAAAAAAGATTGCAAGTCTACTTATTGTATTCAAATGGCTGCCGATGCTGCTAACTTCGACAGAATCTCTCACGCTGAAACAACGAAGGAGGCATGGGATATTCTGGTAAAGTATTTCGAAGGAGGTGAGAAAGTCAAGGTTGTCAAGTTACAAATCTTGTATCGACAATATGAGTTGTTGTCGATGGAAGAAGATGAAAAAGTTGCAGAATATGTGTCGAAGGTTCAGAAACTCGTCCATCTCATGAAGGGTTGTGGTGAAACCATTACTGATAAGATGATAGTTGAGAAGGTAATGAGAACGTTGACCTCTCACTTTGATCACGTTATCGCAAATATTCAAGAATCCAAAAATCTTGAAATCACTAAAGTGGAAGATTTGGTTGGTTCGTTGGAGGCGCATGAGATGAGGATTGTCGAAAGGAAATGAGTTCAGGTCTCGATATAGGAACTGCAAGCTCAATCATGGAAAAAAGATGGTGGTTCCAACAAATTCAAAGGCAAGTTCGAAAAGACTCATGGCAAGAAGTCTTGGTTGAATTCCCATAAGAATAAGGTCGAAGATAGATCTTCTGAATCCTCGAAAAGGGGAGGTGGAAACTATCTAAAGGACAAAGAAGATAAGAAAGGTATGCAGTGTTATAACTGTGAAAAGTGGGGACACTTGGCCAAGAATTGTTGGTACAGAAAATACAAGGGATCAAAAGGCAAGGACGAAGGAGCGAACCTTGCACGCCAAGATTTAGATGATTATGAAAGGGGTATGATGGTTATGGTTACAGTTGCAGATAACCATGTTGAATCTAATATCTGTTTTCTCGACTCAGGTTGCTCGAATCACATGACTGGTCGAAAGGAGTTGTTGGTAGATTTTGACAAGTCAAAGAAGAGCAAGGTAAAACTTGTTGATAATAGTTCGTTGCAAGCAGAAGGTACTGGAAACATAGTCTTTCAAATGAGTAATGGAGGGAAAGCTGTGATCATAGATGTGCTCTATGTACCTGGAATGAAATTCAACTTGTTAAGTGTTGGACAACTAGTTGAAAAAGGTTTCTCAGTTGTCATGAAAGATGGAGTTTTGAAGTTGTTCGACACTAAGAACAATTTGGTTTTAAAATCTCCATTGTCGAAGAACAGGACATTTAAGACTATGATCAGTTCGACAGAAGTTCAATGTTTGAAAACTGTTGTTGACCACAAGGATAGTTGGTTGTGGCATTTGAGGTTTGGACATTTGAATTTTCGATCACTTAATGAACTGATTACTCAAGATATGGTTACTGGTATTCCAAGTCTTGAGATGCCTGAAAAAATTTATGAAGGTTGTTTAGTGGGAAAGCAATCCAGAAATTCTTTTGTTTTGACTATGTCAATGAGATCATCCTGCATTCTCTAAGTGGTGCATTCAGATGTATGTGGTCTATTTGAAGAACATACAATTGGTGGAAACTGATATTTTGTTTCCTTTGTCAATGAGTTTAGTCGAAAGCTATGGATCTATGTGATTAAATGAAAGGACAAAGTATTCGAAATCTTTAAGAG